>OZ024825.1:120857310-121558896 GCA_964016985.1 Anodontia alba
TTCAGAAGTATCCAACAACTTAATTAAACACCTGCGATAGAACCCAATAATCAATTAAAAAGTCTTAGAATCTTTTATGTCCACAGAAAGTACGCGTCATCTCTCCTATTATTAATACATTGTATATTAGTCGGTCATCAGCTCTTCAGTCGCAATGTGCCTTATGAATATAATCAAAACAAATGCAGTGTGCAAGATTGGCACATTTCGGAATTTATCTTCTGAACACTTTACATGCTAGGTAAAATTTTTCAGAAGACGACATTTTTTTTTAAATATTTTCTTATTTTTCCTAGAAAATAGGATCTTACACTTCATGCAAATTGTCTCCTAAGTTGCATGAAGTGTCAGATCCTTTTTTCTAGAAGAAAGAAAGAAAAAAAAATGTATCACCAATTTGTCGTCAGTTGAACCTGCCCATAGCATGGTAAGTGTTCAGTAGCACTTCAGGTGAATAGATGCATCTGAAAACAGGCTTTGTGATTTCTTGCAAATTGTCTACTTCGAATATCTGGGAAAGATAGGAAGATAATCCATTTGTCGTCGGCTGAATTTGCTCACAGAATGTGGGTAAAAGCTAAAATACTTATTTACAATTTGAACAAGTCTTGTGTCTAATCACTTCTAGGTGATTGGAAACTTAGCTAACCCTGATCAAAAACCGACCAAGATCTGAGTCTACACTGTTTATTCAGGCCTGTCCTACGCCTGTCTGTAGGGCACTCGATGTTTACAGAACGCACTTGTGAATTAAAGAAGTAAAATGCAACATGTAATGCAAAATTTCCTTCTATATTTGGATGGGAAAAGATGCACACGTATCAGTCACAGAGATATTAAGTATGTCTTGTAGACAAGTGATTTGAACTTTCGACAAGTTTTCAACGTTTTGATATGAAAATAAAATTATTAATTAGGAACTGGTATATAATCTGAGAAACTGGCCAGGGTCCTTTGAAAGCGAAAAGCGCGTTAACTTTACGAGACACGGTTTTATACAACATTTGACTCTAGGGTTAAGATTTGGTACCAATAAAATCGATTTAACCCCCACCCGGCCGTTTGGTTTTACTTCTGACCGTTGTTCTAAGGCGGTGGTTCTGATTTGTGTGTGTGTGTGTGTGTGTGTGTGTGTGTCCTTGTGGCTGGTCGCTGCGGGGCTTTCTTTCACGGTTTGTCCTGTGCGTTGTCATATTATGAGCAAGTGCACGATAAAACCTACAAGACGGCCTGTTTAACCAGCAAAGACTGACAGGTCAGCTTGTACATCCACTTAGTATGGCAAGAGTCTCGTTTATCCCTCTTTGGATAACCGGGAGGCTGTAGAAGCCAGAAGGCACATGCGATCAGCGAAAACTCTGATCAGACTGCGCGGATGCGCAGGCTGATCTGACTCTTCGCTGGTCGCACATATCTTATTGTAGGTTTTGTCGTGCGCTGGCTCATTTGTTTTTAGTGGATCCTGTCTAGCATTGTGAGCACCTTGTTGGGGAAGAGGGGGCTGAGTGCTTTGTCTTTCTTTGGGCTATGGCTTATATACTGTCTATTTTGGTTTGTTGCTCTTCCTGTTGATGTCATTGGTAGGTTATAATCATTGTGGCTTCTCCTGGAAAGCTTCTTTACTATTTTTTTTTTATCATTACAAAACATGCCTATTCAAATATATTGAAAATTTATCCACCAAAAACTGAAAGATTTTGAGATAAAAAATTCTGATATTTTTCAAACTTCTGCTAATAACATAGATTGTGGGTACTCGTTAGAACCGCCTCGCTGAGGCGGTTCTAACGAGTACCCACAACCTATGTTTTTGAGCAGAAATAAGAAAAATAATGTATACCCCTGTAAACCCCAGATTTACTATATAAAAGTGGGGCTTAAGGGGGTCAAAATTATATAGGCATGTTTTCGTGATGTGTCAGATCATATATCGTTATAGAACGAATTAAATTTCGTTGGATAAGGAATTACTATTCGACAAACAATTATGCGCCGGTGTCTTAAATATGAGTCTGTATACACGATGTCTGCCCAGAACGGTAACATAAACTAAATTAAATGATAAACTCGCCAGATTTTACTGATTAGTTTATCTGATACAATAGAAGTTGAAATATTTCTAAAGTGCTACAAAATCTAAGGTATTGGTATTCATTGGAGAAGTTATTCTTAGCGGTTCTGACTGCCATTCCGTTAGTTTATTTTGGTTCCGTCGCCAGTGCTGCTTGTTGTGGACATCTGAGACTGTTTTGATTATCGGGTCACAGCAGTAGAAGTACACCAGAGGAGTGTAAAAGGGAAGTATTTGATGTTAATTCTTTTCTAGTTCTACATTAAAAAACATATTTTGTAGGTACTCATTAGAACCGCCGCGAGAGGCGCTTCTAATGAGTAGCATAATACATGTTTTTTGTTTTTTTTTTTTCTGGAGGAAAAAATAAGAAAAAAAGATATCACATAGGGGCCTAATTATCACCAATACTCCTCCTAAAAAGAAAAGCAGTATTGGTAAAAAATGTACTGAGATGCAAGATGTTGATCAACCATGTATTGGGATGCAAACTTGATCAGAATCGGACGAAACGTAAGTAAGTTAGCAAGATTTGAAGATATCAAAACTGCTTTTATTGGGATTGCCATTTTAAATATCAAATGAGGTTTTATGCATGTCAAAACAAAAATAATAATAATTATAATATTAAAACAATAGATATATAAATAAGATTTGCCGTCATATTCAACCACTATATTTATATACATAACTTCTTCAGGCATTCATGGATTTTGCTTTTATTTCTATCATACAAGATTGTATTTATTTTTTTCAGAACCTCAATAAGTCATGAAAATGACCTTGATTGTGGTCCTTGATAAAGGTTTTGAAGTCTTTAACCGTCTTTAGTTTGTATCTGATATGGGTGAAATTAACATCATAATACATGATTTGTCAAGATATTTCGTCTCAGACACATTCTGTGCCAACCTTGCGTTTGGCTTTAACCCATTTATGCCTTAACCCATTTGTGCCCAACGTCCCATTAATGGGACATTGGCAAACAGTGTAGACCCAGATCAGACGCCGCAGAACGCGGCGTCTGATCAGGGTCTTCACTGTTTGCATTAACTACAGGTATTTCAATTTTATTTATTTTTATTTTATTTTTATTTATACATTGTTTTAAGAGGGTAACACAAATTAGCTTAAAAGCTATTCTACCTTGCGGCCCTTTATAAAATTACTATATACATATATATACAAATATCAAAACACAGGCACAAAATTCATATAAAACACAAATAATGACACATTTTTTGAGACACAAAAGGCAAGCAGTTCTAAAATCATGTGACATATCACATTTGCATTATTTAAAAGGGATAAAAACTCTATGAGTATATGTAAAATCATAGTTCATCCAATTAAGATAATGCATCATATGGAAAATAGCTTTAGAACGAGCGTATAAAACGTCTAGATACACGTAATAAACTATTCGCCGAATCGCATGTAAAATCATAAGAGTGGTCATGTAACCTATTCTTAAGCTCAATGCTGCACGGAGCCTTGAATCTTTTCCGCGGGAAAATCGTGCTTAATTATATGCACCGTAGAGCAGGGAGCCCGTGGCAGACCCAATGTCTAAACAGCGAGACCGTGCAACGGTTACATATTGCACGATTTAACTCGGCACAGTGTCTGAAAGGCTCTATGATTCAACATACATACATTAAAATAATTTAGGTATATAATGAGTCTACTCTACAACGAAAGATATTTTACTCTGCAACGAAATAGAATCAACTCAACAACGAAAGATAGTCTACTCTACAACGAAAGAGAGTTTACTCTACAACAATAAAACATGGCAATAATAAAAACTGACCAGACTTCCTTTAAACTGGAAATGGGCGGGTCCAAAGAATTCGGAAGACTCCACTCGGCATAAATGGGTTAATAACACTTTGCGGTTGATACGTGCTTCGTGCACTTCCAGTGTAAGAGTTTGCGGCTACTATATTTCAGGAATTATGACGGATGAGGTGTACTGCTCACTACATGTATTTTCTTTCAAACAGTTAAGGGTTCATCAAAGACAAAAGTGGGCGGGGTACCCCCTGAAACTTTCATAACAGTCCTTATTCACAAAGATGATGGGGTTGCAGAATTTTCAGTATATCAAAGAAGTAATGATAGGACTGCATGTTTCTTATGAATAAATAATATTGTACAAGTTAAAATGGACCAATTAAATTGAAAAAATATAGGGTTCGGCATTTGCGTTCAAAGTCCAAAAAAGTAAAATTTTCAGAAAAACTAATTATACAGCCCAAACAATGGACATCTGATCTGCAATGTATGAGAGTATTATCAATGAATGCACAATGCTTAACTGAAAATAATGACCACCTTCACGTAAAATTTTCCACGAGTTACAGAGTAGCCATGTTTCATTCATGTAAAAATGTAAACAAACATTTGGAGCCAGATTTCATTCTTATATCACTGGCATGTTGCGTGAAAAGACAATTCATAATGAGATCCGTTTACCCTCTGAATTGTGTCTGGTGTTTTAACGACGATCAAGGCTTTGATTTGTTGTTAAATAGAATTCATTTCTGTCCCCAAAACAATAAAATATACAATTTTTCTCATCTTCTGACTTTCATGATTTCCTCGAGGACTTATCACCGATATTATTACGCCTGCATGCGGAGCTATGCGCAAAGATCGGAAAAATTGTCATAATTTTCAAGTTTGGATTTATAAATTTGTAAAGTAATCAAAATAATAATCATAAATGCGATGATATATGTAAAATTTATCAGTAGTAGAAACTTAACGATAAAAGATGGGATTTTACCCTTTGGACATTCGTAAAGGAAGTAGATGTTGTTCGGCACTTCCTGTAGCAGTTGACCAGTAATTGTTAATTGCGATGAAGATGATTTTCGACCAAAATATTGTTTTAAAATCTGGATCAAGGTAAATAAATTGTCAGTGCAAGAAAGAAGTGTTTAAACTACATCAGGATAGATGTGGCATAAGCTGATCAGCGTAAGGAAGGTAAGTAATTGCATTTCCAATGTTTGTTACGCTTGCGTGAGTTTGTAGTAAACAAAAATCGCCTGATGAGATGCAACAACTATGGTGGACAGTACAAGTCGGATCTCGTGCATAAATTCAGCATTTTTGAAATATTTAATACACAAAGGAGAGGATACACCATATGATGTAGAGGATCTTTACACTGACTAATGGAAAGGGTGGATAAAATTTATCGACATTTAAAGTAAGTTTTACCTTGGTGTGTTGCAGAACTATGTTTGCTGCTGAGGTCTTTACTCTGACTGCATAGTTAGTAGATTCAAGATACAACCCACATTTGTTTGTTTGTGTTGAAGTTTTACGGCCCAGTCAACCAAATGGGGTCATGTCGAGCTCGGTCAGTTTACCTAACCACACGTTTACTGGACTGGCTTAGTCCTCTAAGCGGTTAACCAATATTGTGCACATTCTTTCGCCAGAAACTGACAACTGCCCTTCTTGAGTCAGCGGAAGGGAGAGAATGACCGTAGAAAATATTTCATGATCAATCTCCACGAAAGAATGTTGCCGACCTCGGCGGGGCTTGAACTGCGACCTCCTGGTCTCCAGTCGGACGCCGCATCCAACTGAGCCACCGAGGCCGGCCAATACAACCCACATCAAATGAATTTTAAAGCATATCCAGACTGGAAATCCACCAAAAAAGGATCAGTCATTATTGCCTGATGAAAGTCTTTGTTGTTCAAAAAGGAAAAAAGAATGCAAGGCCAGCAGTATTGACTCATAAGCTGGAAGTAATTCATTCAATGCATAAATGTTTGCAGAGATTGCCAGATGCACCAGCAGATACATTATTGTTAAAATCCGGTAATTTATAAACTAGTACCTTTTAGAGGAGCAAAAACAAATACATTTTCCAAGGGAGACAAATGTGTAGTTATTGGCTCTTTGACAGGTATTTGCTACCATACCTTATTTAGGAACTACATTCATACATGAAAATATGGCTGATAAACCTGGAAAATTTTGTAGATACTTGTAGTAGTAATGTCAACTTTATTCCTGTGTGTTTGACTTTTCACAAATTATATTCTCATACATTATGCATGGATATTTGGACTACATCTTGATCATTCTTTATATGGGATTGACATACCAGGATAGCAGTTTGGATGTAAATAGAGAGACAGTACATGAGGTGAGCTAGTTCTTTTTCTAAATGCAAATATTGTCAGCTTCACACATGAACAGGGATGGCGTTCGATAAACAATTCATAGGCTTTATGCCTTTTCAGAGAAATTAATATTTTTGACATTTTTTTATTCACATATTTTTCATGTACCCCACCCACTTCTGCCCATGATGAACCCTTAAGAACAGACTGGATACTCTTAGCAGATTTTCTGTCTTTCTTAACAAAGGAGACAACTTTTGTGACTGTTCTTGGCTTCCATACACACCCAGTCCCTTCAGAGCCTACTCTACAACGAAAGAGAGTCTACTCTACAACGAAAGAGAGTTTACTCTACAACGAAAGATAATTTACTCTACAACGAAAGAGAGTCTACTCTACAACGAAAGATATTTTACTCTGCAACGAAAGAGAATCTACTCAACAACGAAAGATAGTCTACTTTACAACGAAAGAGAGTTTACTCTACAACGAAAGAGAGTCTACTCTACAACGAAAGAAAGTTTACTCTACAACTAAAGAGAGTCTACTCTACAACGAAAGAGAGTTTACTCTACAACGAAAGAGAGTCTACTCTACAACGAAAGAGAGTTTACTCTACAACGAAAGAGCGTCTAGTCTACAACGAAAGAAAGTCTACTCTACAACGAAAGAGAGTTTAGTCTACAACGAAAGAGAGTCTACTCTACAACGAAAGAAAGTTTACTCTACAACGAAAGAGAGTCTACTCTACAACAAAAGAGAGTTTACTCTACAACGAAAGAGAGTCTACTCTACAACGAAAGAGAGTTTACTCTACAACGAAAGAGCGTCTACTCTACAACGGAAGAAAGTCTACTCTACAACGAAAGAGAGTTTAGTCTACAACGAAAGAGAGTCTACTCTAGAACGAAAGAGAATTTACTCTACAACGAAAGAAAGTCTACTCTACAACGAAAGAGTTTACTCTACAACAAAAGAGAGTCTACTCTACAACGAAAGAGAGCCTACTCTACAACGAAAGAGTCTACAACGAAAGAGAGTCTACTCTACAACGAAAGAGAGTCTACTCTACAACGAAAGAGAGCCTACTCTACAACGAAAGAGAGACTACTCTACAACGAAAGCGAGTCTACTCTACAACGCAAGAATTTGCCCCCCTTTGGAAATGCGCATGCTTCCAGTACACTATGTCTGGTATAGCTACGACTTGTTTGTTGAACACCCCTCGGGTTTTCAGAGGCCAGTGATGAAAAATCATATGCTTCTCACTTTCTATTACAAATCTAATATGACGCTTGCAATGCAAAGAAAAAAAGAAAACGCAAAGAAAAAAATGCCTTTAATTTTTTGCGAAAACAATTGTCCAAATCTACTGACCAGGGTCTTCTCTGTTGGGCAACAATTTGAGCCGCTACATCAGAAAATGTTCTTTCGGCCATGTACGCCCAGCGCAGACTCAAATCAGCCAGCGCATATGCGAGCCTGATCAGAATCTGTACTAGACGCCAAGGATGCTCAGGCTGATTTAGATCTTCCATTATGGAAACACGCCATTTCAAATATATTGAAAATTTCACCACCCAAAACTGAAAGATAAAAATTCTGATATCTTTTTCATATTTCAGCTCAAATAATAGATTGTGGTTCTCGTTAGAACCGCCTCGCCCAGGCGGTTCTAACGGGTACCCACAATCTATTTTTTGAGCAGAAATAACAAAAATAGTGTATCCCTGTAAACCCCAGTTTTACTTTACAAAAGTGGATTTAAGGGAACAAAATTATATAGTATGTTTTTGTGGTGGGTTGGCGAGCATGTCAGAAGGTACGTTTTTCTGATTACGATTCAAATGTTTCGCATGCCACATGCAAACAGCAATGGCTCAACTCTACCTACTCAAAAGGGCCTTCTCTGTTGTTCGAAGTATACAGTTTCCATTTATTCTGAAAGCGGTCAACGAAGCCCCTGGCTAAACGAAGCCAATACGCAGTTGCCCACGGACGACTTTCCTGTGTTTACTTTGCGCATCAGAAATACAACGTCTGTGCGCCAGTCGAATATAATTACATGATATTTACTTTCAAATTTGACGTAATTCCACATACTGTTTTTCTCCACTTGATATCAAATGATTCACAAACTGAGAACAATAACCCCATGGCATAAGCACCCAGCAAAGACCCGGATCAGTTGGCTGTTTGCTTGCAGACACTTGGGATCTTTGGCCATCCAAACGGGGCCCAGCGAAGAAACTAACCAGACTGTGCGGCTGTACTGGCTGTTTTTTAGCCTTTGCTGGGCATACATGCGAGAGGGTATATTTTCTTACGATGGGGTCAATTTAATTACACTAAGATATTGGCTGCCTTCGGCTGTTGTCCTAGTTCCAGTAGAGGAAATTCTACAATAAGAGCCGGGACACAGTATTTGCTACATTTACAAGGTCGCATGTACGCCAAGCAGTGACTCAAATCAGTCCGTGCAAATAAGCAAGCTGATCATACATAATTTCACTCTCTATATTAGCAATACATCCAAGAAGTTTGCTTAGAATGTGTTTATGCGCAAAATGATCTGAATATTCGGAAGGCGCACAAGTCGTCACGAAAACTTACCTATATAATTTTTACCCCCTTAAACCCCAAGTTTTATGTATTAAAACTGGGGTTTATTTTCTTATTTCTGCTAAAAAAAGATTGCGGGTATTCGTTAGAACCGCCTCGCAGAAACGGTTCTAACGATTACCCACAATCTATGTTTGAGTAGAAATTATTGTTTGAGTAGAAATTATTGTAGGTACCCGTTAGAACCGCCTCTGCGAGGCGGTTCTAACGAGCACCCACAATCTTTGTTTTGAGCAGAAATTTGAAAAATAGTAGTTTTTTTTTTTATCTGAAAATTTTCAGTTTTTGGAGATGAAATTTTCGATATATTTGAATAGGTGTGTTTTCTTAATGAACCTTGTAGGAAATGCTGTGGCCCGGTTCAATATTATTATTATTAAGATGCAATGGCCTTCAGGGCATGTAAAGAGAAAAGAAGCACCACTTCCTCTTGTTTTTCTTCCTAGATATTGTCGTAGAACTTAGATGACGTATCAGTCAATTATGGTATCAGCGTGTCAACTGTGTGCCACGGCAAAGTAACACTTACCATAAAAAACAACAACAAAGGGCGCAAAACCAATATGTACTCCACTGCAGTCTGTAAACGCCACTCTCCTTCTAAACGTAGCATGTACATTATCCCCACGAAATTTTATTAGCAGATTCAGATCAGAATTCGTGGATGCACATGCTGATAACGTGATTTTAGACAAGAAACACGAAGTTTGTTCTGTTTTCGCCCTCATATTATAATGGAAGGGGGAGTGTTATTAAAATCTCTGGTATAAAATTGTGCATTTAAGCTTGTTCATCTCTCTAATTGACATCAAAAGTTAATGACTGAAGCCACGGAAAAATAAACACTCTGCTCGCTGGGTAAACATTCACCAAATGACATTTTGAAATATTTTTCTGATTGTTTTTCCAGAGAATAGGCTTGACATTTCATGCAAACTGGAAAATTTGTATGAAATGTCAACGGCTATTTTCTGGGAAAAAAAATAAAAAGAAAATATCAATTCGTCGTCTGCTGAATCGGCCCAGAGAGTTGTAAAGGTTAAAGAGTGTCACCAGTACACGTTTCAAAATACGAGGAAAATATCCGGTATTTTTGCTCTTTCTCAAATCCCGTTAAATATTTTTTCTGCAAGAGAAGGAACACATTGTGAAGAACATGTAACTATAATATTGTGTAGAAAAATATATTTACTGCTGAAATCAAAGACGCTCTGGTCTCATATTTGTTTCCAGCGAGTCTTTTATTTCAGTTTTGGAAACAAAGAAAAGACGCAAGGGGCAAGGCCTGGGCTGCACGGTTGGTAGTACAACAATTGCCATTTGAAGGAGTTGGTCAGTTCTACTGTAGATGAAGAAGTATGAGAGAGCATTGTCATGCAAAAGAAGGACATTTTCGTGGGGACGCAACTTTTTTCAGTTTTCCTTTGAGTTTTTTTTAAGTTACTTCTAAATAGTTCCTAGCAGCAGTCATAGTTCGACATTTTTGGCATGAAATAAGTCAGTATTATTCCACGTGAATCCCAAAAGCATAACTTTGCCAGCAGATGTGGACAGCTTAAACTTCTTGGGAGGTTGGGAACTAGCTCGTTTCCACTGCTTTGACTGAGCTTCTATTTCAGGTTCAGCATAATGAACTCACATTTCATCCCAAGTTACAATTCAGTTCAAAAACTTATTTCCATCGTGGTTAAAACTTCCCAAATGTTCTGTTCCTGTGGTCACTCGGAATGCCTTTTGGTCTTCTGTTAGCTGTTTTGGCACCTTGCTCATGCCTATTTTTTCGTGTAAAATCAGGGCCCAGTTGTTCAAAACTAACGATGTCGTTACTTAACGATTCGTTAAAATTTACATTGAGTGATACGCAAATATGCTGAAATTTTTGCTGAAAAAATGTGAGTAGCTTTTGCAGTGCAAAAGCTACTCACATTCTTTCAGCAAAAAATATCAGAATATTGAATATTGAATCCGTTAAAATAGTTAACGAAATGACCCTTAACGAGCTCGTTAAGCTAACGACGCTTTGAATAACTGGGCCCTCAAGTGCCGGCGCTTTACTGGTGTTAAATTGATTAGCTATTAGCTGTCACTCTGTGATCTTTGTTGACAAAAACCTCAGCTCAGCAGGCCTCCCTGGCCTAGGTTTGTCTCTCACGCTTCTCCTGCTCTCTCTAAACTGAAACCAAGCTATAGAAGGTTGAACGGGATATGCAGGCTTTGTTGAACCGTAAATTTCTCATTTCGTATATTTCACATCCATAAGAAGAATTGGTACCAATACGTCACATTTGCCAAATGTGAAATTTACGTATGGTCAATTTCGATAAATTTTGGGGTCTAAAATTTGTGCTCAAATTTCTCATGTTGATAATTTCTGACGTGTGAAAAATTGGCAAGTATTCGTCCTTACCTGTGAAGAACTGGTGCGACTTTTTCTCGGGTGTGAAGAATTGGTACCAATTCCTCACACATGTGAAGAATTCCTTGATAATTTATAACGTGTAAAGAGTTGGTAAGTATTCGTCGGTAAGTATTCGTCACTCTTGTGACCTGTGTTTTTTGGGGTGTGAAGAATTGGTACCAATTACTCTTACATGTGTGAAAAATTGGTACCAATTCCTCTTACATGTGAAGAATTGGTACCAATTCCTCTTACATGTGAAGAATTGGTACCGATTCCTCTTACATGTGAAGAATTAGTACCAATTCCTCACACATGAGAAGAATTGGTACCAATTCCTCACACATGAGAATAATCGGTACCAATACTTCACACATGTGAGGAATCGGTACCAAATTCTCACACATGTGAAGAATCTCAATTAGTTGTCTGCATCTACCAACTTTCAGGTCACTGGCTGCAATAGTTTCTGAAAAATTAACTATTTCACTTTTTCCTATAGAAAAGGCTAAGTTACAAAACTTGACCTTGTCTGGAAATAAGTTAAGGTAAACCTAGGGTCATCATTTGAACAAATTATGATGGGCTGGAGTCCTAGATGCTACATGCCAAGTTTCTTGAAAATCAGTCTACTGGTTCTAGAGAAGATTTTTAATGGTTTTACCATATATGGGCGTGGTAGCCATCTTGGTCATGTGACCCAGATGCCGCGAACAAACTAGATCGACCCGTCCGGCACATTCTTTCGTGAAGATTTGGTCATGAAAATATTGCGAACCATACACTAAATGCAAAAACATTCCTAATGTTACATTTGGTCTCTTAAAATTCATTAGAGACACACACATGTTTGATTGATGTGCAAAGCATGTTTTATTTCAAACACTTCGCATTTATTTTCGCTCATGCTTATGCAACATATCGTAAACTGTTTGCACAATTGTGGCCACAATTTCTTGTCTTAAGAATATTTCTCTTTTTTTTTCTCTTGCGTTTTTTTTTCCACTGCTATATCAAAACGATTGTTTCCACAATTATATCCGTAACTAATTGGAATTCATGTTGCAGGAATAGTACAAATTGATAATAGAAAACAACCGATTAAAGGCTCCATATTCCTCAAAAACAGACATTTTTATCCAAGAAAGTTTTAATAATTTGATATATAGTATTAATACAATCATAAATTGTGTCATCTGACAGCCTGTAAAATTTCAGTCAGTCTCTTGTTTTTGAATTGGATCAAAAGTGAAATGCTTTTTTTTATGGTGTTTCTAAATTAATGTCAGCAACATTCGTGCAGAGATACGATAAAAAAATTCATCTCGTTTTTGAAATAAATAAATAAATATCCGGTTTTTGCCGAATATGATCACCATGCATAAAATCTTACTTTGGATTACATACATGTACTATGCATCAACATACTTAATTTATCCAGGACGTGAGATACAGAACCTTGTAGACCTGCGCCCCAAGCGAAGAGTCATGCCGGCCTATGAGTCCGCACTGTCTGATCAGAGTTCGCTGGGCGCTGTATGGATAGTTTTTAAAGAAAAACAGCGACGACGAAGTAAGCCTTCGGCTTTCTAGTCCTTTTGAAATGTTGTTAGTTATAAGTTTATGTCAGTTTAAAATAGAAATATACTTAAACCAGAATATTGTTTTTTAAGGATAATCCTTGTTTCAGACTAGTGAAAAGATGACTTTAATATTGACGGTAAATGACCTTTTTAAGGGAACCGGATACACTGGTTAGATTTTCCCGCCATTTTTTATGAGGGAAACAACTTTTTTTGACTTCCTGTTTGCTTACATGTACACCAAATATCTTCTGAAATGAGGTCTACTTTAAAAAGAAAGAATTTGCTCCTGAGGGGAGCAAATTCTTTCCTGTTTAAGGAGACCCCTTTTCAAAGGGGAGACAAAACAATATTGTTTGAGTTGTCTCCTTTGACAGTGCATCAATTTCGCTTAAATATTTTTCAGTAAAGCAAGTCATCTAAAGCAATAAAACAAAGTAACGAACACTAAACAACACGCGGCGGATAATGAATTTATAAATGTCATTAATTTTCAAAATTTATACTTCACTAATAAAGACAAGCCATTATTTTTCCATTTGACCCATGTGTTCTTACAAGAAAATACACACACCACCAAAAAAGTGAAATAGAACATATTTTTTCATAACGAGATGCAAGAACTAAATTAAACCACAACGTGAGAAAATGTACCTTTTGGACATGTTCACCCAGCGAAGAACCAGATTAGTCTGTCCAGAATCTTCACTGGGCGTATTTTAGATAGCCAAAGATGCCGAGTTTCTTCATGTGGACAACGACGTTCATAGTCTGACCAGACTGCGTGGATGTGCAGGCTGATTTAAGTCTTCTTTGGGCGCACATGTCAGAAGGTACGTTTTCTCACGTTGCGGCTCAACCTTGTGATATTTGTTGTCTGGTAATAATACGTTGACATACTGTCACTCGGAAAGACGTTTTTTTTTGCTTGGCGTTTTATTTTAAATGAAAATATTTTGTTCTGAGTGACCATATCTTATCAGAAACCATTTGTCGTTTCTGTTTCTATGTTTTGTTCTTAAATATATATCCTAAAATCAAATCTACGGCCAAGAATTGGTCTGACCTATCCAATTTCTATAGTGAAGCGATTTTTTTGAAATTTTGTCTAGGAAAATATTATTTGCTTTTCTTTGCTGAATTTGAATTATTGATGTTTCACAACAATATTGCGAAAATTTCAGAAAAAAAAATATGAACAAGCGGAAGTTGTTGTTGAAAGTCTACCTCCAAGTTACCTACACCACAGGTTTCTGCTTCATTTGCATTCATTTTGCTATGGGAAAAGGTGAAAATATTTGATTAAAAAAACAAACAAAAAAACAAACAAACAAACAAACAAAAAAAAAAAAAAAAAAAAACAACAACAAAAAACAAATGACTAGAATAAAAGACAGTTACGACAAATAGTTTTGCATTAAATCATGACAAACAGTAGCAAATAATTCTTCTGTGTAAAGAGCCAAGCCAAAAAAAACGACTTTCTGAAGGATGTCAAAAGCACAGTTCCGTATTCATATCTATCGTAGCTGCGTGGCTAGAGCGTTAGACTGTGGTGCTTATGATTGCCGGTTTGAGCCTAGCTCAGATCACCTACAAAACCGGTCAGTTTTACGTAACCACATTGTTTCTAAGTCCTCTAAGCGGTTAACCAATATTTGTGCCGATATTTACGGAAACACGGACTGAGGGGCGAGAATGACCGTTGAAAATATTTCATGATCAATCGCTACGAAAGAATGTTGCCGGACGCGGCGGGGATCGAACCCGCGACCTCCTGATCACCAGTCTGACACGTAAACGACTGAGTCACAGAAGCTGGCTAAAGATAATTCTGGTATCCATTTCCGAAGCCCGTTAACTGACAGCAGTGACATAGGAAACAGACTGAAGACTGACGACTTTATATAAACTTACGTGACAGAATAAAAGACATTAAAGCCTTCGAAATGCTGAAATCGGCTCTCAATCTTTCTCTATTACGCCGTTTCGAAAAAAAGAGGACTTACTTAACTCTTTCAGTCCGGTAGACCTAAACAAATACCTATGCAAACAGTGTAGATCCTGATGAGACGGCTCGTAACGAGCCGTCTCATCAGGATCCATACTGTTTGCCATTCTGTTTTTAATGTTAGACTGAAACCCATGTTTGCATCAATGGACATGTCAAAATTCCAGGATGCAAGGGTCCGCTTCAGAAACGCAGGAATGAAAGGGTTAAACGAGCTTACTTAAGGAAAAAGCAGTTAGAGGGTTCTGGGGGATAAATTAATGTGATTAATTGTAGATCAGGACAGATGTTGTGCTTGTGCAGCACCAATAATATGACCTCCAACATGAGAAAACGTACCTTCTGCATGACAACGCCCAGCGAACTCATCCGCACAGTCTGATCAGTCTTCGTTTTCCGCATGAATAAACCTTGCGTCATCAATTATCCAAAATGCGTTCAGTGAAGATTCTGATCAGACTGCGCACATGGGTGCACATGTCCAAAGGTACGTTTTCTCACGTTGCGGCTAAAATGCTAAATTGATGCGGAAGTGAGAAGTAATCATATCTGTTCATATTCAAGCAAGGAATGCCGTATCAGCCTGCGCATTCTCGCATCATTGTCTTCGTTGCATGCTTATGGAAACATTGCTTATTCTTAAATATATGGGCGAAGGGAGAAGGTCTGTATCAGACTGCTCCGATGTACAGGCTGATCTGTACCTGTACTCTTCGCATACGGAATAAGGATCCTTTTTTCTCACACGGACCATTAATTATGTTTTTAGTCTAGACAGAGGTTGTCCTGATGCTAATTCATTGTAGTATGTAACGGATTTTGTGCTAAGGTCGTGTCTAATACACATTCATTCTTGGTCCGAAATGCAACCGCTGTCGTCATAGCTGGCTGAATTGTACTTGTTGCTCGAAGCACCAACGAATGCGTTTAATATTAATTGATACTCTTTCAAGGAAGACAAATCTGTCAAATTTATTTTGTCCTTCTAAAAAAGAAGGCTACTCTAAAAGTATGGGAGCAAGTTCTTCCTTTTCAGAAAAGACCTTTTTTTCAGAGGGGGTTTAATATGCAGGAAAGCAGTCACAAAATTTGTCTCCCATTTCCAGTGCCTGTTAACCCTTGTCCTGTTGAATTCGTATATACCCTGCCTTTGTAAACAGTGTAGATCCAGATCAATTGGCAACTGATCTGGATCTGCGCTGTTTGTCATTCAGTATGTGAGTTTTTATCAACAACCTGGATCAAGTAGTCTGAATGGCTGAAAATTGGACGTGGTATCTAAATTTATTCAGTGTGACAAGGGTTAATGGTATTTTAGAATATTTTTTTTTTCTGAATCGCAAAGTCAGAAAACGTACCTTTGGACATATGTACCCAGATAAGATTCAGATCAGGCTACGCATCCGCGCAGTCTGGCCAGAATATTGGCACAGTTCGGATAGGCGTAGATACAAATTTCCTTCATGCGGGCAACAAAGATTTTCATCAGAGTGCGCGGACGCACATATCAGAAAGTTCGTTTTCTCACGTTGTGGCTCGATATATCCAACAGTTAGAATGTGGCTGTACCTTCAGATGGAAAAGACACGACCGTACAGATGGAAAAGACACCAAGAACGTACGAATAACCGTTAGCACTCTCTAGGCAAATTCAATTGACAAAACAATGACGATTTTTGCATGAAGTGTCATACCCTGTTTTCTGAAATAATAATAATAATAATAATAATAATAATAATAATAATAATAATAATAATAATAATAATAATAATAATATGTTTCAAAGTGTCGTCTGCTGAAAAATTGCCAGAATGCTAAGCGTTGAACACTGAAAGGACTGGACTGTAGAAAGAACCTTTCGACTGTCTCATCTTATTCGTATATAACCCATTGTAGACTGAGTGAACTCCCCACACTATATATTGAGACATTCTAATTATGTTTAGGTATGTCAGGCTATGTGATTTAGATATTCATAGAGAAAAATGGTTGAACTATTTGCAAACCGTTCTATGGCGTCTGATTTGGGTCTGCACGGTTTGCCAATATTACACTTTCAGGGGTCTCCAGACTACAATGGGTTAATCAAGGTCATCTGTATTATACATCAGTTTTATACACTACGTACAACATTATCTTGCTCTCATTCTGAATTAATTTTACAAATATAACGTTGTTTTGAAAATCTTCTGCACAAAGGTCTGTTGGAACCGAATCGTATACTGACTCAGTCTATAGATTCAGAACATCACGAAAATATGCCTATATAATTTTGACCCCCTTAAACCCCACTTTTATATAGTAAAACGGGGGTTTTTAGGGGTATACATTATTTTTCTCATTTCTGCTTAAAACCGAGATTGTGGGTACTCGTTAGAAACGCCTCGCAGAGGCGGTTCTAACGAGTACCCACAATCTATGTTTTGAGCAGAAATATAAAAAATATCAGAGATTTTTATCTGAAATTTTTCAGTTTTTTGAGGTGAAATTTTCTATATATTTGAATAGGCGTGTTTTCGTAATGAATTTTTGGGACTACTGATTTTTCTTAGCAAAAAATGAAATGGGCCTCAACGTGAGGAAACACCTTCGGACATGTGCGCCAAACGAAGATACAGGTCAGCCTGCACATTCGCCCAGTCTGATCAGAATCTTTACTGGTTACTTTTTGGATAGCCATGGATGCAAAGTTCGTTTATGCGGACAACGAAGCCGCAACGTCAGACAACGTACCGTCGGACATTTGCGCCCAACGAAGATTCAGATCAGCCTGAGCATTCGCGCAGTCTGATCAGAATTTTCACTGGGCACATTTTGGATAGTCATGGATGCAAAGCTCGTTCATGCGGACAACGAAGACTCTGATCAGACTACAGAGTGCAGAGAATGTCAATAAACGGCTTATGCCACAGGTCTATGCATCTATATACAATTTTGCACAACACCTTAACATTTATATTCAACATGTGAATTGAATGATTTTCGTTGGTGTTCTTGGTTTGACGAGAAACATGCTGTGTGACAAATCTCCGAATAAGACTCGCATACAGCGAGCGTATGTATGTGTATTTTGCTGTGAATATAGATTGATCTCTGTTAGACGTGGCAATTTCAAATCGAATCACGATTTATATATGAGCCAGCGCATGACAAAATCTAAAATAAGACTTATGCGACCAGCGAAGACTCAGATCAGCCTGCGCATCCGCGCAGTCTGATCAGAGTCTTCGCTGATCGCAAGTGTCTTCTACAGCGGCCGGACTATCTAAAGAGGGATAAACGAGAACCTTTGCCATACTGGGTGATCCGAGACGTTGTTGGTCACACAGGTCTTATTGTAGGGTTTGTCGTGCGCTGGTTCATATGGGTTGAAAAGATATTTGAAAAAAAAAAAAAAAAACAAAACAAAAAAAACAAAAACAACAACAACAACAACAAAAACAACAAAAAACAACAACAAAAAACTGGAAATGTGTCAGTATGACACAGATGCCCCCGCTCAGGGCCATCCTCACCCACGCGCAGGCATTTTGCAAAAAATGAAGTTGAAAAAAGGGCCATAACTCTCATAATAATTGGCAGATTTTACCCTAAATCGAACTTGAGCATATTTTATGATTATATACCTGTGTATAAAATATGAATCCAATACACAAATCAATATTTTTTTTTAAAAATATCGGAAGGAAAACATCTTTTGAAGGTGAAAAAGGGCCATAACTCCCATAATAATGGGTTGATTTTACCCTAATTGGAATGTGACCTACATTTTATGATTGTATACCTGTGTACAAAATTTCAATCCAATACACCAATCCTTTCAAAAGATATCGCACGGAAAACATTTTTCAAAGTTGAAATTTTTTCAAAGTTGAAAAAGGGCCATAACTCCCAAAATAATCAGTGGATTTTCCTCTAAATCGAACTTGACCTACATTTTATGGTTATATACCTGAGTATAAATTTTCAATCCAATACACCAATCCTTTCAAAAGATATCGAACGGAAACCATTTTTCAACTATTTTTCAACATTGATAAAGGGCCGTAACTCCAAAAATAATTGGTGGATTTTACCCTTAATCGAACTTGACCTGTATTTGATAATTATATGCTTGTGCATAAAATATGAATCCAATACACTAATATTTTCAAAAGTTATGGAACGGAAACCATTTTTCAAAGTTGAAAAAGGGCCATGACTCCCAAAATAATAGGTGGATTTTACTCTAAATCGAGCGACCTACAATTTATGATTGTATACCTGTGCATAAAATTTTAATCCAATAAACCAATCCTTTCAAAAGATATCGCACGGAAACCATTTGTGTTACGTACGGGACGGACGGACGGGACGGGACGGACGGACGGTTGGACGAGACGGACGTACGTACGGACAGCGGTGATACTATATGCCCCCATTGAAAATGGCGGGGGCATAAAAAAATGGGATACAAATTTACATTACTGGCTAGACTTCTGCTTGAGTCCTATTTCTATGCTGTCCTTTTAACAATACTGCTATGCTTGATTTTGTAAATGTCAGTTTATACGAATAAATATGTTGAACACATTTTAGTCTGGAGACCCCTAAAAGGGTAATTGGTAAACCGTGTAAACCAAGATTAGATGCCACAGACTGCTGCTTGCGTTAAATACAGGAATTTCTGTATAAAAAAGTAGTAATAAAAACTAACCAGACACCCTGCTATTGGAAATAGACCGGTCCGGTAAAAGAGTCTACTCGACGTAAACAGGTTAAGAAGATATAAGTTGAAAGAAAGAAAATAAAAGGATAAAAAGGATATAAATTAACATAAGTCACAGTACTTCTTTCTGAGTAACATTTTTATGTAGCTGCTGTTAATGTAATATGTTTAAACCACTTTGAGTTTAGATATGAACAAATTCATTACGAAAACACGCCTATTCAAATATATTGAAAATTTCACCACCTAAAACTGAACGTTTTCAGGTAAAAATGCCGATATTTTTTCATATTTCTGCTCAAAACAATGATTGTGGGTACTCATTAGAACCGCCTCGCCGAGGCGGTTCTAACGGTTACCCACAATCATTATTTTGTGCAGTTTAAAAAAAAAGTATTACAAAATTATATAGGCATGTTTTCGTGATTTCGTAGCGAAAGAGCTGTTTTCTAAGCACCATTAGCTTAACAAAATATTTAAATTAATGCGTTGCTCAGTATTAGAATACTAGAATAAATAACCTCACATTAAAATACTGAGTACTTAGATATTTGAATTGTTTGAGGAGCTAGACTTGAAGCGACTGCAATGTGCCCTGGATTTATATTCGGTGCAGTGTCGTTTGCTGACAGATAAAAATATGGTTATTCTGTAATCTTGTAGTGAAGCTTATTGTGTTTAGCAAACGTTAAACCATCTATTTAGCACGTCAGATCTGAGTGAGGCGGGTCACGGGAGTTGGTGATATTAGGGTCGAGGGGTGGGACTTAAACGTTTCCCTTCATAAAATTTCACTGTTAATTTAAATTGCGAAAATATGAAATATTCTAAATTAAAACTGTAGGTATTTCCTAATGAGAAGTTTACATCTATATGCGAACTCATGATTTCAATTTTTCTTTGCAAAGACGCGATTTACAATATTTAGCTGCCTGTGGACAATCGCAGCATGCTTGAAATTAAACTTAATAAGCGGACATGAAGTCCTTGTCACGTTCTCCTATAGTATTAAAGTTTTGTGTATGTGAAGAAAAGATATCGTGTTTGCCCTTAACACGACAGCGCACAGAAGCGTGTAACTAAAAAATATCAGTTAATCACTTCGTTCGCCATAGCTTAGCACTCTGGGTAAACTTTCAAAAGATAACATTCTGAAATATTTTTTTCATTCTTCCCAAAACAGGGGATTTGACATTTCATGCAACTCTATTTGAAATAATTTTCATGAAATATCAAATCCTGGGGAACTTGAAAAAAGAAAAGTTCGCCAATTTGTTGTCTACTGAATTAGGCCAGAGAGTGGTAAAGGTTGAGACGGTCATTGATTGGATACCCAGTACTGTAAATTTCGTAGTAAGGAATTTAACACAAAGTAACTATTTTATATCAAATATTGTATGGCGATGTAAGAATTGTTGTCCCTACGCTATTGATGGGGATATTGTGAATGCTTCCGTCAGTCCGCCCAAAACCACTTGGCGGAATTTAACCAAACTTGCACCATGACTAACCACCCCCACCCCCACCCCCCGTCCCCCATGGTAAGAGTGTGCGAGAGCAACATTATATTTCCACCCTTCCATCCGTCCGGCGTCCGTCCATGTAAGTGTGGGCAAGAGCAGCATTATTTTTCCGTCCGGCGTCCGTCCATCTGTCGGCCATGTTATCTCCTCTTGATCATAGTCTTAGCTGTCCGCCTAAAGCCGCTTTAACTCCTTAGCTATCGACAGGAAGGACTGTGAAGAATCTGATCAGACTGCGTGGATGCTAACTTTGATCTGAGTCTTCGCTGGGCACATATGCAATCTTGTAGGAAATACTAGTACTGTTTACGACTTATACGAGATAATTTTAACTGCAATCGGAGAGGTGAAGAAAGATATAAGACATAATCTGACCTATGTCCCACAATACAAATATGTGACGTCATCATCTCATCATCAGCAGAGAGAGAGAGAGAGAGAGAGAGAGAGAGAGAGAGAGAGAGAGAGAGAGAGAGAGAGAGAGAGAGATACGTTTGGATTCAGGCAGGTATGGAAAGAGATACGAACGAAATAATCCGCCCGATTCATTCGTATTCATTACGAAAACATGCCTATTCAAATATACTGAAAAGTTAATCACCGAAAAATTGAAAATTTTCAGACAAAAATTCAAATATTTTTCATATTTCTGCTCAAAACATAGATTGTGGGTACTCGTTAGACGAATACCCACAATATGTTTTTGAGCAGAAATAAGAAAAATAATGTATACCCCTATAAACCCCAGTTTTACTATATAAAAGTGGGGTTTAAGGGGGTCAAAATTATATAGGCGTGTTTTCGTGATGTATTTACTCGAAACACTGGGACAGACAGGCCTGAGCAAACATTGTAGATACTGATCAGACGAAACACAGTAAAATCAACTTGTAGTAAAAACAAATTGATTAAATTTTAGGCTATTCATAATAATGAGTCGAGGTGTTCGAGTATATGTAAATTATGGTAACTGACAAATAGACCTGAGAAAATAATATAGACAAGGACCAAAACGTGGCGTCTAATTAGGGTCTATAATACCACTCTTCCAGCAGTTATAGACACACCAAGCGGGCACAAAATGTCGGGTCAACGTCGTACCAACGTCGATGCAACGTCATGACGTTGCATCGACGTTGATACGACGTTGCCTCAACGCCCTGTGCCCGCTGGGACATCAACATGTGGTAAAATGGACTTGTTACAATTTCAGGATAAGTACGGTAAGCAGTTAAAGCCAATTTCATCACTGATCGCTTGTTGAGAACTTTGGATCTTGCTACATCCTGCCTCTTTCCGTTTCAGCCTCCCGTACCCCCGGAACGATGGTTCGACATCAAAGAGACTACAGAGATACCACCAGCTTGTCCACAACCGACAGAGGGCGTGGCCTACATAGAATATCACGTGCCGGGCTTTAACCGCACGAGCGAGGATTGCCTTTTCCTGAATATATATTTACCGAGGGTGAGTGATTTAAGATTTCTTTTAAACATAGCATGTAGGGTAAAAAATCGTCTGAGTCGTCTACCAGGTGGACGAAGCCCTATCTTCTGGAAAAAAGAAACAAAGAAAATCTATTTTAGAATGTCGTCTGTTACAATTTATCCAGTATGGCAAAGGTTCTCATTTATCTCTCTTTGGATATCCCTGAGGCTTTAGAAAGCACATGCGATCAGCGAAGACTCTGATCAGACTGCGCGAATGCGCTGGCTGATCGGAGTCTTCGCTGGTCCTAAAAATCTTAGGTTTTGTCGTGCACTGGCTGAAATGTTTTCTTATTTCTCCGTAGCATAACATGCGCTTCTAATGAGTACCAACAACATACGTTTTTGCGCAGAGGCGCTTCTTATGAGTAGCCATAATATGTTTTTAGAAGTTTAAAAAAAGATTCATAATTTTGGTAAAACATTGGCTTAGTTTTTAAGCAATTGCTAAGGCATATACATTTCACACAGGCGTATTAACGTGATAATATCATAACTGCGGGAAGCAGTACCAGTTCAAAATACAGTCGAACTTCAGTGGCTCGAACATCCTTTGGAACATGGGCATTTGTTCAAGATATGGGTAGTTCGAGTTATGACGTCAGGCCAGGAAGCAAATGACGATACTTCAATGATTTTTTTACGATTTTCTAAACAATAAAGATATGTTGAGTGTACTCATTAGAATCGCATCTATGATGCGCTTCTAATGAGTACACATAACATACAATTTCATGATAAAATAAGAACAAATTCTTAAATGTTTTTCTTGAGGTATCGGAAGAATTTCATAGGGACTCAAAAACGAGTTCGAATTAGCCATGGTAAATGAGCCATCGGTGTTCGAGCTATTGAGGTTCGACTGTATGTATTTTTTACATTCCTGTTCGTAATTACACTACTATAATCGTAATATATGTAAACTGTCTGTCGAGAGACAATGGCTTAGGGAGATACTCGTAAATATTTTGACTGTTCTGAGTGCCTGTAGCGATATTAACCAGCTTCAACCATTATGTGAGTTATGTTCCACTGGCACAGAAACTGGCAAGTCAGATTCAAGCATCGGAAAATACAGAATTTACCCTAAGTATTCGTTTTCCTCAACTTCCAATCGTTTTTTTCTTCTTCTAAAACCTGAATAATAGCATTTACCTAATCTAACGGTATATCTTAAAAAAAAAGCGATGACTGAATTGTAAACGATATAAACCGAGATCAGACGCCACATTCTGCCATCACGAAAACAGGCCTATATAGTTCTGACCCCCTTAAACCCCACTTTTATATAGTAAACCTGGGGTTTACAGGGGTATACATTATTTTCTTATTTCTGCTCAAAAACATAGATTGTGGGTACTCGTTAGAACCGCCTCGCCGAGGCGGTTCTAACGAGTACCCACAATGTATGTTTTGAGAAGAAATTTGAAAAATATCAGAAGTTTTATCTGAAAACTTTCTGTTTTTGGTGATGAAATTTTCAATATATTTGAATAAGCATGTTTTCGTAATGACTGGCTGCGCTGTTCAGTCATGTCTGCCTGTTCGTATGTTTAGAGTAAATACGAAAATAATAGACACTGGCAGTATATAAACAATTTGGGTTCAACAGCCCTCATTAAGCGGTATGCCATACCTTGATTATTGAAGTTAGCATAAACATTTAATGCATTTTAGACAAGCTGAAGCACTGGTAAGCCACATCGCAAGATAAACTCAATATTTAAACATTCATCATTTTAGTCGCGTATAACCAATGCTGGTAAAATGGGAATCGACAAAATATTTGAACTATTACGTCAGTACCTTCAGACTTGTGCGCCCAGTGAAGATTCAGATCAGACTGCGCATTCACGCAGTCTGATCAGAATCTTCACTGAACGCATTTTGGATAGCCAAGGATGCAAAGTTTCAAGTGGACAACTAAGACTGATCAGACTGTGAAGATGCGCAGGCTGATTTGAGTCTTTGATGAATGTACATGTGAAAAGGTACGTTTTCTCAAGTTGCAGTTATTATTTACAATTAATAATAATTACAATTATTGCAGTTCAACCACTCTATTTCTCAAAATTTTACTTCAGATGGATAAGTCTTAGAAGTGCTAAATTTTTTACCTGTGCGGAAAGTGTTGCAGGTTAATAATAATAATAATAATAATAATAATAATAATCGACTTTATTTATAGAGGGTAACACATTTAGTAATCTAGTACTAATCTTCCATGTGGCCCTCTTTTTTTCCTGGGTAGAAACCAGTACTAAGCAATGTGGATAAAGTCTCTTGCTCAAGGAAACAACACTTGCTGCTAGTGGGAATCGAACCCGGTACCTCTCGATCTCGAGTCCGACGCTTTACCACTGCACCACGGCGCTCCACATTAACCACAATACGTTCCGCACGTGTAAAATGACGTTGTTAAGGAAACAGAAAGACTTGGATAATTTAGTAGTTTTTTCGCTTCTTCCGCCAAGGGATACCACCTTTGTGACTTCCTGTTTGCTTTCCCGCAAGGCAAAAAATCCCTTCTGAAAAGGGTCACTCTCATAGTCTACTCTAAATGGGAAGTATGTGCTCCCTGGGAGATTCTTTCCATTTAGAGTAAACCCCTTTTCAGAAGGGAGACAAAAGAAATTTGACAGAGTTACCTTTCCGAAAAATATATTCATTCTCCTTAATCACAATACTTTCCGTATAGGCAAAAAGTCCACATTGATATATAAGATTGAATTACAAATTCCCAATGACCTGATTTGTTGGACCGCATCACGAAAACAATCTATATAATTTTGAACTCAAACCCCACTTTTATATAGTAAAACTGGGGTTTACAGGGGTATACATTATTTTCCTTATTTCTGCTCAAAAACATAGATTGTGGGTACTCGTTAGAACCGCCTCGCCGAGGCGGTTCTAACGAGTACCCACAATTTATGTTTTGAGCAAAATAGGAAAAAATATCAGAGTTTTATTTTTGTGAAAATTTTCAGTTTTTGGTGGTGAAATTTTCAATATATTTGAATAGGCGTGTTTTCGTAATGGTAGATAATTATTTTGTCGATTTGCACTGTGTCTCGAGTGGTAAGCTTTGACATAAGCAGAAAGCAAAGACACTGGTCGACCTGGCGCTTTTCTCTTTTGGTTACTACATCTTGCAGTGACAAATAAGTCTCCCAGGAAAAAAAAATAAAGTGGAAAACTCCGAGGGTCCAGAATGTTCAGTTTGAGATAACAGTAGTTTGACATCGTAGGAGTTGGAATGTAAACATTGTTTCTGATCCAAATGCGGGTCTACGTTTTGCATATACTTCAAGCATAAGGTGTACTAAGTAGCGTTGAAGCCATTTTGTTAAAGGGGACAAATTTGGTGACTTCCGGTTTGTTTTCCAGCATCCGCAAATACGTTCTGAAAACGGGTCTAGTCTTAATGGAAAACAATTGCGCCGTGTAAATTTTAACCTTTCACCAGGTTATGACACCTCTTTTATCTAACTACGAATACAGTACTGGAAGCCGAATACTTTTTGGTAAATACATGATGTTCAATGTTAAAGAGCACTTCTGGTGTAAACTGTTATAGGTACTTGTTTGTTGTACTATTGAAGACAACTTACAGTTAAGCAGTTATGCCTAGATTTCCATTGGCAAACATTGAATACCCAGAGCAGACACCACAGTATGCGATGTCTGATCACGGTAAACACTGTTTGCATTAAGAACAGGAATTTCTGTATGAAATGATAATACTAAAAACAAACGAGTCACACTCCTTAAATCAAAAACCAACGCATCCAGAGAGAGAGAGAGAGAGAGAAAGAGAGAGAGATCACAAATTGGTTAAAACAATTACAGTTAATGTGTTTGTTTTAGCGGCTTTTTTCCGAATACAAAGGCGATCCTATCAATTTAAGTGTACCGGAAACACTTTCAGGGGAGAACACTGTTAAAATGGTATTTTGGGAGAAGAGCTCTATAAGCACTCGTGCTTTCTTTCTAATTTCTCCTTTATTTGAGATATTTATGTGTGTATCACATGTACTATTAATGAAATAAAATATGTGTAAACCAAAATGGTATTAGCTCCCTTTTGAAAAGGGGTCTACTCTAAAAGGAAAGAATTTGCTCAACTGGGAGCAAATTCTTTCCTTTTAGGGTAGACTCCTTTTCAGAAGGAACTTGGTGAGCAGGAAAACAAACAGGCAATCACAAAAGTTGTCTCCCTTGGTAGAAGTGGCAGAAAAGCCACCAAGTATCTCAAGTCCCTTAAAGAATGAAATGGTAAACATACTTTCTAATATCCTGTACATTTTAGGGCACACACCATCGGTCGATGCCTGTGTTAGTGTTTATACATGGCGGGTCTTACAAGAACGGCATGGGTGCCATGTTTGATGGTAGCGCCATAGCAGCTCATGGTGTAGTGGTGGTTACCTTTAATTACCGTCTTGGACCACTAGGTAAGTTTTCTAACATCCATCAACAGTCCAAACAAATTAAACAACTATCCAATAAATGTTTACATAGCAATAGTTTTATCAATCCAAAAGTATTGATATTTTCTTATTTCTCCACGAAAACATATGTTGTTGATACTCATTAGAAGCGCCTCGGCGAGGCGCTTCTAATGAGTACCACAACATATGTTTTCGTGGAGGGCGAGGCGCTTCTAATGAGTACCCACAACATATGTTTTCGTGGAGAAATAAGAAAAAATATTTACTGGATACCCTCCTTTATCTAGACCTATGTATTTTATTTGTTTTATGAACGGCGCGAGTACAATAATATTGAAAGATTTACCTTCAAACGTGACGAAAGATGCATAGACAAATCATATAAGTAAACATATCCAGGAAATGCCATATTCACGAAGCACAGCCTTCCCGAGGCAACAGAAGAAGGAGATGTCAGCAACAAACAATGGTAATGCAAACGCAACATATGAAACCACCGACGAACAAAAAGAAAAACTGCAGTAGAGGAACCGCCTTGGAACGGTTAGTAGGAAAACTACCTGGAGTGGGGGTAGGGGAGGCTTAAATGAAATATACTTAGGCTGGTCTGGACTTTTATTGTCTGCTTATTATACTTGATGAATTCCTATTCCTTCAATCGGCCCCGCATTTAAAGACATAGAAAACATGAGACCAAAGAATGGGTAGTACCACTCACTAATGATTTTAATGCCCCTTCAAATCATCACGTAAACATACCTATATAATTTTGACCCCCTTAAACCCCACTTCTATATAGTAAAAACTGTTATAGGTACTGGGGTTTACAGGGGTATGCATTATTTTTCTTATTTCTGCTCAAAAACATAGATTGTGGGTACTCGTTAGAACCGCCTCGTCGAGGCGGTTCTAACGAATACCCACAATCTATGTTTTGAGCAGAAATATGAAAAATACCAGATTTTTTTATCTGACAATTTTCAGTTTTTGGTGGTAAAATTTTCAGTATATTTGAATAGGCGTGTTTTCGTAATGGCTATGTGCAAGAGAGCTGAAAGACATGTCATAAAGAGGTGACAATGAGATCCCAGCAGGGGGTTGTAAAGAGGCCTTCTGAAGGGTAATACATTTTGTAGGACCATTTTTGTGTCCCTCCTCATATGATATTACCTATGTAACAGATAAATTAGCCAGTTCTAAATTCCCCTATTGGGCATCTACCTTTCTATTGTTTATTGATTGTATACCAGGCAAATTAGTGAACTCAGGAATTGATACCATCACGAAAACATACCTATATAGTTGTGACCCCTTAAACCCCACTTTTATACAGTAAAACTGGGGTTTACAGGGTTATTCATTATTTTTCTTATTTTTGCTCAAAAATATAGATTGTGGGTACATGTTAGAACCGCCTTGCCGAGGCGGTTCTAACGCGTACCCACAACCTATGTTTTGAGCAGAAATATAAAAATTATCAGAGTTTTTTTTGTGTGAAAATTTTCAGTTTTTGGTGGTGAAATTTTCAATATATTTGAATAGGCGTGTTTTCGTAATGGTAGATAATGCTAACTATTTTGTCGATTTGCACTGTCTCTCCAGTGGTAAGCAGAGGCGCTTCTTAAAAGAAGATCTACGCCTATCTAAACAAATAAACTTTTCAGTATTTTGTTTATTTCTAATGAATCGAAACCCTAACCCTTCAACATTTCCTCGGTAAGTACAGTATTTACCTATCATTATAACGTGTATGTTATGCAACAGATTGTATGCATGATTATTAATCCAAATAAGAATAAAAGACGGCTCAATCCTGAATCTGTTAACTAATAATAAGATATCTGATGCCTGGTCCCCTTTATCTTTTCTCTGACTTGTCCTTTGTCGTCTTGTTTCTTGTTTGTTCCATTTGATAATAATAATGATAATAATAATAATCATAATAATGATAATAACAATAATAATAATGATAACAACAACAGTAATAATGTTTTTATTTCTGATGCTGTCATACACTTAGCTAACATATGGTGCATTAAAAATTTAAACACATACACGCACGCACGCACATTTTATTTAATAGAAGTCTAGGAATGTAGCTTTGTTACATAAAATCTTTCAATCAAAATAATACCTGTAGGGTTTGTATGCACTTAAAACCTAAATACGTAGGCTATTAATGTCATAAAACAGTTTGCCAACCTCTTTAAATGCAAGACAGTGGGTCGGCGTTCAGACTTTTTGATGACCCAACATAAAGCTATTCTTTAGATGTTCTTGGTCGGAACTTTTTATGTCTGTTTCTTGGCCCACTGGCGTTCACCTGGTCGTTTCCTTTTGCTCCAGTATTCTGGTATCTCGAAGTGTCCATAAACGTTGTTTGGATTGTTCTCATCTTTGCTTCTTTATCGGCTTTATCTGTGATTTACTTGCCGTCCCTAATGATTCATGGATGACTTAGAAGACCTCCACACGGACCGAACAAACATATGTTTTACCACTATTGAAGCTGAGGGCGAGGGTTGGGATCCCGTAAAGGTAGCTTAAGCCCTCTTCCGCACCCTTCCCCACCCCTGGGCCCAGTTGTTCAAAGCGTCGTTAGCTTAACGAGCTCGTTAAGGGTCATTTCGTTAAGTGTTTTAGCAGATTCAATATACAATATTCTGATATTTTTTGCTGAAAAAATGTGAGTAGCTTTTGCACTGCAAAAGCTACTCACATTTTTTCAGCAAAAATTTCAGCATATTTGCGTATCACTCAATATAAATTTTAACGTATCGTTAACTAACGATGTCGTTAGCTTTGAACAACTGGGCCCAGTTATTCATTACTAATCGTTATAAGGCGGTACTTTCATTGTGGTACTTTTTGTTAATTGTTATGTAGTGTTTCACTTTCCAATGTTTTTCAATTAACAATTATATAAGTTTAAAATTTATTCAGTTAAATTTGGGTAACAGTTGTCACCTTTTTGGGAAAGAGTTGCCTTATCTGCTCATTTTGTGATTGCTAAATTGTATTTGTCTGTCTTTCTCTTTGGTGTTGGGGGCTTGATGTGGATCTGATTGTACCAGTAACCGAGTTCACTTATTTACTTTATAGCATTATGTATGAGGTTAAGACGGTGTTTCGCGTACGAAATGATTGCTCTCCCTTTCTAAGTTACTTCCCTATGATTAGTTTTTTCCAGACTATCCTTATGCACACCATAACCAGATAACCGTATTGAATACTTGGATGAAACTTCAGCTCTTCCTTTCTCTTCTCTTGATTAGATTTTTTCACACTATCCTTGTGTGTGCCATAACTAAGTAACCATATGGAATATCTGAATGAAACGTTATAGCAATGTGTACGAGGTTAAGACAGTGTGTCGCGTGCAAAAAAAGAATGTTCTCCCTTTCTCACTTTCTGAGACACTTCCCTTTGATTAAATTGATGACTGCCCTTGTGCGTATCATAACTAGAAAACAGTATGGAGAATCTTGATAAACCTTTACAGCAATATGTATGAGATTAAGAAGGTCTGTCGCATACAAAAAAGGTTGCCCTCACTTGCTTAGTTTCTAAGTTACTTCCATTTGATTATTTTTTTTCACATTATCCGTTTGCATGCCATAACTAGGTAACCATATATAATATCTTTAAGACGGTGTGTCGCGTACAAAAAAGATTGCTCTCTCTTTTTTCAGTTTCTGCGTTACTTCCCTTTGATTAGACGTTTTTTCACACTATCTTTTTGAATGTCATAACTAAGTAGCCATAAGGACTAGCTTAATGAAACTTGACCTTTTTAGTCATGGCTGCCATTGGGCAGCATAACAAGCGTACATTTGTAAAAGCCCACAACTTTTATGCCTTTTTCCAGCTATACAGAGAGGGTACCCTTGAAAAATGATAAACGGGCGTATATTGCCCAGCTTTGTCGTGCTCTTGTTGTAAAATGCTCTGTAGAGTTTCACATGCAAATGTTTTTCTTTTAACAGTTACAAGCGTCTGTAAGTTATAGATACATTCAGTTAAGTTATCTATAAGTTATGCTATCTGTTATTTTTGTAGCTATTTAATTGTATTTGTTTGTCTTTCCCTTTGATGACGAGAAGCTGATGTGGGTCTGATTGTAGCAGTTCTTGAGTTCATTTAGTTACTTTATCTAAAATTACAACTTGCTTTATACAATATTAGTCAAGTATATAGAGATAATATTGCACTTCGATAATACATTTTATAGAATTGTTTTAGCAGACGCAAAATGAATACTCTTTATGCACTTCAGAAAGCCACTTAGATCAGGTCAGTTTAACCGCTTATATATAAAAAAGACTGGAAGATGATATTTGAAGACCATCAACCTCCCCACAAATCCTTCCCTTGCGTGTGGTCAAAATCAGGAATTTGATTCGTTTGCTAATATACATTACATCCCTAAGGTAAATGGGATACTGGCGTAGAACCCTAGACAGAAATGTTTTTTTTTAAATTCTTTGTAGCAGTGTTATTTTTTCTTGAAAATAAGGCTCAAACAAAAACTTTTCCAAGTTTTATCCAAGACGCCACATAAACGATCAAATATATTCATAGAGCACGTATTTTGGGCTTAATCGTCTATTTCTTTTGTTTTTCTGAACATTTTGTTACTTTCTTTACCTAGGCTTCCTGACAGCTGCTGATGACGTCGTAACAGGGAATTATGGAATGTTAGATATGATTCGAGCTTTGCATTGGGTACAAGATAATATAGCATATTTCCATGGTGACGCAAGTCGTGTGACAATTGACGGTCATAGCGCTGGAGGCTGTAGTGTTGGACTTCTTATGATGTCTCCTTTAGCAAAAGGTAATATTCTGGCCAAAAATGTAATTGTACATTTTATACGTACAACTTGGATAGTTAGGCTATACCCAGTGAGCACTCTACATAAATCTACAGCGGGCCGTTATCGGCCCGTCAGGGTAGCTGACGGGCCGATAACGGCCCACTGTAGATTTATGTAGAATGCTAGCTGGGTACCAACTGTATAGTTTCATAGTACTATTGCTTTAGCACACTAGCGTTAACAAATCTATGTCACGTTCAAGAAATGGCAGGTAATATGATCATAAATTACATACCTCTGTATTGCAAAGGTGATTCTGTAAGGAACAGTTGGAGACGAAAGAGCATAGGCATGCAGAAGAAAATACGGGAATACAAAACATACTGAACTGGTCATAAATTTGTAAGCTCACCAAGAGCAGGTAAACACGAATATATGGAGATACCAAGGAAAGGCCGCAAACCTAAACCACAGTCTTCCCAAGGCACCAAAGTAGAGTTGAATGACGTAAAATGACACCATAGAAAACGGCACGCCATGTAAAAACAGACGGATCAAACGAGAAGAGGCTGATACAGAAATGCGGCATTGGAATCTTCAACAGGACGAATGTTGCGGGGCATACAATTAGTAATGGAGATGCCCAGGAAGAGGGACGATCACAGAACATAGCTTATTGATGACAATAACATTACGAAAACACGCCTATTCAAATATACTGAAAATATTACCACCAAAAAATGAAACTTTTCAGATAAAAAAAATCTGATATTTTTCATATTTCTACTCAAAACATAGTGGGTACTCGTTAGAACCGCCTCGACGAGGCGGTTCTAACGAGTACCCACAATCTATGTTTTTGATCAGAAATAAGAAAAATAATGTATACCCCTGTAAACCCCAGTTTTGCTATATAAAAGTGGGGTTTACGGGGGTCAAAATTATATAGGCATGTTTTTGTGATGGATGAAGCTTAGAAAGTACACGCGTTACAAACCAATGAAAAGCAAAGTAACCGGCTCCTTCGTTACTAAAGTAGTGATCACAATGCCAGACTGGCATTGTGATCACTTCTTTAGTAACGAAGGAACCAAACCAACAATAATACACTAAATAGGTCAAAACACGTAATAGACGAGCAAACACAAGGCCCTGTTAAGAAAGAATAATACTTTGATATTATGCGACAGACTGTATGGCTAGGTTTTAACCCAATCATGCTTGATAGCTATGTTTTCCTCTTTGGGTGGGGTCTTAAACTCTATGAAGGCGCTGACCTAAACCTGTCATTAGAAAAACGTATATGTCCAGGAATAGTCACAATCACAGATACTAGCCTATCAGTGGCAACATGAGGAAATGCAAACAAACCATGAGAGACAGTACAGACAGTACACAAAGAAAGCAAAGCAACCAGCTCCTCAAGAAGGTGATCACAATGCTAGGTAGAATCCACTAAACACAACAATAACACGATGAACAATGCAAAAACATGAGTCACACAAAAACATCCAACACTAAAACCATACTCTGTACGATCAGTAATTGATCATGTCTAGCATTGCAATCACATTGTTGGGGAAAGGGGAACTGGTTCCTTTCATCACGAAAACATACCTATATAAATTTTACCCCCTCAAACCCCACTTTCATATAGTAAAATTGGGGTTTACAGGGGTATACATTTTTTTTTTATTCCTGCTGAAAAACATAGATTGTGGGTACTCGTTAGAACCGCCTCGCCGAGGCGGTTCTAACGAGTATCCACAATCTATGTTTTGAGCTGAAATAAGAAAAATATTAACATTTTATATCTGAAAATTTTCAATTTTTGCAGTTAATTTTTGCTATATATTTGAATAGGCATGTTTTCGTAATGGCTTTTGTTCGGTTTGTGGCTTATGTACTGTCTGTCTTGGTTTGTTTACGCTTCCTCTTTGTGTCATTGGTAGGCTATGTTTCATGGTTGTGGCTCTTCAATTTCCATACTATTGTTTCACCCTAGGTGCAAAAGTTGTCAACAATACATACAAAACAAATAACAATTATAAAGGTTGTACTTGGAAAAAAGAATACATACACAACAAAAGAATGAAAAAAATAATAATAAAATTAAAAACAAACAAACAAACAAACAAAACAAAAACAAACAAACAACAACAACAACAACAACAAAAAGCATAAAAACACGAGCACAAAGAGATAAAAACAGAAGGTAAAGCGGGCAGCGATTGAATGATTAACACCAACATCCAACAACCATAACTTTGCCATTCCTGGGTATCTCCATATTTATATTGTTTGTTTCATTTATCATCCGTGCACATACAGAACCACTGCCTGTTCTGGAATGCTACCGTATTCATTTTACATTCCAAGCTCAGGACACTTCGGGTATGATATGTTACTATTTGTTTGAAAAAAAGGGAAGAGAAAAGTCCAGGGAGTGCCACAATCACAAACCGCAGCCCTTCCCAGACACCGAGAGGAAGAGGAAACAGACAAAACCAAACAAGCGCAAATCGAACAAAGGCACGAAAAGCACTAAGATTAGCTCTCTCTTCCCCAAGCGAGGTAATTGCAATGCTCAAAGGACCAAAACACACACACACACACACACACACACACACACACACACACACACAAAGACAAAAAAACAAAAACAAAACAAAACAAAAACAACAAAAACAACAACAACACAAGAACAAAACAACACCAGGCAAACCTTAAAACAAATCGCCTCGTAGAATAAACCACAAAGCAACAAAAAGTAAGATTAACACTGGGATCATCCCCTTCTTAGTGGAGCGGGGACTCAGACATGCCACCCAGGAGTCCCAGTCTGACAGCATAAGGTCAGCGGAAAGCACACAGGCCATGAAAATACTTCGTGGATGTGCATGCTGGTGTAAACCTTTATTCGATGAACATACATAAAATGGTTTTATTAAGGCGGTGGTTCCGGTGTTAGTCTTACTCTTTGTTGCTTTGTGGTTTATTGTACGAGGCGATTTGTTTTATGTCTTACCTTGTGTTATTTTGTTCTTGTGTTTTTCAGTCCTTTTAGCATTGCGATTAACTCGCTTGGGGAAGAGAGAGCTAATCTTAATGCTTTTCGTACGTTTGTTCGATATGTGCTTGTTTGGTTTTGTCGGTTTCCTCTTCCTCTTGGTGCCTGGAAAGGGCTGCGGTTTGTGATTGTGGCACTCCCTGGATTTTTCTCTTACCTTTTATTTTTCATGATTGGTATTTGAAAATGCAGTACCTCTCGCGAGGGCTACTTCTGCAGAGAGGGTTCGAAGCTATGAAAACAGTTCGTCTGTCTGTCTCTAAGGTGAATGGATGTCTTTCCAAAGACAATTATGCTATCTTGTAAGTACTTGTGCGCTTTAAAAAATTGGTGTTCTCTAAAAGGAAACAATGTGTTATACCACGGGCAGGGTTGTGGGGTGACCGGAGGAAAACAGATTTCTTTTAGACTATAATGTTTCTCAAAAATATTTATATAACCGGGTATCAAAAGTATATCCTAGAGAAGTGAACGCCTTTGAACAGGAAGCCAAAAACCTTACGACAGAGTAATGTCATTTGATGCATATTGCCTTTAATTCTAGGTTTATTTCATCAAGTGATCCAACAGAGTGGTTCTCCCCTTGCTGACTGGGCAGTTGCCAGACATCAGACTAAACCACAATTCTTCTACAAGAATTTCGTGTCATCAACAAAGTGCTATCGTAATACCTCAGTAGAGACCAAACAGTGTATTCAGAATATGGACTCTGAAACATTAGAAAATATCATCATAGATGAATTTGAGGTAAGCTTACACAAAGTTCGTCTATGGAAGTTCTGTTGAGGGTTTAAAAAAACTCAAAGTTGAATACTTATGTGAATATAGTTTGTTTATATATGAGTTAACATTTATACACTACTGACACATAAAAAGCTAATAAAAGACCATTTTCAATTTAACTGAAAGAACACACGTAGGAGAACATTTTCTTTATCTTACTTGTAAAGGAACACAAACCTTTTTTTCACGTGTAAAGACCATGCATCGTATGGTTCCATCATCTTATGAGGCGTTCGCCATTCTTTCTGATCTTTTTATTTCGTTTGGTACTAAATTATGCAAACACGTTGTGGCTATACCAATGGGACAAATGGTGGCTTCACCACACTCTGCTACAGACCAGTTATATTTCGGTACTAAAGAGACTTAAAAAAAAATACTAAACGATAGGTTACATCATCAATGATTTACGGCAAAGTGCATGCATGGTTGGTAACCCAATTATGGTTGATAATTTTGCATTCCTTTTAAATTGCACGGAGGTGAGACGGTGAGTCGGGCCTCAGGCTAAATAACGGCTCAATTCTCAATCTGTTTCAAATGAATGGTGCCTTATTAGGGTAGAGTGGAGGCTGTGGCCATTGTTGTGTAAATGGATTCTAAAAGCAATGTCCCTTGAGATCAGTGGAAACACTCACAAAAGTAAAGTAATATAAAGTTATAAGCCCGGGTGAGACTTTGCTCATGAGCAGGATGATGTGAATCCGTTCACGCTTGAAGGTACTTTTTCGCTTGACACTATCCAATTAAATTAAACATAAAGTAAACGCTGAATCAGGCGCAGTGTGCCAGATAACTTGGTATCATCAGAAATTTGTTCGACGTATAGGTATGTGCTTCGTGATTTTTTGCATTTCCTGGGCATTTTCACTTATTTTTTGCGAAACAAGAGTTAACGAAAAAGGATTAAGATTCTTGCCTTTCATGGAATTCTCCTTACCTAATTCTTATTCTTTATAATTATATGCTGAAGCAGCTGCAGTGCATTACGAAAACATGCCTATTGAAATATACTGAAAATTTTACCACCAAAAAATGAAAATTTTCAGATAAAAAAAATGTGATATTCTCCATATTTCTGCTCCAAACATAGATTGGCGAGGCGGTTCTAACGAGTACCCACAATCTATGTTTAATGAGCAGTTATAAGAAAACTAATGTATACCCTGTAAACCCCAGTTTTACTATATAAAAGTGGGGTTTATGGGGGTCAAAATTATATAGGTATGGTATCGTGATGGGCTATTAAATATAAGATGCACGTCGGGAGTAGGCCGTATGGCGGCCGTTAAAAGTCTGCCCGTACATCATCATAGTGCAGGGTATATTTTATTTCAGTGTCCCAGTACTTAGCAGAACCATGTCTCGCCGACATGAATCGATGTTTGATGATCCAGATGTTGCTGCTGAGTTAGCTTAAATTTATGAGAAGTTTGTCGTTGTTCCAACCGATATGGCATCTAACAACATTGTGTTTGTTTGCAAAACACACTATATAAACTGCTTAATGAAAGAGCTTGGTATGAGTACCATGAGCGGAAACCCTACATATAATCTTACTGCTATGTCCAAGGACGAAGTTCTTCAAAACCACCATTCGGTGATGCTGACATTCGGAATTTCCCTCACAGAGGCAGATATTGACCTTCCCAAACTGTACTGGATTCCTAAACTTCACAAGAATCCGTACAAGCAGAGATATATTGCGGGTTCAGCTAAGTGCTCAACCAAGCATCTTTCTCAGATTCTAACACGAATCCTAACCGCAGTTAAAGAAGGCCTTCAGAAGTATTGTGACACTGCATATGCCAGAAGAGGTATTAATCAGATGTGGATCCTGGAAAAATCCAAAGAGCTTTTAGAAAACCTAAAGGCACAATCTCTTTATTCCGTCAACAGTATAAAATCTTTCGATTTCTCTACTCTTTACACTACTATTCCTCATGATAAATTGAAATCTAAATTAAAGGAAATTATCAACCAGTGTTTCTTCTACAAGAATGGTAACCGTCGATTTCAGTATGTTATCATTGGCTACTAAGACAAATACTTCGTTCGGGATCACTCTGATGCGCCACAAAAATACTCAGATGCAGATGTCATAAAGATGCTGGAATATCTAATCGACAATATTTTTGTGGAGTTCGGCGGACGGATATTTCAGCAAACAATTGGCAAACCGATGGGTACCAACTGTGCACCGTTACTTGCCGACTTGTTTTTGTACTCGTATGAAGCGGAGTTTGTAAAAGTCTCCTCCAAGCAGGCAAGAAACACCTCGCACAACAATTCAATTTCTACTACAGATATAGATGATGTATTGTCTCGGAGAAACCAAAATTTGCAGAGCATTTGGAATTCATCTATCCACGAGAACTTGAATTAAAGGAAACAATGGCGACTACAGCCTCCTCCTCATACTTAGATTGTTATCTCTACATTGACAATGGAAAGCTTACTACTAGGCTTTACGACAAACGGGATGACTTCAATTTTCCCATTGTTAACTTTCCATTCCTGAGCAGTAATATCCCTTCTGCACCAGCATACGGTTTTTACGTTTCACAGTTAATCCGTTATGCCAGAGCCTGTTCAAATTATCAGGACTTCATGGAGCGTGGGAAAGTGCTCACTACAAAGTTGTTGAGCAAGGGGTATTAAAAAACCAAACTGCTAGCAACACTTAAAAAGTTCTATGGGAGACATCATGATCTGGTCAATCCCTACAATGTAGCAGTTTCCAGAATTGTTTCTGATGTTTTTGCCAGTGGCGCGTCATAAGTAGACTTCCCAAATCACGGGCATACGTTTCTACCGATATTTCCTTCGTTCAGGCCTATGGGCATGGTGGGCGAAGCTTGCTTACCAAGTAATGCTTACTATCCGCGGACGCCTGATTACACCCTTTATTCTGGGGTCCATGTCTGTTGGTCTCAACTTTCGGATTCGTCATTCGTTTACGGATATATGTTTGGATTATGGCTTAGGTACCATGACCGCAAGTACAATGGGGTCATTTAGCCTATCCTGGTTATTTTGAAAATCGAATACCGCTTCAGCCAGCGCTAGGACGCGTATGCAGCCTCGCAAAATACAGTGTTACATATGAAGAAACTCAATCAAAACAAGTCTCCGATTTTCGTGATTTTGTGTGTTCTTTGTTTCAAAAGGCAATCCTTTTTGACTTTTTGACTTTTATTTTCCTGCGTTTTTTCAAAATACACGTTATTGCCCTAGATAGATAGAATGGTATCTCCAACTGTGGTGACCGCACAAACCATTATTTCTCTTCTTCTATCAGTCTATGCTTAAGAATGGATTGCTGCTACCTGTTTATAGTTTAATGTCATAACATACTAGATTTGTTGAAAAAGGTAGAAAACGAATGACTGTGTGTGGATTCAGAGACTGTGAAACCAAACGTGTCGCAGAATTAAACTGGAGGATTCCAACTAGATTTAAAGAGCAAAAGTATTCTAGTTTGACAGAAATGAGCTTCAAGTGGCCTTTAAAAATGATCTGGGGCTACAATTCTTCTAGGAGTGTTTGTGCACATAGCGTTGGCACATGTTTGTATGCCTTGTGCAAAATTATGAAATGCAATAAGAAGAAAGAGTAATGAAAATGGAATAAGTTTTATAAAAATGGGAATTTGCCATATTTCGTAAATATAATTATAGAGGAATATCAATCCATTAGCAATGCTCATGCATGTGGAAATCCTAGAAATGTGGAATCATTTCTATATAATATGATGTAGTCACAGTTCAGTTAAACAACAAAAATCATGGCCAAGCAACTGGGAAGTGATAAAGTTTAACTTGCTAAACTGAGAAATAATGTAACTATGAAAATATTAAAATATGGATACATCTCTGTTTGAGATGAATCCACAATTTTTAAGGAAGGCAAAATTTTAACTAATTTAAAAAAAATATTGTGCGAGAAAGATTAAAGTAAATTCTCAATTGTTATTTCAATATTCTATAACAGTTACACATAAAAAGAAAACAAACAAACACACAAACAAACAAACAAACAATAAATAAATAAATAAAAATAGAAATAAACGAACACACAATGCGCCTGTAGTTGAATATATGGCGTTTATTTTGTCTTTATTTATTCCCTTTCTCTCCTTCTTTTGGTGCTTTGGGAGGGTTATGCTTCGTGATTGAGGTATTTCCTCGGTATCTTCACTCATAGTTTTGAAAACAAATTTTATTTTCCCCATATAGAGACTTAACGGCATAAGAGTAAACAACATAGTAATCTGATTGGTCACTGAATTCCGCAGCTTCTAATACCTACAAAGATTCAATAACAATGTGGGGTGAAAATGTTTTGACCCATATGACGTTCTAACTTAATTATATGGAGATCTATGAAGTGCAGAATGACAAACCAAAATGATAAACATAGATAACTGATTCTAGTTTATTTGGAGACAAACTATGGCAAAATTATTCCCTTTTTAACGTATATACCCGTTTTCGAACATACCTTATTTGTTCGAAACACACATTAATACCGTTTCACACGATAAATTAAAACCGAGCAGACTGTCCAACTGTTTGAATATTATGGTGCATAAGATGGTGCGCGCTTTCGCATTTCTAGTATGGAAACATAAATTTTCTTATGATCCGCATAATTGGAGTATATTGGACTTCACTTTTAAGTTATTGTCTTTGTAAAGAAACAAAGAATATTATATTACAGTTATATTGAATATAAAGAACTGTAAAAATATGCTATACTAATCATTTCAGTATATTCTGTGAAATCATATTCGAGAATTGATGAAGTGTCAGTTCTTTCGGGCCAGATGTCAGTTCTTTCGGGCCAGAGAAGCCATTTTCGGCAAAGTATTCGTAGGCCTCATCAATGACACTCAGGTTAATTTTCAAATTTTCAAAACCGGGAAATGACTGAATAATCACATAGAAATACTGCAATGCATCTGATGTGAAAGTATGTCAGGTCAACAGGACCGCTATTGAAGCACAACTCTGAATATTCATTAATTGCTTTCCTTGTAAATACAGACATAAAATATAGCGTCAGTCTGAAAACACTTCTGCAACAAGGTATATCGGAACCAGAATTTTACGGTGACTTAGTGTACAGATTTAGAAAAATTGTAGGTAAATCTAACTTTTCGGAGCAATTCAGAAAACTTATTAACCGTTATAAAAGAATTGGCTGTAGCCTGGATATTATGCGGCAGACTGCATGCCATGTTGTCAACCTAATCATTGTGGATGGCTATGCTTCACTCTTTAATTGCACGACGGCGGTTCGGGCCTCAGACTCAATGACGGCCTCTTCGTAAAACTTTAACCAGTGGGTTGGGGCTTGACGATATGTCTTTGGCTTGACCCGCCGTGGTTCAACTATTGGTTTTCATTTACTCTGGCATACAGTAGAATTAGCCATGAGTAATCGTCTTTGTTTATTATAGTGATTAATCTGATTTTTATGTTTTCGCTTTGATGCATTGACTGAGTTGGGAGCCTTTATGCGAACCGAGTTTTTGTGTATTTCTGTATTAAGAGTAGCATCGGGACCCAGGGTGAAGTTAGTTAGCTGTAAAGGTGCTTTGGACCCCCCGGTGGTTTGCTCTGCTGACCGTTCTAAGGCGGTGGTCCCGGTGTTAGTCTTACTCTTTGTTGCTTTGTGGTTTATTCTACGAGGCGATTTGTTGTATGTCTTACCATGTGTCATTTTGTTCTTGTGTTTTTCAGACCTTTTAGTATTGCGATTACCTCGCTTGGGGAAGAGAGAGCTAATCGTAGTGCTTTTCGTACGTTTGTTCGATTTGTGCTTGTTTGGATTTGTCGGTTTACTCTTCCTCTTGGTGTCTAAGAAGGGCTGCAGTTTGTGATTATGGCACTCCCTGGACTTTTCTCTTACCTTTTTTCTTAAAAATTATATTTTTATTGCCTTTGGGATCACTAAGCCCATTCTATTTACTTTGAAAATCGAGTACCGCTTATACCGGTGCAACAGGGCGTATGCAGCCTCGCGAAACACATTGCTGCATATGAAAAAACTTAATAAAACCGAGTCTCCGATTTTCGGTCTTTCGTGTGTTCTTTAGTTCAAAAGGCAAACTTCTAGATTTTATTTAATTTCACTGCAGGTGGCGTTAAGTAGAGTGTAGTGGCCGTTAAACTGTTCCCCGTACTTCACTATAGTGCAGATTATTTTTTATTTCCTGTAGGATTACTGAGTCCATTCTGGTATTTTCAAAATCGAATGCCGCTTAAGCTGGTGCTAAGGGCGTATGCATCCTCGCAAACTACATTGTTGCCTATGGAGAGATAAAACAGTCTCCATTTTTCGTTCTTTTTTGTGTGATCTTTGTTTCCGAAGTCAACCTTTACAGTTTTATTGACTCAAATAGCAGTTATATACCGTTTACTCATGAAAATAACTATAGGTGATTTGATGTCTTTGATCGGGTCTACCATGGAGTTCTTGTATGTTCTTTTTAGTTTAATTTTATTGTGTCTAAAAAGGGGAATTTCGGAAAATAATATGAAGGTCACTTATGAGGCCTAATTGACCGACATTAGTCAATCTGTCGATGAAAATCTTCGACATTTCAGATAATGTTATGTGTGTTTGTGTTTTTTGTGTGTCTTTGTGTGTGTGCGTGCGTGTGTGTGTGTGTGTTACTTGCTCTCAAATAAAATCTATAAAGGATGCGCCTTGGATGACAAAAACAAAAATAAAAAACAACAAAAAAAAAAAAAAAACAACAAAAAAAAAAAAAAAACAACACACACACAAAAAAAAAACAAACAAAAAAAAAACAAAAAAAAAAAAAAAAAAACAAAAAAAAAACGCGTAAATGAACCAACGCCGGAGTATCGGAGACTTTTCATTGCAGCAGTGTAATTTGCAGGGCTACATACATCCCCTAGCATCGGTTTAAGAGGAATTCGATCGTCCAAGATACCAGAACTGGGCAATTAATTACCAGGAAAAACAAAACAAAACAAAAAAAACAAAAAAAAAAAAAACAACAAAAACAGGATACTATGATACATGCCGTCACACACCAGCTGCAGTAAAGTCAGATAAAATGTTTCAACTTTATCTTTAGAAACAACGAACTCAGAAAAGCCAAATTAAAATCTATAAAAGCGCCCTGAGAAACAAAGGACAAATAAATGAACAAGAATTGGAGTCTCAATTTTATCTAGACCCTTTTCAAATCAAGTAGAAACTCTTTCCTCATATAGCAGTCTCCTCATCAGACAGAGAGACATAATTATCCTTTACTAGTTTGAAATCTCTATAGCTCGGTATTTCTGTTACTACTCTGAATCTCCCATCCCGTAAATGAAGTAAATAAATGAAAGGAGCTGACAAGCAGATCCACATGAAATCCTCAACAACAAACGGAAAGACGTACAAATACAATTAAGTAGCCACAAAATGAACAAATGGCAGCAAAAACAATGAACAGAGGGCAAGTAGACGTCTCTCTGTAATTCACCATAGTGCAGATTATATTTCATTTCTTTTGGAATCATTGGCTCCATTGTGGTACCTTTGAAACTGGAGTTCTGCTCAATTATACGCTAGAGGGTGTAAGCAGTGTTGCAAACTTCAAGTCACTATAAAGCCGAGACTTCCATTTTCTAATCTATAATGTTTTCTTTGTTTTCAAAGGCAGTCTGTTTGACTTTATTGGCAATTCTTTCCCCAAAAACGTCGCAAATCTGCTACCTAAACTTAAACATATCGCCTTGGAACGGTTAGTACTTATTTATCGGGGTGTGGGGGTGGGGGGCGGGGGCGGGGGCGGGGTGGGGGCTTCAGCTTGTATCAATTCATTAGTTCACTTATTTACTTTTAATACATGTAATTATATTGATTTTCCTCGAATATTTTTTTTATTTAGTGGATTACCTCACTAGTTCCTGAGTATCGGCCGGTGATCGATGGCCACTTTCTACCTCAGACGCCAGAAGATCTCATTTTATCAGGTCACTTGAATGGAGCGAGATTTATGACGGGAGCAACGCTGGATGAAGGTCTTGTAGCTGGTAAATGAAATTGTGCTTTAGCTGCTGATTGTTGATGAAGGCTATCAGTAGTAATTTTTATCAGTCCCCGTCCACACACGACGTTCATACAACGTCGCAGCAACGTCGATGCAACTCTATGACGTTGCATTAACGCTGATGCAACGTTGTATAAACATTAAAGTGCACACTGGGATGGCATATCAAAATGCTTACCAGGAATATTTTTATTTCTTGTGAAAAAAAGGGAAAGGGAAAAGTCCAGGGAATGCCACAATCACAAAGAAAGGGTAAGAGAAAAGTCGGGGGAGTGACACAATCACAAACCGCAGCCCTTCTTAGACACCAAGAGGAGGAGGAAACCGACAATTCCAAACAAGCACAAATCGAACAAACGTACCAAAAGCACTAAGATAAGCTCTCTCTTCCCCAAGCGAGGTAATCTCAATGCTAAAAGGACTGAAAAAACACAAGAACAAAATGACACAAGGTAAGACATAAAACAAATCGCCTCGTAGAATAAACCACAAAGCAACAAAGAGTAAGACTAACACCTGGACCACCGCCTTAGAACGGTCAGTAGAGTAAACCCCGTGGGGGGGGGGGGGGGGGTTCAAAGCACTTTTACAGCTAGCCATATTCACCCTGGGTCCCGGGAGTGCCACAATCACAAACCGCAGCTCTTCCCAGACACCAAGAGGAAGAGGAAACAGACAAAACCAAACAAGCGCAAATCGAACAAACGTATATAAAGCACCAAGACTAGCTCTCTCTTCCCCAAGCGAGGTAATCGCAATGCCAAAAAGACTGAAAAACACAAGAACAAAGTAACACAAGGCAAGACATAAAATAAATCGCATCGTAGAATAAACCGCAGAGCAACAAATAGTAAGACTAACACCGGGTCCACCGCCTTAGAACGGTCAGCAGAATAAACCACCGAGGGGCGGGAGTTGGGTGCGGGGGGCGCGGGGGGGGGGGAGGGGGTGCGGGGTGATGGAGGTTAAAGCACTTTTACGGCCAGCCAACTTCACCCTGGGTCTTGATGTAACTCTTAATACAGGAAAACATAAAAATTCGGTTCGCATAAAGGCTCCTAACTCAGTCAATGCATCAAAGCGAAAACATTAAAATCAAATTCATCACTATGATAAACAATGACGAGTAGTCATGGCTAATTCTACTGTGTGACAGAGTAAATGAAAACCAAAAGTTGAACCACGGCGGGTCAAGCCAAAGACAAATCGTCAAGCCCCAACCTACTGGTTAAAGTTTTACGAAGAGGCCGTCATTGAGTCTGAGGTCCGAACCGCCGTCGTGCAAGTAAAGAGTGAAGCATAGCCATCAGCAATGATTGGGTAGATACCTATGTTGCATGTTTGCTTTTTAATATCCGCTTTGACGGTAGTTTTAGAGAAAGTATATGAAACATAGCCGTTGTTAAAGTGGTGAAAAACAGCGGTTGGTTCAGTAATGATATATGAAAAATACTGGTTGTTTTAGTGATGAACAATACCGCTTCGTTTAGTGATAATATATGAAAGAAATTGGCTGTTTCGGTGATGAAATATGGAAAAAAAACTGGTTGGTTTAGTGATGATATATGAAAACTACAAAAAATGTCAAAGAGGTAACCGCTTGACTCCTTACGGTACAGATACTGTTATGAAACGAAAATTATGTTTCGGTTCACAATGTATCCCATGTCGCTTATTGGTGTAGATAACATTTATAGCTGTAGGATTTCGTCGTTTTGTCCGTGGATAGCCATAACTCTTATACACAGAAATATCTGTCTTGACTGAGAAAGAGACACATACAAATGTCTGGTTCATTCGTTATCTTCCATAACTTGATTTTTGTGTCCTGACGTTTTCCTTTACGTGGTCGAATATGCTTTTGCTTGTCTATAACTAAAACAAATTTTTTTCTTAGGTTCGTTTTACTTGCCTTTTACAGATATTTCCTCATACGTCAGATTATGTTTTTGTTTCATATATTCTATTTTTAAATTTAATTCTCCTTTTCTAAAGCGATGCGTGAGAAAACTACGCCATATATTGTTTGAAATCTATATAGTTAGATCATCTTTGCCTACTGAAAGCTTTCAATTCGCATTTAATTGGTACACGGCTTGTTTTCTTTCACTGCATATAGCAAAACAGCATATAACAGTTGTCTTTTCATTCGAAGATTTTTAAAGTTATCTTGTGAAATCTTCAATCTGAAAGCAGGACAAGAAGCTTAAAACAAATTCCCATTTCCTTGTTTTATTAAAAAATGAAAAAAAAAAAAAAAAAAAAAAAAAAAAGATGTATGAAACATAATGATACTTAATGTACCAGGACTATACTTTTAATCGCAAACCCAAGTTCATGCACTAGGAATGAACTCACAAAATCATTAACCTCACTCTGTCTGCTATAAAACATGTCGTTATTACTGTGATACTATATATGAAAGCTCTTGTAACACTTTTGTTCAGTTAAAAAAGGTTTAAAAGAAACTAAAATCTAGATACTTCCAAGCGTCTAGTTTGTCTGCATCTGTTTTGATACACTTTATATAAATTTGCCGTTTTAACCGAAAAATGTTACAACACGGATGTGGCAAACTATATGAATTGTTGCTATCACAATTATAGTTGACACACATTTGTTTCTTTCTTTATTTACACGACAGTTAGTCGGGCCTCAGACTGAATGACTTGACTATTGCAGTCTGTGGTCTAGTCATTGATCAACGTGAAGTTTTCTTTACTCTAGCTTCAGACTGCAATTGAGCCCTCTATCTTGTTTTATTATAATTTTGCGACTTTTTTTTTAGCTTTGTTGTGATCTTTAACTGATGAGAACATCCAATGCGGACCAAATAAGCATTAATAATTAGTAGCCGCAGCAGAGTTTATGGCGAGATTTAGATCCAGGAAAACTAATATATTTCGTATATAAAGCTATTTTAGAAAATTCTGCAGGAAACAAAACTCATAATTCTTTGGTGGAAATATTGGCTTCTACCGTGAGAAAATAATGTCATCACACCGCCTGATGAATAAAGATGACATAACTTCTTGGAGTCATTTTGAAACGTCGAAAGAAGATAGAGACAGAAAATGAAGATAAAAAATCTTTTTTCCGATATATAAAATATTACACATTCAATCTAAAATACAGAAAGATATAAATAAACCTGTGCTAGGAGTATAATTGTCTGGAAATTAAGGCTTGACATTTCATATAAATCGTAGCAGACGACTGGTATGAAATGTCAAGTTTATTTTTCTCCGAAAAATAATACAAAAAAAATGTCTGTCGTATCAGTTTAAGGGTTTAATAGCGTCTTTGATAAAGCAGTGATGCAAGAATCTCGTAAAACAGAACTCCATAACTCGAAATAAATGAGGCTTGTCATTCAAATCTTAGCGTATAAAAAAACAACAGAATAACCTGTGCACCGGTTTGGGTTGATTAGGACTTTTGCTGTCCATTGCTGGATTATGTAGCTTGCCAAAGATATGAAAAAAGGACAGAAAAGTCCCTGTTGGAACTGCGTGGATGGGTTGGTCTGATCTTGGCCTGTAATATCCTCATATGCCCTGATCCGACTGTGTCTCCTAGTACTTCCCAGTTACTTTCATGAGGTTATATTCCTTGTGTATCTATCTGTTCGTGCATCGATGGTTTATGTGAGGCATTTGTTTTGTCATTGTTTGCTCGTCATCGAAGTACGTCTTAGGCTGTGCTTCCTGCTTCGTGACTGAGAAAAATCCTGGGTATCAACTTATATTTTCAGTATAAGCCATTCTTACCTTTCAGCTTTACCATTGATAAAACACTATGGTGTTCGGCAGTCGGGAGTCCGTAATCTGTTGTTCATGATGAGGTGTTTCAGAGGGGATCTTCCAGATATCACAGGAATCGTCGGTAAGTATTATATTTGTTACAAACAACATTTTACCCCATTTATACCGAGTGAACTCTTGCTACTTTAGACAGATTTCTAAAAGGAGGTTGCCTCGGTGGCTCAGTTGGATGCGCCGTCCGACTGGAGACCAGGAGGTCGCGGGTTCAACCCCCGCCGAGGTCGGCAACATTCTTTCGTGGAGATTGATCATGAAATATTTTCTACGGTCATTCTCTCCCTTCCGCTGATTCAAGAAGGGCAGTTGTCAGTTTCTGGCGAAAGAATGTGCACAATACTGGTTAACCGCTTAGAGGACTAAGCATGCCCAGTAAACGTGTGGTTAGGTAAACTGACCGCGCTCGACATGACCCCATTGGGTTGACTGGGCCGTAAAACCTCAACACAAACAAAACAAAAGGAGGCGTGTCTGGTTGTTTTACTATTACAATGTTTTATAGAAATTCCTTCATTTTATGAAAACAGTGTAGATCCTGATCAAGGACATCGGTAAACAGTGTAGACCCTGACACGGTGGTCTGATCTAGGTCTTCACCGTTTGTCCCTTTTATAGGACGCCAGGCATAAATAGGTTCAGGTTCCATTTCTCAATGCTCATTCAAATTGCTATAGCTTTCAAAGCAAGAGCTTCTACCCGCTTTAGGTTCTCGTATAGAACATTTACCCTACCTTGCCGTACATCTACTCGTACGCTTTTATAGCAACGTGTCATAATTACCCAAATTATTCCGCAACCCTTTTACTTCCTATTAGTCTTGTCCTATAATTTATGATCTGATGATTTTTTTTTAAAATAAGCTTGATGAGTGGGAAGCGTTGTAAATCAGACGCCATGTTTTGCAGTGTCTGATTACTATTTGCTCGGGTCAATCTGTCTGTATACTTAGGGAGAATACGATAGTATACTAAACGTTCAACAAGTTTTCCTGGACGCTTGGATCCTCAGCTCTTACGAATAATCTACCTAGTTACGTCTGGTCCTTAATGTTAAAGATACTTCATTAGAAATTCTCAATATTTGTGTGCTTAAGCCCCCAGCAGTTTTCTTACTCATCACGAAAACATGCCTATATAATTTTGACCCCTTTAAACCCCACTTTTATATAGTAAAACTGGGGTTTACAGGGGAATACATTATTTTTCTTGTTTTTGCTCGAAAACATAGATTGTGGGTACTCGTTAGAACCGCCTCGCCGAGGCGGTTCTAACGAGTACACACAATCTATGTTTTGAGCCGAAATATGAAAAATATCAGAGATTTTTATCTAAAAATGATAAATTTTTGTAGGTGAAATTTTCTATATATTTGAATAGGCGTGTTTTCGTAATGTGACTACAGGTCTTCTTTGTGCGTCAGCAGTTTCAAATGTGGCATTTGTATTGCCATGATTTGTTCCTCATACTGCATTCTTTTGGTGCCTCGGAATGACTGTGATTCGTAATTGTGGCATTTACTGGGCATCTCCTTTTATATGTTTTGTACTCCTTGAGTGATTCTCGGACTCGCATTGATTCGGAAACGATTTTTATTTTGAGTGAGTGAAAAGCACAATTATATGTTTATCACACACTTATTTACCTGGTATAGATATTAAACATACTTGTTGAAGTTGAACTTTTATAATCAGGTGACAGAAATTAGTACAAACGTGTAGTATGCGTACGTGTTCGAGCCCAGACTCAGATTATTGGTTTATATCTTGTTCACTAGGGAAGGTAACCCGTCGTTTGGACATGATATATATCTGTTACGGAGAAATACAGTTAAGGTGAATTGATTCATTTTAGGGCATGTAAAGTAAATGAGTGAACTCAGGAGGTGATACAAACAGATCCACACCAAGTTCTAAACATCAAACAAATACAATTAAACAGCCACAAAAAGGACAGATGGCAGGCCGAGTTTCCGAAAACGATGACAACTGTTACCCCAATCTAATTCTGTCAAGTAGCATAGAAGATGTCCAGGAATGGTATAATCACAAATTACCCAGTCAGCATTCTACGTAAATCTATATCGGGCCGTCATCGGCCCGTCAGCTACCTGACGGCCCGATATAGATTTACGTAGAATGCTAGCTGGGTACAACCTACTATTTGTAGTAGTGATATACTTGTATTTCCTTTCGGTACAAACAGAAAGGAAGGCAATTATCAGGAATTGATACAATTACCTAACACCTCCCGTCCAAACCACCAAAGGGAAAGAGCGACACCACAATCAAAAAACTACATGCAGAAAGCCAAATGACAGTTTCTTTTCCTAAAATTGGCCAAATAGCTATCCAAAATAAAAATTCCACTAGGGCATACATGCAGACATACAATGAAAGAAATAGTAAACCACGGCAGAAGCACCGCCTTGGAAAGGTCAGTAAAAATACTAATGAGGTGCGCGGGGGGGGGGGGGGGCTTAAATCGATTTTACGCGGTCACAGCCCTCGCCCTGATTTCTGCCGTGGTATATACAAGACATTTGTTCAGTCTGCGTGAAGGGTTCCTACCTCATCAGTGCAACATCTCCGAGAACATAAAAATCAAGCAAATACAGAGATGAAACAACGATGAGGACTCGACAGCAAGAAATAACTGAAATGCTGAAGCAAAAAAAAACAAAAAAAAAAACAGTTGGACTTCGGTGGGCCCGCCAGAGCATCAGGCATCAACCGACTTACTTAAAAGTCTTTAGGCCGGAGCCGTCATAGTCTGAGGCCCAACCAGCCGGTGTGCAACCAAAGAAGGAAGCGAAGTTATTAACCGTGTGGTTATGTTTACCACCATGCATGCAGTCTGTCGTATTACATTTATGTTGTAAATGACGATCCATAAGTAGACTTCCCAAATCCCGGACATACGCTTCTACCTACATTTCCTTCGTTCAGGTCTATGGGCATGGTGGGCGAAGCTTGCTTACCAAGTAATGCTTACTATCCGCGGACGCCTGATTACATCCTTTATTCTGGGGTCCATGTCTGTTGTTCTGAACATGTAGCAGTGATACGTATATGATATACATATACTACCTTGCGTTGACAAAGTAAATAAGTGAACTCATGAACTGATAGAATCAGATTCACATCAAAGCCCCAACTCCAAATGGAAAGACAGACAAACACAATTAAGCAGCCACAAAATGTACAATGGCAAGCAGTTGAAATTGAACTTTAATAACCAGGTGGCAGAAATAAGTACAAACGTGCGGTGCGTGTTCGAGACCCGATTCGGATTATTAGTATTTATCTTGTTCATTAAGGAAGGTAAATCATCGTTCGAACACGACATATATCTATTACAGAGAAATAGCCGGCGTTCCAAGGCGGTGCTTCTGCTGTCGTTTACTATTTCTGTCATTGTATGTCTTTGCATGTATGTATTGTGATTAGTTTTATTTTGGATAGCTGTTTGGTCAATTATTTTGGAAAGAAACTGTCCTTTTGGCTTTTGATTGTGGTGCCGTTGCTTTAAGTGCGTCCTTCTTTCCCTTTGGTGTCTTGGACGGAAGGTGTTAGGTAACTGTATCGATTCCTGATCATTGCATCCCTTTCTATTTGTAACGACGCGGTAGAGTGTCTGCCTATCACGCGGCCCGGGTGCGATCCTAGGTAGTGGTGATTACATTTTTTCTCTTGTTACACAACGACACCAAGAGACAGAGCAAACAAACCATGGGAGACAGTACACAAGCCACATACCAAACAGACAGTACACAAGCCACATACCAAATAGACAGTACACAAGCCACATACCAAACAGACAGTGCACAAGCCACATACCAAACAGACAGTACACAAGCCACATACCAAACAGACAGTACACAAGCCACATACCAAACAGACAGTACACAAGCCACATACCAAACAGACAGTACACAAGCCACATACCAAACAGACAGTACACAAGCCACATACCAAACAGACAGTACACAAGCCACATACCAAATAGACAGTACACAAGCCACATACCAAACAGACAGTACACAAGCCACATACCAAACAGACAGTACACAAGCCACATACCAAAAAGACAGTACACAAGCCACATACCAAACAGACAGTACACAAGCCACATACCAAACAGACAGTACACAAGCCACATACCAAACAGACAGTACACAAGCCACATACCAAACAGACAGTACACAAGCCACATATCAAACAGAGAGACAGTACACAGGCCACATACCAAACAGACAGTACACAAGCCACATACCAAACAAAAGCAAAGCAACCAGTTCCCTCTTCCCCAACAAGGTTATCACAATGCTAGACAAAATCCACAAACACAAAAATAAGACAGCGAAAAGAATAGACATTAAAAAGCCACGCAGCGGCAAACTGCCACAAGGCCACACAAAGAACAACCAACATCACTTCACCAAAACATACCTATATAAGTTTGACCCCTTAAACCTAGCATTTACAGTCGACTCTCGTTATCTCGAACTCCAAGGGACTCTCTGAAATACTTCGAGATATCCGTAGTTCGACATATCAGGTTTGCAGAATTGAGGAAAAAATAATTTGATTAACCACATTTAACAAACTGATAGGTAACTGGACTTTTGAAGTTAGAGATATATTGAAAATATTGTGGAAAAGAGGAGAAATTGCTCCTTAGGAGCAATTTCTCCTCTTTTCTACAATAGGTTTTCATGTATAGGCAGGGACCAGATTTTCACTTCGAGATAAGCGGTTATTCGAGATAAGCGAGGTCGAGATAACGAGAGTCAACTGTATATAGTAAAACTGGGTATACATTATTTTTCGGATTTCTGCTCAAAAGCATAGATTGTGGGTACTCGTTTGAATCATATCGTCGAGGTGGTTCTAACGAGTACCCACAATCTATATTTTGAGCAGAAATATGAAAAATATCAGATTTTTTAATCTGAAAAATTTCAGGTTTTGGAGGTGAAATTTTCTATATATTTGAATAGGCGTGTTTTCATAATAAGAACCAACGTCTTAGAACGGTCAGTAGTAAAAAACTACCGGGTTAGTGGTAAACTCGATTTTACTGGTACCAAATCTTAATATGGGTTCGAATTTGTAAAACATACAACATGATTTTTCTGCTCGCATATTTAAGTTATTATGAAGCAGTTCTAGCCTGGACATTTCATATTCATAGCACATTAATTAAATATATGAAAGTCAAAATTCTGGAATCAAACGGAAAGAAATAAAGTATCTTATACGGATTATATAACAGAATAACCCACTTACAAAACGGTGCATTATGGCATTTGATAGATGTGCTACTGTTCCTAAAGCGGCGACAAATGTTCATTACGAAAACATGCCTATTCAAATATACTGAAAATTTGAACACCAAAAATGAAGATTTTCGGATAAAAAATTCTGATATTTTTCTTATTTTTGCTCAAAAACATAGATTGTGGGTACTCGTTAGAACCGCCTCGACGAGGCGGTTCTAACGAGTACCCACAATCTATGTTTTTGAGCAAAAATAAGAAAAATAATGTATACCCCTTCAAACCCCAGTTTTACTATATAAAAGTGGGGTTTAAGGGGGTCAAAATTATATAGGCATGTTTTCATGATGTGCTTTCGTTTAAGCCAGAGTGTAGGAACTGTACCTGATGACATACTGGAATTGCACCCGCTCTGCGTGACTGTAAATTTTCCAAGGTGCTTGCTGTCCCATGAAGAAACCTTGGCTATTCATAAGCGCCCAGCGAAGAGAATCTGAGCAGACGATGCGGGTGTGCAGGGTAATCGGATGCTTCGCTGGGTTTCGATGTCGTGAAGTTCATTTTGTCTTTGCGTGACCGTTTTAACGTTTGTATCTTGTAAACAATATCGTTCTGGTGGAATATTCTAAATCGGTGATTCTTCGCCTGATGCGTCTATGCCTCAGACATTATTCCCAGTGGGCATATGACATTTATACGTCGCATTAACGTCGGTGCAACGTTACATCGACGTTGATTCGACGTTGTATAACGCCATGAGCCCTCAGGGCTATATCTGTTTGTTATACTTAACCGGATAAAATAGTAAATAAATAATAGTAGTTCCTCTTATCTATTTCCATATCTGCACTTTAATTTATAGTACTAGATGTTGATAGATTTTAAGGCAAGACAGACCTCATTCGCTCTGCTAGTGTGATAGAAGCTTTAATCTTGTTTTTGTCATTATCTAGCATTAGTTTGTAATTACTATCATTATAGTAGAGTTCAACAATGCAGCCTAATTTTCTGTCTATCTTTCCAGAGCTTCATAATTGGCCATCGTCACAAAAGAAAGCAAGAATGTATATTTTGTATCTGATCAGTTAATGAATGTGTTAACCCTTAACCCTTTTACCTTTGAGTTTCTGAAATGGACTCTTCCGTCTCTGAATTTGGACAGTCCATCGTTGCAAATAGGGGTTTCAACCAAAAATCAATAACAGAATAGCAATCAACAAACAATGTAAATTCAGATGAGACGACTCGTAACAAGCCGTCTCATCTTGATCTGCACGGTTTGCAAAAATATCTGTATGAGCACTTACCTTTGTTTATCATAGTGATATATTTGCTTTTCATGTTTTTGCTATGATGCATCGACTGATTTGGGGAGCCATTATACTAACCGAATTTTCATGTATTTCTGTATTAAAAGAAGCATCGGAACCTAGGGTGAAGTTAGCTGACTATAAAAAAGGCTTTAAACTCAACGTTAGTTTTTACTACTGACCGTTCTAAGGCGGTGGTCCAGGTGTCGCTCTTATTCTGTGTAGCTTTGTGGTTTATTCTACGAGGCGATTTATATTAAGTCTTGCCTTGCGTTTTGTCCTTGTGTTTTTTTCAGTCCTTTTAGCAATGCCATCACCTCGCTTGGGGAAGAAATAGCTGGTCTGTGTGCTTTTTGCGCGTTCGTTTATTTTATGCATGCTGGTTGTGTCTCTTTTCTCTTCCTTTTGGTGTCAGAGATTGGTTGCGACTTGTGATTGTGGTACTCCCTGAACTTTTCATTTTACCTTTTTGGTCTGCAGTAACGAAAGGGTTAATGCCAATTGTAAAAGCAGCAGGCACATTCTAAAATATGTACACTTCATGTACATTGTCCACCTGTCAGACTAATTATATGAAATATCCTCTTTTGTATGAAAGATAGAACAAATAGTATTTTAACAGATAAAAACAAAATAATTAAATATCGCGTTTGTTGGTAGCACGCTATCTTAAATCCCCACATACCCGTTGGTTTCGACTGCTTGACCCAGTCCCAAGGGATCGGCGACAAAATAATCGTTTTGTTATTTCACGACCCTAGCATATAGATTTACTTGTACTCCGGCCAACAGAGAAAATGATGAAAGAGAAACGAAAAAAGATAGTATCAAAATTAGACCTAGCCCCGGGCCCCAGGGAAACAAATCGTTTTGGCATATCATAAACCTTGTTAGGTACATGTTGCAGTTCTTCTTTGTTTGTTTGTCGGTTATTGTAACTGTGTCGTTTTGTCTTGCATCGGGACGACTGAACTTCGCGATTATATCATTTTATGGGTAATATCATTTTTCATTGTTTTTATATGGGTTTCTGTGGAACTTCGGTTACCAATATTACGTTGGAAGCTTACTCTGATTTTCTTAAGTGCTTGCTGCAAACCTAGCAGTAAGAGACGATAATCATAAAAATAGACATCGTAGTTAAAATAAGTTAGTTCTACCAACATAGTGTTAATGTACAGATTAATACAGTGAAGTCGCCATGCAATTACAACTGTATTTGTGGTCTTGTCTGCAGGGGCAAAACCTTAGGGAGTCTTGGATGGCCATGTTTCAGATAATGAAAAACATTTAGTAGTAATCTGGAAAAGCAGATATAATGGAGATTCGGTATTATTAACCCACTGTAGTCTGGCAGTCCCTAATAAGATAATTGGCAAATAGTGCAGACCCAGATCAGACGCCACAGAATGCGGCATCTGATCAGTGTCTCCACTGTTTGCAAATAGTTCAACCATTTTTTCTCTTGGAATATTTAAAGCACATAGCCTGACATACCTCAAATCGAAATTAGAATCTTCCAGTATATGGTATGGGGGAGTTCATTCAGTGTACAATTGGTTAAATTAGTTTATAAGAACTATAAAACATGCAACGTACTTCCCATTAACGTAATACTGATATCATTCTGTGTTTCTATGTAGAAATCATCATACAGTCGAACTTCGATGGCTCGAACGTCTTTGGGACCATGGAAATATGTTCGAGAAATGGGTAGTTCGAGCCACTGAGGGTTAATTATGGTGCCAAGTCAGGAAGCAAATGGCGATAATTTAGGGATTTTCTTTTTCGATTTTCTACACAATAATTGTATGTTGAGTGTACTCATTAGAATCGCCTCGATGAGGCGATTCTAATGAGTGCACTCAACATACAATTTCACGATAAAATAAGAAAATTTCCCTAAATATTTGTTTTCTTGAGCTATCTGAAGAACTTCATAGGGACTCAAAAATGAGTTCGAATTAACCATGGTAAACGAGCCATCGGTGTTCGAGCTATCGAGGTTCGACTGTAATTACTTGCTTTCCAACACAGGATTTTTTACTTTGTACTTCTTGTACTGATTTCAACTGACAAGCCTTGTTAGATAGATAGATAGATAGATAGATAGATAGATAGATAGATAGATAGATAGATGAACAATTTTGACATAATTGTCTCCACTGAAAATATATCAAATCCCTTTATCAGATATAAGTTGTTTCGTCATGACTTAAAGGCCACAAGGCGAGCGAGATGTGAAAATGTACCTACATGTAATACCTAAGTTATCCTAAATGTTGCAACATTTTAGCTTCTTACCATATAGGTCCTAAACATTGAACAATTCCACTTGTTGCAGTGTCTGAAAACTGCTGGATAAGTGGCAAACAGTGTAGTCCCTAAACAAATTCGCGTATTGCGGTTTCTCATCTTGGTCTACACTGTTTGCTTAGGCTTATTTTCTCAATACTTAGGGAAAATTCGGTATGTCTAATTTGCTATAAAATCAGATCAAACATAATGACATAATAGGATCGATTTCTAGGTTATTCGCTCGAACGTATAAGAGAACAATCTTGTGAAACGTCAGTCGTATTCTCTCTCGCTTAGTACTCTGGGTAAAAAATTCAGCAGACGACAGTTTTGAAATATTTTCGTATGTTTTCCTAGAATATAGGTTTCGACATTTTATGCAAATTGTCTCCTGGAGACAATTTACATGAAATATCAAAACCTGTTTTCTAAGAAAAATAAGACAAACATATTTCAATATGTCGTCTGCTGAAGATTTTATCCAGAGTGCTAAGCGCTCATAGTACTTGACCATCTCGGTAATAATACGTTAAATGCATCATTAATAACGTGGGAAAAGGTCCCTTACGAAATATTCGAACGACGGAGGAACAGCGCACAATGCACATTTGCACAGACTTATCATGACCTTCTCTGGTCTTCGATGTAATTCGTTCATTCGTGGCATTCGTTCATTCTGTGCTCTTTGCATTTATATAGCAAAACGGTCACTTTCTGTCGTTGCTCATTTCGCTTTCTTTCTTTCTTTTTTTCCTTAAATAAAATAGCAATAGAAAGGAAGGCAATGATCAAGAATCGATACAGTTACCCAATACTTTCCATCCAACACACCAAAGGAAAAGAAGGACGCACTTAAAGCAACAGCATCCCCATTCAAAACACGACAGGCAGAAAGCCAAAAGGACAATTTCATTCCAAAAACAACTTGGCCAGACGGCTATCCAAAACAAAAAATATCACCAGGACATTCATGCAAAGACATACAATGGTAGAAATAATAAACAACAGCAGAAGCACTGCCTTGGAACGGTCAGTAAAAACCTTACTTGGCGTGAGTTTGGGAGGGGGGGGGGGGTGGGGGGGGGAGGGGAGGTATTCGATTTTATGTGCCACAACCCTCGCCCTTAGTTCTGTCGTGATATATACACAAGACATTTGCTCAGTCCGCGTGAGGGGTTTCTAACTCATCAGTGCAATATCTCCGAGAACATAACAATCAAACGAATACAGAGATGAAACAACGATAAAAACTCGACTGCAAGAAATAACTGAAATGCTGAAGCAAAAGAAAACCAACACTTCGGGGTAGGGGGTGGGGGGAGGGGGAGGGGGGGGGGCAACCAGAGCCAAAGCATCAGGCACCAACTAACTTACTGAAAAATCTTTAGACCGGAGCCGTCATAGAGTCTGAGGCCCGACCCGCCGGCGTGCAATCAAAGAGGGAGGCAAAGTTATCAACAGTGATTAAATTAACTACCATGCATGCAGGAATGTGCACAATACTGGTTAACCGCTTAGAGGATTAAGCCTGCCCAGTAAACGTGTGGTTAGGTAAACTGACCGCGCTCGACATGACCCCATTGCATGCAGTCTGTCGTATCATATTTATATTGTACCCAATCTTTATTTACCGAAGAGTGATTTTACGAACTTCAGTGCTAAAGTCAATGCAAGCGTATATTTTTTTTTGGGAATTTATATACAATCACTTCGTTCGAATATTCGACTGCATGAAATCTGAAATGGAGTAAAAACCCTGTCTCCGATATGCGTTCATACAAATGTTCTCTGTTTACAATGACAACCTTTTTGATTTTGTTTGAACGTCATTTCCTTGCCTGAATTAAAAGTATTCTCGATACGAAAAACGTCGCATGTACTCTGTAAAATCAAAGACTTAAAATTACCATTGGCGCATATTCTGGAGGACTGACGACAAAGTTTTGTAAAAGATAAGCAGTAATGGTTTTTTCATTGCTAAATTGACATAGTGGATGCTAATAGAGTTACTGCCCAATCAGAGATTTGGAAAGTTATTTCTTAATTTGTAAAGTTTCGCTCGACTAAAATTGGTTTAAGCGCTCCCCCATCACGAAAACATGCCTATATAATTTTGACCCCCTTAAACCCCACCTTTATAGAGTAAAACTGGGTTTACAGGGGTACACAATTTTTTTTCTTATTTCTGCTCAAATACAGAGATTGTGGGTACTCGTTAGAACCGCCTCGTCATTTTTTGGTGGTAAAACTTTCAGTATATTTGAATAGGCATGTTTTCGTAATGCACTAGTTCTTATTCACCATTCCAAGGCGGTTCCTCTGTCGCAGTTCTTTGTTTGTGCGGTGGTGATCTCATATATGGCGTTTGTTTTGTCATTATTTGTTCCTTATCTCTTCTTTCTTTGGTGCCTCGGGAAGGCTGTGCTTCGTGATTGTGGCATTTCCTAGGTATTTTCACTAATAGTAATTTAGCACCCTGGGTAAAATTTTCAGCAGATGACATAATTAAAATATTTCTTTTTCCATTTAAGACAATGTGCATGTCGTATCAAAACCTGTTTTCTGGGAAAATAAGAAAAATATCGTGCTTTTATCGTCTACTGAATTAGCCCAGAGAGTGGTAAAAGCTAAATCAGTCTGCTTTCTATCTTCATACTGACAATATAGTTATATAACTTCACCCCTACCAACTAGCGTTTGACTCTTCTAGTAAAGTATATTGACTAGACCACGATCAAAAAGTGGTTCAGTTTATTGAAAAGTGTAAATTTACCTTGAGAACTGATACACTTGCAAAGGAGGTTTAGCCTGCCTTCTGAAAAGTAACGGAAGTGAGTAATTTCTTTCCTTTTAGAGTCGACCCCTTTTCAGCTTTGCGTCCAGGAAAACAACAAGAAATCAACAAAAAATGTCTCCCTTGTAGAAAATGGCGGAAATTCTACCAAGTGTATCTTCCACCCCCGCCCCCCCCAGCGGGCACATGACGTTAATACAACTTCGCCTCAACGTCGATGAAACGTCATGACGTTGCATCGACGTTGAGCCGAGGTTGTATAAACGTCATGTGCCCGCTGGGCCATAATGTGTGAGGCAAAAGGATGGAAAGGCCCTTACGTCAGATACGAGTAAAACATTTCCAGTTCGTCAAAGGCTTTCCTCTTCAATGATATTTCTATAAGCTGATTTTAGATCGAGTGTCGTTCAGTATAGCGCAGAATTGAGACTTTTAAACTCAAAAGTTGTTGAGCCAGGGGTATCAAAAAACCAAACTGGTAGCAACACTTAAGAAGTTTTATGGGAGACATCATGATCTAGTCAATCCCTACAATGTGGCAGTTTCCAGAATTGTTTCTGATGTTTTTGCCAGTGACGCGCCATAAGTAGACTTCCCAAATCCCGGACATACGCTTCTACCGATATTTCCTTCGTTCAGGCCCATGGGCATGGTGGGCGAAGCTTGCTTACCAAGTAATGCTTACTATCCGCGGACGCCTGATTACACCCTTTGTTCTGGGGTCCATGTCTGTTGGTCTGAACATTCTGATTCGTCATTCGTTTATGGATTTATGATTTTGAATTACGGCTTTGGTACCATGACCGCAACTACTTGTAATACGATTATAACAAATAGCGATATTAGAAAATACTTGCTTACATACACTTGTATAGACAAACCTAATTGACCTGTCTCTTTGACAATTGTATTAAATTTTCACCAGGACACGTCCACTGGTCATCACGAAATTTTGACCCCCTTAAACCCCACTTTTATACAGTAAAACTGGAAAAGGGGTTTGTAAACGTTTAATCCATATAAGTTCAAATTCATGTCTTAAAATATTTTTAATCTTTCGGTAGAATTCGACTTGTGTATAATTTTTCAACGGGTTGAACCAAAACTTTACTAGATGATCATGAATGACCAGTACTTCGGAAATGTTGATAAAGAAACGTATCAATTTCCTTTGCTTTTTTGATTTTAAACAATTGTTCCTTAAACCTTGTTTTAAGGGCCCGTTTGGTCTGTCCAACATACTGCATGCCTCAGCCTCTTCAGCCTAGGCCAGAAAACACGCCTATTCAAATATATATTGAAAATTTCCCCACCAAAAACTGAATGTTTCCAGATAAAGATTTTAATATTTTTCGTATTTCTGCTCAAAACATAGATTGTGTGGGTACTCGTTAGAACCGACTCGCCGAGGCGGTTCTAACGAGAACCGATAATTAATGTTTTTGAGCAGAAATAAGAAAAATAATGTAAACCCCTGTAAACTCCAGTTTTACTATATAAAAGTTGGGTTTAAGGGGTCAAAATTATATAGGCATGTTTTTGTGATGTAATCGTTATTTGTCTTAAAAAACCATTGCTACTGATAAGGCATATTTTTAAACAAAATGTGTTGATATTTTTCTTATTTCTCCATAAAAGTATGTTGTGGGTACTCATTAGGAGCACCTCTTCGAGATGCTTCTAATGAGTACCTAACATATGCTTTCGGATTTAAAACAAAACTATTCATCTGATACGCCCCTCTTACCTGGAGCTATGGATAATCATTGTGTTACAAAAGGAGACATACTAAACGGGTCCCTTGATTAGACTTTTGCATCATAATACTTATTTACAGTTTTCACCCTTCGTATTCGAAAACCTTAACTCCTTATACTTGCATGCAGTCTTTCTCATAATACTTATATTCTATCCTTTTCATAAATGGTAATATCTCCCCAAATAATCGGATTTCCAATAATATTCGAAAAATATATAAACTAGGCCACCGTAAAGTTCAAGTTTCGATATTGCTTTGTGGCATAAGTATCTTAAGTTCTTCAGTCTTTAGTTCTGACACAGCTTCAAATTATATATGTCTGTAGGAAAGGTAAGAGAGAGTCCAGGGAGTGCCACAAAGCAGACAGCTCAATGGCGATCTAAAGCCAAAACAAAACACAAGGTACAGTGTCATAAATTTAATTTCTGTTGAACGAGAACAATTGTGGAAAACACATGTGTAAATAAAACGTCTCATATGGACTTTAGTGATGTACTTAAGAAGACAGGCTATTAAACGACATCAAAGCTCATTGAAAGACTCTAGATGCTGGGCCTATAGTTGGATCGTTAACATAGCTCAAGATAAGGTGCTTTTCTAATGTCTCTACAAAACCATATGATGTTATATTCATTATTAGCGCATCAGGTGCTTCTAATAAGTACACATAACATAAGTTTTTATGGAGGAATAAGAAAAATATCTCCTCTTATCTTAAGCTATGGTCAAATGTCAAGAACGAAGACCAAAATACTATTTTTTTGTAATTATGAACTAATACGAATTTCGATGGGGTTTGTATTAGAAAACAAAACGGCGAAGAAACCTCAACCTTCAAGTAAACGGAGTCGTTTGCCTCAGGCTGTATATCGCCATCGTAAAAGGAGACTGACAATAAAACACTTTTGTTTTGTCAGCCAGTGCAAATAAATGTGCTAGAAACGAGGCTAATTTGACCTAGATCACCTAGATAATCTCACAACCGTTCCGCTGGAGTAGACAAAGTCAGACATTGTAAAGACTATCTATTGCTCAGTGGCTTGTTAAATCATTAACTGATGACAATCGAAGGTAATTACCCAACAAGCAGCAAAAGTACCTTAGGTATATACTAAAAGGAAACCTCACAGACCAGCTCTGTGTGCGTCCACTCAATCTACTCATGGTGTTTCTACAATAAAATGGTTACTGACACATTAAGGTATCTGGATACGCTTGGTAGATGTTCCGCCAATTTTACAAAGGAATCAACGTTGTGACTTCATCAATAGTTTTCCTGTTTTACATGCTTATGCTTCAAGAATCTTCTGTAAACGTGTGTATTCTAAAAGGACATAATTCGCTCCCCGTTCCAAGAGCAAATTCTGTCCCTTTAGCGTAGAACTTTTCAGACGGGGGGCAAAACAATTTAGAGAGAGTTGCAGTCCCAGAAAGTATAGTCATTTCCCTTAAAGATTTGAGTAGTTTGAATATTTTTTATATTTCACTCTTAGTATTTGTCCTGATACTGGCTTCCGGCGTCAAAATGTCATTATACAGACGTATAGAACAGCCAATAGAAATTGCCAGTGAGGTGCTTGATTTCTTGACATTAAGTGTAATTACGTGGAAATGACAGCCCTGCAAGCTAGCGAAGTCTCGCGACGATTGAAATTATCTATAATTATTGAGGCCAATCAATTCTTTTATCTTCAATTATTGACAATAGAAGAATCCGATACGCAATTACCTTGATGAAAAAAATCACAAACACAGAGAGATAAGAAATAACACTGTATATGCGAATAGTAAACATATTAGAGTAAAGACCTGAACTGATTATTTTATGTCAGTCCATCTATTTTGTCCTAGTTTCAAAGAAATAAACTAGCCATAAAATGATGTACAACGCACAAGTTTTGATCCACGTCTTACGGATGTCAGTATTACGTAAAAACAAAGTAATTTTAGATAACTGAATAAATAACAAATCAAGAATAAAAATAGAAGAACAATCGTATTTTTCAAAACGCATCATCATATTCGGAATTGAATCAACAGCCCAACAACTAATCATTTACTTTTCTTGTATCTGGCATACAAAAGTAAAAAAAAAAAAAAAGATTTCCTTGTAGAGCCACAGTCACAGAGGATAGTATGCCGATGGTACTACTAATAACACTTTTACCAGGAACTCGTGTTTTGACGAGCATAGTGACATCCCAGCTAGCATTCTACGTAAATCTACATCGGGCCGTCATCGGCCCGTCAGCTACCCTGACGGGCCGATGACGGCCCGATATAGAGTTACGTAGAATGCTGACTGGGATAATACTATAAATGGGGTTTCTGAATAACTAGGAGCTATGGTTATGGCCGGCGTCGGTTCGAAATAGTTAGATTTGTTTTACATCCGGCAGGTAGTATGATGTATTTCTCTCTGTATCTTTGTTTTACAGTAAATGTCAGAAGCAATCCTAGGCATATTTCTGTTTACGTGTATTCAATACTTAATTTAAACATATCAAAACCAAAACAACATAAATATGGAAATACACGTAAAGGTCATTTTCACGATCGTTTTCCCGCAAAGGTATCGGTTAATGATCCGGAGAATTCGAGTTCGGTTGGGCAACTCTATCCGACAGGTCATTTTGCAAAAACATCTAGATCTGTGTTGCCTCATGGAAAACGTCTAATGACGATAATAGCAGCTCATAGGTAATCACAAAACAATTATTGAGCAGTCGCATTGGGGTGGGAGTGGGGTGGGTACAGCTAGTTGGTTGGGTTTGAAACCTCACTCCACCCACTAGTATGTCATATTGATGCCTATACGGTTTTTAAGTCACATAGTGACCCACGCCATAAGAAAAGATGTCTTCGGAGCATATTCGACAAATGAAGCTCTAGATTTGAAAGCAAAACCACAAATTGCGATACGACGTCTGGTTATACATCGATATATTACAGTTTACAACTATATATGTGTACACTTCGGTCTGTTATGCATGATGGCTGTCTCTATCCGGAGTTTTATGGAATATAGTTGACAAATCTTTGTTCGTAAATTGCGGAGGACTGATGATAATAGCGCTATTTGGAAACAATTAAAACATTGTCACAGTTACAAAAGGATGAGTAATAACAAATATTCTGTGCCAAACTGCTTGTGGCTGCTCGCTTCGAGGCTACATCTGTCATGGTTGGTTTGGAACACACATATTTGTTCTTTTGAGATGCATCGAATTTAAAAGTAAGGCTTTGCGCTAGTAAAGCTACGTTTAGCCCCAACGTAGCTTTTCTGCTGACCGTGGCGAGGCGGTTTCTTAACAAACTGTATGTTCAGTGGTTAATTCAGTCAAAGTTAAAAATATGCTACCCTCTTTAATGGCACGACTCGATAATGACTCAATCCTAAACCTTTTATTTAAGACTTGAAGCAGATCTGTCAAAACCTGAATTTTATGGTGACTACCGTTCTAAGGCGGTGGTCTCGGTGTTAGTCTTACTCTTTGTTGCTTTGTGGTTTATTCTACGAGGCGATTTGTTTTATGTTTTACCTTGTGTCATTTGTGTTTTTCAGTCCTTTTAGCATTGCAATTACCTCACTTTGGAAAGAGAGAGCCAATCTTAGTGCTTTTCGTACGTTTGTTCGATTTGTGCTTGTTTGGGTTTGTCGGTTTCCTCTTCCTCTTGGTGTCTGGGAAGGGCTGTGGTTTTGTGGCACTCCCTGGACTTTTCTCCTACTTTTTTTTTAATTTATTAAATAGGAACAAAGTGTGGTCAAAACTGACCTTTCCGAACAATTAGAAAAAATGGCATTCACTACAAAATGATAGGTTAGAACATGGTTATTCTGTGGCAAACTGGTATGATTCATAATTTTGCATCACTCCTTAATTGTACGCTGGTGAGTCAAGTCTCAAACTGAAAGACGGTACTTTCTTCAATCTGTTTCAGAAGTTTGTCACTGTACTATCATTCTATGTGGCCGTGCGCATTATGATCTGGCTTATGGTTTTCTTTGTCTCAGGATTCAAAACTTCATTAAGCTGTACAGTTTGTTTTCCCATTGTGTTTATTGATTATATGCGTTTTCCCACGCTGTTTCACTAATGTGGTAGAGGACCTCAACCCGAACTGAGCACCTATTTGTATTTTGAAGCTACCAAAAAAAAAAAAAAAAAAAAAAAGAAACAAAAACAAAAACAAAACAAAAGAGTTGAGGGCGAAGTTCGCTTGACTAAAACTAATTGAAATCCCGTATCCTCGCCGTAGTGTATACTGTCGAATATTCCGATAAAACTTCCACTTTGACTTCTTCTTGGTTATTTCAAAAATCGAATAACGCTCAAGCCGGCGCTAGGGGGCGTATGCAGCCTCGCAAACTACAGTGTTGCATATGAAGATACTCAATCAAACCGCGTCTCCGATTTACGTGATTTTATGTATACTTTGTTTCCAAAGGCAACCTTTTTTGACTTTAATTATTCTGTCTCGTTTTTATGAATCATGATGTTTCTCATATCTACTTCGTTTGGTGCCTCATGAGGGCTGTGTTTCGTAATTGTGGCATTTTCTGAATATCTTCACTTATATTTTTGTTCTGCTGCTTGCTTTGTGGTCGCCTTCACCAGTGATTTCCCATACTGCTTTCCGTTTTCTTTCTGTTTGTGATTTCATTGTTTTTGTATAATTGTGTTGTCTTGAGCTGCTTGAGGAGATTATGATGGGATCTCGCGCAAGTAAAACTGACTTGAGCACCCGTCCCAATCATAGCAGAGGCCATACAGTTGCCGATTCTCTGTAGCAGTTATTGTTTGTTCGAATGTTGGGTATTGTAAATGTGCTGTTTTGTTTTACCATTACGAAAACACGCCTATTCAAATTTTATAGAAAATTTCACCTCCAAAAATTGAAATTTTCAGATAAATAAAATCAGATATGTTTTATGCTTCTGCTCAAAACATAGATTGTGTGTACTCGTTAGAACCGCCTCGACGAGGCGGTTCTAACGAGTACCCACATTCTATGTTTTTGAGCAGAAAAGTAAAATAGATTATACCCCTGTTAACCCCAGTTTTACTATATAAAAGTGGGGTTTAAAGGGGTCATTATTATATAGGCATGTTTTCGTGATGCCATTATTATTTCATATATCTTCTTGTTCTGTTCCTTAGGAAAGCTGTGCTTCATGATTGTGGCTTTTCCTGGACAACAGTACTTATACTTTATGCAACTTTCGCATTAAATGTACGTAAAGCCGCAACAGTTAACCCTTTCACCTCTGAGCTCCTGGGGACATGTCTGTCCTTGAATTTGGACAGTTACATTGATGTAAATAAGGGGTTCAATCTAAAGAAGCCAACTGATCTGGATCTACACTATTTGCAAAGGCAGGGTATATCCGGGCTCAGCAGGACAAGGGTTAAAAACTATACCCCATACATGACATCAAGACAATCAAAACCATAGACATAAAAACAAAACAAAAACAACAAACGACAGCTAGCGGGCAGCTGAAGGCTAGGGCCGCAATGCCAATACAGAACATAGAAAGCACGGCACGTAAATAAAAGCAGAAAGCAAAGTAGTTCTCTGTAAACTTGCTGTTAGAATCAGTTGACAATACCATGTTGTTGACGAAAGGTAAAAAAAATATAAATGAAGACACAATCACGTAGCACAACCTTCCCGAGGCACGGAGATGAAGAGATGGGAACCAACAATGACTAAACAAACGCCACATGTGAAACCAGCTACACACTAACTAAGAACTGCAGAAGAGGAAGTGCCTTCGAATCAGCAGTAGAAACAAAAAAAAAAAACAAAAAAACAAAAAAACAAAAAAAAAACAAAAAAAAAAAAACAACAATAAAAAACAATTAACACTGGAAGGGGAATGGGGGTGGGGTTTACTCGCACAAAACGTTGCCATTAATTCAAGTTACAATCTTAGAAATTTTGCTCTAGTCTAGGGGTTTATCGACCGGGGATCTGTTATTTACTGTTTGGTGACACTTTTCTGGCATTTTGATCACCTCTTTCGGGAAGTAGGGGCTAGTTGCTTGCTCTTCTTTTGTGGCATGTGTGCTAATTGACATTGATTGTTTGCTCGTCCTCTTGATGTCATTTGTAGACTACGTTCTGTGATTGTGGCTGTTCCTGGCCATCTTCTTGACTAATTTTTCTGTTTGACTGACCTGCACTTCTAATCCCTTATAAAAACTACGTTCTGTAAAAGGAAAGCATTTACTCCCCTTAAGAATATACCCAGCGGACACATGATGTTAATACAACGTCGCCTCAACGTCGATGCAACGTCATGACGTTGCATCGACGTTGAACCGACGTCGTATTAACGCCATGTGCCCGCTGGGTAGTTTGCTTCTTAAAGGAGCGGCTTGTTTACCATTAGAGTAGGACCCGTTCTATATTAGGGGTGGGGTGGGTAGGGGTCAAACACTTTTACAGTTGTCTGCTCTTGGCCTAGCTGTTTTCCACCACATATAATGTCCATATGCAACGATCATAGCTGTGGATGTATCAGTAATTGGAAAGGACGCTCTTATGTTCGTACGATATGAGCCTAGTTGGGGACAGCATTACATCCAAACTGTGCTTGTAAACTTCATGTTTCTTGGCTTACGGACAGGTTCTGAGTTTCAGACAATACAGGGGCCGTTAGAAAAATGATGCACATTAGCAGCTTTATCTAGAAGAACGTGGAATTTTACGTTGGTATTTATACAAATAGTTAGATTTGTTTTAGATACAGTCAAACTTCAGTGGCTCGAACATCTCTGGAACTATGGATATTTGTTCAAGACATGGATAGTTCGAGCCGCTGAGGGCTAATCATGGCACTAGATCAGGAGGCAAATGGGATATTTTAGGAATGTCTTTTTGATCTTCTATAAAATAAAGGTATGTTGAGTGTACTCATTAGAATTGTCTTTATGAGTCACGTGCATTTTCGTGATAAAATAAGATATCCCTAAATATTTGTTTTCTTGAGCTATCGGAATAATTTCCTAGGTACTCCAAAACAAGTCCCTCAACTACAGTAAACGAGCAATCGCTGTTCGAGTCATTTAAGTTTTACTGTCTATGTAAACATAGTCGAACCTCAAAAGCTCAAACACCGATGGTTCTTTTACCATGGCTAATTCGAACTCGTTATTGAGTCCCTACGAAATTCTTCCGATAGCTCATAAACACCAACATTAAAGGATCTTTTTTTTTTATTATTTTATCATGAAATTGCATGTTGTTTGTACTCATTAGAATAGGCTCATCTAGTCGATTCTAATGAGTAAACTCAACATACGATAACTGTAGAAAATCGAAAAGATTTCCCTAAATTATCGCTATTTGCTATCTGACCTGTCGCCATGATCACCCTCAATGGCTCGAACTACCCATATCTCGAACAAATTTCCATGGTCCCAAAGATGTTCGAGCCATTGAGGTTCAACTGTATATGGGTAGGTATATCGGTTTCTTGAAATAGCTTGATCGTAACATGAGCCATTGACAACATTTACAGAAATGTTAGCACTGTAAAAATAAAACGTTAACCCATGTCCTGCTGAATAAATTAGGATGCCACGCCCACTTCCAATTTTGAGCCTATCAGATCACTTAATTCAAAGTGTGGATATAAATACACATACTTAATGGCAAACAGCGCAGATCCAGATCAGTTGGCTTCTTCAGAAGCCAACTGACCTGGATCTACACTGTTTGCAAAGGCAGGGTATATCCGGGTTCAGCAGGACAAGGGTTTTAAATTAGCTATCCTCAAAACTTTGTAATAATGCGACGTAATCTGTAGAGTTAAGTGGTCTCCTTAATCTTTACTGACATTCTTAAAATTATGATAGACTGAATCTGGTTTACTATCTATTGAGGCATCAGTGGCTGCGTGACACTGCAACCGTGAAGTCAGTAAATAGTAGAGTAAAATAACTGGTAGTAGACGAAAATGCAACATGATGTATTTTACCGTATTCGACCGAAACATCTGACACTATATCTCCTTAGGATTGTTGCCCTAAAATTTGAATACACCCATTTTACTACCAATTGATCTGCCTTAAAACTGTCTGATAAGTACAAAATAGTGTACACCCTGATCAGACGCTGCGCTCTGGTCTGTGTTAACATTCTCTCATCAAGCCTTACGCTTTCTGTCTGATTATGTAGGATAAATGGGTTACATTATTATCTTATTTACGCAACTCGAATACGTTGCATATTGCAAGGTGATAGCCCTGATGCTATACGAAATGTCTAGATTGGCATGCTCTTTCGCAAATTTTGACCATGGACTTCAATGCCAGCTTACTGAATGATTAACCAATTTAAGCCTAGCGTCCTATAAGGACATTGGCAAACAGTGTAGACCCAGATCAGACGCCGCTGAACGCGGCGTCTGATCAGGGTCTACACTGTTTGCATTAAGTACATGAATATATATAAAACATGGGGATAAAAAACTAACCGGACATCCCTTAAAATGGAAATGGACTCGTCCAAAGAACTGAGGTAGAAGAGTCTACTCGGCATAAATGGGTTAAGGGACATTGATACATTTTCAAGTGAAAAAAATAAGTGAACACACCCAGGAAATGCCACACTCATGAAGCACAGCCTTCCCGAGGCACCAAAAGAAGGAGAGATGAAGAACAAACAATGCCAAAACAAACGTCACAAATAAAACCACACTGTAAACTCTGTCATTTTTTTTTGCCTCATCAAAAGGGGTCTAATCTAAAAGGAAATAATTTGCTCCCAGTGGGAGCAAATTCTTTGCTTTTAAATTAGATCCCTTTTCAGAAGGCAATGATGTATGAGAAATTAAAGAGGAAGTGATGGAAGTCGTCCACGTTGTGACAAATGGCGGGAAATCTGATCAGAAATTGGAATATTGTTGGATGCTCTAAACCTTGTCAAAATGGCGGAGAATGTACTATAAATATTTAGGTTCCTTAATAACCGGTTGCCAACAGAGGTATGACAGGTGGGAGGGGTGACGGGGAGTCGGGGGTGGGGGTGGGGGTGGGGAGGGGGCTCCTGGCATTTGCAATTCGAGTATGACGGAGCTCTTTTTGCGTTACACATCATGCGCTTTTAGTCGATTTTAACTGAAGAATAGACATGCTTTCTTAAGTGTCATGTTCCATACTTTAGCTTCCTAAAAATAGGACCGCCGTCAGTTTTAGTTTTTGCTCACGGATATAAATAATGACGGGCTTCCAAGTTTACTCCAGACCATAGTCTGTTGATTAGCTTACTGGATATACTAAGCATTTCAGCTTCTAAAGACGCGGACTGTCTGGTGGTAAGGGAAAGCCAGGGCAATTCTCGGCAGATGAGCCGGGAAATGCCATGTGAAACCCACACAACCCGAAAGGTGTCAGGTAATTGCAGACTGTTGTTGAGATTTCATCACCACTCGATAAGGTGCTATGCGGTTGAGGTATCATCACGAAAACACGCCTATATAATTTGACCCCCTCAAACCCCACTTTAATATAGTAAAACTGGGGTTTACAGGGATATACATTATTTTTCTTATTTCTGCTCAAAAATATAGATTGTGGATACTCGTTAGAACCGCCTCGCTGAGGCGGTTCTAACGAGTACCCACAATCTATGTTTTGAGCAGAAATATAAAAAATACCAGAATTTTAATTTGAAAATTTCCATTTTTTCGTGGTAAAATATTCAATGTATTTGAATAGGCGTGTTTTCGTAATGTATAGCCAGTCATGAGCCAAACTCGCTCCAGGGTGAGCTATCCGGTCGCTACAATTAGATCCGATGGACCTCAATAACGTTGATCACTTCATGGTTCCACCCTGTTTGATGCCTGATACTTGTGTTACATTACGAAAACATGCCTATTCAAATATAATGAAAATTTTACCACCAAAAAATGAAAATGTTCAGATAAAAAAATCCTGATATTTCTCATATTTCTGCTTAAAACATAAATTGTGGGTACTCGTTAGAACCGCCTCGGCGAGGCGGTTCTAAAGAGTATCCACAATCTATGTTTTTGAGCAGAAATAAGAAATATAATGCTTACCCCTCTAAACCCCAGTTTTACTATATAAAAGTGGGGTTTAAGGGGGGCAGAATTATATAGGCATGTTTTCGTGATGTAATTCTGTGCTACATAGCTTTGTGACCACCGTACTTAAAGAAAACGGATTTTGAAATTCAAGATGACCGACATAAATGTAGAACAATCATGTGTATCCTGCTTATTTTATCAGAATTCTTCATTTTAGAGTCGATGTACTCAGTTTAATACATTTCTAAGTTAACCCAGAAAGTATTTCGCAAGATACTGACCTAGCAGATTTTACTAGCAGGTGAAAAAACAAGGAAAAATTTTTAACGGCAGCTGTTTAATTTCTCGTTGTAGTAATTACAATTGGTTCACATCCAATTAGTACGTCTATAGGAATAATGTATCCGCGAAGCAAGAACATAGCCCTTATGCCATTCAGTCATTCACACAGTCTGCTCAGGGCCTTCGCTGCCGGCTAACAAAAAACATCGATACTGTAAACTATATCAAAGAAGTGCGAGGAACCAGATCAAATTGCGCGGATGGGCCATCGCCGTTCGCAAACGACATAAATGCCCCTTTCCCACGTTGCACATAAGTAGTATGCAGACATTCGCTTAAAGGGGAATGGATACACATTCATGGGGGACAACTCTGTGAAAATTTTCGCCCCCTTATGAAAAGGGGTCAACTGTAATAGGAAAGAACTTGCTCACATTGAGCAAATTCACCCCTTTTAGAGTAGACCCCTTTTCACGATGGGATTGGTTTGCAGGTATGCAAACAAGAAGGGACAAAAGCTGCCTCCCTTGTAAAAATAGTAGAAAATCTTCCAAATGTATCAAGTCCCCTTAACTCTCAGACTTTATTATAATGATAGCTATATGTCATTTTAACCTTTACCTTTCTATGTGCAAATTCGGCAGACGGCAGTTTGGTGATTTTTTTTGATTTTTTCCAAAGAAAAAGAATCTGACATTCCATGCAAATTGTCTCCATTGGAGACAATTTGCATGAAATGTCAAAACCATTTAGCTGGGGAAAATAAGAAAAATATATTTCAATATGTCGTCCGCTGATAAATTTTACCCAGAGTGCTAAGCGTTAAGGAAATATTCCAACAATGCTGTAGGACATCTTCATAAACACAGCTATCTTACAGACTAACCGTCACACAATTATAATGACTGAATACCCTCTAGAAAATAATACAAAAAAAAAAAAAAAAAAAAAAGAAAAAAAAAGAAATAAAGTTGCTAAAAGTAATAGCAAAACCGTGCATAGTCTGGCCAAAAGTCGATGGTTGCCACTTTTTTTCTTTTACGGTAAATAATATTCGGGCTCATCGTTGTCCTGTTTGTGGTTTTCTTGTATTCTGGCTTCAGATCGCCATTGAGCCCTTTGCTTTGTTTCATCACAGTGTTTGTGATTAAATGTTGGTATTTCACTATGAGGTTTCTTGTATTCTGGCTTCAGATCGCCATTTTTTGTTTCATCAAAGTGTTTGTGATTAAAAATGGTTAAAGCCCCCCCCCCCCCACCCCCCCACCCCCCACACACACATACACCGCCCAGCAGTTTTCCAACACCGTTTCAAGGCGATTCCTCTGTTGCAGGTCTTCTTTGTTTGTGCGTCTATGATTTTATACGTGTCGTTTGTTTTGTTATTATTTGTTCCTCATCTGTCATTGTTTTGGCGTCTCGTGAGGATTGTTGTGCTTAGTGACCATGGCATTTCCTGGGTATCTTCACTTATAATTTTGTCAGAACATCAGCGAAACGACTGATTTAAGTATGCATACATGCAGGCTGAAGCTGAAAAATATAAGTAAAATTCCGCTAGTACGACCACTAGATATAAAAGCCACTCCACTATTAAAACCATCTTTTGTCAGTCCCATCTGTTTATCAAGAGTTGTGACAAGATGGCATAAGCAAACAGTGTAGACCCAGATCAGACTGCTCCTGAAGGAGCAGTCTGATCAGGGTCTACACTGTTTGCCATTCAACTAAGTATTTTATGAAACAACTGCATAAAGGTAAACTTTTAGACCAAAAAATGTATGGAATAAAGTGTTCGAAATGTTAGGACATTTACTGTATTCTATTTTCAATATATCATTAAGAAAATACGCCTATATAATTTTGACCCCCTTAAACTCCACTTTTATAAAGTAAAACTGGGGTTTACAGGGGTAGACATTATTTATCTTATTTCCACTCCAAAACATAGTGTGTGGGTACTCGTTAGAACCGCCTCGGCGAGGCGGTTCGAATAAGTACCCACCGTCTATGTTTTGAGCAGGAATATAAAAATATCAGAATTTTTAATCTGAAAATTATCCATTTTTTGGTTGTAAAATTTTCAATATATTTTAATAGGCGTGTTTTCGTAATGTGGACCACCCACCTAATAAGATCACTTTTAGATAGTCCAAAAAGTGGTCTTTATAGCGGGATTTAACTGCACTACATGTAAGATAGACTTGAAAGTAAATGCAAATGTTACGCGCTGTACGTTGGGGTTGGGGTATGGGTATTTCAGAATTCCAGAAACATAAGTCTAAATTAAGTCTCTGAATTCTGATGCTTCTTATTCCTTTCGCTAGTGTTGAGGGGAACGTTTGATGCAAATATGATGTTTTAGGCATTTGTATTTTTGATACAAATGAAATAAACTTAGTATTCAAGCATTATACAGAAGGTTTTATGCAATCTAATAATGAATTTATTAAATCTTTCGCTATAGTAATAAAGTGAATCTAGTGTACCATTTAGCTTTTACGAAGAATGCTACAACAATTATACAAGAAAACATTGATGCAAAGCATCAATACGCCGGGAAACTAATGTGTCATGCATTACTTAGCTCCCTATAGATCGTAGTATAGTGAAAAAATGTTATAATTTATGAAAGGTTGTAATTATATAAATTATCGCAATACTCAACGATAAAAAACATTATTGACGTTATCAGAGCTATGTAAAAAAAATCAACTATGATCATCTGTTTTCTAGCCCGCATATATAATTACATGTCGCCATCCATAGCCTAGGCCGAACATACTATACCCGAAATCATCTATGTAGCAGTGTTTCGTTCTTTTCTCCACTCATAACGCTTTCTTTCGGCCCAAATCTTTCCATGCTTGAATATCAAATTAAACTGTATTATTAAACCAGCTTATAATCCGTTCGATTTGAGAATGCATATTTCCAATCGTAAACAAAGAAAATTATCTTTTGTTTCTTCTTCGTAGTACGACGAAAAAAAATGAAATGAAAAAATTCAAACGTGTACGAATATTGACAGCAACAAGCTCATTTCAGGTCGAATGGTCAAACTGGGGCTTCTATGGGAAAACCTCATTTCTTTTTTAAATGAGCAAAACCCACATTGCTACGTTCATTCTACACAGTACTTCCAATTTTTTTATTTCATTATGTTACCAATAGCACAGTTCTCTGCTGCAAAAGTGTGACTTCGAATAATAATAAAAAAAGTGGGGGTGAATAGTTTATATATAACCCCACTTAGAACCCCATAAAACTGGAAGAAAACCGATGTTCTCCAAATGCATACATATTTTACAAAAACAATCTCAAACAGATACGCCGGGCTCCAGCCCGGCGTAAAAAACATTGCAATTTCCTCCTAAACTGTCCTATCATGTTATAATAATGTATTGTGGTGCGTGCATTTTTAAACGTATATGGAGTGATGAGAATGCATACATGCACATTGGTAGAGCATTAGATATCGATAACAAACTATTTCCATGCCCATAGGTCCTAGACCATGATTTAGCTCGTGATGGATGACTATAACTACAGAAAGGAAGCCATACATGTGGACATGATTTATAAATACCTGTCATAGCTCCATATATAAGAGGGCGTACCCTCATAATATTTTCGTATTTCTCCTAGAAAACATATGTTGTGGGTACTCATTAGAAGCGCCTCGCCGAGACGCTCCTAATGAGTACCACAATATATGTTTTCGTGAAGAAATAAGAAAAATATCAGTACTTTTTGGCTGAACAATTATCTTATCTGAAAGATTGACCTGTATGACGTCCCTCATCATCTGATGCATGCTTGAAATGAATTTACGTTGTACTTTCAGACACTGTGATAGATCGGTATATAGAGTGGTCACGTGACAACTTCACAGATAAATATATCGAAAGAGCTTTCACTCAGGTAACTCCATATAGTTGTTGTCAGAATTATTATTGTCTGCATATTGTTATTAGGCACAAAATTTATATATGAAGATACTCAGGAAATGCCACAATCGCGAAACACAACTCTTCCGAGGCTCCAGAAGAAGGGGGGGGGGGGGGGTGGAGTTGAGGAACAAATAAAGACAAAACAAACGTCACATATGAAACCACAGAGACACAAACAAAGAAGAACTGCAACAGAGGAACCACCTTGAAACAGTGAGTAGAAAAACTACTTGGGATGGGGGTGGGGTGGGGGTGGGGGGAAGGGATTCTTAAACCAGTTTTATGTGCGCGAAATATCTCATCACAAAAACATGCTATATAATTTTGACCCCCTAAACCTCACTTTTATATAGTAAAACTGGGGTTTACAGGGGTATACATTAGTTTTCTTATTTCTGCTCAAACACATAGATTGTGGGTACTCGTTAGAATCGCCTCGCTGAGGCGGTTCTAACGAGTACCCACAATCTATGTTTTGAGCAGAAACATGAAAAATGTCATAGTTTTTATCTGAAAATTTTCAGTTTTTGGAGGTGAAATTTTCTGTATAGTTGGAATAGGCATGTTTTCGTAATGTCCTGATGCACTTTCAAACAGTACAATACAAACAGAAAGAAAACAGAAAGCAAAGTGGGCGGGATTGAAGTAGATGACCACAATGCTAGCGTCAGAACAAGAAAACAGCAGCAAAGTGGGCAGTCGTATAACGACCACACTGCTAAAATTACAACAAAGGTGATCAGCATAGGAATATCCGCTTTTGGAACGGACAGCAGTAGGGACCGGGGCGGATGGAGGGAGGTGGTTTACACCAGTTTTACTCGCGCGAAATCATACCCTTAACTCTGATGCAGTTCCAGATTGCAAATATACTACAAAGGCAGAAATAAATCAGCCGTCAGGTGCCAATGGCCTCAATATTCACTGTGGTACTTAGTGCGCAACTCAAGAAAAGGCCCTTATACCATATACGGATAGCCAACAGCAAAGATCTGGATCAGTACATGCATCTGTAATGGTAAAACCCTACCTTTACATCCATGCTTCTGTAAGCAGTCTATGAATGCCCTGGTCAGTCTATAATAACACGCAAGCTGATCTAGGCCTCGTTACTTTAACAAGTCTATGTGATGAACAACCCATTTTCCCCTATAATACATATGTAGTAAAAATAGGGTATCCTGGGATCTAAAAATAAAAGGCGATATTAAGTGATTTTGTTCGTTTTGTGTCTAATTTAAGGAGAATTGATACACTTTTCAAGGGCGACAACTCTGTCGAATTTGCTTTTGTTTGCTTCTGAAAAGAGGATAACTCTAAAAGGAAAAAATGCATTTTTTTGTTTTAGAGGAGACTCCCGTTTAGAAAATCTCAAAAATTGCCTACCTTGTAAATATGACCAAATATCTATCCAGTCCCTTTTAATTAACTTTGAGCTTTTTATCTTCGTTTTGCATCCCACACATCAATCTGTTTTATTGTGTTTGTAAAATATATTCTTTACTACGTCTATTTTTGATACTGGAAAAGCCATGGACTAGAACAACATATTTCATAAAGGCATATTTACGTAATGTTTTGTCCGCATATGACTTATTTAGCAGACGAATCACCAAATGCACTATTAAGAACAGTCTGTACCTACGGATTACAGTGGTGAGAACCTTAACTTAACGAATTATTCAAAACACTTGTCAGAGTTACTGAGATTTAAAGTTTTGGCTCATTTGTATCCATTATGAAAACACGCGTATTCAAATATATTGAAATTTTTACAACCGCCCCCTCCCCCCCCCCCCCCAACACACACACACACACACACACACAAAAAAAGGAAATTTTCAGATAAAAAAAATTCTGATACTTTTCATATTTCTTCTCAAAACATAGATTGTGCGTACTCGTTAGAACCGCATCGGCGCGGCGGTTCTAATGAGTACCCCAATCTATGCTTTTTAGCAGAAATAAGAAAAATAATGTATACCCCTGTAAACCCCAGTTTTACTATTTAAAAGTGGGGTTTATGGGGGTCAAAATTATATAGGCGTGTTTTCGTGATGTCAATGATATTCATTAGGAAACAATGACTTCATCAGCTTTTTATCAATATTACATTGAAAAACAATAAATATTATTTGAAATATTCATAAATCGGATGAAAAGTAAACACAATTCCTTCATATTTATGTGTATGACTGTAATGCAGATAAATTTTCACAATCAATTTGAGATTTCAGCGAAATATATAAGTAAAGATACCCATTACGAAAACACGCCTATTCAAATATATTGAGAATTTTACCCCCAAAAAATGAAAATTTTCAGATGAAAAATTCTTATATGTTTTCTTATTTGTGCACAAAACATAGATTTAGGTACTCGTTAGAACCGCCTCGATGAGGCGGTTCTAAGAGTACCACAATCTATGTTTTTGAGCAGAAATAAGAAAAATAATGTATACCCCTGTAAACTCAGTTTTACTATATAAAAGTGGGGTTTATGGGGGTCAAAATTATATAGGCATGTTTTTGTGATGCATGAACTGCTACAATCATGAAGCACATCCCGAGGAAGCTAAAGAAGCAGAGATGAGGAACAAATAAGGACAAAACAAACGCCACATATAAAAAAATGGTAAGAAAAAAGTCCAGGGAGTGCCACAATCACAACATCACGAAAACATGCCTATATAATTTTGACCCCCTTAAACCCCACTTTTATATAGTAAACGGGGGTTTACAGGGGTATACAATATTTTTCTTATTTCTACTCAAAACATAGATTGTGGGTACTCGTTAGAACCGCCTCGGCGAGGCGGTTCTAACGAGTACCCACAATCTATTTTTTGAGCAGAAATGTGAAAAATATCAGAATTTTTTATCTGAAAATTTTCATTTTTTGGTGGGAAAATTTTTAATATATTTGAATAGGCGTGTTTTCGTAATGAGCCGCAGCCCTCTCCAAACACCAAGAGGAAGAGGAGACAGACAAAACCAAATCCGCAAATCGCACAAACGTACGAAAAGCACTAATATTAGCTCTCCAAGCGAGGTATTCGCAATGCTGAAAGGACTGAAAAACACAAGAATAAAATAACACAAAACTACTTTTCTCTTACTTTTTAAAAAATTAAAAAAAAGTCGCCTCGTAGAATAAACCACAAAGCAACAAAGAGTAAGACTAACACATACGCACAAAGAAAGAAAGGCTGCAAAAGAAGAACCACCTTGCAAAGGCCAGTAGGAACACTAAATTTAAATAAAATTTTTTAAATTTCCTTGAATTCCTCTTGCATTAAATCAAGGAATGTTTATAATGCACACTGGTAATAAGCCTTACAAGACACCCTGCGATTGGCAATAGACCGGTCCAAATAGTTTTTGTAGAAGAGTCCATTCGGCATAAATGGGTTAATATTAGAAAACAATATGCTATTTCCTAATGGCGAGGTACCTGTACATGTGTGTGTTCATGTTTCAGATTATTGGTGACTATTTCATCACAGCGCCGGTTCATCTAATGGCCGAAGTGCTTGCGAATCGTAACGTGTCTGTGTACGTTTATAACTATGAATACAAGTCCAAGTTAGATCCATGGGATGGTAAGTACATGCGGATCTTAACTCTCAACTCTGTACACACAAAATATATGCCTTTGCAAACAATTTAGAACCAAATGAGATGGCTCATAACAGGCCGTCTCATTAGGATCTACACTGTTTGCCACTTTGGATTTTGCTTTTTACAACAGCGGGCCAATTCAAATTGAAAGATGGAAGAGTCAGTCAGTTAGAGACTCAGTGATGAAAAGGTTAAGTGTGGGTAGCTACCTTTCTTATGAATTTCCTAAAGAATTTTTATTTTGATCGTTGGCATTCCGACATATTTTCAAAATAAAGAGCTGGCTTGAAATCACGTCCTCAGCATGGAATATCGGAACTTGTAAGAAATTTATGGAAACTAATTTTAAAATTGAGAAACTTTGAAAGTAAAATATGTTTGAACATCACGAAAACATGCCTATATTATTTTGACCCCCTTAAACCCCACTTTTATATAGTAAAACTGGAGTTTGCAGGGGTATGTTATTTTTTTTATTTCTGCTCTAAACATGGATTGTGGGTACTCGTTAGAATTGCCTTGCCGAGGCGGTTCAAACGAGTACCCACAATTTATGTTTAAAGCAGAAATATGAAAAAATATCAAGGTTTTTAATCTGAAATATTTAAATTTTTGGAGGAAACATTTTCTATATATTAGAATAGGCGTGTTTTCGTAATGAATAGATGTTGGCCCACTTTGCTTTCCGCTTTAAACGCAAGACGGTGAGCCAGGTTTAAATCTATATGATGAGTCTATCCTGTAAATGTCAATTTGAATCACACAATTTGATCAACGATGCCTTTTCAAACCCTTCGTGGTCCAACTAAAAGTTTTTGTTTACTAAGGCTTCATTACTATGGCGTCTTTAAACATTTTTTGTCAAAACGTTTTTGTACAAAGCTGGTGCCTCTAATACAGAGACAATATTTCTGAATGTAAATATATCATCAACCTCTGCCTGCTATACATGAAAATAGTGAATTCGATTTTGTTAATTTTCTGTTATTGATGGCTTTCGTTATTGATGGCAGCTTTACTCGCGCTATATTATATGATGCATGTCTTTCTCAATTTAGTCGTTTCGCTAGAGCATCTAAATAAGTCAGTGGCTTTTAATAATAGGACTATACTGTTTACAAATAAACTTCTAGAAAAAGTCGTATCGGTATCATAAACTGCCTAAAACATTTTCTAGGTTTTATCGCCGTCATTCTGAATTAATTTCATATTTATAACTTTGGCGTCTCAATGAAACCGAGACTCCATGCTTCTTCATTTCATGTGTTAGGTGTTTCCAAAGGCAAATTTACAGATTTTATTTAGTTTCACTGCAGCTAGTGTTAAGTGCCGTGTGGCAGCCGTAAAAAAGCCTCCCCGTGTTACATCATAATGCCGTTTATATTTCTATTTTCTTGAGATCATTGGGCCCATTTAGCTATCTTCGAAAGTAGAGTTCCACTTGAGCCGGTGCTAGCGGGCGTATGCAGCCCTGTAAACTGCATTGCTGCCATTTGAGAAGTCAGTCATTACGAAAACACGCCTTTTGAAATATATAGAAAATTTCACCTCCAAAAACTGAAAATTTACAGATAAAAAACTCTGATATTTTTCATATTTCTGCTCAAAACATAGATTGTGGGTACTCGTTAGGACCGCCTCGGGGAGGCGGTTCTAACGAGTACCCACAATCTATGTTTGAGCAGAAATAAGAAAAATAATGTATAGCCATGTTCACCCCAACTATATAAAAGTGGGGTTTAAGGGGGTCAAAATTATATAGGTATGTTTTCGTGATGCAAACCGAGACTCCGACTTTAGTTATTTTATTTATTTGTTGTTTCAAAGGCAACTATTTTATTTGGTGTTTCAAAGGGTAACCTTTAAAGATTTTATTTGAAACCACTACTGCTGATTTTATGGCAGTTTAGTTTTTACAATCATAGAATGATGATTGTCTCGGAACAATTGAAAAATATTGTCGTTTGTTACAAGAAAGATAGGCTACAACGTGAATGATATGCAGCAAACTGCAATTATCGTTGTTAACCAATGGTGGGTGATAACGTTGGTTGCATTTTCATTTACACGACATTGAGTCAGAACTGAGACTGAATGACGGTTCAATCTGCTTCAGAGGGTTGACTGGTTGCTGTGTGTTGTCGGGTCTACGTGGGCCAACATGTGGTTTTCTTAAGCTATGGCTTCAGTTCTTCATTGAGCCATCTACTTTGTTTCATTGCAAGGTTATGATTATTTGTGTTTTGCTGTGCTGTTTCAGTGATGTGGTACTTTGATGTGGTAGGGGCACCTAAGCGGACCGCACACAGTAAGGGTTAACAGTGTTGTTGCTTCATCATAGTATAGATTTTAATTTTATTTTCTTTGGGATAATTGAGCTCATATTGGTTTCTTTGAAAATTGATTACCGCTTAAGCAGGTTACTAGGGGCGTATACAACTCGCAAACTACGAGTACACTGCTCTATATGAAGAGACTTAACCCTTAAAACGCCAAGAAAAACTGCATCTGAAAATGTCGTCTGTTTATGTCGTCTGCTGAATATTCTTGCAGACTTTTCAAACCTATGTCTGCATACAGTCAAACAGTGTGGACCCTGATCAGACTGCTCCAGGAGCAGTCTGATCTGGGTCCACACTGTTTGCAAAAATGACTTTTAAAATCACAAGCAGATGACAAAGCAGACGACAATAGTTTGTTTTCAAAGGCAACATTTTAGATTTTTATTTAATAATTCCCTGTATTTACCGTAAATATTCCAACCTTAGAACCAGCTGATCATAACATGCAAACAGGTCCCTTTCAATAAAAAGAATGTTATACGTCCCAATAGAAAACTACCTTATCACATAATGTATGGCCCTTAAACGTTATGTTAGTAAACAATATAGAATTTGATCAGTCTGCGCGGATCTGTAGGCTCATTAGGGTCTACACTGGTCGCATATGCCGCAAATTTGATTTCTGTGAGGGAGTCTCGTGTGTAAAAATGCTGATGGAATGGCAACAGAATAGATTCTGGCTGCTCCTTCTGGAGCTGTGTCGGTGTTAGTCTTACTCTTTGTTGCTTTGTGGTTTATTCTACGAGGCGATTTGTTTTATGTCTTACCTTGTGTTATTTTGTTCTTGTGTATTTCAGTCCTTTTAGCATTGCGATTACCTCGCTTGGGGAAGAGAGAGCTAATCTTAGTATCTTAGTGCTTTTCGTACGTTTGTTCGATTTGTGCTTGTTTGGTTTTGTGTCGGTTTCCTCTTCCTCTTGGTGTCTGGGAAGGGCTGCGGTTTGTGATTGTGGCAGTCCCTGGACTTTTCTCTTATTTTTTTTTGCGTTGTCAGCTTAGGCAGGATTGTCGGAAGATTAAGGAGACGTGATACACTTGGTAGATTTTCTGCCATTTTCAAGGGAGATAACTTTCATGACTTCTTGTTTGCTTTTCCTTTACATCAAGCCCCATCTGTAAATGGATCAACAATAAAGGGGTCTACTCTAAAAAGAAAGAATTTGCTCCACGGGAGCAAATTCTTTCCTTTTAGAGTAGACCCTTTTTTCAGAAAGGAGACCAAAGCAACTCCATAAAGTTACCTCCCCTGTATGTGTATCAATATACTGGATGCATCTTTCTTGCAATAAACCTTTTCCTGGGCCCAGTTGTTCAAAACATCGTTAGCGTAACGAGCTCGTTAGTGGTCAAACTGTTAATTGTTCTGGTAAGTACAATATCTAATTCACAGGTATTTTTGCTGAAAAAAGTGAGTAGCTTTTGCAAATGCAAAAGCTACTCACATTTTTTTAGCAAAAATATAAGCGTATATGTCATACTCGTATTTAATGATCAAAAGTTTAACGATACGTTAACGGCATCGTTAGTTTTGATCAACAGGGCCCTGATATTTTATTTTTCTTCAGGTGTGATTCATGGAGCTGAGCTCTTCTACCTCTCGGGCTGTCCTTTCACAGGACACAAAAACTTCCGATATAACCATACAGACAGAGATATTGCGACGACACTAATACTTCTCTGGGCAAATTTCATCAAATATGGGTATGTTGTTAGTCACATTAGGCTAGAGCAGTCATTAGAGCACTTGCTAACATCAGTATGTTCTTTCACGGCCTAGTTAATTGGAATGGACACGCTTTAAATGACTGTTGAAAGTATTTGCCTTCTGAAAAGGGGGTATACTCAAAAAAAAAAAAAAAAAAAAAAAAGAAAGAAAAGAAAAAAAGAAAGAAAGAAAGAAAGAATTTGTTGTCACTGGAATTGAATGCTTTCCTTTTAGTGCAAATGCATTTTCAAAAGGGGCTTTGCAGGAAAGCAAACAAGAAGTCACAGAGTTTGTTTTCCGCGCACAAATGGCGAAAGGTCTACATTACGAAAACACGCCTATTCTAATAATTTTACCACCAAAACAAACTTGAAAAATTTAGGTGAAAAATTCTGGTAATTTTCATATTTCTGCTCTAAACATAGATTGTGGGTACTCGTTAGAACCGCCTCGATGAGGCGGTTCTAACGAGTACCCACAATCTATGTTTAGGGGTTTAAGGGGGGTCAATCTATGTTTAGGGGTTTAAGAGGGTCAAAAGTATGTAGATTCTTGATGACCAGACGCAGCCAGTCTTTATATAGCCTTTGCTATTCGATATGAGATCAACAGTGTTCATTGAATCTACATGAGAACAACCAAGGCACTGAATTGATCATGTGGGTCGGCTGATATACTGCCTTTCGGAAAAGATTGTTTTGACGTCACCAAAGATACATTTTGCATACTGTGAAAACAGATGACAAAATGAACTGTGTCTCAATTGTAATTGCAGGTTTCTTTACTGTTATAGAAATGTCCGAGCAGTAAGAAAATGGTTCCTATGTGATATGTACACAGCAAAGACCCAGATAAGCCGTTGCATTTGTGCAGTCTAATTAGGGCATTTTAGGTTTCATTATCATATTATAAATATCCAATTCTGTAAACCGACAAGAAAGCTTTTGGTCAGATTTGTGTGGATAAGTGCTATATTTCCTCATACAACGTATTACACGCTAAGCAGGCTGGGTAAGATTTTTCAGATTTTTTCTTACTTTTTCTAGAAAACAGGTTTTCATATTTCATGCAAATCGTCTCATTAAGACGCTATTTGCTTGAAATATTAAAACCTATTTTCTAGAAAATATAGGAAAAACAGTTTAAAATGTCGTCTACTGAATTTTTTACCTGACATGCTTAGCGTTAACATATATAAATGAACCTCTATGACATCATTCAATAATTTTCAAAAGCTGCCATAGGCATTCACTTCTATACGAATGTTTAGCATTCATTCGGAGTCATCACGAAAACATACCTATATAATATTGACCCCCTTAAACCCCACTTTTATATAGTAAAACTGCGGTTTACAGGGGTAAACATTATTTTTCTTGTTTCTGCTCAAATACATAGATTATGGGTACTCGCTAGAACCGCCTCGCCAAGGCGGTTCTAACGAGTACCCACAATCTATGTTTTGAGCGGAAATATGAAAAATATCAGAGTTTTTTATCTGAAAATCTTCAGTTTTTGGAGGTGAAATTTTCTATATATTTGAATAGGCGTGTTTACGTAATGGTCGGTTTCGTTTCTTTTGCCTACTGTTTGCAATTACTTGAACTTACGAGACATATGATGTGCAACGCAAGAAATAGTCCTGATGTGGTGAATGTTGCTTTCCACATTCACATATACCATAAAAATACAAGTGAAGATACCGAGGAAATTCCACAATCACGAGGCACAGCCCTCCCGAGGCATCAAAAGAAGAATAGATGAGGAACAAATTACGACATTACGAAAACACGCCTATTCAAATATATTGAAAAATTCACAACCAAAAACTGATAAATTTCAGATAAAAATTCTGATATTTTTCATATTTATGCTCAAAACATAGATTGTGAGTACTCGTTAGAACCGCCTCGGCGAGGCGGTTCTAACGGGTACCAACAATCTATGTTTTTGAGCAGAAATAAGAAAAATAATGTATACCCCTGTTAACTCCAGTTTTACTATATAAAAGTGGGGTTTAAGGGGACCAAAATTATACAGGTACATTTTCGTGAATGAAGATTAAACGCCACACATGACTCCACAGACAACGACAGAGTAAACGCCTTGGAATGATTAGTGGGAAAACTACTGGGGTGGGTGTCGTTTGATTTACGTCTTCACTGTTCGTTCAAACGTATTTGTCCGAATACCTATAGTATGTAATATCAATTATATGTGTACCTCGGAATTACTCATTTGTGTTTTTATTAACATACATTTCAGAGTTCCATCCCTTGAGCCTCTTGAAAGCTCGTATTTGCCAGCTTATACTACAGACAGGAAGTTGTATACAAAAATATACGCAGAGAACACCAGACCCATTCTATCAGTTGGAAAAGATCTGCGGCCAGAACAAATGACATTTTGGAATAAAGTAGTTCCAAACATGTATAAAAAACAAATAACCAATGAATATTTAAATGTCAGTAGTTTTACTGAACTTCCGTATGTAACCATTACCGCCGGAACAAATCTATGGATTTTAATTTCAGTGTGTGTGTGTCTGTCTGTGTTGACAGTGGTATTAGCCATAGGATATTACAGACTGAAACAGAGAGTAATGAAATTATTGCGCCAGATGAATGTATCTAACACTTCAAGAATGCTGTAGAAGAGATGTAAAGGGTCTCTCACCACATCACGAAAACATGCCTATATAATTTTAACCCCTTAAACCCCACTTATATAGTAAAACTTGGGGGTTTTCAGGGGTATACATCATTTTTCTTATTTCTGCTCAAAACATAGATTGTGGGTTCTCGTTAGAACCGCCTCGATGAGGTGGTTCTAACGAGTATCCACAATCTATGTTTTGAGCCTAAATATGAAAAATATCAGAATTTTTTATCTGAAAATTTTCAATTTTTTGGTGGTAAAATTTTCAGTATATTTGAATAGGCATGTTTCCGTAATGAACAAATGAGTCTCGACGTGAGAAAACATTCCTTCTGACACGTATGCCCAAGTATGACAAATGATCCTGCGCATGCGCGCAGTTTGACCAGAGTCTTCGCTGTTTGCATGAAGACAGACTTTGCATTATTGGTTATCAAAAAGGCGCACAGGGAAAATATTGGTTAGACCCACCAAATGCGCAGGCTGATCTGAATCTTTGCAGGGCGCTCATGTCTGAAGGTACGTTTTCTCACGTTGAGACTCAGATGGTGCCTTACAAAATCAATGGACGAGACATGAGATAAAAATAGGCCCCGCCATGTGTAGCTGTGTCTTTCGGGATTATGGAAACAGCAAATACCAAGATCAGCCCGCGCAACTGCGCAGTCTTATCAGGACCTCCGCTGACCGCTTACAGAACAATATCGGAGACTGATGATTATATTGGCGAGGACCAAATGACCTTATCAGGCAAGTTGGCTGTACAGACTGATCTAGGCAGTTGTAGTTCGCATATAGCCCGATGACTCATTATTTCATGGTGCGCACACACCGTTTCCACCTCTTTTAACCCTTAAAGCGCTAATCAGAACTGCAGCAGACAAAAAAAAAAAGGAACATATGTATCTTTTTTTTTCAGAGAAAATAAGACATGACTTTGCTATGCAGGTGATTCACATGAACTGTCAAGCCTTATTTTCTCTAAAATTAAACAGAACGAATTTAGTCTGCTGCAAATTGCCTGAACATTTAAGGTTCAGATATGCTGTGGCATTATTAAGGTGCCTTTGCAATACACGCGGATTGCCATGGCGGATTGCGCATTGCAAATCCGCACATCGTGAACAGGGCCTTTGCTATCCGTTTACCATAGCTATTATAGAATACATCAATAGAGAGAAAGGTCCGGATAATATAAGACTCCGCGAAATTACAGGCTATTCTGGTCTATCGCTGATAGCCCATATCCCGAAGACACATTGTTGCATGGCGCGCCTCAGATAAAACTAACTGTGCGAAATTTAAGTCACACTGCAGAGTAACAAACAGGAATGCCATTGTGATCGATAATCGATTAGTAATCACTGAAGATATGGTCATAATTTTACCTGTCTGAGCGTGACTGTTACCATATGTTATACTTTATTGCATATATTCGGTCAGACAGGCCTGAGCAAACAGTGTAGACCCTGATGAGACGCCGCAAATGCGGCGTCTCATCAGGGTCTACACTGTTTGCCACCCATCCAGTTATTTTTAGGCACAACAATGGGTAGTAAATTGTACTTGTTCAAATTTTAGATTATGTATGGTAAGGAGTTGAGGTGTCTGAATACTAAGGGTAAATACAGTAAAATAACAAACACGGGAATCAAATGATCGATTATTAGCAAATCACTAATGATAATCGTTTTTTGTGGAATTTATCGATCAATTAATCGATTATCCGATAAATTGTGCCAGCCTTATAGATTATCCTGCAAATCCCATATTTGACATTGTTAAACTCTTTCAACCCTGCAGACCAAAACATGTACCTTTTCAAACAGTGTAGATCCAGATGAAACGACTCTCTTAACGAAACGTCTCATCAAGATCTACACAGTTTGCTACTCTGGTTTTGAGTTTTAAATGACACCACCATTTGCAACAATGGATATATCCAAATTCAAAATTAGTAAATCCCACTTCAGACACTCACGGATGAAAGGGTTACAAGTTAATATATTCTCCAATATACAATGGTTCTGAATGCGGAAACCGAAGGCCCTGGCAATATTGTACAGATTCGCATAATAATATAGGCCACAAATGCTTTAAGGTGAATATTTACACACGGTAGAGATGCTGCCCTTTCTGACAAGGGACACAACGTTTTTAACTTCCTGTTTGTTTTCGCATACACCAATTTCGTTTCTGAAAAAGGTACTACTCTTAAATAAAAGAATTTGCTTCTAGAATAAAGGGAAGATACACAGGAAATGCCGCGATCACGAAGCACGGTTTCCCGAAACACCGAAAGAAGAAAGCAGGCGTTGACATTAGATTCAAATTGTCTCAGATCATCACAAAAACATACCTATATAATTTTGACCCCTTTAAACCCCACTTTAATATAGTAAAACTGGGGTTTACAAGGGTATACATTATTTTTCTTATTTCTGCTCAAAAACATAGATTGTGGGTATTTGTTAGAACCACCTAGGCGAGGCGGTTCTAAAGAGAATCCACAATCTATGTTCTGAGCAGAAATATGAAAAATATTAGAATTTTTATCTGAAAACTTTCAGTTTTTGGTGTTGAAATTTTCAATTTATTTGAATAGGCTTGTTTTCGTAATGTGGAGACAATTTGCATGAAATGTCATTTTTTGGGGGGGAAAGTAAGAAGAATGGTCGTCTGCTAAATTAGCCTAGAAAGTAGTAAAAGTTAATAGAACCTGAGAAATTACCTCGTACCTTGAGTGAACCTAAATTATGTGATGCAAGTTTGAAGTCAGTCAAGAGAGTTAAAAATAGTGCTTCCCATAAAAGGGACATTGGCAAACAGTGCAGACCCAGATCAGACGCCGCAGAACGCGGCGTCCGATCAGAGTCTACACTGTTTGCAGTAAGTTCAGATATTTCTATAAAACATGACAATAATGAAAAATATCCAGACACCCCTGATATAGGAAATGTACTTTCCAAAGAGAAAGTAGGAGACTCCACTCGGCATATATGGGTTAAACCCGAGTTCTACAGTCTCGTGGACGGACCACAGTACATGCTCATATACCAAAAGCTATAAATTAGCCCAAGCCATTTTATTTGCGCGATGGAAGATGTCAGTTAGGCTGCGTAAAAACGTGCGCGGTCTACAATCGTGCCTGTGGCTAACACGGCTGTTTATGTTTCGATGCATTTTAAGGTACAGTCGTCTCTCATTATCTCGAACTCGCTTATCTCGAATAACCGCTTTTCCACGCAAGCATAAATACACTGTTGGAGACAAAGGAATTAACCCTTTCATCCCTGAGTTTCTGAAGTGGACTCTCTCATCCATGAACATGGACACGTCCACTGATGCAAATAGGGGTTTCAGTCTAAAATCAAACTTAGAATGGCAAACAGTGTAGATCCTGATGAGACGGCTCGTTTCCGTCCCATCTAGATCTACACTGTTTGCACATGTGTCTATTTTGGTCTGCCGGGCTGAAAGCGTTAAAGATTCTTTTGTATCAAGGTTGAACGATACGATAAACGCATCAACCCATTTATACTTAGTTTCCCCCAAAAGGGACATCAACAGTGTAGACCCTGATCAGACGCCGCGTTCTGTGGCGTCTGATCTGGGTCTACACTGTTTGCATAAAATACAGGAATTTCTATAAAACATTGTATTAATAAAATCAACCCCGACATCCCTTATGCTTGAAATAGACTTATCCAAAGAGTTGAGGTAGAAGAGTTCATTCGGCGTAAAGTGGTTAATAGATATCATCATAGTTTCATATTTCACTGGGACACTGATATTTAAATGTTTGATACCAGCGGATATAGAAATGGCTCCTGTCAGAACCAAAAGATTTTAAACTAAAATATATACCAGCATATGTGCATACCATTACGAAAACCTGCCTATTCAAATATATAGAAAAGTTCACCTCCAAAATCTGAAAATTTTCAGATGAAAAAAACTCTGATATTTTTCATATTTCTGCTCAAAACATAGATTGTGGGTACTCGTAATAACCGCCTCGCCGAGGCGGTTCTAACGAGTACCCACAATCTATATTTTTGAGTAGAAATAAGAAAAATAATGTAAACCCCTGTAAACCCCAGTTTTACTGTATAAAAGTGGGGTTTAAGGGGGTCAAAATTATATAGGCATGTTTTCGTGATGCAAAGTATTTGTTGTTGAATTTCTTGTTTTTAAATTTTCATACAGTGCAGTTGAGTTGTGTTTTTTCTGTGTAAGTAGATTTTTTTTTTACATAAATAATGTCTGTAATTGTTTGTAAATACAATGTACATGATAACTTTCACTTTGTAATTACAGTGTAAATAGGTGTTTTGTATGTTATAACACATATATTTTGTTAATTATTACTGTTTGTAATAACGAAATGACTTAGTTATTGAGTTTGTAATTACAGTTTGTTCGAATACAGATTCTCTATTTACATTTTGTTTATAGTTTGACAGTTTTGTTTGTTTTTTCCCCGTGATCTATGTTACTAGTTACTTCGTGTCGATCGTCAATAGCCCAAACATCTTTGGGACCATGAATATTTGTTCTAGACATAGATAGTTCGAGTTACTGAGGGTTAATCATATCGTCAGGTCAGGAGGCAAATGAGGATAATTTCAATCTTCTATAAAGTTATGATTATGTTGAATGTACTCATTAGACTCGCCTCGATAAGACAATTCTTATGGGTATACACATCATACATTTTCATCATGAAATAAAAAATTCGCTAAACTATCCCTAAATATTTGTTTTCTTGAGCTATTGGAAGAATTTCCTAAGGACTCAATTTGTTTGTAATAAATGCATTTTCCAAATAATATAAATTACAAATATTACTAAATCATAAATTAGTAAGAACATGAATATCGTTATACGTGAAGATACCCAGGAAATGTCACAATCGCGAAGCGAAGCCCTCCTGAGCACAGGAAAGTCTACTATCAAGAAACATAGCCCTCACAAGGTAACGAATAAGGGTTTAATTACATGAAAGCGCTTCACAAAATAGACCTTTGACTGTCAAAGAACGGTAAAAAGAAGATAAAAAGACAGATAAAGAGAAATTGTAACAGAAGTATCACATTAGAACAATCAACAGTAACACCTTCGGGGTTTCAAACTGGTTATACGGATGCGCGAATCAGTATATCAAAAGCACAGAGTTTAAGCTCGAAATTTTTCATATGAAAAGCGCGAATGATATGTAATACAAAAACGCGAATTCATAATCCTTAGTCTTCTTAGGGGAACTCAACGCTTTGCATACTGGGTAAAACATTCAGCTTACGACATTCTGAAATATTTTTCTTGTTTTTCCCAGCAACCAGACTTTGACATTCTATGCAAACTATCTCCTCTTTTCTTATTTTCCACAGCAACTAGACCTAGACATGCACGGAATCTCAAAGTCTATTTGCTGAAAAAAATAATTTGGTGACAATTTGCAAGGAATCTCAAAGTCTGTTTTCCGGGGAAAAGAAGAAAAGAGTCGCCTACTGAATTTGCCACCATTCTTGTCTTGATGGAATCTACACGCATCTGATTTACACCCATATGGACGTCAAACCTTACACACAATTCAAAGCTACAAATAACTGTTGGTCAGTGTAGAGGTTCCCTGTCTCATCAATGTATACCATTACGAAAAACAAGCCTATTCAAATATACTGAAAATTTTACCACCAGAAAATGAAAATTTTCGGATAAAATTTCTGATATTTTTCATATTTCTACTCAAAATCATAGATTGTTGTACTTGTTAGAACCGCCCCGACGAGGCGGTTCTAACGAGTACTCACAATCTATGTTTTTGAGCAGAAATACGAAAAAAATGTATACCCCTGTAAACCCCAATTTTACTACATAAAAGTGGAGTTTAAGGGGATCAAAATTATATAGACATGTTTTCGTTATTCTAAGGTAAATATAAGAAGAAGTAATAATATTAAGTTTTTGGTAAATGTGAAAACACATTGAAGTATATGGGATTTAACTTTTTTCGCCGTTTTTAACTGTATGCATTTATCAGTTTTGTATGGTACCGTTTAACAAGGACAAAATCGGAATTTTAATATCTTCTATAGGTATTTCAAGACCTGGCAGAATTGTAATGATCACATTGTATATTAAAGTATTAAAAATATCATATTTGAACAAAAGCTTTACACGTATACAAAATTTTGTAAACAAACCTATATAGCTATGAGTCGATGTAATCGCGCTCCAATAAGCTATAGCTTATTCAAATATGAGCCGTGGCATTAGAAAAGGTGTCTTCAGGTTAAATGATTAAGTTTTTAGGTCAGTCTGCGGAGTCTGATCAGGAACTGTGCTATTCTTCATTATATTCTACAGTACCCAATGATTCTATAAGCGGACAGTGAAGGCCAAGATCAGACTGCGCATGCGCGCAGTCTGATCTTGGCCTTCACTGTCCGTATATGCCCGAAGACGTTTTCGCATGGCGCGCCCAGTATAATTGTATGATGGAAATGAGTATATTTTATGGGAGGCAACTCTACCGAAAGTTTGCCCCTTTCTATAAAGGGATCTACTGTAAAAGGAAAGAATTGGGTCATCTTCAGTAGCGCCTTTTTCAGACAGAGCTTGGTGTGTAGGAAGGCGAACATGAAGTCACAAAAGTTGCCTTCCATTACGAAAACACGCCTATTCAAATATACAGAAAATTTCACCTCCAAAAACTGATAATTTTCAGACAAAAAACTCTGATATTTTTCATATTTCTGCTCAAAACATAGAATGTGGATACTCGTTAGAACCGCCTCGTCGAGGCGGTTCTAACGAGTATCCACATTCTATGTTTTGAGCAGAATAAAGAAATATAATGTATACCCCTGTAAACCCCAGTTTTACTATATAAAAGTGGGGTTTAAGGGGGTCAAAATTATATAGGTATGTTTTCGTGATGTTTGTACAAAATTGACGGAAAACCTACCAAGAGTATCCACTCCTTTGAAATTCGTTTATCAATCTCATAAGAAACTTCGTATTCCCGTAAAAATGTCTGAACCACCCAGCCCTGTAGACCAAAGTAAACATTTTTACAAACAGTGAAGAGCCAGATTAGACGGCTTATGATGAGCCGTCCCGTCTATTCAATGTTTGCCAATCTGTTCTTGATGTTTGAACGAGATTCCTATTTAGAACACTAGTCCTGTCCACATTCAGAGAAGCAAGAGTCCACCAGAAACGCAGGGGTATAAATGTTAAGAATCAGAAGCGCTCACTGATCAAGTCCCTGGGATAAAAAGATATTTAAACAAGTTCAAACAAAGCTATCAAAACTAAATAAATAAATAAATGAAATATTGCATGAGCTTCAGAAATAGTATCCTACCTTTTCTCTTTTTGGCGGAAATGGTAGGAAGCATCAGGGTGACTTGTAGATCCAAATAAGCTAAAATCATTCTGATCCGAAATTAAAGACGGCCACCGTGGCGGCCATCTTCAAAATCTTTTTTTTTTTTTTTTTTTTTTTTTTTTTTTTGCTTCTTTTCCTGAACCAAAAGGCCATTTGACTTGAAACTTGGTAGGAAGCATCCGGGTGACTTATAGATCAAAAAGAGATAAAAATTATTCCGGTTGGAAATCCAAACTGGCCGCCATGGCTGCCATCTTGAAAATATATTTTTGCTTCTTCTCCTGATCCAAAAGGCCAATTGACTTGAAACATGGTATAAAGCATCGCGGTGACTTGTAGATCAACATTTGCTGAAATCGTTCCTATCGGAATCCAAGATTGCGGCCGTGACGGCCATCTTGAAAATCTATATTTCGCTTCTTCTCCTGAACTGAAAGGCAAATTGACTTGAAACTTGGTAGGAAGCATTAGGGTGACTTGTAGATAAAAATTAGCTAAAATCGTTCCGTTCGGAAGTTTTTTGAAAATCTATTTTTCGCTTCTTCTCCTGACCCAAAAGGCCAATAGACTTGAAACTCGATAGGAAGCATCAGCGTGACTTGAAGATCAAAAATAGCTAAAATCGTTCCGATCGGAAATCCAAAGTGGCTGCCATGGCCGCCATCTTGAAAAAAAAATAAGAAGATTTTTCTCTTCTTCTCCTGAATCGAAAGGCCAATTGACTTGGTGTTAGTCTTACTCTTTGTTGCTTTGTGGTTTATTCTGCGGGGCGATTTGTTGTATGTCTTTCCGTGTGTCATTTTGTTCTTGTGTTTTTCAGTCCTTTTAGTATTGCGATTACCTCGCTTGGGGAAAAGAGAGCTAATCTTAGTGCTTTTCGTACGTTTGTTCGGTTTGTGCTTGTTTAGATTTGTCGGTTTCCTCTTCCTCTTGGGGTCTGGGAAGGGCTGCGGTTTGTGATTGTGGCACTCCCTGGACTTTTCTCTTACCTTTTTTGAAACTTTGTAGGATGCATCGGGGTGACTTGTAAATCAAAAATAGCTAAATTCCGGTCGGAAATTCACAATGGCCGCCATGGCCGCCATCTTAAAAATCTGTTTTTGCTTTTTCTCCTGAACCGAAAGGCCAATTGACTTGAAACTTGGTAGGAAGCATCGGGGTGACTTGTATATCAAAAATAGCCAAAATTGTTTCGATTGGAAATCCAAGACGGCCCCCCTGACCGCCATCTTTAAAATCTATTGTTTAGCTTCTTCTCCTGAACTGAAAGGCCAATTGACTTGAAACTTGGTAGGAAGCATCGAAAACAAATAAAACAAAAACTGGTGTTTGGTAGTTCCGACATTTTAAGACTGTATATACTGTATCCATTTTGTAAATTCAATTTCGCAAGCAATCACATGAGACATTAAGTATATTTTCGATCAGAATTGTCGAAGGTTATCGCTATTTTCACCATCCAGCTTCGGAAATCAAATCCAAAATGTGCATAGTTGCATAGTTAAATTGGAATAGGCGATACCGAGAAAAAGTCACAATCAATGAGTACTATCATCCCAAGCCACTAAAACGTGTAAGAGACACGAACATGCGTTTTAACGTATACAGTAAAACCTGTGTAAGAGAGCCACCTTCGAGACTGCCTTTAAACAGTTGTTGAATTGGAAAAAAGTTGTCTGTCTTATAAAGGTACATGTCATGTAATTTTGCTAGCAAAATTACATGACAGGTACCTTTATAAGACAACCGCCTTTCCACATCAACCACTTAAGTCAATTTCAAAGGTGGCTGTCTTACACAGGTTTTACTGTACTTCATAAGCCCCACAATCACGAAGCACATCTTTCCCTTGGCATTGAAAGAAGAAATGAGGAACTAACAATAAGACATAGCGACAAAATGGCAAAATCTAACATACAAGCAATGAAGAACTGCAACAGAAGAACCGCCTTGGAACGGTCAGTAGAATACAACCATCACGAAAACATGCCTATATAATTTTGACCCCCTTAAACCCCACTTTTATATAGTAAAACTGAGGTTTACAGATGTATACATTATTATTCTTATTTTTGCTCAAAAACATATATTGCGGTACTCTTAGAACCACCTCGCCGAGGCGGTCCTAACGAGTACCCGCAATCTATGTTTTGAGCAGAAATATAAAAAATATCAGTATTTTTTATCAGAAAAAAATTTTTTTTTGGTTTTTGGTGGTAAAATTTTCAGTATATTTGAATAGGCATGTTTTCGTAATGTATTTCACATCTTTCTGGGCGAAAGTCAAAACCAGCGGCATCGAGGTGCTGTGGACCACCTGATGAACTATTGGCCGAGGCCGAAGGCCGAGGTTCTTCTGTTGATAGTTCATCAGGTGATCCACATCACCGAGAGGCTGATAATTTGACTGTCGCCCAGAAAAGTATGTTACCCAACTCATATTTTAAAGGAACTGTATTCTTTTGATCGCTGCGATCAATAATTACTGGTAACTATTTGATCACGTGAGCGAGAGATAGTCCTAAATATGAGCCCGGTTTATAGTTCCCTGAGAACCGGTTAAATCTGGCTGGCTTTTATCACAGGTGAAGTTGCTAGATTTTACGATTCGGTAGACAGTCCAAAATATGAGCCCGGGCGATAGTTCCCTGAGAACCGGTTCAATCTGGCTGGCTGTTGTCACGTTAGATAGTCAAAATGCTTTTTAACTTCTCACAGATATGTTTTTCTTTATGTTATTTCATAAGAGCCGCAACTTGAAACATCGTTCCTTCATGCATGTGTACCCAACGAAAATTCAGAACAGCCTGCGCATTCGCGCAGGCTGATTTGAGCCTTCATCGGGCGCATATGCCAGAAGGTACTTTTTCTCGCGTTATGGCTCATAATTTCTCACCGAACTTAATCAAAGATAACTATAAAATTTAAGAAATCTGCGGAAGGTAGCATTGCGCCTATCGGGGAATGTCAATTCGACAGTTATACAATGGTCAGAAACATTCTGGGGCCCAATTGTTCAAAGCATCGTTAGCTTAACGAGCTCGTTAGTGGTCAAAATGTAAACTGTTCTAGTAAGTGCAATATCTAATTTACAAGTATTTTTCTGTACAAATGTGAGTAGTTTTTGCAAATGACATTTTTTCAGTAAGAATATTAGCGTATATGCTATATTTAATGTCGAACTAACGACATCGTTAGTTTTGAACAACTCTGCTCTGCTTCATAAATATGACAAAAATCATTACACCATGAGATAAAGATTGAATCATAAAATCATAGCACCCTGTGTGAATCCATGTCAGAGAGGAAGCAGTTTTTTTCTAATCCAGAATCTAGAAGCTAATCAGAAGTGGTTTCGTCTTTAGTCCAACAGTCATTTATTTAGACTTTACCGAGCCGGCTTCCAAAGAGAGTGGGAGAGAACTTGAAAGGAAAGCCAGAATGGGACACCAGGTACTAGTGTTGGGAATCAGTCATAATTTCATAGTCGATCATTGGTTCTGTAAAACCTCAACAATGGTTCCAGGTAAGAAAGTTGTTTTATGATGGAAATTATCCAAAATATAATGATAATTTCTCATTTCTCCACAAAAAAAAAAAAAAAAAAAGAAACAAAAAAAAACAAAAAACAAAAAAAAAACAAAAAAAACTTATTGTTCTCATTTGTAGAGCCTCTGGAGCTGTGTTTATCTTTTTTCAACCATTACGAAAACATACCTATATAATTTTGAGCCCCTTAAACCCCACTTTTATTATAGTAAAACTGGGGTTACAGGTGTAGACATTATTTTTCTGCTCAACAACATAGATTGTGGGAATTCGTTAGAACCGCCTCAGCGAGGCGGTTCTAACGAGTACCCACAATCTATGTTTTGAGCAGAAATATGAAAAATATCAGAATTTTTATCTGAAAATTTTCAGTTTTTGATGGTGAAATTTTCAATATATTTGAATAGGCGTGTTGTGGTTTTGTTTGTTTGTGTTGAGGTTTTACGGCCCAGTCAACCCAATGGGGTCATGTCGAGCGCGGTCAGTTTACCTAACCACACGTTTACTGGGCAGGCTTAGTCCTCTAAGCGGTTAATCAGTATTGTGCACATTCTTTCACCAGAAACTGACAACTGCCCTTCTTGAATCAGCGGAAGGGAGAGAATGACCGTAGAAAATATTTCATGATCGATCTCCACGAAAGAATGTTGCCGACCTCCTGGTCTCCAGTCGGACGGCGCATCAAACTGAGCCACCGAGGTCGGCCGTGTTGTGGTTAACATGCAAAATGACAGAAGTCGCTAAACCGTGAAATATCTGGCCATCTTAATGCTTTACAATAGTTGCGCCGCAACACGAGAAAACATACCTCCTGACATGTGCGTCCAACGAAGACTCAAATCAGCCTGCGCATATGCACAGTATGATCAGAGTCTTCATTGTTATCATCATGAAAAAAAGCTTTGCATTCTTGGCTATCCAAAATGCGCCCAGGGAAGATTCTGATCAGACTGTGCGAATGCGCAGGCTTATCCGAATCTTCGCTGGGCGCACATGTCCTTAGGTACGTTTTCTGTCGTTGCGGTTCACTTGTCTTAATATCTGAAGAAAATAATCCATTTTACTAAACGGCTGGATAAGTGGGAAACAGTGTGGAGCCTGACCAGACGCCTTTTGCGGAGTCCGATCTGTCTACACTGTTTGCTCAGACTATCCTGTCCGAATACGTAGGGTAAATACGGGAACTGGAATAGTGTAAATCAATCGGCCGTTTGTATCCTAATTTTTCAGATTAATAAAGGATTACAGATGTAGATCACCATTAAGTAAACATTTATACATAAATACGCCTAATTATGTGACCGTTATATTGACTTTGAATATGCGGACTTTCTGGTATACATTTTTCTATTTTGAATTTTAGAATATGATTTAAGCACTAATGGGAAATGTCAGATCAACTGTTACAATGCAAAGTACAAGGCATATTTTCTTAAGTATATTGTATTTCTCTGTGCATTTGGACTATATAACCAAAGGTAAGTCCGTATTGATGACAGGGTACTTTTTTATGGGTCAATACCTTATTGATAAACAATTTCAAATTTAAAAAAAAATCCCAAGACAATCTTAATGTTTGTCATTGCTTCAGAAGCACTGTATGAAAGATCATGGATTGGTCCAATGCCATTTTTCATACACTGCACAATGTTTTATAACCAAATACTAGCTTTCACAAAAAACTTGTTCTACGCTGTGCACACTTGTTGTGAAAGTTAATACGTGTATAACTCTTATATAACTTAAGCAGGTGGAACCCAGCTGGTGACTTAATAAGACGAATGCTATCTTTTGTTATGAATACATGTTAAACCATTTGTTAGATTTTTTTCCACCAGCTTCTAATTTGATTAATGTTTTCCCTAGTATACTGTATCTACCCTAAGTATTCGAACAATAACTTAAGCAAACAGTGTGATTTCAGACCAGACACAGCGTCTGATCAGTGTGACCACAATTTTTGATACCAAATCATTTACGGAAAAACCCGAGTAAAAGTGCAAAGTACCGCCTGCAACTACGCTAGAAAAAAAAAGGTCCGTGAAACTAAATATATATTCGGGTTGAACATAATAATAAGGTTTATGTTTACAACAAACTTCGATATATGTACGATGCTTCTCAAACGAAACTGTTTGAGTAAGAATTTTGTGCCTTGATGAGCTTATTCATAACTGCAAATTATTACGCTGTATGGAGATAGCCGATCTTGAAGCCGACAGTAGAACGGAAAAGTACGAGTATTTGCGTATTTGAAAAGCTGAGAATAAAAATGTCAACCGATTTTCATTTTTGAAACCGTATTATGCCTTAAATCTTTTGATAACTTTCTGTTATATTTACTGTTAAGAAAATAATTAAATATTAACCAAAGAAAGACAGACTTGTACCTGAAAATTTCTCCGCGGGTTTTACATCGAGTACTATAAACAGAGAGTCAGTCCCCGTACATATTATTACAATTGCGCAACTCCATGCGCAACTGACGCTGCTGCATTAAAATCTAAAATCACTAACTAGAGAACACAAAATTGAGTTTCTCAGACTTACGGTTTTAGAGTTCCAGGCCTTGCAGACAAAAGGTGCCTGAGCGTCCGTCTGTCCGGCCATCTGTACGTCTGGAGTTATCTCCCTTACTTATACTCTTGATGCACGCCTTATTTGTTTCATTTTTTTTTTCATGATTTTTGCATATTTGTTGTTGAAAATCACTTACTAGGGAACAAAAAACTGAGTTTCTTCGTCTTATGGTTTGAGTGTTACAGGCCTTGCAGGAAAAGGGCCTTATATTTCTCCTTATTTTGGTTTCTTTGTTGAAAATCACTTACTAGGGAACACAAAATTGAGTTTCATAGTCTTAATGTTTAAGAGTTACAGGCCTTGCAGGCAAAGGGCCTTATATTTCTCCTTATTTTTGGATTCTTTGTTGAAAATCACTTACTAGAGAACACAAAATTGAGTTTCTTAGTCTCATGGGTTAAGAGTTACTAACCTTGCAGGCAAAAGGCCTTATATTTCTCATTATTTTTTTATTCTTTGTTAACTAGAAATGTGTCCAAAGTACACAGATGCCCCCGCATTGACGTAGGCTAATTTGGCAAGGTTTGCACAGTTTTATAGAGATACCCAAAGCGGGGGCATCCGTGTACTGTGGACACATTTCTACATGTATTTATTTTTTGGTATATTTTACAGGCTTTCAAATGGCTCTGTAGTCATTTGTCATCGCATGCAAATATTTAATCTTATTTGAATATGGATGCAAATTAAACTGGTTATATTGTCTATGCAAACCGTTGTAGGACAACATGAACATGCAGTTTCACGTTTTCACATAATTTCATCTACTCTTACAGATAATTAAACTTTTATTTATATCAGGATTTTGTTTTCGAATTTCTGCAAAAATAGATTTAACAAATATGCTCAAACTGGCATCTGTGTCACTCAGTGGTTTAAGTTTTTCATTCAGATCAGTTACTTAATTGACATGTGAATAAATAAGTACATCATGAAAAACTTTGCCATTTTGAAAATAATAATAATAATAAAAAAAAAAAAACAGTTGAAGATGATTAAATACTGTGTAACTATTCTTTCTATTTGTCACTCGATGTAGGAGGAGATATTCTCCATGAGGCTGAGACTTTCTATTGAAATATTCGTCATATTAGCCTTTACAGATTTTCTGTTTATTTGAAATCTGGTGAACTTTGAAGCCTCTGGGCCTTCTGATGCGCAGGCCACTAGCACCTACAGCGCTTTGATATATTAAATAAAGGAAAATACTACACAGCAAAAACAAAACTGGTTTTCCTGATAACATTCTAATACTTTAGAGTAAACGCAACTGTCTTTCTACGTGATGCTAAATGCCAGAAAACGTGGATTGGGGTGGTGGGGTGGGGGAAGGTGAAATAATTTATATTGGTACGTGTCCCTGTAAATGCTCTGGTGAGCAAAGAGCAGTTTTTTAGATCTACAATGTATTTGCCAGTCAGCCTGTACACATCACCAGACAGTTTCTGGTCACATGTGAGAAAGCCAAATTCTGCATACGGATGTTCAGGTGGGTTTCCCCGGGTTCGGTTTTCGCACACCTTTGAAGAACGATCGGCTCGATATAAGTGAAATATTTTTGAAAGGGCCGTAAAAACCAAATCAAAAAAATCATCGGACAGTCAAATGGGCTCGTTCAAATCTAATCATAAAAGCTCTGGCTGCACCTGATATACAGTCGACTCTCGTTATCTCGAATTCCAAGGGACTCACTGAAACACTTCGAGATATCCGTACCTCAACATATCAGAGTTGAGAGAGTGAGGAATACAACAAATTGAACAACCACATTTAACAAATGAATATGTAATTTGACTCCTGAAGTTAGAAATATATATACGATAAAATAATGTGAAAAAGAGGAGAAATTGCTCCTTAGGAGCAATTTCTCCTCTTTTCCACATTACTTTGTTACCTGTTGTCATAGTTTCATGTTAAAACAGGGACCAGATTTTCACTTCGAGATAAGCGGTAATTCGAAATAAGCGAGTTCGAGATAACGAGGTTCGACTGTATTTTCATTCAATTTTTCAAGGGGAGACTTTTTTGTGAAAGAGTTGTCTCCCCAGAAGGTATATCAATTTCCCTTATAAGTAGGGTAAGGAGTTGTGGTGTCGTTGGCAAACAGTGTAGTCTCAACTCAAAAGCAACAGAACGCGGTGCCTGATCAGGGTCTACACTATCTGCTTTAAGAACAGAAATTGCTATAAACCTTAGTAACAATAAAAACTAACCAGAGACCCCTAAAACCGGAAATGAACCGGTCCAAACTGTTAATGTAGACGAGTCCATTCGGCATAATTGGGTAAAGGTAATTACAGTAACCACTATGTTTCTCTTTCAGTACGTGGAGTCCACATTCAAACACCCCCAGAGAATACATCCGCTGTTGTCGGCTCGTCCGTCATGTTTTCCTGTGGTGTAGTAGATCTAATAACGGGAGATTCAGTGTTCTGGAAAAAGGTTATATTACTATTTTCAAAAACCAACCACAAATCAATCACAAACAGTTATATATATGACTTACTGATAAACGAAACGAGCGACGACTTGCTTTGCGAAGTCAAAAGAAACATGACAAAACAAACCCGCTATTTACATAAAATATTCGGTTGTTGTGGGATCTGTTTTGCGTAAAAAGGAAGGCCCTTACATGAGACAAGGCTGCACAGGCAGGTCTGGGCGGCTTAAATAAAGTATGCTTTACCGGCGTCACTGTGAATTAGTTTCAAACAATAATGGTTTGATTTCAAGTAATATAAGCTTATACCAATGTTTAATTCTTCAAAATCTGAGTGTAAGAGGTTTGAGCCATCACCTGCTTTTCACATTACCATAACGATGCAATGTGTACCCACCCATCTGTGCTCCCATAATATATAGTGAAAACAGGAATATATAGGGGTCTACGAAATTAAGATTTTTTTTTCTTCAAAATTGTATAGTTTTTTAAGCCAGAATTTCAATGTCTTTGTTTCTTCTAGTAACCTTTTGCACTGCATAAATCTATCTTCATTTTCTTAATTATCAAAACCCTTCATCATTTTAGATATCATATAGTGAAAATGTCATGGTTACACATTTCTAAATAAGAGCAGTTTGTTTTAATATTTTACTAAAACATGCTTTGTGGATACTCATTAGAACCGCCTCACAGAGGGAAAGGGATCACAGGTCCGTTGAGTATCGTCTTAAGCTTTTAATTTAAAAGTGGGCATGCGGCTGAGAAAAGGGACCTTAGAACATATGCGAACAGCAAACATCCTGACCATCCTGCGCATCCGCGCAATCTGGTCAGGATTTTTGCTGTTCACCTACACATTATAAGGACCTTGTAGAATATATAGGAATAATAGTGAAGATCTTGACTCGACGCGTGGCTGCGCAGCTGGTTAGGGGCTTCGCCATTCGTATATGCCCTAAGGGCCTTTTTGTCAGCCGGCGCCCAAATATGGAGGATATCCAGAAAAGGCCACAATCGAGGAACGCAGCCTTCCCAAGGCACCGAAAAACGTTCCACAGGAAACCATATCTCAGAACAGAACAGCCCCTTATCTTAAACAGAAGGAACCAAAACAAACAAACAAAAAAAAAAAAAAAAAAAAAAAAAAAAAAAAAAAAAAAAACAACAACAACAACAACAAACAAACAGAAGATTAATCGCAACAGAAACGCAACACCGGAACGTTAAACAGCTAAACAAATGGGACCTTTAAATGTCACCAGTCGATCACGGTGTTTGTATTTGCCTGGAAATAAAATTAACAACAACAACAACAACAACAACAAAAAAAAACACCCTTCTTTTATGGAGAATGTCATTGGTTTTCCATAAATAAAATAACGTTTTACATTGCCATCCACGGTAACAACGTCGTTTTGATGTCGCTGCGACGTCATGTCGTCGCGTCGACATCGAAACGACGTTGTTTAAGAAATAGATCAGCTCTAGCAGTGATTTATTGAGTAATAAATCACTGTTTGGAGGTCAGTTGTAAAGTAGATCAAATCACGAGCGCGGAGCGCGAGTGATTTATCTTCTTACAACTGACCGACAAACTGTGATTTATTACTCAACAAATCACGCACAAGAGCTGATCTATTTCGATTCTAACACATAGAAAACGACGAAAAGGTAATTGTATCCTTTAGATTTTTCAAACTTTCCGCCATCGAATAAAGAAATCCCGCCAAAAGTTTTGACTGTAACGCTGACGTTTACATGCATTTCTTACGTTGCTGAAGTGAGAAAGACGACGTTACACAGTCTAGCGTCGTAGAAACTAAGACTGACGTCAGCAGCGTGTCGAAATGACGTCGGAAAGGCGCCAGATAGCGTCGCGCGTTTCCGCCCAGTGATTTATTGCATAATATATCACTGAGTTTAATCATTGGCTATATAGGCAAGGAGTGTTAGAATACGTTTTTGTATATTATTGGGGTAAGTGTATTTGGTTATTTTCTACTCGTATTTGATTATTTTATACCTAGTCAAATATGTATTTATTGTTTGTTATATTCTAGGTGACAGGACAAGACTTTGCAGAAGTTATTTCTTATAATGACTGGAGTCTGAATTCCACCAAGCACGAGATTTATGTGAAAATTTCCCAGTCAGCTGAAGTACAATATCTGCTTGTTACCCGTAATGTAGAGATGAATGATGAGGCTATATATGAGTGCCAGGCTGGTGGCCAGAGAGCAAGGGCCAAACTTACAGTCACAGGTAGGCTTTTGTTTGAGTGCCAACAAGCCATTACGAAAACATATTCAAACCCAGTCAGCATTCTACGTAAATCTATATCGGGCCGTCATCGGCCCGTCAGGGTAGCTGACGGGCCGATGGCGGCCCGATGTAGATTTACGTAGAATGCTAGCTGGGAATTTACTGAAATTTTACCACCAAATAAATGAAACTTTTGAGATAAAAATTTCTGGTATTTTTCACATTCTGCTAAAAACATAGTCTGAGAATTATTGGTACTCGTTAGAACCGCCTCGTCGAGGCGGTTCTAAAGAGTACCAATAATCCTCTATGTTTTGGAGCAGAGATAAGAAAAATAATGTACACCCCTGTAAACCTCAGTTTTACTATATAAAAGTGGGGTTTAAGCGGGTCAAAATTATATCGGCATGTTTTCGTGATGAAACACGTACCTTATCACATGATGTGAATCCATGATGTCCTGGGTGTTCTATCGGTCTGGCCTGGCCTCGAGGATATAAAACTTTTTTCGTGCTCACCTCAGCTGTGCATGAAATGTATCCTGCTAATAATCTCAAATTACTAACAATTTCAAATTCTTCCTAAACATAGCTGAGCATAAAAATTTCTCTGCTAATTATGAAAAAGCCAACCAATACTGAGCATGAAAATTTCTCTGCTAATAACTATGAAAAAGCCAACCAATACTGAGCATAAAAATTTCTCTGCTAATAACTATGAAAAAGCCAAACAATACTGAGCATAAAAATTTCTCTGCTAATAACTATGAAAAAGCCGACCAATACTGAGCATGAAAATTTCTCTGCTAATAACTATGAAAAAGCCGACCAATACTGAGCATGAAAATTTCTCTGCTAATAAATGTGCAAATGCCAACTATTTTCATATTTATTAGCAGAGAACATCTCGTGCTCAGCTGAGTTGAGCATGAAAAAGTTTAATAACCGCGGGGCCAGGTTCTGTTTCATACTAAAGGTAGTTTATTCCTATAGATATATTTCTATATTCACTTTATAAACAGTTAATAGTAAAAGTAAGTTCCCAAGCGAAGGCCCTGACGAATTCTGTGAATAGTTATGCTAGTCTGGGCTGCCGTTGTCCGCACACGGTATTATGTATACGAGCATGAACATTCGCTTTTCGCATCTAACGCCATGTAGTGAACATTCGCTTTTCGTATCTAACGCCATGTAGTGAACATTCGCTTTTCGTATCTAACGCCATGTAGTGAACATTCGCTTTTCGTATCTAACGCCATGTAGTGAACATTCGCTTTTCGTATCTAACGCCATGTAGTGAACATTCGCTTTTCGTATCTAACGCCATGTAGTGTATACACTACATGGCGTTAGATACGAAAAGCGAATGTTCATGCTGGTATCGAGTATTACTATCAGCATATACAATTATGTAGTATCTAATAGAGTACCAGGAGTACAATGCCAACAGTAGAGACGCTGGCCAAATAGCACATGTGTATATACTGGTGTGGGTCGTTGCTGTAAACACAAGTTATAATGTACATATGTACGCTAGCAGGAACGTGTCTCCGGATTGAAGTCAGAGGAGCGTCGGTGCTACTTCGTAGACGCCGCTTTAACGCCACGTCAAAGCCTTGCGCCCATCGGTCAGCATCACGAAAACACACCTGTATAATTTTGATCCCCTTAAACCCCACTTTTGTATAATAAAACTGGGTTTTGCAAGGGTATACATTTTTTTCTTATTTCTGCTCAGAAACATAGATTGTGGGTACTCGTTAGAACCGCCTCGGCGAGGCGGTTCTAACGAGTACCAACAATTAATGTTCTGAGCAGGAATTTGAAAAATATCGGAATTTTTTATCTGAAAATTGTCCATTTTTTGGTTGTAAAATTTTCAATATATTTGAATAGGCATATTTTCGCAATGCGGATAATATGGACCATGCCATGCGAATACATGTTTTAGGGCATATGTGGGCAGCGAAGACCAAGATCAGTCTGCGCATCCGCGCCGTCTGATCTGGGCCTTCACTGTCCGCTAACAAAATCATTGGGTGCTACAGGATGTATGAATGGAGTGCAAAGGTCCGGGTTTACTTTGAGCATGCGCAGGGTTATCTGAGTCTGCGCATTTTGCGCATGTTCGAAGGAACTTTTTTCGCTTAACACGACCCATATAATTACCACTATAAAACATTCAAGAACTAAATCTAAATTAATCTGTCTGGGAACCTCTGTTTCTTCTTCTTTTTTTTTTCTGATTTAGAACAAAACCTTCGCAATGGGTACTAATTGAATCCGAATCCCTGAAACACTAAAACACGTTGCATGATTAGAGAAACATTGATGGTATTAAAAGATCAAGCATTTTTATCTAAAATGCTTTACAGATACAAAACCATAAATCAAGTTAAATGATGTGTATGAATAAACTGGTCGTTAACTTATATTAGTTAGATATAAAATGTCGCTTGACATCACGAAAACATGCCTATATAATTTTGACCCCCTTAAACCCCACTTTTATACAATAAAACTGGAATTCACAGGGGTATACGTTATTTTTCTTATTTCTGCTCAAAAACATAGATTGTGGGTACCCGTTAGACCCGCCTCGGCTAGGCGGTTTTAACGAGTACCCACAATCCATGTTTTGAGCAGAAATATGAAAAAATATCAGAATTTTTATCTGAAAACTTTCAATTTTTGGTGGTGAAATTTTGAATGTATTTGAATAGGCGTGTTTTCGTAATGAAGCAAATAGAAACGATGGCGTCTGCTTAGACTTCCCTGGCTTCTATAACGCTGTTTCAAATAACTAACATAGTAGTAAATACTACCAACATATACTAGTTCGTCTGTCATTTTTGACACTGACAAGTGTATACAAAGGTGCCAACACGCACACAACGTTGACACAACGTCGATTCCATGTTGAATTAACGTTGAATCAAAGTTTTTTCAACGTTGTGTGCCCGCTGTGTGGTCAGAGAACTCGCTAAAATTTTGTACCTCTGCAAACATACCGCTGTGACATACACCATTGAAATGGACTAATATGCCATGATTTCTAAAGTCCATCTCAAATACTTTATAAGGCTGACAAAATAGTGTTCAGATCCACATTTTGTTCTTATTTTTGTTTTCTTAATATGTCTTGTTTTGTAATTGGCAATACTGTTCACATATTCAAGCACCGCCTTGAAGGATATTCTAAATTATTTTCAAATCACTATAAATGAGCTCACTGACCCCCTTTTACCAGAAACTGTTAATTACCGGAACATTAAAGCAAATTGTTATTACGAAAACACGCCTATTCAATTACATTGAAAATTTTACCACCAAAAAATGAGAACTTTCAGACGAAAAATTCTGGTAGTTTTCATATTTCTGCTCAAAACATAGATTGTAGGTACTTGTTAGAACCGCCTCGGTGAGGCGGTTCTAACGAGTATCCACAATCTATGTTTTTGAGCAGAAATAAGAAAATTAATATATACCCCAGTAAACCCCAGTTTTACTATATAAAAGTGGGGTTTAAGGGGGTCAAAACTATATAGGCATGTTTTCGTGATGTGGAAATTGAACAGTAAAAGAATCAAAGCGGACAGATTCGATGTGCAAAACGCTTGATATGGAACCTCCTTCTAAGACATTATAGACATTAAAGCTTCTACCATATATACTCTAAATAAACACCTTCTCTTTACCGTACTTGTTCTAAAATTAAAACAAGTCCAATTTTACTACGTGTTAAGTCTAAAAACTAATGGATGAGAGGCAAATGATATAAGCCTGATCTTATCTAGGTCTACACTGCTTACATAGGACTGTCGTTCCCATTTTAGGGTAAATACGGTATATTGATAGTTTTGTGTTTCTGTCCTTTGAAAACGCTTGGGCCTCACCAAAAGAAAATAGTGTTTGAAGCATGTACTAACTACAATAAAACTTCCATGACCCGAACACCGATGGCTCGTTTACCGTGGCTAATTCAAACTCGTTTTGAGTCCCCAGGAAATTCTTCTGATCGCTCAAGAAAACGAATATTTATGGAATTTTCTTAGTTTATCGTGCAAATGTCTTGTTTGTGCTCATTAGAATCGCCCCATCGAGGCGATTCTAATGAGTACACTCAACATACCATTATTTTACAGAACATCGAAAAAGAATCCCTAAATTATTCCTATTTGTCCCCTAACCTGGCGATCAACCATCAGTGGCTCTACCCATGCCTAGACCAAGTTTCTATGGTCCCGACGATGTTCGAGGCATTGAAGTTCAACTATATGTAGCATCAGATCGTCCGGCGCATTCACAGTCTCAAGATGCCCTATGTCAGTATACCCTTTCGTTTAATCCTAGTCCTGCTGCATGAACCCGGATATATCCTGCATTTGCAAACAGTGTAGATCCAGATCAGGTGGCTTCTGAAGAAGCCAACTGATCTGGATCTGCACTGTTTGCCATTCAGTATGCGAATTTATATCAACAATCTGGATCAAGTAATTTGATTGGCTGAAAATTAGAAATGGGCGTGGCATCTTAATTTATTCAGCATGGCAAGGGTTAATGTAGTTGATGGGCTATGTTTATGAATGTGGCTCTTCTTAGACATGTATATTATTTTACAATGGTAATATCAGTGAGCACTACAGGTCCAGAGTCGAGGTGTGTAGATCTCGAGCAGGCTGACCTGGGCCCTCCTTGTTCGCATAGGCTCTGAAGATATATTTTATCTTTGCAAGACGCTTTTATTTATTTATTTATTTATTTATTTATTTATTTATTTATTCATTTATTTGTTTTGTTTTCCAGTGCCTGTTTACAATATGACACTTGAATGGGACGCAGTGCCTCCATTTCTTCTGAACTCTCTTGTGAACCTTACTTGCCAGGCTTTCCACAGCAGGCCGCCAGCAGAGATTACGTGGTTTACTGGCAGCGTGGACATCTCTGATACAGCAACTTCACATCAGTCTCTATATAACAACAGTGATGGTGAGAAAAAACATACTTATTGAGCCGCAATATGAGAAAACTTACCTTCTAACATGTGCGCCAAATAAAGACTCAAATTAGCCTGCGTATTTGCGCAGTCTGATCAGAGTCTTCCTTGTCCGCATGAACAAACTTTGCATCCTTGGCTATCCAAATTGCGTCCAGTGAAGATTATAATCAGAAAAAGAACTTTGGATTTTCCGTCAAATCCATCTCTCAGTACGCATGCCCGGCCCCTTGGCAATGCGATATGTCTTAGGCAGAATTTTTCATTTGGCCTCCCGCTTACAAGAACGAACAGCATCGGTTCGGGCGAGACTACAGCTCTGTTCCCGTGACGTGGATCATATATAAAGAAGAAAAAATAACACCACTAGGAGAAACGTACGAATCGACATCTAATACCATTACGAAAACAAGTCTTTTCAAATATACTGAAAATTTTACTAGCAAAAAATGAAAATTATCAGATCAAAATTCTGATATTTTTCATATTTCTGCTCAAAACATAGATTTCGAATACTCATTAGAAACGCCTCTAACAATCTGTTTTTTTTTAGCTGAAATAAGAAAAATAATGTATACCCCTGTAAACCCCAGTTTTACTATATAAAAGTGGGGTTTAAGGGAGTCAACATTATATAGGTATGTTTTCGTGATGTTTTTGTGGTTCGACCAATCAGATTCTTTAGATTTTTAAACCGCAACATTTCCCGCACGGGTAACATCTTTAACTGAAAAATCAAACAATTTCATTAGTTGACTTTGTTAATTCAGACCTGAAGTCTAGAAATTCAGATTCCGACATTCACGAAAAGGCCAAGAAACCTATATGTGGATTTAGTTAGAAATGATCAGCCTTATTTTGTAGACGATTTTTTTACGCTAAATGATATCAACAACCGATTTCCTTTGCATCCGGACATAATTGCGCACGAGATATACATCTTCCCCTACTTCTGCTCTAACGACCTTTCCATCAAATTAGCATAAACTATCAATACCTATGCAAACAGTGTAATTTTTTTTATTTGGGTTTACGGCCCTTTCAAGAATATTTCATTTACATCGAGCCGATGGTTCATCAAAGGTGGGCGAAAACCAGAGAGCCCGGGGAAAAATCACCTTACCATCCATAAGAGAATTTGGCTTTCCCACATGTAACCCGAGCGAGGCTCGAACCACAGCGGTGAGAGACCTAATGGATTAAGAGTCAGCTCTCTTATCCATTAGGCTACGGAGGCCCGCAAACAGTGTAGATCCGGAAGAGTCTGCTCGTAATGAGCTGTCTTACGTTTTAGACTGAAGCTCCAATTTACATTAGTGGACAAATCCAAATTCAATAATGGAAGAGTTCAGAAGCTCAGGGATGAAAGGTTAAATTTCATTTCTAGGATTTGGTGAAGTGGTCAGCGTTCTACCCGTGCAAGTAAGTCTTAGTAAAGTTGGAATACAATATAGATGTATAGCTCGGGTACCAGGTCAAGGGAGAGAGGAAGCGGCATCTTTGTCTGCGGATCTACATATAGCCGGTATTTCATGTAAGTCAATCATTTCGTTTTCAAACTGATACATACTCACATCTCACCTATTCCAATCATGCGCTGTTGGATAATTCCAAAATCTAGAAAAGTCCGAATTAAGAGAATAGTTACATCTGAAGATTTCGTCGCCATCAAAACGAGACACATTTAGCACACAGAATTTTAGTTCCTTAATAATGCAAGCCTTTCAAAAATGGAACTCACTCTTAAAAGAAAGAAGATGCTCTTCCTTTAAGAAGAGACTCCGCCCAGTGCGAAGAAGCGTAAAACTATCAATGTAGTTAACCAGGCCACAATCGCGAAGGGCAGCCATCCCTAGGCACTACAAGGAGATGGAATGAGCAACAAACAATAAGAAAACACGATGACATAATTGTGATGACCGACATATAAGCAAAAGAACCGCATCACCTTGAAATGGTCGGCAGAAAAAAAATCCTGGGTCATAGCAATTAACCTATTCACGCCTAGTGTCACATAAAAGGGACATTGGCAAACAGTGTAGACCCTAGATCAGACGCCGCAGAACTCGGCGTCTGATCAGGGTCTGCAATATTTGAATTAAATACAGGTATTTCTATAAAACATGACAATAAAATCTAACCAGACATCCCTTCTATTGAAAATGGACCAATCCGAAGACTTGAAGTAGAAGAGTCCGCCTGGTATAAGTAGGTTAAACTAGTTTTACTCGTCGAAACCTCATCTTAATCTTTTTATTTTTGTTTTATTTCATAATTGTCAGAGTAATTTCCGAAAGAGACAATTTTCATTTTAACAAAGCTCGTACATTAGCAGAAATTCGGAAATTAGCTTCGAATGAAGATTCTGAAGATAATGTTTCAAGATTGGTGCCATTGGTTAGATCTAGAGATTAATCTCCCGACTGTACATCCTGTCATGTGGTATGTCAGATCTGAAGATGAACTGGTTTTCTTACGAATAAAAGTCTAAAAGATTGCCTTTGGAAACAAGGAACATATTACAGATAGAAAATGGGAGTCTCAGTTTTATTGAGAATCTTTATAAGCAGTAATTAAGTTTGCAACACTGCTCACGCCCTCTAGCGTAAACATGAGCAGAACTCCATTTTCAAAGATGCCACAATGGGCCCAATGATACGAAAGGAAATGAAAAATATAATCTGCGCTATGGTGAAGTACGGGGAGACGTTCTACGGCCGCCACACGGCACTAACATCTGCTGCCTGATTTACGTACTGACATTGTTTTATGATTCAGGAGAAAATTGCTTTGCGTATTTCACTTTTTGTTTTCGTTTTCGTTTTCAGCCGATGGTAGCATGCTGCGGTCAGAAGTACTTCGTATGTGTCAATTCCAACTAACTGTTATTATTATTCTGTCGTTACCGCTGACAACGTAGTTGCAATTACATATTAGTCATGTTACGATAATGCCTGTCTGTAGCCAAATGTGAGCTGGGAAATATAAATATGAAATTACACAATGAAAGAACAGAAACAAAATATATGTGAAGATACCCTGGAAATGCCACACTCACGAAGCACAGCCCTCCTGCGGCAGTGAAGTACAAATGATGACAAAACATAATTATGAAACCACAGACGCAATGACAAAGAAGTACTACAACAGAGGAACCGCTTTGGAACGGTCAGTAGAAAAGACTACTGGGGGGGGGGGGGGGGGGGGGGGGGGCGGGAGGTCTTCAATCTGATTTACAGGTTCAATGATATAAACTAATGAAACAAAACAACACAATATTCACACCGGAAGGAACAAACGAAGAGGAACTTTAAAGGAACACTGCTGAACTCTTTCGGTGCCAAATTTCAGACGACATTTGTCGTCTGCTTTTTTATTTGAACAAACTGCCCCTTGGAAAGACTATTATATGTAAAGTTGAAAGACTGAATGCCAAATAGCGTAGATCCAGATGAGACGGCTCAATGAGCCGTCTCATCTGGATCTATGCTGTTTGCAAAAGCCTACTATTATCGCCTGTGGCAGTGAAAGAGTTAAAACGGTCAACAATAAAACTGTTGGGGCTTTTATCATGGTTTTGTCAGCGCTGAACCCTTAATTCTGATACTGTTCGAGCTAAACATAATTGCTCAGTCCTAATTCATCAGTGGAAAAACAAAGAAAAAACGTACGAGTAAATCAACTTCTCAACACTACAATGAAACAAAGATAAGGACTCGACTACAAACTGCAGACAAGACTCACTACTTGACTAACGATGTCCCGGCCACAGACGAGTAAGATCATACAGAAGGCTTCTAGCAGTTTAGGATTGTGATGTCATGAGTCTGCGACCATGTAATTAAATAGGGCAGCATAATTGTTTACACCGATTGGGTTAACCATGAAGCATAAAGTCTGTCGCACAAGTATAATAATTATTATTCTTTTATATCGATTAGTAATGTCCAAATAATCTCCACTTGATCAGAAATCCAGGTATGGAAAAGTCTGAAGGCTGCTGTTTGAATTTGGCCTGCACTTGCACAATTCATATTGTAAGATGTCTACATCACGAAAACATGTCTATACAATTTTGACCACCTTAAACCCCACTTTTATACAGTAAAACTGGGGTTTACAGGGGTATACATTATTTTTCTTATTTCTGCTCAAAAACATAGATTGTGGGTACTCGTTAGAACCGCCTGGGCGAGGCGGGTTCTAACGATACCAACAATCTATGTTTCGAGCAGAAATATGGAAAATATAAGAATTTTCATAGTTTGGTGGTAAAATTTTCTGTATATTTGAATATGAATGTTTTCGTATTGATGTGTTCAGCGAGAGAACGCCATATTTTTATAAATGAACAAATCTCTTTTGTATACGGCACGCGTAATAGTAGCTACATGATATACGGCTTTTGTCTTTTGTTAATGTTCCCGTAGTATTCAAATAGACAGGCCTGAGAAAATAGTGTGGACCCAGACCAGACGCCGCAGAATGTGCGTCTGATCCGGAGCTAATCTGTTTGCCACTCATCTAGCGTTAATCACTTGGACGAGGTAGTGTAATGGCATTGTTAAAGTTTGAGAACAAATTGTGTAAGAATTTATGGAGTCTGAATATTTAGAGTAAATATGTTATGTAAATAAAACACAGTTTAAACCAAGAGCAAATGGCGGTTTATAGTATTCAATTATTTTACATCAGGCTTCCACATCATGAAATATGCCTATATAATTTAGAACCCCATAAACCCTACTTTTATATAGTAAAACTGGGGTTTACAGGGGTATACATTATTTTTCTTATTTCTATTCAAAAACATAGATTGTGGGTACTCGTTAGAACCGCGACGTCGAGGAGGTTCTAACAAGTACCCACAACCTATGTTTTGAGCAGAAATATGAAAATAATCAGAATTGTTATTGGAAAATTTTCAGTTTTTGGTGGTGAACTTTTCAATATATTTGAATAGGTGTGTTTTCGTATTGAAAACTGTAAATGAATTGTGAACATGTTATCGTCTAAACGCGAAAATGCCACAAGATAAGGGTCCTAAAGTCGTGGATTCCGCGTAGTCTGATCAGGACCGTTGACATCAATGATTATATATGGGTGACAGTAAAAGACCTGATGTCACCTTTGATGCGGCATGCCTTAGTTAAACTTATCGATGATTGGATGGAATGCAATGATAAAGGGGATATGGTTGGTGCCCTCTTTATTGATTTCCGCAAAGCATTCGACCTTGTGGACCACAAAATTCTGTTGCATAAACTTTATTTATATAAATTTGATTCTTCTTCTATAGAGTGGTTCCGGTCATACTTATGTTCTCGACAACAAACAATTGAAAGCGAGAAGGGACTGTCAGATTTTACCACTGTTATCTCTGGAGTGCCTCAAGGCTCGATTTTGGGTTCGACATTATTTATAATCTTCATTAATGATCTTCCGCTTTATCTAAAAAATTGCTCATCTGATCTGTATGCAGATGACACAACTGTGCACACGCATAATAACAACATAGATACTATTGAAGCTAGTTTACAAAGCGAGCTTGGAAATACAAAAACTTGGAGTAAGAAAATTAATATGGACATCCACATGACAAAAACATCTTGTATGCTAGTCGGGACCAAAAAGCGACTGAGCGATTCGCGTGCACTTAATATCAAAATTGATGATGTGACCATAAAAAAATGTATCAAAGCAGAAACTACTCGGTGTATATATTGATGAAAACCTCACTTGATCTTCCCATATAGACCACTTATGTTCAATTGTTTCATCCAAAATATCGCTTCTACGACAATAAGCAACATATGTACCAACCAATGTCCAAAAGCTGTATTACCAGGGATATATCCTGCCCTGTATTGATTATGGCTCTGTTGTCTGGGGTGCAGCTTCTAGTACAAATATTGAGCGAATAACAAAACTTCAAAAAACGAGCTGCGCGAATTATTTTGCATGCCGATTACGATACTTCATAAGACCAGATGTTCAAGGAACTTCGCTGGCTATCTGTACCTGACAGACTGAAATACAATAAAGCGGTCTTAACATACAGAGCGGTAAATAATCTGTCCCCAGAATACATCTCAAAATTGCTAAAACCGATGTCCAAGGTACATAATCTCAACCTGCGATCGTCAGTAAACGGTACATTTTATGTACCGAAATCACGAACATCACTATATGATGGCTCTTTCTCTTGTTCAGCGCCAAGGTTATGGAACGCTCTTCCTCAAACAGTCACAAATGCTTCTTCGCTTTCAACGTTTAAGCAGTCTCTTAAACAAATATTTTAACCATTGTTATTTATGTTAAGATAAAGATTTGTATCTTATTTGATCTTAAAGGGATGATTATAACTGTTTGAGGTGTACATAAATGACGCTGTTGGTTAACTTTGCCACAAAGATTTTTAACTTTACTATGTATATTTTATGCTTATATTTACATTCAATTCACAGTTTTATGCGCTCACAATGAGAATTTTACTGTTTTAACGATTTTACCATGTGCAAGTTTTGCCTGGGATAATCTTAAAACTAACGTAAGACCCTAAGAGTTTTAACAGTTTTACAATGCACAGCTGATATGTTTAACTTATAGCATTATTTTCTTTGTAAATATGTATATATACATTGTTTGTTTGTATTTTAGAGGACCACATGGTAGACTAGTTATTTTATAGCTAATTGTCTCATCCTCTTTAAACATTGTATAAATAAATAAATAAAATAAATGCACCGGCTGATTTGGAATTTTTCTATTGCGTCCCTAAAATCCAGTTCCTAATGATGCTTATCTGTATGTACACACTTTTAAAAAGTTCGCTCTTTTTATCTGATCTGGGTCTGCACTGTTTGCCAATGTCCCAGTCTAGGTTTTACAGATAACTCTCTGTGTTATCCCCCCTTCCCTTTGGAAGAAATCAAATACAGAGGGTTATCTTTGTGTAGTTTCACGCATCATTTTTGTGTATATATCTTATATCCCGAATGAAAGTAAATATATAGTACAATCTATGGTAGAGTATATCACATATGGTTCTACACGTTCACACGCATCTCAATTAGTTCTACCGTCAGATCCGACAATATAACGATGGGGATGACGATGGGGCTGAATATCCATCATGCGTTTTAGCAGCATAACTAATATTCCCTTTAAGAATAAGACCAGGTGATCACTGCAGTAGATGATAGTATATAAACTAAAAGCTAATGGCAAAACCAAAACATATATTTTAAAACAGCAAGAGGGAATAGAATGTATAAAATAAACTATTTAGAAATTAACTATCAAATTTGGCATTTTTAAGATAAACATAAGACAAATAGGAATCAAATTGTTGAAAGAGAGAGAGAGAGAGAGAGAGAGAGAGAGAGAGAGAGAGAGAGAGAGAGATTAGTGTGTGGTAACGTCAAAGAAAAAGAGAGAGAGTGAGAGATTAGTGTGTGGTAACGTCAAAGAAAACGCAACTACGAAAAGCTACAATTACCATTAGGGAAACATGCCTATTCAAATTTATTGAAAATTTCACCACCAAAAACTGAAAGTTTTCAGAGACAAATTCTGATATTTTTCATATTTCTGCTCAAAACATAGATTGTGGGTACTCGTTAGAACCGCCTCGCCGAGGCGGTTCTAACGAGTACCCACAATCTATGTTTTTGAGCAGAAATAAGAAAAATAATGTATACCCCTGTAAACCCCAGTTTAACTATATAAAAGTGGGGTTTAAGGGGTCAAAACTATATAGGCGTGTTCTCGTGATGGGAACACAAGCCCTAAGACACTACTATCATTTCAACATCTTTTGAAAGTCGGCATTTGCCTGGTGCTTTACACAGAAGTAGATTTATGATTTAATTGAAACCAGTTGTCGTAACACAAATCGTTTTATTCGAGTAATTGGTTTTTAAAAACTCGAATATTTCCATTTTTTTTATACACGGTACAAATGGATGCAAATTATGCAGAAACCAGCAGGGTAGGTAAACTTGAGGCAGGTTTTCAACAAGTTCCTCTTGTAAAAAATATTATAAATTTTCACAAAAATGGTCATAAAACATGAATAATTAAAATCATTGAAAAAGCTAAACATTTTTTTCTGAGATAAATCCAAACTATCACTTTTATCAGGACCCAGGGTGAAGTTGGCTAGCTGTAAAAGTGCTTTAACCACCCCCGCCCCCGGTGGTTTATTCACCTAACCGTTCTAAGGCGGTGATCCCGGTGTTAGTCTTACTCTTTGTTGCTTTGTGGTTTATTCTACGAGGCGATTTGTTTTATGTCTTACTTTGTCTTATTTTGTTCTTGTGTTTTTTGGTCCTTTTAGCATTGCGATTACCTCGCTTGGGGAAGAGAGAGCTAATCTTAGTGCTTTTTGTACGTTTGTTCAATTTGTGCTTGTTTGAATTTGTCTGTTTCATCTTCCTCTTGGTGTCTTGGAAGGGCTGCGGCTTGTGATTGTGGCACTACCTGGACCCTTCTCTTACCTTTTTACTGTAGAAATCGCATAGGTCAGACCAATTATTTCGACTTAAATTCATTTTATGGTAAATATCTGAGAATAAACAGAAAAGGAAATGACAAAAGCATCTTTCCGAGTTATGTCAGACGGACAGTAGATCAATAGGAACAAAGGCAATGATCAGGAATCGATACAATAACCTAACACCTGCCGTCCAATGCACCAAAGGGAAAGAGGGACGCACTTAAAAAAAAAAAACGGCACCACAGTTAAAACACTACAAGCAGAAAGCCAAGGCAAAACGGCTATCCAAAATAAAAACAAATTACCAGGCCATGCATGCAAAGACACACAATGAAAGAAATAGTAAACCACAGCAGAAACACCGCCTTGGAACGGTCAGTACATAAATTTTACAGGGGGGAGGGGAGGGGACTGGGGTTTAAACCGATTTTACACGGCCACAGCTCTCGCCCTTAGTTCTGCCGTCGTATACACAAAACATTAGTTCAGTCCGCGTGAGGAGTTTCTAACTCATCAGTGCAACATCTCCGAGAACATGAAAATCAACAAAACACAAAGATGAAAAAACGATGAGGACTCGACAGCAAGAAATAACTAAAATGCTGAAGCAAAAGAAAACCAGCAGTGGGCCCTGGCGGGCCTGCCCAGAACTAGAACATCAGGCACCAAGTTTAATTAAATAAAATAACAGCACCTTTCAGTATACTTTTACAAGTTGCTTTGGGTTTCGTTTTCTGGCGTTCCTTTGCCTGTTTTATGTCTTCAGCGGCAAATTTGCTATGCCGATTCAGTTTATTGAAATAAGAAATGAAGATACGAAGGAAAGGCTGCAATCACGAAATCCAGCTATCCCAAACCAACAGATATGGGTTTTGTGATCTTTTATTTTAACACAAGACAACATCATCTCAAAAACAGAAAGAACGAACAAACAAAGAGAATCATGCCTACAGTTATTGATAAAATATAATAAAAAGCATGCCTGTCTGGCTACGAACTATTGATAATTTACTTATTCCCCATTATGTGATGAGAGCCCATTTCGGTAACTATAAGCTGTTTGTTTGTTTGTTTGTTTTTGTTTTTTTTTTAGCTTTTAGCTTTCGTTACAGGCTCAGCATGGACGACTCTATGGTCGAACAAAACACACTCTGATCAATAATGAGTAAATGTGTAGGCTAATCAAGATCTGTCATCACGAAAATACGCCTAAATAAGTTTGACCCCCTTAAACCCCACTTTTATATAGTAAAACTGGGGTTTGCAGGGGTATACATTATTTTTCTTATTTCTTCTCAAAAATAGATTGTTGGTACTCGTTAGAACCGCCTCAGCGAAGCGGTTCTAACGAGTACCAACAATCAATGTTTTGAGCAGAAATAGAAAAATATCAGAATTTTTATCTGAAAACTTTCAGTTTTTGGTAATAAATTTTTTAATATATTTGAATAGGCGTGTTTTCGTAATGCTCATATCTCCTCAGGTAGCTGTCGTTTAGAGAAATATAAGCGGAAAATAACCTTTCGGATGAACTGTAGATGGGTCAACCATCGCTAAGGTGCAGGACCCGCCTCATTGTTGCCTGTGCCTCTACTTAGCCTTGGGCTTTTGGCGATTCCTTTGGCTAGATATTGTCAATATAAATTTGAATACAAAATTTTATCAAAATATTCCGTATTGTTTAAGACGTATGGCTATTTCCATATGTTGGCCTCGGAATTGCCTCGGTCAGTGAAAATTGGGATTTGGCAAGCCCAATGTCTTGATCTGTCGGTATCAACATGTATTTGAAAACGTATCAATGTATTTCTAGGGTTTCAAGAGTAACTGGTATTTTCGCTGTCACATTTGGCCTCGGCCTTTCCTCAGTCAAATTGGCAATTTCTTTGTCTGGACCGTGTAAATATTAATGTTTATTCAAAACTTTATCGAAATATCCTACGGAGATTTCAATATTTTCAGATTGTTTTTTATTTTTATTTATATTTATATTTAGCAAGCGTAATGGCTAGATCTTGTCGGTATATATCAAAATATTTCCGATGATTCAAGCACTATGATCATTTTTGCCAATTACCACTGAAGGACAGACGAACACACAAGGTGAATATAGAGATCGCTTTGAAAGTCAACCTTTTAATCGGTCAACTTTTCTGAGGGTCGTGCAATTACAGAAACACGTCTGGAAAACGTTTCAAAAATGAGTCGCGTTAAAGGCGAATAAATGCCTTCGAACAGCACACAGATTCTGATCATCCTGCGCATGCGCAAAGCATCATCCGGGTCATTGCGCTTTATTCATACATTCGGTAGAATCCAGTGATTAAGCGGACAGTGAAGGATCTGATCAGACTGCGCGGATGAGCAGGCTGATCTGGGCCTTCGCTATCCGCATATGCCCGAAGACATACTTTCGCATGGCTTGGTCCAGTCGTTACCAGATGAAAGTAGTTGCGGTCATGGTACCAAAGCCGTAATCCAAAATCATAAATCCATAAACGAATGACGAATCAGAATGTTCAGACCAACAGACATGGACCCCAGAACAAAGGGTGTAATCAGGCGTCCGCGGATAGTAAGCATTACTTGGTAAGCAAGCTTCGCCCACCATGCCCATGGGCCTGAACGAAGGAAATATCGGTAGAAGCGTATGTCCGGGATTTGGGAAGTCTACTTATGGCGCGTCACTGGCAAAAACATCAGAAACAATTCTGGAAACTGCCACATTGTAGGGATTGACTAGATCATGATGTCTCCCATAGAACTTCTTAAGTGTTGCTACCAGTTTGGTTTTTTGATACCCCTGGCTCAACAACTTTTGAGTGAGCACTTGAGCCCAGACACTGATAACTCATAGCAGGTTGTCACTCGGCAAGCAGAATACAGCGCCTTGACCCATATATACATACTACGCAACTCATGCAAATAGACGTAAATGCTGAACTAGCATATAGCTGCAGTCTGAGCCCAGTTGTTCAAAGCTAACGACGTCGTTAGTTAACGATTCGTTAAAATTTTAATCGAGTGATACGCAAATATGCTGAAATTTTTTGCTGAAAAAATGTGAGTAGCTTTTGCAGTGCAAAAGCTACTCACATTTTTTCAGCAAAAAATATCAGAATATTGTATATTGAATCCGCTAAAACAGTTAACGAAATGACCCTTAACGAGCTCGTTAAGCTAACGACGCTTTGAACAACCGGGCCCTGAACATTTGCGTCCCTTCTTTGCATGGGCAGGCTCATATTATAGAGTATCACATTATATCAAAACTTAAGGTCATGAACGGACTTCTTTTTCTCGTATCAAAAATTGCATCTTCAATCACTGAATCGTAATGTCATCGCACCATGAAAAACATTTATTTTGGAGAATATGCAAGAAGGAAAGGATTACATCAATTTATAGGGACCAGGAGCCTAATTACTTTTCCATTGGCTTCCATTATAGTATTTGGCTTAACTCGGACGCTAACAATATTCCTTGACTTCCAAATCAATTCTCAAATTAAAGGTTAGCCTCAGACATTACAAATCAGAGCACTGACAGCACTGGTGATTCGATTGTCTCTGAATGTTGGCTGGGAAATGGTCCTGAACGTGGACTTAAGCCTGTTTCATTTAACTTTAACTTTATGTAATCTAAGCAAACATGGCAGACCCTGATCAGACGCCGCGTTCCGGAATCTGATCTGGGTCTGTACTGTTTACCAATGCTCCAGTCTAGGTTTTACAGGTAACTCTCTTTACACGGCACTCTGATGTCACAAAGACAACATATAGGACGGCTATAGATAACCGTTACCCGGATTTTGTACAAACGCGTAGAGAACACAGATTTTGTATACACGTCTCGTAAATAAATGTTGCAGTCTTAACTTAACCCTTAAAACGCCAAGAAAACCAACATCTGAAAATGTCGTCTGTTTATATCGTCTGCTGAATATTCTTGCAAACTTTTCAAACCTATATTTGCATACAGGCAAACAGTGTGGACCCAGATCAGACTGCTCCTAAAGTCTGATCTGGGTCCACACTGTTTACAACAATGACTTTCAAAGTAACCAACAGAAGACAAAGCAGACGACAACTGTTGTAACTGGCGCTTTAAGGGTTAAAAAGTATAATTGATACCCCGATTTACTGCTGCGGACAAATAGAAGATTCACATTACGAAAACATGCCTATTCAAATATACTGAAAATTTTACCACCAAAAAATGAAAATTTTCAGATAAAAAAAACTGATATTTTTCATATTTCTGCTCAAAACATAGATTGTGGGTACTCGTTAGAACCGTTAGAATAAGAAAACTAATGTATACCCCTGTAAACCCCAGTTTTTCTATATAAAAGTGGGGTTTAAGGGGGTCAGCATTATATAGGCCTGAAAAACGAACTCTTTACATATCGCTTAATCTTCTACTATAAGGAGATGCTTCATTACCATATCAACAAACGGTCTACTATTTGAAAAAGTCCAAAAAGTACATAAGCAATACAAAACAATTTTAACTGTTGAAGCTGTTTAGAATAAGCTGCTCAGTGCATGCAATTCTCTATTCAAAACTTGATTGACACTGTGGACTATTTGTCAAGGATGCGCTGCCATTGTCCAATCATCTGTTATCACCGAAATCCCTTTAGGATTTGTGCTAGTATTAAAGTGACTTCTACTAGTTAGATTATTATCTCTAGTACTGGCATTAGTATTGAACTGTTACCAACCGTGGGACTTTTATCAATATTCGAACATAAATTTGGAATATTGTTTTTTTTGTTTGTTTTTTTTTGTTGTTTTTTTATTGCCCCGCTTAGTCTGATTAGAGTCTTCCTTGTCCGCACGAAGAGAATTTGCATCCTTTGCTATCCGATTGAAGATTCTGACAAGACTGTGCAAATGGGCAGGTTGATCTGACGCTTCACAAGGCGCACATGTCCGATGGAATACTTTTGACGTTGTGATTCAACCATTACTTGCCTGCATTAAATCTGTCTATAAGTATAGAAGGGTATGGTTCAGCTAAAATGTACATAATGATTTATTAGCCGTTCGCCTAGTATATATCTGGACCACAAAAACTGTATTACTGCAAATGTAGAGTACCTTGATTACCATCACGAAAACATGCCTATATAATTTCGACCTCCTTAAACCCCACTCTTATATAAGATAAGATAATTCGATAAGATAAGATAATTTTATTTCAGAAACATAGGCCTACTGGTCCTTGAGTTCTACAGGTATACATATAACTAAGTGTGTACATAAAGTACAGAAATGGCGAACAATATTGCATTTTCCATTTTGTGAACAGTGATTTTAGGCTGTTCAACATATTTAAGATTTCAATATACTTTTATAACTATTATGCATTGTACGGAGAGATTGTGAGCACCAACACACTTCCAAATATCTTTTTATACGGTTTCTCATCATCGATAATAACTTACTTTGTTACATAGCTATATATGATTTGCGTGGGACCAGTTTGGAATTCTGACAGGGAAGACAATTTTCTTCACTCCCAAAACTCGCCCTGTTTACCCATTTCCATCACGTAAGTAAACACGGATATCCCTCATTTACATGGTTGACAAAAGCATATAATATAAGGAAACAGATATGTAAGGCGTGAAGTCACAGATCAGCCTATGCAACCACATGCCCCAATTGCACAGGCTGATCCGAGATCAGCTCTATCACCAGGTAACTATACGTTAAATTCCCAAATTTGCAAAACAAAATCAAAAATCAGTTTACACATTCGCGCAGTCTGAATCCTAGGCTTACCTGGTCATCAAACAACTTCAAACGTTTTATTAATATTATGTGGGAACCAGTAAGGAATTCTGCCAGGGGAGATGGCCATCTCCTCTCCCAAAATTCCCTGTTTACCCATACTAATCATGCTCAATAGCAAAGAATACACCGCCTTCCCTAAGAGACAACTATTTCTATGCTCGATAAGACAGAGTGCAAACAAATACCGAAATCTGAGGTTTTGGTATCCATGATCAGCCCCAGATCAGCCTATGCCATCTCATAATTAGATCGCATAGGTCGATCCCCGACCTCCTCGATCATCGGGTAACTACAAATAAATTGGATAAACTCAAATTGAATAAATGAAATCTAAATTCAGTCTTCATATTCACTCAGCCTGGTCCCAGACTAACTTGTTTATCAAACAACTTTAACATTTTATTTCTATTATGTGGGAACCAGAATGGGAATTTTGTTGCCAGGGGAGATAATTATCCCCTCTCCCAAACTCCGCCTGTTTACCCTCACTCACCATGCCCAGTAACAACTAATATATCTCTTTTTACGATTGGCAAATACCTCTAAGCACAATATGGACAGTTGCAAACAAGTACAGAAACTTACGTTTTAAAACCCGTGAGAAAGAATTCCCAGATGGTGCCAGCTCAAGATCAGATCGCACAGGTCCGTCTGCGCCCTCCGCAATCATCAGACCACTGTATCTTGAAAAAAACATAGACATCTAAGTTCAGTCTGCAGCCTGCCAGGGGAGTTGAAAACTTGCACTTGTCTCTGACAGGCTGGTGATCAAACAGCAATAACAAAAACGAAAATTATATCAATAGCAACAACAGCAATAACAATGTTATTATTATCATCCCCACCATTACCAACACTATAACCACCATTATCACTGTTGTCATCATCATCACCACCAACACTACCATCCTCCTTACTGACATTGCTATTTTAATCACAATTATCACCATCACCACCGCTACTACCACTATTATTGTTTTTACAAACTACTTAAGAATACCAGCTCATTTCTTTTTTTAAAGGCTTTATATATATAAATAGCCAAATTGCGAATATCTTTTTTCCGGTTTGACGTTAAAAACTCAACAAATTTACGCATATTTGGTCTAACCCGAAAATATCTAGGTATAAATAAAATTCTAAGATGTGCGTAATTAGAGCATTCCAATACAAAATGATACTCGTCTTCTAAAACATTACAATAACTACATTTCCTTTCATTAATATCTACCCTTATCGGCCTAGACCACCTCCCCGCCTCTGTTTCCAACCTGTGTGACGAAACTCTTAATCTGGTCAAAGCTATTTGAAATTTTTTAACAGTTACACAGTCTAAATATAGTAAAACTGGGATTTACCGGGTATACATATTATTTACATATTTTTTCTTATTTCTGCTCAAAAGCATAGATTGTGGGTACTCGTTAGAACCTCTCCGAGGTGGTTCTAACGGGTACCCACAATGTATGTTTTGAGCAAAAATATTAAAAATGTCAGAATTTTTATCTGAAAACTTTCAGTTTTTTTGGTGGTGAAATTTTCATATATATATAAATAGGCGTGTTTTCGTAATGACTGTACGCAAGGACCTGTGCTGTTGGCATATATACTCCGGTACGTTTAGTCGAATACAGACCTTACTAACTTACACAAAGGGACGTTTGCTCTTAAAACACTTTGGTTATCATCCGTAAAATTTCTGCACCTGTAAATTTTATTATCCGAAGATTATCATATTTATCCTAAGTACCCAAACATCTTCATTCCTTACCATACTTGTACTAACATATGTCAAACACATTTTGACTGTCTGTTCATGTGTGTATAAATTGCTGGATGGGTGGTTAACAGTGACAGTTAACCCTGATCAAACGTCGAGTTTTCGGCGTCTGATCTGTGTCTACACTGTTTGCTCAGACCCGCTTGTCCCAATATTTCAGTTAAATAGGGTATCTTCCTATTATGGATGCGCGAATAAGCATAGTAATGAGTACGTTATCTCAATGAGGAGTCTATTCCTTGTACTTGGACTTCATCTTCTGTTTATTGTTTTGGACACATTCGGTAAGTACAAGCGATTCTTTTGACGGTGCTAAAATACTTCGCGGAGCAGATAGATCGATCGATCGAGCGAGCGGTAGATAGATAGATATATAGGCAGGCAGGCATGCAGGCAGACAGGCAGACAGATAGACAGACTGACAGAGCGGCCGATAGATAGATAGACAGATAGATAGAATTCAAAGATTGAAAGACAAACAGCGTAGTTTCTGATGATACGGCTATTTTTGAATCGTCTCATTAGGATTTACCCCATTCGTAACACGAATAAAATTAAGTGATCTGTTCTGCCTTAATGTGAAATATTCGAAATATTGCCCTTTATTGTATTCAAAAAGGTCTGTTCAAGATATTGATCATTGTATCCATGACACTGCATCGACATTGAAGTGACGTTTTATAAACGTCATGTGCCCGTTCGGATAATGACATTTCATCGACGTTGAGGCGACTTTGTATGAACATCATTTGCCCGCTGGAATAATGATGTCGTATCGACATTGTGGTGACGTTGTATAAACGCCATGTACCGCTGGGATGAAACAAGGACGGATAAACCAGAAGGTACCCTTACAAACAAGGGTTAGGCAACGGGTGGGAAACGCGCGCGCAACTTATCATACTAGGAATGATTAGCTGCTGGAACGTTCCACCTATAGAAGGCGAGAGATGAACGTTCAGAAAATCTCCTCTCATATCCAGCAGGTTTTTCATACTGACCGTTCTAAGGCGGTGCTCCTTGTATTGACCGTTCTTTGTAAGGCTTCGTGTTGATTCAGAGTTGAGGTAGAGGACACCTATACAGACCGAAGATATACAGTTCCAAAGGACTCTCTGAAATACTTCGAGATATCCGTACCTCGACATATCAGATTTGCAGAATTGAGGAAAACAACCACATTTTACAAATATATGTGTAACTGGACTCTTGAAGTTAGAGATATATTGAAAATATTGCGGAAAAGAGGAGAAGGAGCAATTTCTCCTCTTTTCCACAATATTCTTTTTACCTGTTGTTAGATTTTCATGTTTAAGCAGGGACCAGATTTTCACTTCGAGATAAGCGGTTATTCGAGATAAGCGAGGTCGAGATAACGAGAGTCAACTGTGTTTGTAATTTGGATCTACATCAGAATTTAGGATTGCGCTTTCGCGCGAACAAAACTGGTTTGTCCCCCAGTTATTTTCCTGCTGGCCGTTTCAAAGCGGTTCTTCTGTTGCAGTTCTTTGTTTGTGCGTCCGTAGGTTATATGTGGCGTTTGTGTTGTCCTTATTTGTTCCTCTTCTCTCATTCTTTTGGTGCCTCGGGAATGCTGTGCTTCGTGATTGTGGCTGGGTATCTTTACTTATATTTTTGTGGTCCTTAGATTCATGTCGTCCTATTTTTATGCTAGCATTACCACTCGCTATATGACTGCCCTTTTTGATTTTTTTTTTTTTTTTTTTTTGCGTTATGTTTTCTTGTCCTGATGCTAGTATTGTGTTCTCACTTCAACAGCTGCACAATTTGCTATGTGTGTCTTTATGTTCCTTTGTGCTTTGCTCACCATTTGCAATCCGACTGTGTTATTATTATTATTATCATTATTATTATTATTGAACAGTTGAACTTCGGGTGAATATTTGGTACCAATATAATCGATTTAACACCCCCACCGACGGGTAGTTTTTACTACTGACTATTCTAAGGCGGTGGTTCTTGTGCGGTTTTTTCTTTGTGTGGCCCTGTGGTTGCTCGGTGCGTTTGTATTTTTCATGTTTTATCCTACCTGTAGTCTTATCGTTGTGTTTAGTGGATCACTTCTAGTATTGTTATCACCTTGTTGGGGAAAAGGCAGCTGGTTGCTATGTATTTCTATTACAAAAACACGCCTATTCAAATATATTGAAAATTTTATAACCAAAATAGGAAAATTTTCAAATAAACAATTCTGATATTTTTCATATTTCTGCTCAAAACATAGATTGTGGGTACTCGTTAGAACCGCCTCGGCAAGGCGGTTCTAACGAGCACCCACATCTATGCTTTTTAGCAGAAATAAGAAAAATAATATATACTCCTGTAAACCCCAGTTTTACTATATAAAAGTGGGGGTTAAGGGGGTCAACATTATATAAGCGTGTTTTCGTGATGCCTTTGGTCTGTGGCATGTTTACTGTCTGACATGGTTTGTTTGCTCTTTCTCTTGATTACATTAGTAGGCTATTTACTGTGACTGAGACTATTCCAGGACATCTGCTTACTTTGTATCCGAGAGAACGACATTTAACCATTTTATTATTTCAATATCTCTATGGGTGCAAAAACTTCGAAAACCAAACTCTCTCCACAAACTCTCGAAGATCTTCAAAAGTACGTCGATTTCACAATAGAAGAGATAAAGAATTGGTAAGCCGGAATAACAGCTACAGCGTAGCTATAATTCAAGAGAAGCCCAAATGTATTATTAGTTTCTTGATAAACATACAACTTTTGATAACACTTTAGAATCACCTCGATCAACAATAAGGTATCTCTTCATTGAACTTTAGCTTAGAAAGGTTTATTTGGCTTCCTTCTTTGGTTCTAGCTATGTTTCAAGTTTGAATTATGTACAAGTAAACTGTAGTTTTTTAATTAATATTTGTTGTTCTCAACAACTGATTTTAAAGAGAGGAAAAAAGACGGATATCTACTTATAAACATATCAATAAATTAAGTTATCTCAGACACTAAGACACTCATCTGAAAAAACAAACAAAAAAAAAAAAAAAAAAAAAAAAAAAAACAACAAAAACTTGCTTATTTGTTTATCATTTCACGTAATTTTCAAAATATTTTATAGCTGCTGAATCGAGCGTTTAGGGGACTTATGTAATTTGCGTGATTCCGACCAGCCGTGAAATGTTTGTGCTTCGTTAAAGTACGTTGTCTCAGCCTTAACGTTCAAACAATATATTAAAATGCACAGTGTATGTTAAAGTTTGCCAAGATACATGCGTTTTCTTGCAATCAACATATTTTGCTAATACCTATAAGTATGATTAATTCTAACATGTAGAGAGATAAGTCTACGTATCGGTGCTTAAAATAACTGGACAGACCTACACTTTTGGTGTTGACGTAAGCTATAATATTTCTGTACCATTTAGATCACATCAACTACTTCGTCCTTTATGACTGTGACTTGGTGAGTTTTTTTTTTCAACTTGGATACTTTTATAACATTTATGTATGAATCTATACAAAATATCTATTTGCACGTCTTCATGTGCAACGGGAAGGAAAATGATTATTCTGAGCCCCTATTAATAAAACGACAATATTCCATCACGAAAACACGCCTATATACTTTTGACCCCCTTAAACCCCACTTTTATATAAGTAAAACTGGGGTTTACAAGGGTATACATTATTTTTTCTTATTTCTGCCCAAAAACATTGATTGTGGGTATTCGTTAGAACCGCCTCGCCGAGGCCCACAATCTATGTTTTAAGCAGAAATATATCAGATGTTTTATCTGAATTTGTTTTTCAATTTTTGGTGGTAAAATTTTCTGTATATTTGAATAGGCGTGTTCTCGAAATGCTCCACACCACCTACTCTCCCTGCCATGAGGAAGAGTAAATTATTCATTTATGTTAATTAGGCATTCATATAATGACAGAAACAGTTTGCCCACATATGTTTACCATCATTTCGCTCACCAGTGCATTAACCCGGACGATGAATTTCCATTTTATATCTACATACACATCCAACACCAAAATTAAATCCAAATGGTAGTCACCCTGGTATACAATGTCCAAAAATCTATCAAAGCGGAAAAGTTACCACGTCTATCAAGTCCCCTAACTATCCAAATTCAACGTTGACTACACCCGTACTAAGATCTATCGGAATTAGCGTTTTATGATGACTAAATATATCAACTCAGGAGAATTATCTGATTTTGCACTACAATTCAAAGAGATATGAAATCGACATTTATTAAAGGACAAGGTACAACCTATATATTACATGGCTGTTTGCATGCTTCATGGTTAATCAGGCCTCGAGCTACAAAAAGGTTACAACATGGATATTCTGCGGCATACTACGTGCATGGTTGTTAACCGATTTATCGTTAATAAGTTTGCTTACCTCTTTTATTGCCAGTCTACAGACAAAACGACGGCTTCCTCCTCAAACTATGTCAGATGATTAATACCTTACTATCAATGTCTGTGTTTTGGCTCATCGTGGTCCTGTTTGTGGATTTCTTGTGTTCTGGCTTCAGATCGCAATTGAACTCTTTGCTTTGTTTCATCACAGTGTTTTTGATTATATGTGTTTCATTATGATGTTTCACAGATGCGGACCGAACATATATTTGTAATTTGGCGTTGCATCAGAATTAAGGGTTATTCTCCGCCTCACCCTATCCGCCCGCCCCCTTGTGGGTCCAACAAGTAGTTTTTCTATTTGCCGTTCCTAGGCGGTAATTCTGTTGCATTTCTTCTTTATTTGTGCGTCGCGTCTGTGGTTTCAAACGTGGCGTTTGTTTTGTCATTGCTTGTTCGACAACTCTCCTTTTTTGGTGCCTCGGGAAGGCTGTGTTTTCTGTCGTGGCGTTTCCCGTGTTCTTCAATTATACGTTTTGGGTATGGTATGTATTATAGTGAAAGATTCAGATCAGCTAGCAAAACTACAGAATGTGGTCATGCATAATTGTATTTACAGTCTGCGGACAAAAAAGGCACAGATCAGTAAAGAACTTGATGCCTCTATGATACCGCTTCACGTGGCACAAACCATTTATTTATTTATTCAGGTATGATGAGTACAAAGCTAGTTTGAAGGCAGGACAAACAGAACTCACAAAAGAAGAATTCATAAAGGTGTATAATTCTCTGTTTGTCGGAGACGCGTCAGACTTCGCAGAACAAGTTTTTCGTACTTTCGATACTGATAAAAGTGGAACGGTAGATTTCAAAGAATTTTTAGTTGGGCTATGTGTGTCTGGCAGCACGAATTTCAATACGAAACTACAATGGGCTTTTCAAATGTATGACATTAACGGAGATGGTTATATTGCATGGGACGAAATGAGGCATATAATCTCAGTAAGTAAACATGATTAAAGCTGCTATGTAAGAAAAAATACCTCAAATAGATATATACATCCAAGGTGTCCTTGTCCGCATGAAGAAACTTTGTCATTACGAAAACACACCTATTCAAATATATTGAGAATTGTACCTCCAAAAAATGAAAATTTTCAGATGAATAATTCTGGTAGTTTTTATATTTATGCTCAAAACATAGATTGTGGGTACTTGTATCGAGGTGGTTTTAACGAATACCCACAATCTATGTTTTAGAGTAGAAATAAGAAAATTAATGTATACCCCTGTAAATCCCAGTTTTACAGTATAAAAGTGGGATTTAAGGGGATCAAAACTGTATAAGCGTTGTTTTCTCACGCTGTGGCTCATTTGATCCCTTTCCCCTAGACTGCATTCAATTAATCGCACTTTTAACAGTTACTCGCAAACTGTAGCTATGACAGTTGTTGGCAGCTGACAGCGAATATCCGCCAACTAAATTTAAGCGGTGTTTTGGCAAAAGCAAAATGGCGGCGAATAAAGAGATTGCATCAGAAGAGACGGCAGATCCCATGACCGAAAGTCAATCAGAAGATTGTACATACACAGATTTTTCACCGGAAATACAACACGTCCTGTAATCCTCAAGCACATTCTGCAAAATGTCAGCAAGGCATCTGCAAGGATATTAAGAATATGGTATTTATTCGAATACTATGAAAAACAATCGCGATTCATGGTCGACGAAGTGATAACATTTTGGAGGAAGACATGAACTAAATAATGTTACTCTACTTCAAACTACAAAGATGTCATATGAAGAGTTGAAGTTACACAAAGAAAACGATTGTTTGTCCTTTCATGTGCTCTTTGTTTTGATTAAATATAAATATAAACGATTACCTTAAGAAACAAGAAATACACAAAAGAACGAAACTAAGAGACTCACGAAAGGCCATAATCACGATTTATGGTCGACGAAATAATAACATTTTGGAGGAAACGCATGAACTAAATAATGCTACTCTATTGCAAACTACAAAGATGTTATGTGAAGAGTTGAAGTTACACAGAGAAAATGATTGTTTGTCCTTTCATGTGTTCTTTGTTTCGATTAAATATAAATATAAAAGATTACCTTTGGAAACAAGGAACACACAAAAGAACGAAACTAGGAGACTCATGAAAGGCCATAATCACTGATCGTAGCCCTACCAAGGCAAGGGATAATATAAAGGTCATTTTTTGCCCTTAAACTTGATATAGTTCCGGTTAATTCCTTGAAGGTATAGAGATATTCGTTCAAGTATAAAAATATTTTATTTTGTTTTCCAGGCTATTTATAAAATGACAGAAGCTATAGTGCCACAAGAACTTAGTACACCAAAGAAGATGACAAACAAATTATTTCGCCAGTTGGACTTGAATCGAGACGGATGGATATCGTATGAGGAGTTTTACTTTGGAGCTTCGAGGGAACCCATCATTCTTCATCTTCTCGAATGTGACCCTTTTGGCTCGGATAGTCCGGCAACCCCAATCAAAAGTGACATATTCACATTTCGATAAAACATTAAATATATGCGTTTATTTCATGATTATTTGAGCCACGCCAAGCGAAAATGTGCCTCCAGGCCATGCGCGGATAGCGATGGCCTTGATCAGACAGTGCATTTGCGCAGTCTCATTATGTCATTTGCTGTCCGCCGCCAGAATCATCCGATACTATAGGATGTTTCTTCGGAGAGCAAACGCCCGGCTGAGATCTTGCGCATGTGTAGAATGATCTGAATCTGCACATTGTACACATGTTGGAATACACGTTTTCGCTTGACGCGGCGGCTACTAGGTGTTTTACCGACCGACCGTTCTAAGGCGGCGGTGCCGGTGTTAGTCTTACTCCTTGTTGCTTTGTGGTTTATTCTACGAGGCGATTTGTTGTATGTCTTTCCGTGTGTCATTTTGTTCTTGTGTTTTTCAGTCCTTTTAGTATTGCGATTACCTCGCTTGGGGAAGAGAGAGAGCTTATCTTAGTGCTTTTCGTACGTTTGTTCGGTTTGTGCTTGTTTAGATTTGTCGGTTTCCTCTTCCTCTTGGGGTCTGGGAAGGGCTGCGGTTTGTGATTGTGGCACTCCCTGGACTTTTCTCTTACTTTTTAGATGCTTTGCCTTGCATAATTAAGTATCAGTTATTTGTATACTGTTAACAATGCGTCGGGGGTCAATATACCAAAATCGTATTCCGGAAAATCATAAAGTGGATAGACACAAAGGCAAAATAAGGAAAGTTCGGACAGACAGACATGGACCCAAAATAAATAGGGTGTACTCAGGCGTCCATGGACTGTAAAAAATACTTGGTAAGCACACTACGCTCACCATGCCCAGTCTGAACAGAGATTAAGCAAAATACGGGAATTAACGTCCGGTGTTTACGCAGTCTGTTACAAATCAAAAAAGGTAAGAGAAAAGTCCAGGGAATGCCACAGTCACAAATCGCAGCCCTTCCCAGACACCAAGAGGAAGAGGAAACCGACAAATCTAAACAAGCACAAACCGAACAAACGTACGAAAAGCACTAAGGTTAGCTCTCTCTTCCCCAAGCGAGGTAATCGCAATATTAAAAGGACTGAAAAACACAAGAACAAAATGACACACGGAAAGACATACAACAAATCGCCTCGTAGAATAAACCACAAAGCAACAAAGAGTAAGACTAACACCGGGACCACCGCCTTAGAACGGTCGGTTTTTTCTTATTTCTGCAAACCACCGAGGGGTTTAAAGCACTTTTACAGCTAGCTAACTTCACCCTGGGTCCCGATGCTACTCTTAATATAGATAAAAAATTCGGTTCGCATTAAGGCTCCCAACTCAGTCAATGCATCAAAACGAAAACATAAAAATCAAATTAATCACTAAAATAAACAAAGACGAGTACTCATGGCTAATTCTACTGTATGCCAGAGTAAATGAAAACCATTAGTTGAACCACGGCGGGCCAAGCCAAAGACATATCGTCAAGCCCCAACCAACTGGTTAAAGTTTTACGAAGAGGTCGTCATTGAGACTGAGGCCCGAACCGCCGTCGTGCAATTAAAGAGTGAAACATAGCCATCAACAATGATTGGGTTGACAGCTGGCATGTAGTCTGCCGCATAATATCCAGGCAAAAAAGCATCATGAAACAGGACATTTTTTTCATAGTAATATTATTTTTTTCTAAAGTAGACTATTCTATGTTTGAAGTCTGACATACGCATTGTTGCAGATGGAGTTGTCATACAAAAATCAAAACCAAACGACAAGCAGTGTAGATCCTGATAAGATGTATCATCTGGTTCTACACTTTTGCAAAAGTATATGTTTTGGTCTATTGGGTTGAAAGAGTTAACCCATTTATGCCTAAAGTTCCAGATAAAATGGACATTGGCAAACAGTGAAGACTCTGATCGATTAGGATCTGAAGTTTGTATTTAGAACGAGAATTGCTGTAAAACATGATAACAATTAAAACTAACCAGGCACTCCTTATATTGATATGAACCGGTCCAAAGAATTAATGTAGAAGAGGCCACTGGGCATAGAATTGTTAATTTCCTTACTGAATATGAATAAGCATATTAACCCATTTAAGCCAAGCGTCCCATAAAAGGGACATTGACAAACATGATCAGACACGGTGTCTGATCAGGGTTCACGCTGTTTGCATTAAGTTAAGAAATTTCTACAAAACATGACAATGATAAAAAACTAACATTTATATAGGAAATGGACCTGTCCAAAGAGTTTTGGTAGAAAAGTGCACTCGGCATAGATTGGTAAACGGAGATATTCCTGTTTACGTGTATTTAATACCTTTGTTTTTCATTTAGCATTGTGTTTCTTTCCTTAGCCGTCAGTCCCAAAGACACGACATGACTTACGTGTGTCTACAGTGTACCTTGGTTACCTTTTGTGGATAGTAGCATAGACTGCTAGATTTAGGAGCTCCTCCTTAAACTTTAAAAGGTATGGATTTCTTTACAAATAAAATGAAATACAAATTATAAAATCAGGGTACGTAGTCATCCGCAGCCAACAGAAGAAGCCAGCACATGTGCAATGACACCCTTGGAGACAGAGAAAAGACCAACATTACAAATAGAGGAATCGGATTGGAACGGTCAATACCATGACTATGGCTGGGCTCGAGGCATAAACTCCATGCCATCCTCGGTACTATTTCAGACGCTACTTCAAACATAAATAATTCGGTTGATCCATATAGATGTACCCCAACTTTACAGTTGAACTTCACAGTGTAATATATGGAAAAGAACCGATTCCGAAACAAAGCTGTTGTCGAAGGTAACCTGATGTAGACCCTTGAGAAACAATAAGCGAGACTAATTTAGACGCGACTATAGGCAACAGATCCAGGAAACCACCGTCGGATACAGATTTAGGTAAGAGCTGTCATTTAGTCTGGAACCGATTCACCGTCATGCGGGTAAAGAGAGGGTCAGGGCTTTTTTTAATTGTAAAGTTGATCAAGTATGCTGTCTTGCGCACACCATCCGTATATTTAATAATTGTCTTTTAAATCACAATTCTTTGCTGTGCATTTTGAAAACCAAATCGCTATTTTCAAACGAATGTCGCATCTGTAAATCAGAAAAGGTAAGAGAATAGTCCAGGGAGTGCCACAATCACAAGCTGCAGCCCTTCCCAGACACCTAGAGGAAGAGGAAACACACAAAACCAAACAAGCGCAAATAGAATAAACTAAGGACTAAGATTAGGTCTCTCTTCTCCAAGCGAGGTAATGTCAATGCTAAAAGGACTGAAAAAACAAGAACAAAATAACACAAGCTTGATACAGAACAAATCGCCTCGTAGAATAAACCACAAAGCACGAAAGAGTAAGACTTACACCCGGACCACCGCCTTAGAACGGTCACTAGAATAAACCACCGGGAAACTTTGACGGTACAACGAGGGGCGGTCCGAAATTATCCGGACTTTTCATGCTCCTCTCTTTTTACAAACAGCAACCTATACATTTTATAAATGAACAAAATTTGCATTGTATCGCGTATAGATCGGTCAGTTTATTTTCAATGAGGATTGTGTACACACGAAGTTTTGAGCATTTAAACAAGGTAGGTGTTAGCGATATATTATGGACTGTAAGCTGGAGGAACAGAGGATGAAAAGTAATTGCAGTCATGGTACCTAAGCCATAATCCAAACTCATAAATCCGTAAACGAATGACGAATCAGAATGTTCAGACCAACAGACATGGACCCAAGAAAAACAATGCCATAATTTTCTAAGGTTTATAGCTGGGTTAAACATTTTAGGGAATGACAAGCCTAGACCAGGCAGGCCTGCTGAGGCAGTGTCCCCTACAGTTATGGCGAATGTTGAGATTTTTGTGAACACAGATGGAAGGGTGACACTGCAAGAGGTAGCTACTCAGTTTAGCATTGCCAAAGCGTCAGCACATTAGATTTTACACGAATAAATAGTATGAGCAAGGTAAGTGCTATGTGGGTACCGAAACAGCTAACAGAAGATCAAAAGACATCCAGGGTAACCATAGCAACAGAACATTTGGGGCCTTTTATCCATGATGAAAATAAGGTTTTGAACTGTATTGTCACCCGGGATGAAATGTGGGTTCATTATGTTGACTCGGAAACAAAACCTCTGTCAAAGCAGTGGAAACGGGCTGACTTCTTACCTCCTTAGAAGTTTAAGCTGCCAACATCTGCTGGCGAGGTTTTGGGATTCACGTGGAATAATACTGGCTCATTTCATGCCTAAAGGTCAAACTGCTAGATACTATTCAGAAGTAATTTTGAAAAAAAAAAAAAAAAAAAACTCAAAGAAAAAACTGAAAATGTTACGTCCCAGGCTAGCCCTGAAAATGTCTTTCTTTTGCATGACAATGATTCCTCTTATACTGCCTTATCTACAGTAGAACTTACCATATCCTTTAAGTGGCAGTTGTTGTCCTACACTCCGTACAGTCCAGACACTGGCCCCCTGCAACTTTAAATTTTATCCAAAACAGAGAAAAAAGCTCGCTGGAAACAAATATGAGACCAAGGCGGCATTAATTTCAGCTGTAAATCAATACCTCAGCAGTAGGACTACTTTATTGTTTGCACAGAGAATACAAAACCTCCCACGAAGATGACAGAAGTGAAAAGACATATATGGGGACCAACTTGAAAAAGAACAAAAAATAATTTTTGCAAAATATTTAACAGTTTTTGAGAAAGAGCAAAACGTCCGGATATTTTCTGACCACCCCTCGTGTTCATGCAGAAGTTCGTGATGAAAGCCCGCCCTGATTGTTTAATTTTGCCATTAACAATTTATTTCTATTATTTATGCCAGACTCGCACTCGTAAAACTAAAGAATTATGAAATGTAAATCCTGTACGAGGGTCGTGCAAAAAAGTTATGTCACTAATAGGCTTCCTTGGTTTTATCCCAGGTATATTTTAAAATGCTTCACTGCACTTGAATGGTGTGTTAAATAGCTAATGATACTTCTTTATTTCGTACAAATTGCTTTCCAACTGACCGAGTTATTTCAAATTGGAATAGATGCAGTCATATACACTGACCAATTTACTTGCTACATGTACATTGGAACATGAAGACTGAAAATCGTAGCTATATTAAATGCTGCATTATGCTTAATATAGACTCAAAGCAGATATTTAATGAATTGTGTGGTATATATGGATCTCAGACCATTTCAGTGCGCACAGTTTTTAGGTGGGTTAAAGCTTTTAAAGATGGGAAATTTTCTGTTGAAGATGATACCCGTCGTGGAAGGCCTAAAACCTCTGTTTCCAAGGCTAACATCGCTGCTGTAAAAATTGTGGTCGAACAGGATGCACGACTGTCTGTCAAAGATATAGCTAGTTGTACTGGCATATTAAAAGGCAGTGTGCAAACAATTCTGAAAAAGCGTTTGGACCTTAGAAAGGTTTGCGTTAGGTGGGTACCTCATTTGCTCACCGAGGAGCAAAAGACACAACGCCTTAAATGTGCCAGGGAACATTTGAAAACATACAAAGGCTGTAATAGTCGGGTTATTTCTAACTTGCTAACAGGTAATGAAACCTGGGTGCACATGTTTGAGCCACAAAGAAGGACTGATAATAAGCAATAGAAGCGAAAAGATCATAAACGCCCATGTATTGCCAAGAGAACCATAAGTTCGAAAAAGATGTTGTACGCAATTTTCTTTAATTCAAGTGGGCCAGTCGTTCAAGTGCCTTGTACATCTGGTCATACAGTCACTGGCCGCATCTACAAGAATTCTGTACTGAAGAAAGTGAAATAGTTTTACAATAAGAAACGACCAAGCAAAGGATGGTCAGGAGTCCACCTTTTACATGACAACGCCTCATCTCATAAGTGTGAGGTTGTTAAGTCTATTTTGGCTTCTGAAAAGGTGAAAGGTTTAAACCATCCACCTTATGCACCTGACCTGATCACAGTGACTTCTTTTTATTTCCAAGGCTTAAGAAAATGCTTTCTGGAAATAAGCATACGTCTAGAAGTTCTCTTGGCAGCGCTATTTATCAGTGTCTCCAATAGATACAAAAAAAAAAAAAAAAAAAAAAAAAAAGACTATTTATCTACTTTTAGCAACTGGGTAAAAAAAGGTTACAAAAATGTATTTCAGTAAAGGGGGAATACTGTGAAGGTTTGTAATAAAAATATGTTTGATAAAACGTAGCACTGAAGTAATCCAAACCCAGTGACAAAACTTTTTGCAGGACCCTCGTAGAAAGTAGCCCGCGGAATGTCACAGTAAAATTGACTAATGGTCATTTAAGACTTTCAAAATGAAAACAAAAAGACATCTCTTTTGTCTCACATTTTAGACACCAGTATACGACAAGATACGACGGAAAGACTTCTATGATGATAAAGACATTAAAATTCTGAGCGTAGAACAAGTCTTTTTATTACTTGTTCTGTCTGTGATAACTAGACGGGCGACAGCTGCGACTTCATAAAGCAACCGACATCTACAACGTCATCAGTTACTCCTCAATTTATGACGAGTATAATTACATCGTGTGTGTGTGTGTGTGTGTGTGTATGTGTTTTAGAAATTTCTGAACTAAATGCAACAATGCAGACCCTGATCAGACGCCAGTACGAGATGATTGGACGGTGGAAGACATTCTTGGACAGCACATTACGAAAACACGCCTATTCAAATATATTGAAAAATTCACCTCCAAAAACTGAAAATTTTCAGATTAAAAAACTCTGATATTTTTTCATATTTCTGCTCAAAACATAGATTGTGGGTACTCGTTAGAACCGCCTCGGCGAGGCGGTTCTAACGAGTACCCACAATCTATGTTTTTGAGCAGAAATAAGAAAAATAATGTATACCCCTGTAAACCCCAGTTTTACTATATAAAAGTGGGGTTTAAGGGGGTCAAAATTATATAGGCATGTTTTCGTGATGAGAAAAATAAATGAGCCGCAACGTGAGAAGACGAACCTTGACAGTTACGCCCGACGAACACTCAGATTAGTCTGCACATCCGCGCAAACTGATCAGAGTCTTCGTTGTCAACATGAAGAGTCTTTGCTATCGTTGGAGATCCAAAACACGCCCATTAAAAATTCTGATCAGACTGCGGGAATGCACTGGCTGATCTGAATCTTCGCTGGGCGCACATGCCGAAGATACGTTTACGCATATTTTATCATATAATTATCAGATTGAAACAAAGCCGCAATTATACTGCGAGACAATAATGTACCTAGACAAATATATCCAAGGAGTGAAAGCCGTTTTTGAAGAACCCACTATATTATGTATTAGTTGACGACTAACATCCAGGAAAGATATAACATGCAATCAATTATAACAAAAGCTAGCTGATGGTATTGCGGCGACACTTTTAATAAGGGAGATAACACTTAAACATAATTTCACTTCCACCAGCCTCAGTTATATTTACTTAACCAATGGATGTTCCATTGTCTCTATGTAAATAAAACTAAAGGTAATTTTCAATAACCGAACATTATACCATAGCTGGACCATGGGATAATTTTTCAGTTTTGAAAGTTATCCCATGGTTTATTTATAGATCTCACAGGTGTACTTTAGAATGACTGTCAACCCATCAGTGCAACTTAACCTTTATCACTCTCTGGGCTAATTCCGCAAATGATGACAAATTGATATTTTTCTCAAAAAACAATTTGTTTTTCTTGGAAAAATAAGAAAAATATTTCAAAATGTTGTATGTTGAATTTTGTACCCAGAGTGCTAAGCATCAATCTTCAGCAGACATTTTGAAATATTTTCTTTTTTTTTTTCAAGGAAACAGGATTTGACATTCCATACAAATTGTCTCCAAATGTCAAATTGTTTTCTGGAAAAAATAGACGTATCATCAATATGTTGTCTGCTGAAATTGCCCAGAGTGCTAAGCATCAATTTTCAGCAGATTTTGAAATAGTTTTCTTATTTTTTCCCAGGAAACTGGATTTGAAATTTCATGAAAATTGTCTTCAATCGAGACAGTTTGCATGAAATGTCAAATTCTGTTGGCTGGAAAAAATAAGAAAAGTATCATCAAATATATTGTCTGCTGAAATTGCCCAGAGAGTGTTAGAGGTCAGAGGAACTTCATAATTACTTCTGCACTGAGCAACTTTCTATTTAAACTGACACATTCAATTTTTTGTTGAATAAAACACATAAAACCAGACAGTCGATTTGGAGTATATTATAATGACCAAAGCTACAGCTGACCAACCAGATTGCACCAAAATTTGACCAAAGTAAGATGCTGATGTCATTGCTTTTGATTGACATGATTGCAACCAATCAGATTTTAACAGTAGTGCCTCTGTCAGTTTAATTCAGAAAAGGCGGGGTGTTACACCATTTTAAGTACACAAGGTCAATAGGTCCAGCATTGCATCAGACCAGGTGTTACCACTTTACCATAAAAAAAAATAAATAACTAAATAAATAAAAATAAAAAAGTAGGAAAAGATATACTAAATAAATAAAAGTATAATTTTTGTAAGAAAAAAAACAACAACAAAAAACAACAGTCCCATACATTGGTTATAACCAATTATAATTTGGTGACCTTTCACTGTCTGACCCAAATTGGGCTCCGCCTCGTTTGGGGTCAGACAGTGAAAGGTCACCAAACTATGGTATAATTTACGGTATACCCAAAACCTCGACAATAATCATGGTTTATCTATAACAAATATATTTCTTCTCTACCCAGTCTTCTCGCCATCTATCCAGTCTTCTCTCCAAAACCGGTGGAGTTGTATTTCATAAATAACTTCAGTTTAAAGTGAAAATACGTTTCATGAAAATGCATCCATAACTTATCAAGCAATCAGCGTATAAAACTTAATTATTTCCCAGCCATGCAGTGTGGTATGGTGAAATGTAAGACATATGTTCGCGTTGATGTGAGAGTATCCCTTGTCATGGACGAAGTTTACATGATATGGTAGGCTCTTGGGATGGCTCCAGTTACAGATGTGTGACTGTAATCATACGTATCGCTCTTCACGTTTTCTTTCAAGTATTTGAGGTTTAGTGTTGTCCAAGAAGTTAACCCATTCATGATCAGCGTCCCATAAAAAGGTACATTAGCAACCAGTAATAAACCATATCAGACTCCGCAGAACGCGGTTGATCAGGTCTACACTGTTTGCACTCTATATAAGAACTGTTATAAAATAAAATTAAGCACACGCCCTTTCTATTAGAAATGGACCTGTCCAAAGAGTTGACGCAGAAAAGTCCACTAGGTATAAATGTGTTAAATGTGCATGCGTTCAGCTTCGCTAACTGAATTTGGTATATTAATGTTTTGATTTTACAACCACTCCCAGCGGGCACATGCCGTTTATGCAACGTCGCATCAACGTCAATGCAACATCATGACGTTGCATCGACATTGATTCAACGTTATTTCAACGTCCCGAGCCCGCTGGGCTTAGCCGATGCGGCGGCTGGTGGTCTTTTACCAGAGTGTATTGTTAGTTCAGTAATCAGTACTTTGGTACGGATGATGGTACTCTGGTACTTGGATCAGTACTACTATGGTACTGATGTGAAATTAAGCTACACTATTCCGTTTTAAATCCCTAAAATATATCAAAACTAAGATGGGGAAGTTTTCCCTAGTGGTTTCGGCTTTCCATCTTTGGATCCGGTTTCATTAACTCATTTATGCCTAGTTGACTCTTCTACATTCAATCTTAGGACATATTCATTTCCAATAGAATGGGTGCCAGGCCCCGAGATTATAAATCTTTTTTCATGCTCAATTCAGCTGAGCATGAAATTTTCTCTGCTAATAAATATGAAAATGCCAACATTAGTTGGCATTTTCATATTTATTAGCAGAGAAATTTATTTTCAAGCTAAGCTATGAAAAAAGAATTTGGCATTGTAAGTAATTTGAGATTTATTAGCACGAAACATTCCATGCTCAGTTGAGTTGAGCTTGAAAAAAGTTTTATAACCTCTGGGCCTGGTCGGCTTTTATTATTATTAGATGTTATAGACATACCTATGCCAAAAGCAAACGTGATTTGACTCCGCGTCGTGCGGGGCCTCATCTGGGTCTTCAGCGTTTGCCAATGTCCCATGACCCTTTAATCTGACATTAGGCAAAATTCAGTTTATGTCGTGGGTGCTCACTTTACACCGCGTCCTGTGGCGTCTCATCTGGGCCTTCAGTGTTTGACAATGTCCCATGCCCCTTTCATCGGATAGGCAATAATTAGTTTATGCCTAATGTGCTCACTGTAATGAACATCTTCTGCCTTCATTCTTCGCGGGTGATGGCAATTGAAGTGGCTTGTGGGGATGTTAACCTATTTATGCCTAGGGTCCCATAAAAGAGACATTGGCAAACAGTGTATACCTAGATCATACGTCGCAGAACGCCAGACTGTTTGCATTAAATACAAACAATTCTGTAAAACAACGTAATAAAAAAACTAACCAGGCACCCCTTCTACTGGAAATGGACCTGTCCAAAGAGGTGAGGTAAAAGAATCGATTTGGCATAAATGGGTTAAAGTAACCCGGGGTGGCAACTTCCCCTGCTGCTGATTTTCGGAAGGCAGTGGTCCTGGTGTTGGTCTCACTCTTTGTTGCTTTGTGGCTTATTCTACGAGGTGATTTGTTTTATGTCTTACCTTGTGTCATTTTGTTCTTGTGTTTTTTCAGTCCTTTTTAGTATTGCGATTACCTCGCTTGGGGAAGAGAGAGCTAATCTTAGTGCTTTTCGTATGTTTGTTCGATTTGTGCTTGTTTGGATTTGTCAGTTTCCTCTTTCTCTTGGTGTCTGGGAGGGGCTGCGGTTTGTGATTGTGGTACTCCCTGGACTTTTCTCTTACCGTTTTTTGACATTTGTTGTGTGCTAGGTAGGGATATTTACTGCTTGCTGACACATGTTCGTCACCGTTTTTCTTTCAAATATTTGAGGAAGTAACAATACAGACACGTACATTCGTCCAATACAGTACTAAAGTTTTATATATGCACGATTATATTTTAAGGTATTATCTGAATTTACTAGCATATGAGCTGCGTCAAGCGAAAAAAAGATCCTTCGAACGTGCGCAAAATACCCATTCATACCATCCTGCGCATGCGCAAATTATCATCTGGGACTGCGCTCCCCATTCATACATTTTGTAGTATCTAATAATCATGTTAGCGGAGAGTGAAGGCTATGATCAGACTGCGCGGATGCGCAGGCTGATCTGAGCCTTCACTATCCGCATATGCCCAAAGAACCATTTTCGCAAGGCGCGGCCTGTATGTAGCTACCTAAAAATCTGAACAAACAGTTTTAATGGTAGAAATATTATCGTTTTGTTTTTCAGTTAGCCACGACAGCCAACTGTCACTAATGTTTGTATGTTAAGGGGAATCGATACACTTGGTCGATGCGCCACGATTTTCACATCACGAAAACATGCCTATATAGTTTTGACCCCCTTAAACTCCACTTTAATATAGTAAAACTGGGGTTTACAGGGGTACATATTATTTCTGCTTAAAATATAGATTGTGGGTACTCGTAAGAGCCGCCTCGTGGAGGCGTTTCTAACGAGTACCCACAATCTATGTTTTGAGCAGAAATACGAAAATATCAAAAATTTTTATCTAAATAAATATCATTTTTTGGTGGTAAAATTTCAATATACTTGAATAGGCATAATGAGAGACAACTTTTGTGACTTACTTCTTGCTGTCCTCAATACCGACTCCTATGAAAGGCTTCAGATAACTCAATGTTCCCTTATGTAGTTTATACATTTTTGCAAATGTTCTACAACCAATGGCCTTTTCTTTTATTTTAAATTTCAAATGGTCAACACATGATATTTGCTTGACAGCTGTCCCTCTTAAATCTGTTTTATAGCAAGTCCTGTCCTAAATGCAAGCAGTGTAGTTTCTGATCAGACGCCACGTTCTGCGGTGTACTATTTGCCAATGTCCTTTTTATGGGACGCTAGGCATAAATGAGTTTAACTCTACAAATGTATTCAGCAGTTAGTCCGAACAAAAAATATAATGTCTGTACGCACAGATTGAGACAAACGGAAAAGGGGACAGGGATACTACTTTATGTCTCTTCCACCATTCTTCCAACAAAGTTCATTACTTTTTTGACACGAATTCATAACATAATATGTAACTTTATTAAACTATAGTGAACTTTTTATACTAACATCTCTTTACTTTTTCTTACTATTTAAGTAGTTATATTAACCTTCTTGAACTGAGCACCTTATTTATTTATGAGCCCCACCGTGGGAAAACGTACCATACTTCTTACGTGCGCACAAAGAAGATTCAAATCAGCTGCGCATGCACGCAGTCTGAAGAGTTTTCGTAGTCCGCATGAAGAAACTTTGCATCCTTGACTATCTCAAATGCGTCCAGTGAGGATTCTGGCCAGCCTGATCTGAATCTTCGCTGTGCGCACGTCTAAAGGTACGTTTTCTGACGTAACTGTCCGTATTTCTTTAAGGTGTCATAAGCTTACGTATTTACCCTAATATTCAAACAAACATGTCTGAGAAAGAGTGCAGACCAAGAATAGACGGCGTTGAATGTAGCATATGACTGTTTGTCACTCATCCAGCAGATGTGGCAAAAAGTTATGTTTATATGTTAGGAAAAGTGTCAGCTTTCTGATGACCATCATGAAAACACGCCTATATAATTTTGACCCCCTTAAGCCCCACTTTTACATAGTAAAACTGGGGTTTACAGGGGTATACATTATTTTTCTTATTTCTGCTCAAAATCATAGATTGTGGGTACTTGTTAGAACCGCCTCGCCGAGGCGGTTCTAACGAGTACCCACAATCTATGTTTTGATCAGAAATATGAAAAAAATATCAGAGTTTTTTTATCTGAATATTTTCAGATTTTTGGAGGTGAAATTTTCTATACGAGGGATGTTCGAAATGAATTGCTTATTTCTATCTGGAGACTTCAAATGTCAAGTTAGCCCAAAAGTACTCATTTTATGCCCTCGAAGTACTCCCCGTGGCTAGAAATGCAAAGTTTTAGCCGATGTATCCACTTCTTGAAGGCGTCACGGTGCGCTGATTTGGGCACAGTAATAAGGTACTGATGAATGGCAGATCCAAGTGCCTGTCGGGACTGGTATTTCCGCCCAGCAAGGAATGCTTTCAATTTCGGAAACAAAAAGAAATCGCATGGGGCAAGGTCTGGGGAATACGGGGGGTGAGGCAAAACAGTTACTTTTTTTTTCTTTAAAACGCCGTAACTATTGCGGAGGTATGAGCTGGGGCATTGTCATGTAGAAGACGGACATGTTTAAAACCAGTGGCAGGGCGTCGTTTCTGATAATACTTTTTCAGTTTCTTCAGTACTACGTCTTTGTAGTACTTTCCGGTGATGCTTTTGCCCTTCTTCACTGGCACTTTTATTGCGACCCCTTCACCAGAGAAGAAGATTGCATACAAAACCTTCTTTGTACTCAAAGAACGTTTGGCAATTATTGGGCGTTTGCTGTGTTTAGTGGCCCAGATCTTATTGCTAACCTTTCTGACGGGCTTATTATAATGGATCCAGGTTTCATCACCTGTGACGACATTGGCAAACTGCTTTTTCTCATATTTTGGAAACATTTGAAGCAGCTTTTTGGCCACTTTAACCCGTTGCCTCTTTTGCTTGTCAGTCAACAGATGTGGCACCCATCTAGCAGAAATCTTTCTGACTTTCAAATGCTTCTTCAAAATAAGATGAACCGTTGATAGTGATATGCCTACCTTTCGTGCAATGTCACGAACTGTAAATCTGGCATCTCCTTCAATGATTTCCTTTATTTTGGAAACGATTTCTTTACGAGATGCAGATTTTGGCCTACCTGATTTCGGTGCATTTTTGATGGACTCTACACCAGACTCAAATTTCTTTTTCCACTGCCGAACTGTGTCATAAGACACACAAGAAGGTCCAAAAACAGTAGAAATTTCAGTCATCAGCTTCTTCAAAGAACAACCAAGTTTTGAACGAGCTTTGATGTTTGTTTGAGTTGGGGTTTCACGACACGTCAACCCTTGTGGGTCATTTTGTGTCGTCTCCCAGAGAAAGGGAGAAAAGAGATAGAAGAGATAGTAGAAGAGATGAAAGAGAGGAACAGGGAAGAAAGAGGAACAGGAATGAAAGAGAAGAAACAGAAGAAATAAAAACATTCCCCCTCTACCTTTACCTACTACAAGGATAGCCGGCCTTGCCCAACTGTAAGCCAATATCAGTTGGACGCCCCGGTGACACAAGATACATGACACCTTCGCACCACCCACGAGCTTTGATGTAAACCCGTATTTCATCTTTTTTGTCGACGCTTCTACCAACCATTTTTACTGCAGTAGTCAATGACTGCGTGTATTCAAATGGCAAATTTTATGTCTTACACTTAGTCTAACATGTACATTTATACACCATTGTGTAGATATTGAATAGCCCTATACAGGCATGTATTGGTTTTTATCGTGCCCCACGTGGATATCGAGCTAGACGACAATAAGCAATTCATTTCGAACATCCCTCGTATATTTGAATAGGCGTGTTTTTGTAATGCTCAGCTTTCTGATGACTTTATTGGAGGTTTAATGAGCCTGTTCCCAATATAGAGTGATCAGTGTCGACACTTTTCACCAATACAGGGATACTACTTTATGTGTTTTCCACCATTCTTCCCACAGCGCTCATTTTTCGACACGCATAGTTTGTAACTTTCTTGAACCGTAGATAACTTTTTAAACTAACATCTCGTAACCTTTTCTAACTATTAAGTACAGTCGACTCTCAATATCTCGAATTCCAAGGGACTATCTGAAATACTTTGAGATATCCGTACCTCGACATATCAGATTTGTAGAATTTAAGAAAAAATAGTTCGAACAACCACATTTAACAAATATGTATGTAATTGGACTCTTGAAGTTCGAGATATATTAAAATATTGTGGAAAAGAGGAGAAATTGCTCCTTAGGAGCAATTTCTCCTCTTTTCCACAATATTTTTATTTGTTATTTGATTTTCATGCTTAAGCAGGGACAAGATTTTCACTTCGTGATAAGCGGTTATTCGAGATAAGCGAGTTCGAGATAACGAAAGTCAACTGTAGTTAACCTTCTTGAACTGAGCAACTCATTTTTTTATTCCTTCACGATGTCATTAGAAATGTATTTACCCTTACTATTCAGACAGACATGCTGAGAAACAGTGTAGACCCAGAACAGACGGCGCTGAATGTGGCGTTAGTTCCGGATCTACAAATGTTTGTCACTCATCTAGCAGGTGTGGCGAAATGTGATTGTTCATTTTTTTGTGTTGAAGTTTTACGGCCCAGTCAACCCAATGGGGTCATGTCGAGCGCGGTCAGTTTACTTAACCACACGTTTACTGGGCAGGCTTAGTCCTCTAAGCGGTTAACCAGTATTGTGCACATTCCTTTGCCAGAAACTGACAACTGCCCTTCTTGAATCAGCGGAAGGGAGAGAATGACCGTAGAAAATATTTCATGATCAGTCTCCACGAAAGAATTTGCCGACCTCGGCGGGGGTTGAACCCGCGACCTCCTGGTCTCCAGTCGGACGGCGCATCCAACTGAGCCAACGAGGCCGGCTATGTGATTATTCATATACTAGGACAAGGGTCAGCTTTTTGGCCGCCTTATTTATTTTGTGAACCTGTTCCTAGTACAGAGAGATCAGTGTCTTCACTTTTCGCCAGTGGGTTGAAGAGTATCCGGACTTCATCCACCCTACTGGACCTTTCAGCAGTCATAAAATGTCATTAATCAGTATTCGCTACTCCAGAACATACCGGTATTAACTCTTAACCCTGATCATGCTGAATAAATTAATATAACACGCCTATTTCCAATTTTCAGCCAATCAGATTAGTAGATCCATTAGCAGATTGTTGATATAAATTCATATACTGAATGACAAACAGTGCAGGTTCAGATTAGTTGGCTTCTGACAACTGATCTGGACCTACACTGTTTGCAAAAATCAGGGTATATCCGGGTTCAGAAGGGCAAAGGTTAACGTGCCAATCACAACACCTTGATTTTTTTCCAGACAAAAAGAAAGGCTTGACATTTCCTCGCGTTGCGGCTCACAGCTTTTATTGCCAGAATCAAGAATGCTTTTACAGGACACGGTGAGAGATCACGTAATTTATCGTCAAAAAAAAAAAAAAAAAAAAAAAAATGAATATTTTTCAAAAATAGCGTGTGGAAGTCTGATCATTTAGTTATTGTTACTGCAATATTCTTGATTTAGCCGACAGGTTTTGTCGCACCTACTTGTAGCAGGGTGCGACATAGGAGTTCGAATTTCCGTCCTTTCGTTCGTCCGTCCGTCCATCAAATATTTACGTCGAGTCCACCATTGAAATGCATTTCCCTGAAGCAGTGATAGCTGGGAGTGTCAAACGAGTCTAGCATTATTCATGTCGAGTCTTGCATTAATGTGCATTTCTCTAAAGCGGTGATAGCTGTGAGTGTCAAACCTTGCAAAGTAATTGTCCTCGACATACTTTCCAAGCACGCATTTTGACCTTGTGCCCTTGACCTAGATTTCGTGCTTGAGTGACTTTGTCATGATTTTAAGTCGAGCCTAGCATTATTCATGTAGAGTCTAGCATTAAAGTGTATTTCTCTAATGCGGTGATAGCTGTGAGTGTCAACCCTTGCGAAGTAATTGTCCTCGACATACTTTTTGATCACTCACTATGACCCGTTGCCACTGACCTAGATTTCGTGCTCAAGTGGCTTTTTCATAATTTTACGTGGAATGTAGCATTACCCACTTTGAATCGTCGAGTCTAGCATCAAAGTGTATTTCTCTAAAGCGATGATAGCTATGAGTGTATTGTCCTCAACATTCTGTCCAAGCACACATTATGACCCGGTGCCCTTGACCTAGATTTCGTGCTTGAGTGATTTTGTCATGGTTTTACGCCGATCTAGCGCTATTCATGTCAAGCCTAGCATTTAGCATTAAAGTGTATTTCTCAAAAGCGGTGATAGCTGTGAGTGTGAACCTTGCAAAGTTATTATCCTCGACATACTCTTTGATCACGCAATATAACTCGATGCCCTTGACATAGATTTCGTGCTCAAGTGACTTTATCATGATTTTATGTCGAGTCTAGCATTATTCTTGTCAAGTCTAGCATTAATGTGAATTTCTCTAAAGCGGTGATAGCTGTGAGTGTGGAAACCTTGCAAAGTAATTGTCCTCGACAGACTTTTGGAACACACACTATGACCCGGTGCCCTTGAACTAGATTTCATGTTCAAGTGAGTTTGTCGTGATTTTACGTCGAGTCTAGCATTATTCACGTCGAGTCTAGCATTAACCCATTTATGCCTAGTGTCCAATAAATGGGACAATGACAAATAGTGTAGACCATGATCAGACGCCACAGAACGCGGCGTCTGATCAATGTCTACACTGTTTGCATTAAGTTTAGGAATTTCTATCTAATAACAACTAACCAGACAGCTTGCTATTGGAAATAGACGGATGCAAAGAGTTATGATTGAAGAGTCTACCAGGCATAAATGGGTTAAAGTGTATTTTTCTAGAGCGGTGATAGCTATGAGTATTAAACCTTGCATAGTAATTATCCTCGAAATACTGTCCAAGAACGCATTATGGCCCGGTGCCCTTGACCTAGATTTCGTTCTCGAGTGACTTTGTCATGATTTTACGTCGAATCTAGCATTATCCACGTCGAGTCTAGCATTAAAGTGCGTTTCTCTATAGCGTTGATAGCTGTGACTGTCAAAACTTTGCATAGTAATTGTCTTCGACATACTCGTGTTATTGTTTTGTCGAGTCTAGCATTTAAGTGCATGTCTAACATTGCATAGTAATTGTTTTCGACATAATCTTGATACACGCACTATTACCGGGTGCTCTTGACCTAGATTTCGCACTTCATTAACTTTGTCATGATTTTAGGTTGAGACTAGCATTGCAGGACGTTTCTCTTCAGCTGAGATAGCTGCGAGTGTCAAACCCTGCATAGTAATTGCCCTCGACATACTCTTCAAGCATGCACTATGACTCGGTAACCTTGACCTAGATTTCGCATTTCATTGACTTTGTCAATATTTTACGTCGAGTCTAGCATTAAAGTGTGTTCCTCTGTAGCGGTGATAGCTGCGCGTTTCTAACCATACATCGTAATTGTCCTCTTCAAGCACTCACAGTGACCCAGTGCCCTTGACCTACCTTTTGCACTCCATTGACTTTGTCATGATATTACGTCGAGTCCAGCATTAAAATTTGTTTCTCTGCGGCGACGATAGCTGCGAGTATCAAACTTTGCATAGTTATTGTCTGCAACATTATCTTCAATCGTGCGCTATGACCTGGTATCCTTGACCTAGATTTTTCGCTCCAATGACTTTGTCGTGATTTTTAATCGAGTCTGTCATTAAAGTGTGTTTCTCAGTAGCGGCGATAGCTGTGAATGCCAAACATTGCAAAGTGATTGCCCTTGACATAGTCTTCAGGCCCTTATTGTGACTGGGTGTCATTGACCTAGATTTTGGGCTCCAGTGACTTTGCCCAGTGCAGCTTCGACATCGACTTCCGCAGACATTACGAAAACAATCCTATTCAAATATACTGAAAATTTTACCACGAAAAGATAAAAATTTTCGGATAAAATTTCTGATATTTTTCATATTTCTGCTCAAAACATGAATTGTGGCCACAATCTATGTTTTTGAGCAGAAATAAGAAAAATAACGTATACCCCCGTAAACCCTAGTTTTACTGTATAAAAGTGGGGTTTAAGGGGGTCAACATTATAAAGGCATGTTTTCGTGATGATTCTTGTATGTACTTCCTCGTTGCAAAAGTGGTTACATAGCCGTGTTGGGAACCAAACAAAGAAAGTTTAAAATATTTAACATCGAAATTCCGGTTTGCGTTCTTTTGTGTGCTTGGAGTTTTCAAGAGCAACCTTTATAGAGTTTTCCGCGCGCGCAATCATGCTTATGAAATTACAGTAAGATATGTATTAAGTTTTATTTAATAAATATAGAAATAATGAAACTCATGAATAAAAATATGAACCGTAAATTTTAGTGGCAATCAGTCTGACATTCCGCGAACATTTACCGGCAATGGATACACATAAACATTTTCTAGGGGTAGATTTGGAGGAGTTCAGGGGGTCAGTCGCACCCCCTTTGACTCAAAATTTCATTTTCATGGCAAATTGTGGATACATTTAGGATGCCTTTCCTTAGTTCTCTTCAACAAGTCCATTTTGCTACCTGTGAATGTATGTAAAATTGCTGGGTGAGTGGCAAAAAGTCCAGACCCTGAGTCTGATCTGGGTCTACTCTGTTTGCTCAGGCCTGTCTGTCCAAATACGTAAAGTGCGGTAATATGATTAAATCAATCCTCCTAAGAAATTCTCCTGGATTTGTCGCCATTTTGCAACAGAAGGTAGCTTTTGCCGACAGAAAGTAAGTATTTCAAAGCTTTAAAAAGCCTGAACTACCGGAAAGAATTTGTTCCCAGAGGGAGCAACTAGTTGACTCAGTGAGAAGACAGAAGGATGTTTCTGAGCCAGCCCTCTCCCTTGAAGGTGTGTTTGGTTCCCTCAAGAAAAACCGCTATGTGGCCAGAGGGCATATTCAAGTTTAAAATAATAGTGATAAAAGCGTACGTGTTCGAATATTTAGAAAAATACGGTCTTAGGGTTTAAGCCTAAATGAGCGAGCAGTACAAAGATGTTTATGCCAAAGTCTTATTGTTAAACATTTTCATGCTCAACAACCCTTTAAAACGTTGTCAGTTGTCATAAAAGATGTACAGGTATATTACAAAGGAAGTTCATGGCAAATGAACCGTATATGATAAAATATTCAAGGCATACTAAAATACAAATATATCAGTATTTGAACCACAAAATCAGAAAAAGTACCTTCTGACACGTGCACCCAGCGAAGATTCACATCAGCCTGCGCATTCCACATCAGCCTGCGCATTCGCGCAGTCTGATGTGAATCTTCGCTGGGCGCATATTGGATAGCCATGTATGCAAAGTTTCTTAATGCAGACGACGAAGGCTCTAATCGAACCGTGCGGATGCGCAGGTTGATTTGAGTCTTCATTGGGCGCACATGTCGGAAGGTACATTTTCTCACGCTGCTGCTCTTTAATGCTCTTTAATATGTTGTATGCGTACAATATTTATTGCACAAAATAGCCTTACATGGATCTGAGCAAACAAGCAGAAAATGATACCTTGAATACCGTCTTGAAGATACGGCCTACTTTTGTAAGAACATCCACAGGTTAATGCGAATAGAATAGAATAGAATAATATTTTATTCGAAAACCTCCATAGGTGTTCTCCATTCACATGAACTACACAATATAATAAAAATCTAAAAGGTTGCCTTTGGAAAAAAAGAACACACAAGAAAATGAACAAAAATCTGAGATTCTGAACAAAAATCTGAGATTCGGTTATAACATTTAACAGAATGCACATGAAAAAAACAAAAAACAAAAAAAAAAAAAAAACATGATAGACCTACCACATCAGGCTATGGTACTTGAAACGACTTACAGGAGGAAAGTGCCATTTCATTGGCTAGTTGACTCCAGCAGCGACTGGCATTAATTTGTTTGTATAACCCTTGCTGCAAATTAAGCAGATCAGATCAAAAAATGATTTCAAGTTTTATTACTTTTACTAGGGTCTTTTAACTGTTACCACTCTCTGGGCAAATTCGGCAGACGGTAATTTGATGATATTTTTCTGTTGTTTTTTTTTCTTGGTTTTCTGAGAAAAAAAAGAAATACATTTTCAATTTTTACCCAGCAAGCTAAGCCTTAACCTGCTTTTTCTGGGCTACTGGCATGTGTTATTATCCCCAAGCTTTTTTTTAAAAAAGCGATAGGGTTATTTTTAACGCCTCCTTTCGTCCGTCTGTCCGTCACGCTATCTCCTCCTAAATCACTTGGCGGAATTCTACCAAACTTGCTACATCACTTCCCCTCATGCTAAGGGTGTGTGAGAGCAACATCATTTTTTCCATCGTCCGCCCATTTGTCTGTCACACTATCTCCTCCTAAAACACTGTGTTGAATTCAACCAAACTTGCCCTCATGATAAGGGTGTTCGAGAGCAACATTATTTTTCCGTCCGTCCGTGTGTCAGTTGTCCGTCCATCTGTCCGTCACGCTATCTCCTCCTAAACCACTGGGGAAATTCAACAAAACTTGCTACATGAATATGAATATCCCTCATTCTCATATTATCGTCCATTCTCATGTCATCGTCCACCCTTCAATACTAATACAGGAAAATAACCAGCACTTCAAAGTAAGTTTACAAATAAAGTCTACCTACATGTAAAATAATGATCTTTTTTACTTATTTGTTTGCAAACTATTATTTCCAAACACTTTCAGTAGCAAAGATGTGAAATATGCAAAATTTCCTAATTTTCAAGAGGGTACCCCTAACAATATAGATTTTATAACAAAATGTCAAGTTCTAAAATGAAAAAAAGTCCACACTAAAGTTGGTATGATTGATGGTTTTGTAAAACGAAATATGTAAATGTAAGCTTGATTTGCTTTTGATATTTATTTTGAATAATGTGTTTGGGGTGGACGATACGAGCGTAACATGAGAAACGTCCAAAAATGCACAATCTGAAAACAACAAATTTTCTGGAAACTGCTTGAAAACATCATTCAAAACATACTAAACGCTGAGTTAAAGTAGTCTGATTTTGAATTCTCATTGACAGTTAGCTTGTAATACTGGAAAAATTAGGTGTACGATAACTGGAGAAAACAGAATATCATGACGATACATGATTACTAAAAATGGGCCGGATTAAGCAAAAAAAAAAAAAAAAAAAAAAAAAAAAAAGTACCTTCGAGCATGCGCAGAATGTACGGATTCACATTATTCTGCGTATACGAAATGTCTCATCCAAGCCTTTGCTTTCCATTGATTTATTTTCTAGGGTCCAATGATTCCGTTAGCGGACAGTAAAGGCCCTGATTCATTATCTGGGGTCCAATGATTCTGTTAGCGGACAGTAAAGGCACTGATCAGACTGCGCATCCGCGCAGTCTGATCTGGGCCTTCACTGTCCGCATATGCCCGAAGACACGTTTTCTCATGGCGCGGCTCAAATAATGTGCGCGGGAAATTATGCCTATAAAAGTGGTATTTTGCGCAATAATACAACTTCATTCTGTTTATCAAATGTTTTTGATCGCAGAATATCTGGCGTTAAATCTGGCTCATTACTAAGACCACCAATAACATCAGTAAATACGCTAAAAAGTAAAATTTGTGTTGCAGCAAGAGAACAGAGGCCTCATCACTCATAAGAACAACGTTTTTACGTTGCTCTCATGAGTAGTAAGGGATCTTTATTGATCCACGTAGATAAAGCTTTAAATGAACCCACAGACGCACAAACATAGAAGAAGCAACAGAAGAACCGCATTGGAATGGTCAGTAGGAAAACTACTAGTTCCCAGCAAACACATAACGTCACAACAACGTCGTGACGTTGCAGCGACATTGTAACGACGTTTTTGCGACGTTGTGTGTTTGCTGGGTTGGCTTAAATCAGTTTTATTCGAGCGAAACCTCGCCATTAATTCTGATGCAGCCAAAAGTCACATACGGACAAATCTGATATTTCCACCCAACGATCAGAATGATTATTGTTATACAGACATGAAAAAGGCTGAATGCCTGAATGAGTACTTCACCTCTGTTTCTTCACTGGATGATACTAATTTTATTTGCCTGCTTTTGAGTAAAAGTGTCAAACTCAACTGTTAAATATATCATGTACAGCATCAGAAATACAGCCACTTATCGAAAGTTTGAACATAAATAAAGCTTGATGTTAACATATTAACCAAAGTCCCAGCCTTTCAATACATTTACGAGTCTCGACTTTTTCAATGCGCCTTTTAGTTGGATGAACACTGAGCCTTGCAGGATGACCAATTTTTTCATTGTTTGTCCACTCATCACGAAAACATGCCTGTATAGTTATGATCCCCTTAAACCCCACTTTTATATAGTAAAACTTGGTTTTATAGGGGTACAAATTATTTTTCTTATTTCTGCTCAAAAACACAAATTATGGGTACTCGTTAGAGCTGCCTCGTCGAGGCGATTCTAACAAGTACCCGCAATCTATGTTGTAAGTAGAAATATGAAAAATATCAGATATGTTTTTATCTGTAAATTTTCAGTTTTTGGTGGTAAAATTTTCAGTATATTTGAATTGGCATGTTTTCGTAGTGTGCTCTAAAGCTGATGGCTTTAAATGGACATGTCATGCAAAAACGTCTTTACGGGCATATGCGGACAGTGAAGGGCAAGGTCAGTTCATGTGCTGTCTGATTAGCTGTCCGCATTCAGATTCATTGGATACTATAGAATGTTTCCATGGAGAGAAAATGCCCGGATGAAAGTTTACGCATGTGCAGGATCATGTGAATCCGCACATTTTGCACATGCTCGAAAACACTTTTTCGCTTCACGCCACCCACATGAAAATGCAAATAACACTGTCTTTGTTGAGGTACAGACCACCCTAAAGAGTAAAACATGCTGTGTCAATATAATTTGCGTATTTTCCCTATTTCTGCATCTATTTTGGTTGAATGTAGATTTTACTGCATTACATTGTAAGAATGCTGCAATAAACTGCATATTTGTGAACACTTAATTGTCATTTAACAAGCACACAGGTAATTTTAGACTTTATTTACTGATATAGCATAATAGAGTTCAAAAAAGGTATAGCTTAATATCCCATATGTTTATATATTGAAATGTTACACAAACTAAGTTGACCTAAACGTTGCCTCCCATTCCAATATACAAAAATATTTGTAGTTTAAAATAAAATATATAATCCATAAGTCTCACTGCTTGATGTGAGCCTTGAAGTTTGTTCATTAAAATTAGGATCCCCATACCACTTCTAATACGTATATCATCACGAAAACAATGCCTATATAATGTTGACCCCCTTAAACCTCACTTTTATATAGTAAAAGTGGGGTTTACAGGGGTATACATTATTTTTCTTATTTCTGCTCAAAATATAGATTGTGGGTACTCGTTAGAACCGCCTCGGCGAATTTTTATCTGAAAATTTTCAGTTTTTGGAGGTGAAATTTTCTATATATTTGAATAGGCATGTTTTCGTAATGCTGTAAAATTATTCGTGTCGATTGTATTGTATTCTTATACTCTTCTGTCATATATACACCTTTCTTTAAGCTCTTTCACGCTCCTTTCACTCGTTTTCCTTTCGCCCTTCTTTTCCTTCGTTATTTATTTATTTAGTCAGCTACTTAACTACCTGTGTATGCATGGCCACAATATTTCGATTTGACGTACTGAGGGAAACGCCATATAGTTTTTTCTCGATTTATTTTTATATATTTGCCTTACTATAATGAAATATAGAAGACAAAATATTTAGACGTAAACATCTAAGTACCGGCGCAAATTTTGTTCATGTTTACATAGAGATATGGGACAAGGGTATACTAAAGTTTAATAAATTTTCAATGTAACAGGTAAAGAAAGAACAACAATGTGATTCTTTAATGTTTGCTTTTATTAAGCTTTATGAAATTTCTTAATTGAAATGAAAATAAAATAGACATTAATCTGCTTATAACACAGTTTGTTTTAAGATTTTTTTTATATTTGCCGGGATTGTCACAAACCGACGTCCCAGCAAATATAAAACGTCCGTAGTGAGCTAATCGTATAGTCTATCATATGTAAAAATCCAAAGCTATATTAAGAGACGGGCGCAATTCGCGCGCCAGTCAATAACACAAAATATCTTTAAACCAATACCCCAAGTCAACAGCTGATGAAGTCAGTACTATTTGACAGTTGGTTGTTTGCAGATGTTTCAATGTAAAAAGATGATGGTGGTGATTATAATAATGATTTGGTAGCATTTATGGCCTTTTCAACAGACTTTAGTCATATCGAGATCTAAGAATGGTTACAATTAATGGCTCTTTGCATTGAAGCACTGAACGATGATGACTAAATTATGCCTCTAGCGGGATTCGAACACGAGATATTGTAAATTGCAGCCGGGAGCGGTGACCGCACGGCCACGCGAATTCTTTTCATAAACAGTATTGTGTATTTGCTACAGTTCTGGATGCAGCTCCGAAAATACCGGATCGCTAAAATCATATTTTAATATTATTGTTTCACTAATAATTAAGCATTTGCAAAGAACCGACATTAAATCACCAGCCTGTTTGGTGTAGGACTTAGAACTAACCAGCGAAATACAGGGCCCAGTTGTTCAAAACTAACGATGTCGTTAGTTAACGTATCGTTAAAACTTTGATCATTAAATATGGCATATACACTAATATTTTTGCTGATAAATTGTGAGTAGCTTAGCTACTCACATTTTTTCAGCAAAAATACCTGTGAATTAGATATTGTTCTTACTAGAACAGTTAACATTTTGACCACTGACGAGCTCGTTAAGCTAACGATGCTTTGAACAACTGGGCCCAGATGTTTTGTAAACTGCATCAGTCTTAGCGTTAGTACGGTCATTAGAATAAAGAATACAATTCACAGAATAAGATACTTGGGAGTTGTGTAGCTTGACTACATTATTAAGGTGGTAAACCTATTTATGCCAAACGTACAATAAAAGGTATATTACCAAATCAGTGAAGACTAAGATCAGAACGCGGCGCCTGATCTGGGTCTTCACTGTTTGCATTAATATATTCTATAATAGATGGAATAATAGAAACACTACCCAGACGCTCCTTCTCTTGGAAATGAACCGGTCCAAATAGACTGTGGTAGAAGAGTCCATTCGACCTAAATTGGGAGAACAAAACAACAGCAGCGTGCTCGTCTGTGTTAGCATTTCCAACGTTTTCGGGTGTGAATCGAGAGGTCTTGCCCAGCGGGCAAATCGACGTAAATGCGACGTTTTATAAACCCCAGCTAGCATTCTACATAAATCTATAGAGGGGCCGTTATCGGCCCGTCAGCTACCCTGACGGGCCGATAACGGCCCGCTATAGATTTATGTAGAATGCTTACTGGGACGCCATGTGCTCTAGCGCCAGCGATGTTCATCGTCATGTCGTCGGAGAAAGCAGGGTTCACTGAAAAATATATAACACGGCCCGCTATAGATTTATGTAGAATGCTAGCTGGGCTCTTCGTTAAATTTTAGCTAATGGGTTGAGGCTTGACGATTAGTCTTTTGCTTGGCCCACTGTGGTTCAGCTATTGGTTTTCATTTACTTTGTCACACAATTTGCCTAATGTTGTTTTCTTCTTGTGTTTTTTTTTCGGTCCTTTGAGCATTGCGATTACCTCGCTGCTTGGGAAAGAGAGAGCTAATCTTAGTGTTTTTCGTGCGTTTGTTCGATTTGAGCTTGTTTGATTTTGTCTGTTTCCTCTTCCCCTTAGTGTCTGGGAAGGGCTGCTGTTTGTGATTGTGGCATCCCTGGACTTTTCTCTTACCCTTTTTTTCATTCTGAATTATTTTCAAAATATCAGATTGGCTTGAAAACAGTTTTTCGTGAAGGTGTGTCGGAATCCGAACTTTATAACGATGTTATCTATAAATTCAGAAGAATTGTTGATAATACTGATTTTTTTTTCGAAACAATTAAAAATAGTCATTCGTTATGCCCGGATACGGCATAAAGGCCCTTTTCTTCCGCCGAGCCTCAGTTGATGTTCGATATATTGCAATTACAATACCCAGTACTGGGGAGATTATTTGAAGATAAATAATAATTCCTATTTATCCTGGCCAGTTGCCGGACCTGGCTAATTTCCTATTTGGACTACGACATATACGTCTGCTTCGTGTAAAAAATATTTTTGAGCTGCAAGATGTAATTGATTGTAGGGACATTTATTTATATGTTCGTTTTCTTGATTCGTTTTCTTTATTTTACTTGAAAACAAATAATTGACATCTATACGTCTAAACTCTTTAATCTGAAGTGTTTTGTTAACCCTAGGTACCACGCAAAAAAAAAAAGAAAAAAAAAAAAAAAAAAAAAATCAGAGAAAATAATATTTGACATTTCGTGTGAACACTCTGTTGTGCAGACGATTCACATGAAACATCGAACATTAATTGCTCTGAAAATTGAAAAATAAACAGACATGTTTCGAAATATTATCTGCTTATGCTGTGATTGGCATTTTAAGGATGAAAATGTAATAGTAATCATGCAATTACTGCTAACCCAGTTAGAAAAAGGACTGCAGCTTTAGAACTTTATTTAAAAGAGATTCACAACCCGACAGTGGCTTTGATCGTTGTGTTATCTTTCGCATTTATCCTGCCCACAAATCAAAAATTGATGAGGCGTGCCCTTTCTGACCCAATCAATCATATATTTATGGTACTCAAATGAGGGCTTAATGCATACGTGAATAGATAAAACCCAAACCAGTCTGGTTATTACATGTAACTTTTCGACAGGGGAAATATCGGGCTCTGTATGTTCTGATAGTGAAAAAATGTATTCCTGGATCAGACTACGTGGATAGACAGGCTGTACATATACATGTATAGGTATTTGCTTTTCACATATGCATTAGGCTTTTTTGCATGACATTGACTACGAACTTAATATCCCGTGAAGTCTTTATAAGGCAGTTTCAACAGTTGTAAAAAGTAAAACATGCTATTATAGATCATTATAATCCATGCCAGCTGTGGCATATTTGTAAAAAGTAAAATATGCTATTATAATCCATGCAGCTGTGGCATGTTTGTAAAAAGTAAAATATGCTATTATAATCCATGCAGCTGTGGCATGTTTGTAAAAAGTAAAATATGCTATTATAATCCATGCAGCTGTGGCATGTTTGTAAAAAGTAAAATATGCTATTATAATCCATGCCAGCTGTGGCATATTTGTAAAAAAAGTAAAATATGCTATTATAATCCATGCCAGGTGTAGCATATTTGTAAAAAATAAAATATGCTATTATAATCCATGCCAGCTGTGGCAACAAAGAGAGAGTGCATCTTCAATTTTGTAAGAAATTATTAAGGGTGAAAAGGTCAACGCAGAACGATTTTATATTCGGTGACTTGGGTAAGGTACTATTACAAAATAAAATCTTTCTTTCTATAATGAAGTATTGGTTTAAAATTTTAGAGTCGGAAGAAACTAGATTTAATAAAATTGCATATCAGTTACTGTTAAATGATATTGTAAATAAACCAAACTGTGTTAACTGGGTATCTAAAGTTAAAATTTTGTTGTCATCATTAGGTTTTTATGACGTCTGGGTTAATCAGGGTGTAGGCAATAAGAGGGCATTTTAAATGTTTTCAAGCAAAGGTTAAGTGATAATTTTATGCAAGATTGGAATAGTAGACTTATTGAGTCTAGTAGAGCAAATTTTTATTCTCTTTTCTTAAATTTTGAACATCAAATGTATTTAGAAGCTCTCAATGTGAAAAAATGTAGGGTGGCAATGTCAAAATTGAGGGTCTCTTCTCATCGGCTAGAAATTGAAGTTGGAAGGTGGGCTAGACCCAACAGGACACCAGTTGTTGAAAGAAAATGTAGATACTGTAATAAACTTGAAGATGAGTTTCATTTTTTATTAGAATGCACACTATATGTAGACTTGAGGAAACAGTATATTAAAAAGTATTTTTGGAATAGACTAAATATGTTGAAACTTAGGGAATTAATGTATACTAAAAATAGAAATATTATAAAAAAAAACACAGCATACTGAAAAGGCTTTTAAGATTAGATATGGCCAAACGAATGTATAGGCACAATGCAAATGAGGAATGTAGTGTTTTCTACTTTTTGGTATACATTTTGAAATTATATTATTGTCAATTTACTATGATGTCGCCAGTACTTTGAAATGATACTTGTTAGTTTGAACGTATTATGACTTTGCCATTTGAACCCACATTGTATTTCTATACTCATATGTATTTCATATGTATGCATATTTATATATGTACTACACTAAACCATGTTTTGGTTAAAGTAGAAATAAATTACTTACATATTTGTAAAAAGTAAAATATACTAATCCTTGTCAGCTGTGGCAAATTTGTAAAAAGTAAAATTATGCTTTTTTTAATCCATGTCAGCTATGGTCAAACAAACCTAGGCCACATCCGCTCAGTCACGTCGTTGTCTCTAATTCTACATATACATGGCAAAAAGGCATTACGAAAACACGCCTATTCAAATATATAGAAAATTAATCCTCCAAAAATTTTAAATTTTCAGATAAAAAACTGTGATATTTTTCATATTTCTGCTCAAAACACAGATTGTGGGTACTCGTTAGAACCGCCTCGGCGAGGCGGTTCTAACGAGTACCACAATCCATGTTTTGAGCAGAAATAAGAAAAATAACTTGTACCCCTGCAAACCCCAGTTTTACTATATAAAAGTGGGGTTTAAGGGGGTCAAAATTATATAGGTATGTTTTCGTGATGGACTTTAGGGATATTTGGGTTTGATTACATTACGAAAACACGCCTATTTAAATATATTGAAAATTTCACCACCAAAAAGCTAAAAGTTTTCAAATAAAAATTTGATATCTTTTTATGTTTCTGCTCAAAATATAGATTGTGGGTACTCGTTAGAACCGCCTCGCCGAGGCGGTTCTAACGAGTATTAACAATCTATGTGTTGAGCAGAAATAAGAAAAATAATGTATACCCCTATAAACCCCAGTTTTACTATATAAAAGTGGGGTTTAAGGGGGTCACAACTATATAGGTATGTTTTCGTGATGAACCCATTGTCGTCGGGAGACCCTAAAAAGGTAATTGGCAAACAGTGCAGAACCAGATCTCCACTGTTTGCAAATAGTTTCCCCGTGTTTTCTAACTAAATTTCATAGCCGGACGTACTTAAAATTCAAATTGAACAGTTCCAATATATACTTTGGGAGAGTCTATTTAGTCTACATTAGGTTAAAAATAGCAGGAAAAGAAGACATTTGCCATATACCAAAACTCTTTATTCTAATCTTTCAGCTGAGTAACAAAATTATTTTCAGTTGCATCACGAAAACATTCCTATATAATTTTGACCCCTTTTAACCCCACTTTTATACAGTAAAACTGGGGTTTACAGGGGTATACATTATTTTTCTTATTTCTGCTCAAAATCGTAGATTGTTGGTACTGCCTCGCCGAGGCAGTTCTAACGAGTACCCATATTCTATGTTTTGAGCAGAAATATGAAAAATATCAGAATATTTTATGTGAAATTTTTCATTTTTTGGTGGTAAAGTTTTCAGTATATTTGAATAGGCATGTTTTCATAATGGTTCGCCTCTGCATCCGATATCGTGATCAAGCGAACTTCTAAAGAAGACCATTAGGGTACCCTTGAAAAGGCATATTTAAGGAATCTGCCTTCAACAGCGTGTGTATCAATCTGCAACACTCGTGTACATGTACATCATGAAACATGCCTATATAATTTTGACCCCCTTTAACCCTACTTTTATATAGTAAAACTGCGGTTTACAGGGGCGTACATACTTTTTCTTACTTTGCTAAAAACATAGACTGTGGGTACTCGTTAGAACCGCCTCGTCGAGGCGGTTCTAACGGGTACCCACAATCTATGTTTTGAGTAGAAATATGAAAAATATCGGATTTGTTTATTTGAAAATTTTCCTTTTTTGGTTGTAAAATATTCGATGTATTTGAATAGGCGTGTTTTCATAATGTAGGCTTGCAGCATCTCAGCATACTGCATTCTCTGCCATTCTTTCTGAAATAAAAATGTAAAAGATTGCCTTAGAAGCAAAGAACACACAAAAGAACTGTGTAACACCGCGCTTAATGGTGGCAATACCCTTGACTGTGGCACTCTGTCTAACATGCTGACCAAGAATGTCCCATGCATGCTCTATTGGGGACATGTCCGGCGATCGTGCAGGCCATTCCAGGCGACTGACGTGATTCTGCTGAAGAAACTGCTACTGTACAAGCCTCGCAGGATGGAGTCTGGCGTTAGCTTCTTATAGTGTGACACCAGGATGATGCTGAATTAATAGTAGAACACGAGTACGCACAACTTAGTCAATATAACGTTATCTAGTGATAGTTGCGTGGATAACAACAAGATATGTATAGGATCACACTCTAATGCCAACCAAACTCATTATACTGCCACCTCCGTATCTATCAAGTTCAACTACGGCACAGCCTGCTAATTTCTGTACACGTCGATGGCAAAGCCGCCTTCGTCTGTCGAGATAACCAGCAGGAAACGTGATTCGTCAGTGAAGAGTGTGTTCCCCACATTTGGTTTATTCAACGTAGATGCAGAATCGACGTTGCCCACTGCAGCCTGGCTTGTCTGGCAATCAAAGGGAATTCCACATAAGGTCGTCGGTTGTGCACTGTGTTGAAACTTTTAATCTAGTTCTCGGTAACCTCTCGCGTAGCTGTGCGATGCTTATTCTACGAAATCTTAGAGTAGTAGTATGTAGGTACCGGTCTTACGAAGGCGACGTTATCTGTGGACGTTTGCTTCGACATTTGTCTTGTGTCATGTTGGTTTGTGGATAAACGAGTCCACAAATTGCTGATCACACTCTGTAAAACTCCTAGACGTCTGGACTTGGGTTATACCAGCCTGTAACATTCCGATGGCACGTTGGTGCATGTCATTCGGTAGATTCCGACGTTGAAGTGTCGTCAGAATGGTGGTGTAGACGTTAACAGGAAAAGATCATGTGCTAAAATATATACGAATTAAAAAAAAACTATCCGTTTATGTAGAGTTGTCCCCTCCCTTAGACTCATGAAACACGTGGATATCCTTAAAAGGGGAGTTATTTGGTTTATCACTTTGTGTTGTGTCACAAACCTAGAAGCCAGGATTTTTTATGTTTTCTGTGCAGATTTAGTTGTACGTATGATGCCGGCGTAAGAAATGTGGCCTTATTTCGTATGCAGTCAGCACAACAATACGTATCTGCACAGTCTGATCAGATTTTACTTCCTTGATGTATTATTATAAAGTATCACACTACTTTAAGTGACCATAAAGGCCCTGATGTCACTGCGTGAATATACATGTTGCTCTGGACTTTTGTTACTCGCACCGGCTATTTCTTGTATTTAGCGTCACATTGTGGTGAGAAGCAATGAAAGTAATGAAAATGAACTTATTTATTACATATATCTTTTTTTCTGAGCATACGAAGCTGACATTTAAAGGATGTGAATCGCCTCCAAAGAATTACCATTAATTTACCGGTATGTCTTTTTCGTAAATGATTGGGAACCAGAATGTGTGTTTCAGTTTGCAAATGAGTAAAACGACCAAATGAGTCACAGCCTGCCTCAACCGCTTGAAAGTTAACTTTGAGTGATTCCTTTCACTTGAATTGAACGTATGCATAAAAGAGGATGTCAGTCACTGTTATTTTCGGCTGATACTGCATTGTTAAATCGGTAGACCGTCAGTGGCACATTTTTCCCAGCATCAGGTGCTTTATAACTGAACCAAATCACTAGTCGGGTTGCTTATTAGATCAAGAGATAAAGAAAATCGCTTGCCTAGAAGCGATGATAAATCTCATAAAATGGGTATTTTTGTCAAATCCTTTGATTCAAATGTCATTTTAATGCTTTTTTTTAAAAAACATCTTTACATGACCTTCAAGTATATGCCAAAATCAAGTTTTGAAAATCAAAGAAAACCTCTATATAGAGTAACTGTTTAATAGTATTAATGATGTAAATTGCGGAGAAGGTGCTTTCGTAAGAAAGTCATCTTATGGCGTGACTAAATAATGCAGTGCCAAGTAATGAGGTTTCAAAGAGCTAAATAAAAGTGCACTTCTTGTCATTTATCTCTTTTTGACATAAATAATCGAAATGAAGTCGATGGCTTTGTAGGTTGTAAAGGGTATGTTTGTTCGCATAGGTGTTGAGATATGCATCATAATTTGGGTTTCTCGTGTTACCTCATCTAAGCCATCCATGAGTTCCTATCCCACACGATGATCAGCCCCAACACCTTCAAGTTTGCAATAATTATCAGGGCCCAGTTGTTCAAAGCGTCGTTAGCTTAACGAGCTCGTTAAGGGTCATTTCGTTAACTGTTTTAGCGGATTCAATATACAATATTCTGATATTTTTTGCTGAAAAAATGTGAGTAGCTTTTGCACTGCAAAAGCTACTCACATTTTTTCAGCAAAAAACTTCAGCATATTTGCGTATCACTTGATGTAAATTTTAACGAATCGTTAACTAATGACATCGTTAGCTTTGAACAACTGGGCCCAGCTATTCTTTAGTCGCGTATCTTCTGTTTTTTTAAGATGCTTCTTGTTTAGAATCACAGTAGTAAATGGCTATCTTTAAGAATCTAAAATAGGCTCACTTTATTACGGTCCAGCATAGCAAACACAAAAACAAAAGGATGTTTATTCCAACAAAAGGACTGCACATTAAAAACAATATGCAGTCAATGATTTTTAGTTTACAAGCAACGACAGAGATGATAACTTAACTGCAAAGTTCTGTTACATTGAAGAGAATAAAACACAGTGTTTCTGAAATGCCCAAAAAAGTCCATCTTTAGATGGTGCTTAAACTAGTTTTACTCGAACTAACCCTCCCCTCAATTCTGATGCAGCTAACAATTACAAATATGAGCAAGCGCACGAAAAAATAAAAGTCTAAGAGATTGCCCTTGGAAACAAAGAACACATTACAGATAGAAAATGGGACAAGTCTTAACGTAGGTTTTCACTATAGTGCAGATTATATTTTCATTTCCTTTGGGATCATTGGGCCCAATGTGGTATCTTTGAAACTTGAATTCTGCTCATTGATACGCTAGAGGGTATCAGAGTCTTCGCTGTCCACATAATAAAAACTAGGGTCCTTAGCTATCCATTAAGCGCACAGCAAAGACTCTGTTCAGGCTGGGCGGATGCCCAGGCTGATCTAAGTCTTCGCTGGGCGCACATGCCAATTTGTAGGTTTTGTCATGAGCTGGCTCATATGTAATCGGACCCCATAGGACCCTCTACCTCATCAGTGAAATACCACAGTAAAACACATATACCGTATAAGACCTAATTACCGCACCGTCCGCTATTACTGGGAAAACTAGTGGTAAAATATGCATCCACCTATACTAAGGGTACACTTTAAAAGGTCAGTGAAGGACTTATATGATGACGCTTATGCGATGGTTTTTGTGTGTGTTCTTTTCTTCTGATTTTCTTTTTAAAAACATTATAAAGAAGTAGACAAAAAGTACACTGGCTATAATCTGAAGACTACGAAATTGCTTGACTGTGCACTTAAAGAGGTTTGTGCGGCAATTAGGTCGAATAAGGTAACTACAAAACAGCAATGAAACAAAGTCGATGGCGAAATAAGTGCGTCCAACGAGAACTGCGAAACAGTTCCCTGAACCACGGAGCGGTTCGGCGTGCAGATGCACTACTATAGACTACCCTGTGTGACCAGTGATGTGTGTGACCAAAATTGTGATGGTCCAACAAACGCTTGGGTACTTCGGTGCTTATCCTGAAAAAAGCAATAAGCATTCCATGATTTGGCAGTGACTATTGACACGGCGGCCGTGCCGATTATAGCAACAAAAGCCAATGATGCCAATTATTCCAATTGCAAGGGGTTGAATCACGAGACTTATGACGTCAGCCTACAAAATCTTGCGATCGCAGCCATTTTGAATTTTGTCTCTACTTCGAATTTCATTTCTATCCATTCTCCGTCTGTTTACAAGCTAAGCTTGATTCGTTTTGTGCATAAGGTACACTTTGATGTAGATTTTTAGATAACACATAGACTTTCGTGATAATCTTAAAAAAACTTCGACACAATAGTAAGCGAACAATAGTATATTGTCGTTATACCTGTCATCGGCATACACTAGTTTTCGGTATATGGAAAGCATGGCCCTCGCCCATCTGGGCCCGCAAAATAGATGGGCTGCCTAAAGCCTCCATGGCAGAGCTGCTAGTAACTAAGCAGGACTCGAATTCATGTGATGGGGTCGGGTAAAAGTCCCACAAATTTGGAGGCAATGTCTCTGAACTAGGCTACTAAAATTTTGTTGACTTGGACGTTATATCGCAATTCATGTAGTGTATTCAGAAGTCAAGCGTGGTCTGAAATCAAATTCAGTTAGATCTGAAGCATGTGATGATAATTTGGACGCACGTATATAGGTAACACCTATTAAATTCATTTTAGCAATTTGAAACCAGAGCATACGAAAATCGGACCGCGAGGGGCCCGAACACAGACAACAGTAGTCTGGCACCGACCTTCTGAAACAGATTGAATTCAGTATGAAGAACAACTCATCGTCTTGCATGCAATATAAAGAGGAAAGCCAAAGCTATTAACCATAATTGTGTTAACAATCATGCATGAGGTTTGCTGCATAACAGTCGTGTTGTAAGCTATCTTTTTGCAACGATTGGCAACCTTTATGAATCCTTCCGAAAAATAAGTATTATTAACTGATCAAGCCTATCTGCTAACTTCATGCCTGACTGCTGTCAAAAAGACGTTGGACTACTATGAAACTGTTTTTAAATGTAATTTTTACAACACTTAAAGATAATCAAAGGACTGATAGTCCTAAGAGTCTGCTAGCTTGTAAAGTATTGATGGAGTGCTGTGTATCTTCTATGCAAACACAATACATGCAAAGAAGATAGGTGGCATTCCAATGCTACTAATACTACACCATAAGATGGAGCTCTATGGAATATATCAAGCATCTGGGCATTGTACTTCCTGAAAAGAAGACTTTCTTTAAAATCTCTATTAAATGTACGTCAAGCGAAGACTGCATATGGGTTGAATGAGAAAGTCATAGCGAGTGTTGTCTCTAAATTAAGGAAAGGATACTCCACTGAGGATATGATGTTTATTTATTTATTTTTTTTTTCACTTTAATTCACACATGAATTAAGTGCCTGATTTCTTGCTATATTCAATATCGAATAAGTAGATTCTGATTATGTAAATACTGATACTTTTCTTTTCGTTCAGCTTCCGTTGCTAAGCACAACATCAAAGATGACGAGCGGTCCTACTAATCACTCCATGGCACCCCACGGTACCCCATGGCAGCCCACGGCATCAAACTAAATGGATATTTATCATAAAATATGTTATAGATGGACAAGTATACTTTTGCAATACTCTTCATCTTAATAAACAGAGATTTATATTGATGATGATGACTTGTGTTTGATTTAAAATATTGTGTCTAAAACTTTCGTAATTTTTTGCGCCCCATGGCATCAAAATATATGTATATTTACCATAAAATATGTGTTTTAGACGGCCAGTAAAAGTTTTGTAATACTTGTCTCTATCTAAATAAACAGAGCATTTATATTGATGACTTGTGTTTGAACTTGAATATAGACTGTAATTTTAAGTTAAAAGTTATTTTTGATCGACTATCAACTTACACCATTGGTCTCTTTGCTATATTTTAGCGTCAGTTTGAATCTTGGTGTTTAGGCGCCCCGAGATAATCGCTTGAAGTAAGGTTAATGTCTTAAACTATCACAAAAACAAATTTGGATACATAAAACTAATAACCCTGGTGTAATTTCAGCATTCAGTTAATAAATACAATGAAATAGTTTAGTGCCGTGGGGTGCATTGGGATGTCGTCGGGTGCCATGGGGTGATTAGTAGGACCCCGTGCCGAGTTAACGCCTTGACAAAAGTAGCGCGTGTATTACTACACCGAAATTTGAAGTCTATGTTTCAAATTGCATTATCTAAATCGATTTCAGTTACAGTTATGTTAGCGAAATAAAAAAAAGCCACACAAAATTCCACTGCTTCACATTCAGTTCACCGTAATAGTGCCGTATTGCGCCTGATTAAGAAGTAGTGCGCGTATAAATATACGCATAAATAGCTGTGATGAAACCCCCCGCCCCCTCCCCCTCCCCCCCCCCCCCCCCCGCGATTGCAAAAATTCTTGCAAAAGTCCACCAAATTCAAAACATCTCTTTTGTAGATTTTTTTCTCTTAACAAACGGTTGTTCGTAATACGACTTTGAAACTATTAAACTAATCATGATACTAGTAGTTTTAAAATTCATTAAATACACCAGCAGGTTTGACTAATTCTCATTTCGTGTGTGCTAGTATTCCATTTTGTGTTTGTTCTTGCTAAATGCTAATATCAACATATGGAAAAAATTGCACTGTAGAGGACCACAGCTTGTGTCCAATCCCTTTCTTTAGCGTTCAGTAAAATATGATTAAAAAAGAGATAATCTAAGAGACGGTTCATATACGCACATTGTGTGCAGGGAGGGTGCAGGGCCTGGGTGGTTTGGCACTTTAGACATTGTACACATAAGCCAGAGCGTAAGGAACTGTACCTTAAGACATATGTGCCTCTCGACTAGAGCATCTGCTCGAGCATCAGTGCAGTCTGGTGAGAGCCACAGCCACAGGATGATCTTTAGATAGCTTACTATCCAGAATTTCTTCCTGTGCTCAGCGAAGACTCATGTCTGCCCGAGTATCCACGCAATCTAGATTCACACGGCAGTCCAATGATCTAATGATTCAATCATCACGAAAACATGCCTATATAATTTTGACGCCCTTAAACCCCACTTTTATATAGTAAAACTGGGGTTTACAGGGGTATACATTATTTTTCTTTTTTCTGCTCAAAAACAGACTATCCACAATCGATATTTTGAGCAGAAATAAAAAAAAATGAATATCAGAATTTTTATCGGAAAACTTTCAGATTTTGGTGGTGAAATTTTCTTTATATTTGAATAGGCGTGTTTTCGTAATGACTTCTCAATGCGGACAGCACCCAGCTAGCATTCTACGTAAATCTACATCGGGCCGTCATCGGCCCGTCAGCTACCCTGACGGGCCGATGACGGCCCGATATAGATTTACGTAGAATGCTGACTGGGCAAAGACTGATCAGATTGCGTAAAAAGGGCACTTTGTTGTAGTGATGGTCAAACAATCTCCTCAGCCTGAACAGACCAATCTCTGTCCACGTACAGGTTGATAAGTGCAGTACAGTCGAACTTCATTGGCATAAACATCTTTGGGACCATGGAGTTTGTCCGAGATATGGGTAGTTCGAGCCACTGAGGGTCAATCATAGTGCCAGGTCATGGGGCAAATGGGGATAATTTAAGTTTCTATAAAAAAACCCTTATACCCCACTTTTATATAGTAAAACTGGGGTTTCCAGGGTATACATTATTTTTCTTATTTCTGCTCAAAAACATAGATTGTGGGTACTCGTTAGAACCGCCTCGTCGAGGCGGTTCTAACGAGTACCCACAATCTTTGTTTTGAGCAGAAATATAAAATAATATCAGAGTTTTTTTTATCTGAAAATTTTCAGTTTTTGGAGGTGAAATTTTCTATATATTTGAATAGGCGTGTTTTCGTAATGACCAACAGAAAATATCCTGATCAGACTGTATGTTAGCAGAATGAAATAGATGTTCGTGAATGTAACAAGGACTCTTTTTCTAATAACACGGCACGTTATGTCGCACATGCCTATTTTTTTATCTGTGCGCTGGTCCATTTTCACCTTTAATACTCTCTGGGCATATTCAGCAGACGACAATTTGATATTGTTCTTATTTTCTCCAGAAAATAGGATTTGATATTTCATGCAAATTATCTCCAATGGAAACAATTTGCATAAAGTGCCAAACCTTATTTTCTGGAAAGAATAAGAAAAATAATTCATAATTCAAAATATCGTCTGCTGAAAATTTACCAAGTATGCTAAACGTTAACTTAAAATGATTTATGTTCTCTGGTTTCACTGTAAGGTGATAATTTTGTAATTAAGAACGCGTTTATAAACGAAAAAGGTCGAGGCGAGAAAAAAGTAATTTCTTGCACAATTGATGAAAACGCAGAATGATTTATAGTTTACAATACGACATCTTTTCAACCGCTTTAACTCTTTCGGTACCAAATTTCAGACGACATTTTTCGTCGGCTTTTCTTTTTTAACAAACTATCACTTGGAAAAAAGTTAATGCGTAAAGTTGAAAGACTGAATGTAAACAGCGTAGATCTAGATGAGACGGCTCATATGAGCCGTCTCATCTGGATCTATGCTGTTTGCAAAAGCCTATTATTATCGCCTGTGACAGTGAGAGAGTTAACCTTTACCACTCTCAAGGCAAATTCAGCTGATGACAAACTAGTGATATTTTTTTCTTATTTTCCAAAAAAAAACAGGGTTTGACACTTCATGCAAATTGTCTCCAATGGGAACAATTTGCATGTAATGTCAAAGCTGTTTTCTGAAAAAAAAAAAAAAAAAAAAGAAATAAGAAGAACGTTTGCTGGAAATTTTACCCAGCGTGCTGAGCGTTAACCAATATTTAACCTTTAAAACGCCAAACATAGCACAAGCAAGCGACATTAAAGTACACATTTATTTTTTAAATAACTAAGGTTTTATTTGTAATGAAAATCGTCTGCCTTGAAAACGATTTACTAGTCTGGCCCCAGACCCTTTCTTTATTTTTCTTTTCTTTCTTTTTTTTTTTTTTTTTTTTTTTTTTTTTTTTTTTGAGGGGACACAACACTTGTATAGCTTGTAGAATTTTTGTTTGCTTCAGTCTCTTGGCTAGAAAGAAACGATTATTTTCCAAGTCGACCAGCGAAATGCGGACTAGGCTGTACATCCGGGGAGTTTGACTAGTGTCTTAAGTGTTCGCCCATCGAGACCTTGTACATCATTACGAATACACGCCTATTCAAATAGATAGAAAATATCACCTCCAAAAACTGAAAATTTTCAGATAAAAAATTCTGATATATTTCACATTTCTGCTCAAAACATAGATTGTGGGTACTCGTTAGAACCGCCTCGGCGAGGCGGTTCTAACGAGTACCCACAATCTATGTTTTTGAGCAGAAATAAAAAAAATAATGTATACCCCTGTAAACCCCAGATTTACTATATAAAAGTGGGGTTTAAGGGGGTCAACATTATATAGGTATGTTTTCGTGATGTGTAGAATATACGGTAAAACGTGATCAGTCTGTGCAGGTGCACATGCTGGTCTGTAATATTTCTGTTTCCACGTAGGAATGTTGGATTTCCAAAGCGAGCCTGATGGGACCCAACACAAAATTAATGTGAATAAGAGCTCGAGTGAATAAGTAATCATCCTGAGGGATTTCTAGTTAACCGGCACTTGTCCGTGATGCTGAAGCCTTGGCCAGGATTAAAGTAGAAGTAGACAAGGCCATGATTTTCACGTTATTGTATGTAATGCACAATTTAGCCATATGTAAAAAAATGATTTATTCACTGACAAGATATCGTATGTTATTTTAAACCTGATTAGTGATATAACGGCTACACTGGAATACAGCGCTGTAATTCGTTACAAGTAATATACGAGACCAACTGAGAATCGCAGTCCGCGAAAAGGCGCTGTAAACATACTTAAGCAGTCCTCTTCAGCAGACAATACAAGAATCACAACATGGCATGAAATACAGTCGACTCTCGTTATCTCGAAGTCCAAGGGACTCTCTGATATACTTCGAGATCTCCGTATCTCGACATATCAGATTTGCAGAATTGAAGAATAAATAAATTGAACAACTACATTTCACAAATGATATGTAATTTGACTCCTGAAGTTTGAGATGTATTGAAAATATTGTGGAAAAGGGGAGAAATTAGGAGCAATTTCTCCTCTTTTCCATAATGCTTTATTACCTGTTGTTGGATATACAGGGACCAGATGTTCACTTCGAGACAAGCGGTTATTCGAGATAACCGAGTTCGAAATAACGAGAGTCGACTGTAATATCACACCCGCCTGGTCGCCTGATTTGGCACCTAAAGATTACTTTTATTCGCGGACTTAAAAATAATATAACCGTAGATTCCATTTCCAATTCCAATCCGATTGAGAGGTCAGTGGGGATGATGACACCTGAATACCGTTGGACCAAATGTATCATGCTAGAGGGTACTTACATAGAAAAAATAGAAGACCACTCTCGAACAGAAGTGACGTAGGGTGGTTACTTATTGACTCGCCCTCGTATAACAGCTGCAGCATGAGAAAAATGTCATTTTGTCATATACAGTCAAACCTGTGTTAGTGGTCACCTCTATTAAGCAGCCAAACCTGTATTAAGCAGCCAGAGGAAAGTTGCCCCAAACATCATAGACTTATATATTTGAACTGTATTAAGCAGCCACCTGCCTTCAGCAGCCACATTTTAAGTTTCCCATGGGTGGCTGCTTAAGACAGGTTTGACTGTACAAACATTGAAGCAAGGATCAGGGATCAGGACCAGCACTGTTCACCGATGCATTCTATGATATTCAATGATTCTATAAGCGGAAAAGAACCCAGCTAGCTTTCTACTTAAATTTATATTGTCTCGTTAGGGAAAGGCCCTAACTGACTGTTAAGATGCACTGGCTGCTCTGAATGCCATTGTATGAAACAGGGCATCAGTTGAACTTTTTCATAATATCTGAACCATCAATCCCCCATTTTGCCATATTAGGCGGTGAATGAAAGATCTGCCTTAGTTCTAATAAATGAAGCATTTCCTTTCACAGCTATATTTACAACCTCAGAGATAATTAAGAAAACCGTTTTGTTTATTAAATCGCTTTCTGAAAAAAGATCGAGCCTCACTTACCGCAAGCACAAAAAGAGAGTTTCAATGTTAAAAGCTTAAATGTTAACCCCGTCGACTATAAAATAAGCAGACAGCATTCTAAAATATCTTTATTTTTCACAGAAAAAAGATTTGAACATTTTATTCCACTTTTCTCGGAAACTGAATGAAATATCAAGCCTCATTTTCTGCAAAACAAACTAACAAAATGTCACTGATTTTCATCTGATGATTTAGCCTACAGAGCTTTCAACTTCACAACGGCTGCCCATGTCCATCTTCTTAACTGTAAGCCTCATTTTGGCTGTCTGTCTATGATTCTATCTCCATTGCGGTTGTGCGTACCTATGTTCTTGAGTTTCAGTTCCATAACAACTGTTTTACCTTTGTTCTGGAGATTCAATCTAATTACAGTTGTCCTAGACTGACTCCCAGCATTTAACTGATTATGCAGTAAAATAGTTATACTCGTATTATTATTATTATTATTATTATTAATATTAATAATAACAATAATATTTATGTATTTTATCTATCTTGTTGTGCCATTGCGACATTTCTAATAATAAGTATAAAGGGGATAGTTTGGAAACAAAGAATATATTATCAAATCGAAAATAGAAGACAGGGTTTTATTGAGTCTATACATGAACAGTAAAATACAACACTACATACGCTTGAGCAACTTTAAACCCCATTCCTTGCCATTTTATGACGATTGTAGGGTCCGATTGTATCCGACATTTAAAACAAAATGTTCTTATACAGAAAACTACGTGAAATGATAAAATGTATTATAAATAAAGTGAATAAAATGAATACCTTTTTTTTAAAGGACTGAATCGACCTGCAGGTTTTCCACCATTTCTAACAAGGGATATAACTTTTGTAAATTCATGTTTGCTTTCTTACACACGAAAACTTTTCTGAATAAAACGTGAAACGATAATACCCCGCCATTATCATGTCCTGGGCAGATAACTCTGTCAAAATTGACGAAATATGCCAATGAGCGATCCCAAAGCAGATCTCCACAATATAAATGCACATATCAAATTTGGTGAAAATCTGTTGAGATTTACTCAAGTTATTGTCCTGAAAGTAACATACGGATGTATTGCGGGCAGATAACTCCGTCAAAAATAGACGGAATTCGCCCATTAGCAATCCCAAAGCAGATCTCCACAATATCAATGCACACACCAAGTTTGGTGGAAATACATCGATAGTCACTAAAGTTATCGTCCAGAAATGAAAATACGGACGTGTCGCGGACAGATACATGTAACTCCATCAAAAATTGACGAAAGTTGCATATCAGCAATCCCAAACCAGGTCTCCACAATATCAATGCACATACCAAGATTGGTGAAAATCCGTTGATATTTACTAATTAAAGTTATCATCCGGAAATGAAAATACAGACGTATCGCGGGCAGATAACTCTGTCAAAAATTGTCGAAATTTGCCCATTAACAATCCCAAACCAGCTCTCCGTAATACCAATGCACACACCGAGTTTAATGAAAATCCATTGACATTTACTCGTTATCGTCCGGAAACGAAAATACGGACGTATGACAGACGGACAAACAGATGAACGGACACATGGACAGCCAATGAGATACCATAATACCCCGCCACTCTCGTGTGGCGGGGTATAAAAAATTCGTCCCCTCTAAAAGGAAAGAATTTACTCCCAAATGGGATTCTTTCCTTTTAGATAAATCACTTTACAGAAAGGAGCCAAAACAATTTTGACAGAGTTGCCTCCCTTGAAAGTGTATTTATTTCCCTTTATGTCATGCGTATAACGAATGCTCTTACCTCTTTTATCTTGTGCATGTTATCATGATTGACGAAATCATCTCTGTAAGAGAAGCAATAATAATTTAAAATACATAATTGAGTTTGAAAATAATATGGTTTCAACAGTTTAACCGCTTTAACCCTTGTCATGCTGAACCCGGATACACCCTGGTTTTGCAAACAGTGTAGATCCAGATCAGTTGGCTTGAAGAAGCCAACTAATCTGGATCTGCACTGTTTGCCATTAAGTTTGTGAATTTATAGCAACAGTCCGGATCAAGCAATTTGATTGGCTGAAACTTAGAAGTGGGTATGGCATCTTAACTTATCCAGCATGACAAGGGTTAAGTTGCATGGTATGTAATTGTGATACAGTGTTAATAATTGACTGTCAGGTGTGATCTCCTTTGATTGACACTTTATATATTTCATGGTTAAATGATTCTTTATAAACTCTTTTACGGTTTGCATGCTGGAAAAAAATCCGCGGGCTAGATTTTGAAATGTTTTGCCTATTTGTCCCAGAAAATAAATTCGACATTTCATGCAAATTATCTTCCTTGACAATTTTCATGAAATGTCAAATTTTATTTTCTGGGAAAAACCAGGAAACCTATTGCCCATTTGTCGTCTTCTGAAATCGCTCAGTGTGGTAAAGGTTAAATACACACGGCAAATTTGGTGAATAAATGACATCAGTTTTCTTCTGACAGCACGTTGGATGGTAAGCCTTTTACGATATTCTTAAATTTTAAGGTTATGTGGATGAAAATAATGTTCTAACAAAGCATGTAGAAACAGCTTCATAAGAAAACTCTTTCAGGGATTCTACCCAGCGGGCACGTGATGTTTATACAGCGTCGCCTCAACGTCGATGCAACGTCATGACGTTGCATCGACGTTGAGGCGACGTTGTATTAACGTCATGTGCCTGCTAGGTTTACCTATTAGAGTCGAAATTCAATGGCTCGAATATTTTTGGGACCATTGAAAGTTGTTCTTCACATGGGTAGTACAAGCGTCTAAGGGTTAATCACAGCGCCTGGATAGGCGGTAAATTGGGATAATTAAGGGATATTTTTATTATTATCATTTTAAATTAATCTATGTGTAGTGTACTCAAAAGAATCGTCGTGATGAGACGATTCTAATGTGTTCAAACAATATATATATATATATATATATATATATATATATATATATATATATATATATATATATATATATATATATATATATATATATATAAAATAACAAAATTTCCCTAAAATATCTCTAAATAATTGTTTTCTTGGGCTATCAGGAGAGTCTTAAGGGCTGAAATCAGCCACGGTAAACGAGCCATCGGTGTTTCCAGTCATTGATGTTTAACCCTTTGTAGTCTGGAGACCCCTAAAAGGGTAATAGGCAAACAGTGCAGATCCAGATCAGACGCCGCAGAAAACGGCGTCTGATCAGGGTTTCCACGGTTTACAAATATAGTTTAGCCATTTTTCTCTAGGAATATCTAAATCTCATAGCAGGACGTACCTAGAATTGAAAGTGGACTCTTCCAATACATAGTGTGGGGGAGTCTATTCCATCTACAATGGGTTAACTATAAATCATTGATGTTTTACTGTATGGCATAATTTGTTTTTGTGTTTTTTTGTTTTGTTTTTTTTGTTTTGTTTTTTTCAGCGGAAAAAAATAATATGTCCACTTGAGAAAATTTAATTAAAAACTTTGACTAAATCATCGCTACATTCAAATATCGGTACCTCGTTGGCGTTTGTATTACTACCCCTTGAAATCCACCAGTTTAACAATACAAGTGAGGAAATCTTGTGCGTATCAGTTGTAGATATCGGTACAAGCTTTTCTTTCTTCTTCTTCTTCTTCTTTTTTTTTTTTTTTTTTTATTTTTGATAGGTAACTATGAAGTTGGATTAAAGAGGATTATGATAAAAAAAATAATGTAGAGAAAGAGAGAAATAGATATAAAACAAAAACGACTGGAGCCAGTCTAGCCTAGTGGACTCTTCCACCTAAACTCTTTGGAAAGGTCCATTCCCAAGTGAATGGATATCTGATTAGTTTTACTATTATATGTACTATCTTTCATAGAAATCCGTGTACTTAATGCAAACTGTGTAGACCCTGATCAGACGCCGCGTTCTGCACTGTTTGCAAAGGTCTCATTCATGGGACGCTAGGCATAAATGGGTTAAAAGATATCTACGTTCTAAGATGAAAAAAAAAAAAAAAAAAAAAAAAAAAAAAAAACTGAAAAGATTAATAGTAATGTGCTGTCGCAGAACATGTGATTGAGACCTGTTCGTATTAGGAAAGGATACAATATAGGATTAAATAGGCGTTAAACTTGATCGAACGGTATCAAATATTAAATGGAGTATTAATGATACGTAAAAAGTGGAGAAGAAAAAAAAAACAGCATAGCTGTCATGTACTCTGACAGAATTGTGGAATACAATGTGAAAACAGATTGAAAAGATAAAGGAGACAACAGCAGATTCAAAACGATATTCCTGCTTATAAGAAAAAAAAAATAAATAAATAAACATGCAAGCTACTTTCGCTCTTATCCTGTTGATTGTGTAATTTGTATGCATGTATTAACCTGCTGAAATAAAACATGCTTAAACCAAAACGCTGTTTCTGGACGCTAGGCCAGCTTTGGACAAAAAAGGGGTATAAAAGATCAATAGGAATTTTCAACGACAACAATAGGACGAAATTTGTAAATTAAATGCAGAAAATCTATATGATATTAGCAGGTAAATTGGAAGGCTAGGCATAGCTAGGAAATGAAAGGAAGAAGCTATGAAGTTATAAATTCGGATTAGATTATTTCTAGTGATCAGAATACGGTGTTGAATGTAAGGAGTAATTCGTTTTTTAATTCTTAACCCATCTTTCCTTAGTGGAAGCTTCTTCCTAAACTCTTTGGACAGATCCATTTCCAACTGAAGAGATGTCTGATTAGTTTAACTATTACAACCTTTATAGAAATTCCTGTGCTTAATGCAAACAGTGTATACCCTGAACAGACATCGCGTTCTGCGGCGTCTGACCTGGTTCTACGCTGTTTGCAAAGGTCCTAGTTATTGGACGCTAGGCATTAATTGGTTATGGGGAATTGAAACACTTTTAAAGGAGACATATTTGTCAAAATTATTTTGCCTCCCGAAAGGGGTTTAGTCTAAAACGAAAGAATTTTCTCAAAAGGCATATGCGAACAAAAAGTCACAGCGGGACATATGTATAAAACCAACATATTTTGTTTATGTTCTGACATAAAATGCTAATGTGGAACATGTACAATATGTTAGGTGAACCGGACGTGCCATCAAAACAAAATTTGTGAACCATTTTATAAAATTAAGAAATTTAAACAAAAATATAGTAATTTTTACCAACAATTCAATCATACCGACCACTTTCCGATAGACATTTCGATTCAGCCAGTGAAAAATGTCATTTGCGATAAAAATATGATTTCTAAGTACAAAATCATTAAAAAGTATAAAACTAAATGAAATGGATGAAAGTCTAACAAATTCGATCTTACTGGGTTTAAATGACAATATATATCATATGAGGGAAATACTTCTAAATTACTGGAGTTTGATGTGATTTTTTTTTTTTTTTAAATACTAGAAAATAAAAATACTCTGTCAATGGACGATAAACGCAAATCTCGTCTTAATATGACACTCTCTCTATTAACATCCTAGAACATTACCGGTAATTTTACACGGTGGTGGGTTTTTTGTTTTTTTTTTCAAATACTAGAAAATAAAAATACTCTGTCAACGGACGATAAACGCAAATCACGTCTTAATATGACACTCTCTCTATTAACATCCTACAACATTACCGGTAATTTTACACGGTTGCACACCTTCTATGAAATGACCCGACACGTCCGAAAACGTACCTTTGGACATGTGCGCCCAGCGAAGATTCAGATCAGTCTGTGCATTCGTGCTGTCTGGTCGCATTCGCACAGTTTGATTAGAAATTTTGGATAATCAAGGATGCGATGTTTCTTCTTGCGGACTATGAAGACGCTGATCAGATTTCCTGGATGCGCAGGCTGATTTAAGTCCTCGTTGGACATACATATCAGAAGGTACGCTTTCCCATGTTGTGACTCTTATGATTTAACTACATTTTCCTTCGACATGATAGCCGTAACAAAGGAATGAAGCATAGCTGAAAAAATTTTCCGCCTTTCGTAGGAATCGAACCTGGTCCTCCCGGTTAAAAAACCAATGCTCTAACCACTGAGCCAAAGAGTCGACTCACTGACGCAGTTGTCAGAGATTGAATATATACTTAGAAGCTATGCATAATCTGCCAAGGCAGATAATCGAAGGTAGGAGTGCTCGGTCGTAACAATTTACATGAAACATTTCTTTCCTTATGTTTATGCAGAAAACGGGACGCGAATGCGGGAAATCTGAAAATAGCCGAGAAGAAAGCAGCCTACAATAATATCAGAATCGACACTGTTCACTTAAGGTGGTATCAGGGTTTAATTGTTAGAAGTGTAATTGTCTGGTTTATATTGTGTAACTATGTAGACTGTTCAGGATTTCCATTCAGTTGGCTTGCTTAGGAATACATGCAGTATTTGCTGATAGCTCTGCGATATTGTTTTCTCATTTCTCCATAAAACACGCTTCATCACGAAAACACGCCTATATAATATTGACCCCCTTAAACCCCACTTTTATATATAAAAACTGGGGTTTACAGGGGTATACATTATTTTTCTTATTTCTGTTCAAAACATAGATTGTGTGTACTCGTTAGAACCGCCTCGACGAGGCGGTTCTAACGAGTACCCACAATCTATATTTTGAGCAGAAATATGAAAAAATATCAGGATTTTTTATCTGAAAATTTTCAATCTTTATAGTGGTAAAATTTTCAATATATTTGAATAGGCGTGTTTTCGTAATGATATTGTTTTCTCATTTCTCCATAAAACACTCTTTGCGGGTAATCATTAGAAGCGCCCCAACGAGGCGCTTTTGATAGGGTCGGACATCTTATGTTTATGTAGAGTACTGGAGAAAAATTATCCCAGCATTATCACGAAACACTCCTTCTTAACTATATGTATTTTGGAAATTTTGGATTTCCCTAGGCACCCACGTACCATTTACGGGTAACATGAGCTGTCATGGATAAATAAGGGCTTACAATTATCAGCTTCTTCGAGAGAAAACGTGTCTTCAGTACATATAAAGACAGCAAAATACAAATCAGGGCCCAGTTGTTCAAAACTAACGATGTCGTTAGTTAACGATTCTTTAAAATTTACACTGAGTGATACGCAAATACGCTGAAAATTTTTGCTGAAAAAAATGTGAGTAACTTGCTTCTCACATTTTTTCAGCAAAAAAATCTGAATATTGTATATTGAATCCGCTAAAACAGTTAACGAAATGACCCTTAACGAGCTCGTTAAGCTAACGACACTTTGAACAACTGGGCCCAGTCTGCTACACGGCACATTCTGTTCGGCGGTTTTATTATACATCAACATGTTTTACAGAATCCAATAATTCTTTAAAGGACATCGGAGGCCCCGATCAGATTGTGCACAGTCTGATCGAGTCCTTCACTGCTCGTATATACCCCGGTCACATTTTTATGGCTCGACACATAAGTAAACTAAAAAAATCACTTTGTTTTGACCATAAACTGTGTATACAGAATCCATTCTTTCTTTTAATGAAGAACAGATATCCTGCTCTGACTGTGGGCATCCCCCAGACTGATCTGAGATTTTGCTAATAGTGATATGTTCAGTTCCGTTTTATGCTTGGCGCGCATAAATCATTTGCGCCACGCCGTGTGCAAAGATGTATTCACGGAATAACAACAGTAAAACTGTACAATCCGACAACACCTTTACTATGATTCGATATATTCTACACATCACGAAAACAAACCTATATGATTATGGCCCCTTTAAACCCAACTTTTATATAGTAAAACATTGGTTTACAGAGGTATACATTATTTATCTGATTTTGCTAAAAAACATAAATTGTGGGTGCTCGTTAGAACCGCCTCGCCGAGGCAGTTCCAACGAGTACCCACAATCTATGTTTTGAGCAGAAATTTAAAAATATTCAGAATTTTTATCTGAAAATATTCCATTTTTGGTTGTAAGGTTTTCAATATATTTGAATAAGCGTGTTTTCTTAATGGTATCCAATGATTCTGTAAGTGTTTAATGTCATTGGCAGACAGATCAAACAGTAAACATCGAAAGCCCTGATAAGACTGCGCGGATACGCAGGCTGATCTGATCCTAACCCAGTAACCATTCTATCAATAACGGCCCGCTGTTGATATATAAAGAATGCTATCTAGGAAGCTCTCCTAAGACTCTGAAGGCCCTTTTCCCATGTAACGGCTCCATTATGTTTTGTCTCTTTTACGACATACGTACAATTTATAGCTGTGTATTTTCACACCCAATAAAATAAGCATTTCGGTTTATTTTTGTTCAGTCTATAAAGTGATAGATACAAAAGGAGCTCTCATTTATGTGGTATACTTTTATTTATTTTTATTTTACTTCACTGCAGCTGGTATTTAATGCCGTGTGGCAGCCGTAAAACGTCTCCCCGTTCTTCATCAAAGTGCAGATTATATTCGATTTCCTTTGGGATCATTGAACCTATTCTGGTTTCTTTGAAAATCGAATACATGCACTGCTAAAGCCGGCACTAGGCGGCGTAAACAGCCTCGCAAACTACACTGCTTTATATGAAATCGGGTCTCCGAGTTTTTTTACTAAATGTAAGCTGGGTCACACAAAATCAACAATATGGCATATACGAACAACGAAGACTCAGATATGCTTTCTGATCGGTCTTCCGTGTTTGCATGACAATCTCACAGTGTGAGTCTTCGCGGAGGACCACTTGTCATGTTATCGGTTTTCGGTGGACGCGTCTTCCATAGTGTTTCTCTGATAACATGATAACATACTAGCTACAACACGCTGTAAGGTGTGTTCTGACATGTGTGGACAGCGAAGGCCCTGATCAGACTGCGCACCCGCGCAGTCTGATCAGGGCTTTCTCTGTCCGCTTACAGAATATGTTCTATTGTAACTGTAGAATATACTGATGTAGGGCAAAGAGCCTGATTAAACTGCGAGGTTTCACTGTCTCATTTATAATCTGATACAGAGCTCTTATTTACAATATGATATACAATGCAAATAACTTTATTCAGCATAAAACATCATACAATGTTTGTAGCCAAAGAAATGCAAATCAAACAATGATAACATAAATGAAGACATTTATTTCGTTTACCGAAGAGTTATTTACGCGAACTACAGATGCTGGGGTCATCATTGAAAATAATTGTTTTCTATATCTGTTTCTGTATTTTTATACTAATCAGCTAATTGCAAGAAATTGAATAATGTCACTGCCCAGCGTTAGGCTTAGGTCACGTCTTTCAAAACAACAGAGCGAATTCAATTTTATTGTATAATAAAAACAATATGGTTTCCTAAAAATTAAAATGTCATTCAAAAATAGTTTGGCGATTTCCTGACCGCCTTCAGGAAAGTTTGAAGAAATAGAGGTAAATTCAAAATTCAAGAGAAAAAAACACAGACTCATAATTCTCTTCAAAATCCTTCATGGACTAACTCCTGTATATCTTAACAATCTCCTTCTACCACTAGTGCAAGACACGACCTCTTACAATCTAAGAAACTCAAATCATTTTCAGAATTATCGCACTAATACCAATTTGTTTCTAAATTCTTTTTTTTTTCCCCAGCAACGATCCGTGCCGAAGTCAAGGATGCGCCATCAGTAGCTGAATTCAAATCACGGTTAAACAAAGAGCTAAAACAAAACCTCCGTCGTATTATAACACTGGTACACGCATAAGCCAAATTCTCCAAGCACGCCTGAGACTGGGATGTAGCTCCTTAAACGCCGACATCGATCACAAAAATATCGTTCCAAGTCCCACTTGTGCGTGCGGAGGATTTGAGAGTGCATATATATCATTTTTTCTTTGTATGTTCTAGCCTCGCTCATTTTCGAAGAAGATACTTCTCGGATTCTCTTTTAAATTATACGGCTAAAGACTTTCTCTATGGCAGCCAGACTCTAACTTTTCAGGAAAACGAACAGATATTTCTTAAAGTGCAAGAGTATATAGTGAAATCCAGAAGGTTTTTGTAGTTCCTAGAAATGACCATGTTTGGGGAACGGGGAATCAGCCAAAATATGTTCATGTTGCCGCAAGAAATTCTTACAGCTGTAGCATTTGTACTGAAAAATATGCTTTGTGTTTCATTACTAATACTAAATTAATTAAATGTGCTACACTGCCTTCCATTCATAGATGATGCAACATATGCTGTTTCTTTCCAGGAGCTGACACTCAAATAAGCCCTGGTGCTTACCGTCAAATCCTGTGACATATATATGTCTAATGCATGTATTGTATATGTCTGCGCCGGCCTCGGTGGCTCAGTTGGATGCGTCGTCCGACTGGAGACCAGGAGGTCGCGGGTTCAACCCCCGCCGAGGTCGGCAACATACTTTCGTAGAGATTGATCATGAAATATTTTCTACGGTCATTCTCTCCCTTCCGCTGTTTCAAGAAGGGCAGTTGTCAGTTTCTGGCGAAAGAATGTGCACAATACTGGTTAACCGCTTAGAGGACTAAGCCTGTCCAGTAAACGTGTGGTTAGGTAAACTGACCGCGCTCGACATGACCCAATGGGTTGACTGGGCCGTAAAACCTCAACACAAACAAATTGTATATGTCTGCTGCAAGGTCAAATAAATACAGTTTTAAACCAAATTCAAAATATTATTTTTCTTTTGTTTATAAGCGGTACATTTGTTATTGAGAATTATATTATTTGTACAAGATGCTAAAATGCATGCCAACAAAAACGGCAAATAAGACTATAGATGTTTATAGGTCAATACATGACACATAACTACCATTCCGTTTCTTGTTGTGAAAACTTTAGTCTACAGTAAATGTTAGGCAAGTATTGCTCACTTGCAATTCATTACGAAAACACGCCTATTCAAATATATAGAAAAGTTCACCTCCAAAAATTGAAAATTTTCGGATAAAAAATATTGATATTTTTCATATTTCTGCTCAAAACATATATTGTGGGTACTCGTCAGAACCGCCTCGGTGAGGCGGTTCTAACAAGCACCCACAATCTATGTTTTTGAGCAGAAATATGAAAAATAATGTATACCCCTGTGAACCCCAGTTTTACTATATAAAAGTGGGGTTTCAGGGGGTCAAAATTATAAATTATATAGGCGTGTTTTCGTGATGAAAACAACAAAATGTGGGTTGTCGAACATTTGTAAAAAATGTATAAAATGTACAAAGAATATCAATGGTAGTCTGTAGCTTCTGAAATGCGATTTCGGACTTTTTTCTAAGGTATCAATGTTTTACTAGTAAACCATCACAAAAACATACCTATATAATTTTGACCCCCTTAAACCCCAGTTTTATATAGTAAAACTGGGGTTTACAGGGGTATACATTTGTCTTATTTCTACTCAAAAACATAGTTTGTGGGTATTCGTTAGAACCGCCTCGCCGAGGCGGTTCTAACGAGTACCCACAATCTATGTGTTTGAGCAGAAATATGAAAAATATCAGATTTTTTTTATCTGAAAATTTTCAGTTTTTGGATGTGAAATTTTCTATATATTTGAATAGGTGTGTTTTCGTAATGCATAGAGGTTATTAAGCCTATGTAATGTTTACCCCCCTATTCCCCTATAGTATACACTGCAAACAGGAGTATGTATATAACAATGAGGATTTTCATAGGTTTACGATTTTTAAACCAGCTTTGTAATTTGTTACTTCTACAAATATTTTTTGCAGTGCAAATTTAAGCTTTTCAAAAGAAAAAAAAAAAAGCTTGCCATCTTTTCAACCTTATTTTCAATGTTATGATTTTTTTTTTTGGGGGGGTGGGGGGGGGGGGCGGGGGGGGGGCTTGGAGCACTTTTAGCTGTCAAGCCCCAGCCTCACCCATCTAATTTAGTAAAATGGTATCTGATCTTCAGATCTGACTCTATTAGAGGGATTTGAGGCTCATTGACGCCAATTAAGAACTTTAGAAAGTGATTTAGTCCATGTTGTCTAATCAAGAGTCAGTATTTCCATGGCTGTTGGTGCTAAGAAATGGGAAATAAATAGCAAATGAAGTATATAAATAATTTATTAATAAACTATCAAACAAACAAACACAAACAATCAAACAAAACTAAAATACCGAACTAATAAACTTGCTACACTAAATAACAAAATAACTACTGTTTAATTGATTTAATCAAAAATCTTAACAATCATACTTTAAATCATTCAAGGATGTGGTATAAATTAAATATGAGCTGTAATACTTAAACATACACTATTAAATGTTTATTAAGAACCACTACAATATGAAAACTACATGTATATACAAATGTATACTGAAAGTTTGTATTATGGTAATTACTGTTTGGAACGTACTAGTATGTTTGTCATAAACTGCAGCAAGGCAATAGTTTATAGTGTGCTAATATGTCCCTGTTGCAAGCCATACGTTGTTGTAAAGTAACCATGTACTGCAGCAAGGTAATCTTTTATCATGTGCTAATATTTCCCTGCTGTAAGCCGTACGCTGTTGTATGCTAATCATGTACTGCAGCAAGGTAATCTTAAATCGATGCTAATATTTCCTTGCTTTATAGCCATTTGAACTTTAAAAAAAGTGGCCGGTGGAACATTTACAAAATAAATAAATAAATAAATAAATAAATAAATAAATGAAATGATAAGCACTGATTCTCAAGAAAGTGGGACTTTTGGGTGATGAAAAGAAAAACTTAAAAAAAATAAAAAAATAAAAAAATCTGACCAAGCCAAACCAAACAAAGTTCGCTTGCTTTTTGTTTACATCGTTGGCATCTACTGTAATGTGTTATAAAGATTTTGCACTCATCATGAAAACATGCCTATATAATTTTGACCCCCTTAAACCCCACTTTTATATAGTAAAACTGGGGTTTGCAGGGGTATATATTTTTCTTATTTCTGCTCAAAAGCATAGATTGTGGGTACTCGTTAGAACCGCCTCGTTGAGGGAATCTATGTTTTGAGCAGAAATATGAAAAATAGATTTTTTTTATCTGAAATTTTTCAGTTTTTTGGAGGTGCAATTTTCAGTATATTTAAATAGGCGTGTTTTCGTAATGCTGTAAATATGTTCATGAAACATAGGACGACATGAGAACACTGGTAGTTCTGTTTGTATTCTACGAGCTAATTATAGCAAACAAATTTGAAGTAGCTGTGCGAATTAAAGATAGCCAATCAAGTGTGAAAGTTAGTGTCTGTCTTCAGTATGAAACAATGCTTTCGAAATAGTCAATCTATTTGTCCTCAATAGCAAAATAGGTTTTCTTTACCAAATCGAAGAAACACGATATCTTTTACTTACAGGCGTATTAAGAGCGCACTTTTTGTAAAACATTCATGAGAACGAACTTGTAAATATCAGATGGATCGTCTGTCTTGAACTATTAAACGGCAAACTTTCTGTTAAAACTCGCGGTACATTATGGTGAATAGCTAACGTAGCTACAAAAGTAATCTGCACCGTCCCGTAGAATACACCGACATGAATATGACAGCTGATGGTTTGTGTTTACTGCTCAGCAAGTACTCAACTGCTACGCGAATGCCACGGATAACAAAGTCATGTACAGCTACAGAGGCACATTTTCCTTAAGTTTGAAGATAATTTGCTCCAAAGATAAATCTAAACGTTAGAATATGTAATTTTGGATATTGACTAAGTGTTCATGAATAATTATAACAGCAAACTTTTCCAATTGAAATCTGTTTCATTTTCTTTTAAATAAAAATGAATGTATGATATACCTTTGCTGCTTAGAGACCGAATCATTTTTCAGCGAAAATTAAAATCTTAAGAACGCTTTCTCAAATATGTAAATCGGTTTTGACGTAAATGCGAATGTCATGAGTTTTCGTGATCAAATAAGGATTCGCAAAGTTCTGTAAGCGCTGTAAGCTCTCTACAGGAATCAAAAGGGGCTTCGTGTTCAATGTCTTTAAATCATTACTGCGCGTTTGAAATGTATATCCAAAACACAATAGTGTCAATTATTAATATAAAGTTACAGTTTTACTGTTATGGATCCGGTAAAGCGACTTTAGGAGAAATAGGGGTTACTCATATCCTCACTGCAAACACACAGCGACGTTGTAATCACGTTGTAAACACGTTGTGTGTTTGCTGGGCTGATAATTCAACAGCTTTAAAAGTCATAAGCTTTAAAAGACTTTATATAAAACGAAACAAAATTTTGAAAGTCCTCTTGACGTTCCACAAACCTGTTCCGTTGTACAGAAATGTTAGAAAGTCTTGTTCATAATTTTGGTAAACGGTTTTCAATTTGTCTTAATGGAAATCTACAATATATTCTACTGGATATTTTATTTTCAGCGTTTCTGATGAGAAAACGGGCCCAGCTAAAAAAATCTCAATGAGGACGTTTAAATGTTCATTTTTGGGACAAACAATGCATATAAATAAGAAAAAAACAGTAATATCAGGAATACCTTCAAATTATTTGCGAATATCATTGACGGAACAGAAACCCTGAGGAAGCCTGCCCAAGAAACATGTTTTCGGTTGAGAATTTCAAAATTCATCATTCGATCTAGGTAATTGTTTTCAAGAAACACCATCTATGATTCATATTAAACACAAATGTAAGTCACTTGATCAAGGAAAAGTCTTTTATTGTTTAGGAACTTCAACCTTCTATAAAGGTAGTTTACGGGACTAATGTATGTATTACACGGGACAGTTATAATACTGAGTAGCTGTCTTGAAAATACAGTTTGTCATCATTGTTTTTATTGTAAGTACAAACTTATACGCAACTGACAATATTTCATTCACATAGAACCACAGGCTGTCCCGTTCAAATTTGAGTTTTGAGTAAAACGCATACTGTGTTATAAAGTAAAATCCTACTGAGTTTAGAAAACTAAATGGAAAATATAAGATTATGTTTTCACAGTCGTTATCAACGTTTTTCAGCTTCAAAATAACAGTTTCGTGCAGATAAGTAGACCGCATACTGTGTTTAGACCCTGTAAGCTTATATTGCTGGTTCCAGGCTGGAGTCACTTTTATTACTGTCCCGTAAACTGGGTCCCGTAAAATAATCTGTACTTCTGAACTTATTTTTGACGAAATATATCCAGCAAAAGATACTATGCATGTGTATTTATTACTTCTAGTTATCACTCTTCCACTGTAGGGAGTGAACATTATTTCTCTTTAGGCATGCTCGTAAAACACAGATAAAAAAAAAAGAAAAGAAACGTTCGTTTTTCATAATAGCATTACTTCATAAAAAACAATTTTAGGGGTCCAGAATATCATCAAATATTTTCCTCTTAGTTTGGATAAGTGATTTATTGTCTCTGGGGTAAGAAAACAAGACTCATTTGCTTCGTCCGAAAATAGGTGTCATGCCTTTTATACTTGGGCTCGTAGAAAAATTTAAACTCAATGACAAAACTGAATTGTGGAAGAAAAGTTTCATTTACATTCGATGTATAGGAATTTGTCATCGTTCGAAAATATCTATCAGTGGCAATATTTCCAAACATTAACTAACTGTATTAATCATCACGAAAACATGCCTATATAATTTTGACCCCCTTAAACCCCACTTTTATATAGTAAAACTGGGGTTTACAGGAGTACACATTTCTTTCTTATTTGTGCTCAAAAACATAGATTGTGGGAACTCGTTAGAACCGCCTCGACGAGGCGGTTCTAACGAGTTCCCACAATCTATGATTTGAGCAGAAATATGAAAAATATCAGAATTTTTCTCTGAAAACTTTCAGGTTTTTGGTGGTGACATTTTCAATATACTTGAATAGGCGTGTTTTCGTTATGATGTCGAATATCTGCAAAAGATTTTTACGTAAAACTTAACATGTAAATTAGGCTCTTCATCATTAGGTACCAGCATATTTTTTTTTTTTTTTTTTTTTTTTTTATGTGTGTTGGAAGCTAGCTGACAATTGAAACATTTCAGGTAGAGTCAGAGACTTCAGAACATAATTTTTTAATTATAAAACTACAAAAATTGAACGTTTCATGCTATGACACTATTTTGTCCCACTCTCTTGAGAATCGGTGTATTAAGAATTATATAAGGAAAATTAATAGCCAAATGGCGATTTTTTTATATTATGCTAACTTTATGGAATATAAATAAGTGCAAAGTAAAGCGCTGATAGAAAACATTAAAACCCTTTATACCGTATACTTTTTCATCCTTTCTTGTTAGAAACCTCCATGGAACAGAGAATACGTATTCTACTTATGTAAGAGTGATGGTGATCACAGTAAAATCTATTTTTATGATTTGTTGGGAGACGAATTTATATAAGTCGCAAGACTTTTTTTTTCAAATACCATTTGTATATTGATGTTTACTATTACATGTTATTATTCATGTTTGCAGCTGACGATATACAAATAAAATAATAATGTTTAAACTAAAACATTACGAAAACACGCCTATTCAAATATATTGGAAATTTCACCACTAAAAAACTGAAAGTTTTCAGATAAAAATTCTGATATTTTTCATATTTATGCTCAAAGCATAGATTGTGGTTACCCGTTAGAACTGCCTCACAGAGGCGGTTCTAACGAGTACCCATAATCTATGTTTTTGAACAGAAATAAGAAAAATAATTTATACCCCTGTAAACCTCAGTTTTACTATACAGAAATGGGGTTTAAGGGGGTCAAAATTATATAGGTATATTTTCGTTATGCAGAAAACAATCGTGACAAAAGAAAATCCTGATATACTCCACATGCTTGCCCAACTACATCAAAACTTCTAAAAGGAGTCTTAATCGTCCTTTCGCATGAAATTTATCATTAAGTGTTCATTTTTTAGGGAGTGGCTGCACTTACAGGGGGAGCCAACTCAGTCGAAAGTGTTTTGTCTACTTTCTGAAAAAGGGTCAGCTCTATAAACAAGAATTTTCTCCCTCTTTGGAGCAAATTTTTTGTCTTTTACAAAAGACCCCATTTCAGACAGCGCGTACTAAGCAAAAAGCTAAAAGATAATAACAAAAGTTATCAGAACTGGCAGAATATCTACCAGGTGGATTAACTGCCCTTAAAAGCCGGCCTCGGTGGCTCAGTTGGATGCGCCGTCCGACTGGAGACTAGGAGGTCGCGGGTTCAACCCGCCGAGGTCGGCAACATTCTTTCGTGGAGATTGATCATGAAATATTTTCCACGGTCATTCTCTCCCTTCCGCTGATTCAAGAGGGGCAGTTGTCAGTTTCTGGCGAAAGAATGTACACAGTACTGGTTAACCGCTTAGAGGACTAAGCCTGTCCAGTAAACGTGTGGTTAGGTAAACTGACCGCGCTCGACATGACCCCATTGGGTTGACTGGGCCGTAAAACCTCAACACAAACTGCCCTTAAATTATTTTGCTCTTATAAATGTTGTCATGTATATACACGTCTTCCGCTTGTAGTTGTGTTTAGTTCATTTTATCAATACAGAATGGACACAGAAGATAATCAAAGCACTGAGAGTGCTGATGTGGGCGGTTGCCTTAAATTCTATAGACCTCACGTTTGTTCAAGATTTCTTATTAATTCATATTGATACAATCGTTTTCAGCACTGAATATCCGCTTTTCGGTTTTAGCGTCATAAGCCATATGTAAACTGCAATATCATATTTATAAAGTCTTTGTCGGTACACGATATCCCCTTTTCGGTGGAAAAGGTCCTTTTCCGTGTTTAGTAGGACCGCGGCTCGGGTCACTCTTTTTTACCCAATGCTGTAAATTTGGCGCGTTTTACTGGAGTATTCATATTCTTCCGCCGATATTGTACGTAATATGTACTTAATATGATCAAAATCTTATTAAAAAGTTTGAAGTTTTCTTTGGTTTTGTTTATTTATTCGCTATTTATAAGCAACAGAGTGTATAAGGCTAATATGTTCCCTCGACTGTCACGGAGGCATCTCGCTACAACCTAAGAAACTCAAGTGAAATCAGGACCATAAATACACGGACAAGCCAGTATTTTAACTCATTCTTACCTTCTTCGATAAGAGAATGGAATTCACTTCCAGAAGAGCACAAAACGTCCTCTACTGCCACATCTTTTAAGTATCATCTCAACCAGCCTTATTCTTTCATACCAAAGTTTTATTATGTTGGAGAGCGCAAAACGCAGATGTTGCAGACCCGCTTACGGACCAAATGTAGTTCACTTAATTACGATATATTTCTCAAAACTCTGACTGATTCACCTCTATGCTCATGTGGCAATGTTGAAAATGCAGAACATTATATGCTCCATTGTCATCTGTACCGGCAGCCTCGAGCTGAAAATGCTAAACTCCCTTCCTCAAATCTGCCACGTAACATTGGACACACTACTATTTGGTGACAGCTCGCTCTCATACGATGGAAATAGTACAATCTTCTTGACAGTGCAGAAATTTATTAAGGACTCAAAACGATGGAAACATTAAGAAAAATATTAAACTGTATTTTGTGCTCTGCTCCTTGTTACTGTGTATGCACGATGCCTTCTCATCGTTTTTGCCTAGATTTCAAACATGTTTGATTCAGTACAACACAGAAGTGGTAATCTCGACGACAAGGCACCCGATGACCCGCATAAGATGTCTCCGAATGGGAAGAATCGATTATATTATTGCCAAGACCTTTGACGCTCCCTTCCCCTCGACCGGATCCTGCTCGAAACACTCCCATCTTTTCTCAATTTTTTCGCTCCTTCTCAACCAATGCTCCTATAAAGATATGAATATGTATACTGTTTTCTGTTCTTTTGTCCATATTAATATCTCTCAATGTCGTTGTTGTTAAATTTATTTGTAAATGTATACGAACGTAGGCTTGCTATGACACCTCTTTATATAGATTAACTTACAAAGTTTAACATGATTATAAACAGCCTACATTCACTGACCTTAACTTACGACCTGCCATGATTGTACACTCTGTATTGATATGCTTCTAAGGAGAGGAACTCTATAAGCCTTGAGCTTCCGTTCCAGTCCTATCAAGTATTATTGTATGTATATATTACTGCATGTCACGTGAAATTGTGAAATAAATATATTTAAACTAAACTAAGGCTAATATGGTTGAGTGCAGAATTCATCGGTGTTTTTTCTGCGTTGGCCGGGAACTATTTGTTAGGTAGTTATTAAGTTTGTAGTAATAAGAAAATGGAATGTCGAAATGTGGTATGTTAAATCTTGTAGCGCTTTAGCAACCGCCCCTTCCCGCCAACCCCAAGCTCCACCCCGTCCCCCTCCCTACAAAAAAAAAAAAAAAAAAAAAAAAAAAAAAGATAAAAATAAAGACAGAAATAAAGGTTGACGACATTATTTAAATATAAACGTTTTACCAAGAACTAAACAAAACTGACGTACTACAAATATGATGTACTTGCAAAATCGACCACTAGCTGAAAGTCTGCATACAAGCTCTTTGTTAGCTTGAACTAATTATACAGTCATACTTCTTTACAAATTCATATTCTTGTTGTTTTTTTTTAAATACGAATGCAAAAGCTCAGTTCGAACTCAAACTCAAAACCAAGAATATAACAAACGTGGTAGAATCTAATGATGTTAGCGAGACATGCGGTGTTGGTCTTCTCTGTCTATTAAGATGTGTATGCAAGCCAGTGTTGCAGCACTTCAGATGTTTGCAGAATTAATTTTGTGGAGTTATTTATGACATTGAAAGTTTAACATTGTAGTCCTCAGACTAAATGACGGCTCCCTCCTTGATCTGTTTCAGATGGTTGGCTCCCGACTATCAATGTCTGTGGTCAGGCTCATCGTGGATAGATAGATAGATAGATAGATAGATAGATAGATAGATAGATAGATATGGTTTAGTAAGGTCTCACCAATTCTACAAAGTCTACAAATGCATAAAAATATTTTATGTACCACATATCAGATTATCTTAGCCGCTCACTTATGAACTACGAGAGACCATTAAAACGTACATTAAGCAAACCAAAATATTTTAAGTTTACTTCAGATATTGATAAAGCTGTTTTAAACTTTTTCATTTTAATTCTGATGACAATTATCAATAGTCTGCATTAACTCAATCCTACTTAAATATAATTGGATATTTTTTTATATCAGAAAATATATCTTTTGTTTTTGGTGGTAAAATTTTCAGTGTATTTGAATAGGCGTGTTTTCGTAATGTGAGAGTAAAGCTTTTTGGTGTAAAACTGGCAATATACAGATTCTGTTATCCGATTTTATCATTTAGAATGAGATCCTACTTGGCGTAAGGATAAATGGCAATTAATCATTTTAATAATGACAAAAATTGCATTTTTTTTTATCCGCATTTTAATCATTACGATATTACTTAATCAAGACATTGCAAAGTCATAGCCTTATTAGTAAACTTAATACAAATGATAACATATACGTGGCAAAAGAAGTTAGGGATATTTGTATGTACAGGGAAATAAAAGGAAACTAAGACATATCTGAAATCTGAAATTGATATATTTGATTACATCATTTCATTTACAGACAAAAATCCATCCGTTGGAGTCTGTAGCACTAGATATGAATGAGAAAATTTGTATGGAAGATCATTAGGGTCACCAATAAAACCTCACAAATCTGTCAATATCGCGTATGTCCACCTTTTGCATCTATGCAGGCCACATAACGACGACGCATACCCCTGATGAGTCTGGCAATCTGTAGCTGGGGTATCCTCCTCCACTCCTCCTGCAAGGCTGCGCCCAAAGCTTGGAGCGTTCTTGGTCGTGGAACTCTCTGTCGTACACGCTGGCCGAGAATGTCCCAAACATGCTCGATTGGCGACAAGTCAGGGGATCGAGCAGGCCAATCGAGATGATCCACATTGGTCTGCTGCAGGAACTGCCGTACTATCCTCGCCCGATGAGGTCTTGCGTAGTCATCCCGCAGCACTACGTGGTGTTGTTGAACAAAAGGCAGAACAACCGGCTGTAGCACTTTATTGATGTAGCGTTGGCCTGTCAGAGTTCCGTTAAGCACAGGCAGCTCTGTATGGGAACCAACTGATATGCCGCCCCATACATACCGGTCATGTTCAACAATGGCGCAGTTCGCGTACCTCTCACCTCTGCGACGCCAAACGCGACGTCGTCTGTCAAGCATATCCAGCAGAAACCGTGACTCGTCGGTAAAGAGTACAGTCGCCTATTGTTGGTTAGTCCATCGACGATGCTGCCTTGTCCATGCTAGCCTGGCTTGTCTATGTCTCTGGGAAAGTGGCACCCCAACGTAAGGTCGCTGAGCTCTAAGTCCAGCGCTGTGAAGTCGATTCCGCACGGTTTAAACAGACACTCTTGTTCCAGTTCTTGAGAGACGTTCGCGCAGTTGTTCGGCGCTTACTGATCGTGATCTCAAGGCTGACGTCCGCAGGAACCGATCCTGGGCTTGCGACGTAGACCTCGGGCGCCCACTTCGACGTCGTTCTAACATGCTGTTGATTAGTGCCAACCGAGTTTGTAGGCGGCTGATCACACTCTGTGAAACACCCAAACGTCTAGCACTTTCGACTTGCCTCATTCCAGCTTCGAGCATTCCAATAGCGCGTAGGCGCGCGTCGTTTGGCAGATGTCGACGTTGTAGCATTTTAACGCTAGTAGAACAGATGTTGTCAATAGTAAAGCAATGGATTTGTTAACCAGAAATTTGTTCACTTTTGAAAGGATTAGCGCTCAAATTCAGGTGATGAGCAAAGCTCACCAGTGAAAATTGAGCATTGTGTATTTGTGACATTTTTCACTCAACCCTACTGTTGTATTGTGCATGTTTTTTTTTTTTTTTTTTTTTTTTCTGTACAAGAGAGTGAACTGATTTCGTTTCTACAAAATTTATTGTTATTGAATAAACTTTATTATTACACCATAATATAATAGATTGGATCAATGCCTGATATACATTTCACTCAAGAATAAAAATATCCCTAACTTTTTATGCCACGTATATATATATATATATATATATATATATATATATATATATATATATATATATATATATATATATATATATATATATATAACAAAAAAGGTGGGGCAGACATTAGCCTGAACACTAAGTTTTGATGTCAATCAAGGGTCGTAACTCTGTTCAAACCTAACTTAGATCTAGTCAGTATCCGATTGAATGTGTACATATAAGCTGATCAAAATTCATTCGTCTGATCTCAAGATATTGAACGGATACGAAAGTTTGAAGTCAACCAAGGACCATGACTCTAGACAAAATGTCCCATTTACAATCCCAGACCACCCCTGACCAATAGCAAAACTATGCAAAATGTCAAGAAAATTCATAAAACAGCTAATCAAGTTAGAGCGGAAAGACGACTAGACACTCAAACGATGTAACATATTACCTTGCCGGTATAAACAGGAACATAACGAAAACACGCCTATTCAAATATATTGCAAATTTCACCACCAAAAACTGAAAGTTTTCAGATAAAAAAATTCCGATATTTTTCATATTTCTGCTCAAAACATAGATTGTGGGTATTCGTTAGAACCGCCTCGCCGAGGCGGTTCTAACGAGTACCCTCATTCTATGTTTTTAAGCAGAAATAAGAAAAATAATGTATACCCCTGTAAACCCCAGTTTTACTATATAAAAGTGGGGTTTAAGGGGGGTCAAAATTATATAGGCGTGTTTTCGTGATGACATGCTTCTAGGAGAGATTTTAGGACGGCAATTAGGCACATATCATAAATCAGTCAGTCATTTGAAAACCACCTCTTTTTCTGTCATTAATTTGACACATGTGGTCTGTCTACGGATAGACTGAAATCGGTAAATAAAAGGAGTCCTGGGTCCAGTTGTTCAAAACTAACGATGTCATTAATTAACGTATCGTTAAAACTTTGATCATTAACTATGGCATATACGCTAATATTTATGCTGAAAAAATGTGAGTAGCTTTTCCATTTACAAAAGCTACTCACTTTTTTTCAGCAAAAATAACTGTGAATTAGATATTGTACTTACTAGAACAGTTAACATTTTGACCACTAACGAGCTCATTCAGCTCACGATGCTTTGAACAACTGGGCCCTGGACATTCCAGAACTTTCTAGTGACCGAGTGTTTTCTATTGTTATATATCTTGTTCTTTTTGGATACATATTATCTTTATACTCTATCGGCTAATGACGTTCATGGGGAAGACCCTGAATAGACTGCGCGGATGCGCAAGCGATCAGGGCCTTCTCTGTCCCCATATGCCCGAAGACACGTTTTCGCATGGCGCAGCCCATTTAGTCTCTCTGAAGACTATTAAAGGGACCATATACACTCTTAGGGCAAGCAACTGTCAACATGTTTGCCTCCTTTCTGAAAAAGGGCATATCCTAAAAGGAAAGGATCGTTTATTTTTGTTTTTATTTTCTGTTTAGAGTAGAACCATTTTCAGAAGGGATAGGTTTGCATAAGTAAGCAGGAAGTCGCAAAAGTTGTCTCCCTTGTTAAAATGGTAAAATATCTACCAGGTGTATCCAGTACCCTTTACTGAAAAGTCTAGTATCGTATTAACCCATTGTAGACTGAATAGACTCCCCCATTCTATATACTGGAAGAGTCCAATTTCAAATATGGGTACGTCCGGCTATGAGGTTGAGATATTCCTAGAGTAAAATGACTAAACTATTTACAAGCAGTGGAGACCTTGATCAGACGCCACGTTTTGCGGCGTCTGATCTGGGTCTGCACTATTTGCCAATTACCCTTTTAGGTTCTCCAGACTACAATAGGTTAATATCAGAGGGCTTGTTAGGAGGAGTATTTGGGGACAATTCTGGGATATTTTTTTATTATTATTTCTCCATAGAAACATATGTTGTGGCTACTTAATAGAAAAAAGTGACTGACTGGCCGAGGCACTTCTTATGAGTGCCTATAGCATATGTTTTTTTTATAGGGTGAGGTGCATCTAATGAATATTCACAATATGTTTTTAGAGAGAACTGGAGACGATTACCCCGGAATTGATCAAATACGCCTCCTTAACAAGTCCTCTATTTAAAAGTGTTGCGAAATTTAAATTTAAGCTTGATAAAATCTCTTGAAACTGAATATTATACCTTTCCTTGTTAGACCATTACTTTGAATAGGCTGATGTTGTGCACCTATTGTGACTGACAAAACTAAACTTGGCAATAATGACACGGTAGGTAAACGCACAATGCCATTCCATCCTAAACATTGAAAATTAACATCCTGTAAATAGTTATCCAAAATATAATGATGCTATTCGACTTAAAAATCTATGAAAGCCAATCGGTATAAGATTTAAGCTTTGTAGTAGATAAATTGGCGGAGTTATCTCAAATCTCCCGAAAGTGATCAAACCGAAATTTCGGTTTGGTTTCTTTCGAGAGATTTGCGATAACCACCAGTTCTTCAATTACAAAGTTATGCACACTAGGATCGAAAAGTATCGTTATATTTTGACTTTACTGTTTACAGAGTTATTTTTTTTTATTTTTTTTTATTACTTTTTTTAAGTTTTATATGGGAATGGAATTGAGTGTTTACCGCCCGTAATTGATAACCTGTTACGTGAAACTGGTGGGAGTAGCTTTCTTCCAGGAAAAAAAAAAGTTAAATGCATTCTATGAAATGTACAAGGAGCAGCTTTCTTCCAGGAAAAAAAAGTTAAATGTATTCTATAGAATACACAATAGATTCTATCCAGGTTACGTATCAATACTGTTTGGAATATACAGCATATAAACAACATGATGCAACTATCATCCGAATCATATGTACTAAACACAAGAGTGTTATAAAAATACAAATAAAGTTACCCAGGATAGGACAAAATCAGGCAGTCAGTTCTCACCAGCTGTCTTAGTAGTGCGAAATTCGAGTCCTGCTTCTAGAGCATTAATGTGGAGTTTACCAGAGCATAGATACAGTCGACCCTCGTTATCTCGAACTCGCTTACCTCGAATAACCGCTTATCTCGAAGTGAAAATCCTGTCCCTGTTTTAACACAGAGATCTACCAACTGGCAACAATATATTGTGGAAAAGAGGAGAAATTGCTCCTTAGGAACAATTTCTCCTCTTTTCCACAATAATTTCAATATATCTCTAACTTAGGAGTCAAATTACATATTCATCCTGTTAAAAGTGGTTGTTCGATTGATTGTTTTCCTTGGTTCCGCAAATCTGATATGTCGAAGTACGGATATCTCGAAGTGTTTCATAGAGTCCCTTGGAGTTCGAGATAACGAGAGTCGACTGTATGTCATTTTATTGCTTCATAATTATCCTGAGACTTTCATAATTACCCAAACTATTCGAACACCTTAATTGCTCACCATACTTGTGCTAAAATTTTAACTAGCTGTTAATATGTCTGAAAATATTACTGGATGAGTGCAAACATTGTAGACTCTGATCAGACGCCACGTTCGGCGGCGTCTGATCTGATTATACGGTGTTTGCTCAAGGCCTGACTGTTCGAATACTTACAGTACTGAAATATAATATTAAAGTGATAAAAATATTCATACTCATTTTCAGGTATCGTACGTGTTATTTTATTACATGGGTCCTAAGGCATCAAAGGCTGTACTACATCCAGAAACGATACGAGAACTGCAGGTCGAGGGAAATGTTGACTTCTCTTCGGAAGAGATAAGGGAATGGTGCGAGCTTTTTGAATTAACTTCGGTACAAAATGCTTTTCGGTGCATAATGGCAATGGAACCCCAGATCACAGATCTGCTAGCACATAGATGCAGTTTGACCAGGGCCTCCGCTCTCCTCTGAAAACAGGAACAGTCGACATCGTAAAGAATTTATCAACGTATTCTAAGGCTCTGAGCAGACAGAATAAATGCAAAGACTGATCTGGGCTTTCTGTAATTGTACTGGCATCGGCTAGTTACATGTATCTTTAATTTAGCATGCCCTGGCCGCAAGGTTATAAATTTTTTTTCATGCTCAACTCAGCTGAGCATGAATTTTCTCTGCTAATAATTATGAAAATACCAACAATAGTTGGCATTTTCATATTTATTAGCAGGTAAAGTTTCATGTTGAGCTATGTTTAGCAAGAAAGAATTTGCAGTTGTTAGTAATCTGAGTTTTATTAGCAGGACAAATTTCATGCTCAGCTGAGTTGAGCATGAAAAAAAATTTATAACCTCGGGGTCCGATATTACATTGTTTCGTCAATTGATGAACACATTTATACATTATCTGGTCATTTTATCGCAGCGAACTAGGTTGATATGTACAAACCGTGACTTACTACGAAATGTATATTAAACACCTTTATTTATTTTTTTTTTCGCCACTAAATTGTGTAATACACGTATATTAATCATTATCATTACTATGGCAAACAAGCATACCAGCAGAACTGGGGACATATTGACAGGTTGCGACTTTTCTGTACTTTGCGTAATTGTTTTTTTTTTTTTTTTTTTTGTTTTTTTTTTTGTTTGTTTTTTTTTGTTTTTTTCGGCGACGCGTTTTCTTTATTCATTTACTTATTTTTTTTTTCAGTTGTTTAGTTTATTTTATTTTTGAATGTGACTTTTTGAAAGCGACAAAAACGGCATTTTACCTGGGTTTCTTTACGGTATGTATATAGACGTTATAAAGTTTCGGAAATAAACGTGAATACAAATGTTCGCTTGCAAAATAAATAAATAAATAAATAAATGCTTATAATATAATTTCAGTGCTTAACTAAGCTCGGTCGATCAAGAAAGCACACCCTGTAATGTCAACAGACGGTTAATGTATAGTTCCTCATATCCTTATATAACGTGTTATAATCTCCTGGGCCCAGTTGTTCAAAGCGTCGTTAGCTTAACGAGCTCGTTAAGGGTCATTTCGTTAACTGTTTTAGCGGATTCAGTATACAGTATTCTGATATTTTTTGCTGAAAAAATGTGAGTAGCTTTTGCACTGCAAAAGCTACTCACATTTTTTCAGCAAAAAATTTCAGCATATTTGCGTATCACTCGATGTAAATTTTAACAAATCGTTAACTAACGACATCGTTAGATTTGAACAACTGGGCCCTGGAAAATAATATTGTTATGCTATGTTAAGTTGTGTTACGTTCTGTTATAAAGAATTTAGGATTAAAATCTTGTGTGTGTGTGTGTGTGTGTGTGTGTGTGTGTGTGTGTGTGTGTGTGTGTGTGTGTGTGTGTGTGTGTGTATACCAATTCCTCATAAAATGTACCATTTATTGTAGAAGTGATACTATGTAGGAAGACACTAGTAACAGACGTCTGTCAATAGGCAATTCACGTGTAATTTGCTGGTGACAGGCGTCTGTCACCAGCCAATTCACGTAACGCTTGCTGCTGATAGCGTCTGTCACCAGCCATTTCTCGTAAATTTTCCTGGTGACAGATGATAGGATGTATGAGATCATTTTTTTTTAAATATTACTTTGATTAATAATGGCAAGGTCTGACCTTCGAGAAAAAAAAATACGTTTGCATGATTACCAATTGTAGATGTCGAAAGCCAGTAAAAGATTAAATGAGCTTCCCTTCCTAGACTGGCTCCAGTCTCCCGTGACTAAATATTTTCTCATATTCCTGTTTGATAATCCACTAAAATAAAACCAAAAAATATATCATGACTATAAAGGCTGGTCACAGAGACCAGCATTTAGAGTCTTGACATTACTATGGTTTTATTTTAGTGCATTATTAAACATATGAGAAAAAAATATTTAGTCCCTGGAGACTGGAGTACGAAAGACCGGTAGTGACATTTCAACTACATTAATTCAAGGTTTCAACTTCATGAATTCACGATTTCAGCTTCACGAATTCACGATTTCAACTTCACGAATTCACGATTTCAACTTCACGAATTCAACTTCACGAATTCAACTTCACGAATTCACGAATTCAACTTCACGAATTCACGAATTCAACTTCATGAATTCACGAATTCAGTTTCACGAATTCCACTTCACGAATTCAACTTCACGAATTCACGAATTCAACTTCATGAATTCACGAATTCAACTTCACGAATTCCACTTCACGAATTCAACTTCACGAATTCCCGAATTCAGCTTCAAGAATTCACGAATTCAACTTCACGAATTCAACTATTAAATTCGTGAAGTTGAATTCGTGAAGTTGAATTCGTGAATTCGTGAAGTTGAATTCGTGAATTCGTAAAGTTGAATTCGTGAAGTGGAATTCGTGAAGTTGAATTCGTGAATTCGTGAAGTTGAATTCGTAAATTCGTGAAGTTGAATTCGTGAATTCGTGAAGTTGAATTCATGAAGTTGAATTCGTGAAGTTGAATTCGTGAATTCGTGAAGTTGAAATCGTGAATTCGTGAAGTTGAATTCGTGAATTCGTGAAGCTGAAATCATGAATTCGTGAAATTGAAACCTTGAATTAATGTAGTTGAAATGACACTACCGGTCTTTCGTACTGGAGCCAGTCTATTTCCTTCCTGAATTCTGTGACCAAGTATTTTCAATGTTCTAGACCGCATGTTATGTGAACTTACGAATTAAAGGAATTGTATAAGATTTACTAAAGCAAATGAGTTCTTTGGCTCTTTTAAGATTAATTTTAGCTGAAAGCTGGAAGCCGAGAATGTTCTCTATATAGATACAGGGGTCTTGCCAAAAAGGGTGTCGTCACTTTTACAAATCCAACCAATAGTGACCTTGTAAAGCCCACTTTATAAAGAGAAAAATTGAGTTTTGAAAACGTGCATATCCTTACCTTAACACTGCTCAAAACCATAAATGGGGATACTATTCAGAACCGCCTCGACGAGGCTGTTCCAACTAGCACTCACTATCTAGGTTTGCAGCAGAAATAAGAAAAGGTTTGGAACTGTTCAGCCAAAATATGCTTGGTTTAGAGAGGTGAAAGAATGTACTGTCAGAATGGCATTACGAAAACATGCCTATACAAATATATAGAAAATTTCACCTCGAAAACTGAAAATTTTCACATAAAAAAAACTCGGATATTTTTCATATTTCTGCTCAAAACATAGATTGTGGGTACTCGTTAGAACCGCCTCGGCGAGGCGGTTCTAACGAGTACCCACAATCTATGTTTTTGAGCAGAAATAAGAAAAATAATGTATACCCCTGTAAACCCCAGTTTTACAAAATAAAAGTGGGGTTTAAGGGGGTCAAAATTATTTAAGGGTGTTTTTTTGTGATAGTGTGTTATGAGGATATTAATGTGTAGTAATACTGTAGAAAATAATTGCAGTTATCAGTTACTGAGTGTTAAAATTACAGTCTGCACAGGGAGAAGTTTGAGTTGGTTTGCGAAGGGAAATATCAATCACTATCCAAGGACCTCGCCACTGAGATTTATCAGAAAGGACACTTTATTAAATAGTCAAAGTAATATATATAAAAAATGGTCTCAAAACTCGTAGCATCTGTCACTAGCAAAATTTACGAGAAATGGCTGGTGACAGTGAATTGGCTGGTGAAAGACGTCTGTCACCAGCAAAGTTCGCGTGAATTGGCTATTGACAGACGTCTGTCAGCAGCCATTTCTCGCGGCGTCTGATCTGGGTCTACACTGTTTGCTCAGGCCTGTCTGTCCGCAAACGTAAATAAAGTAAGGTTATTTGATCAACTGAACCCTTCCCAGAAATCACCCTGGATCCGTCCTAGTGCATATTATTTTTCTTTTCAGGCATAATGAATACACCAAGAGTTTGAAATCGGGAAAGAAAGAATTGACGAAAGAAGAATTCAAGAAGGTGTATAATTCATTATTTCCGGGAGACGCCACGGACTTTGCCGAAAATGTTTTCCGAACATTCGATGTTAACGGAGACGAAAAAGTTGACTTTAGAGAGTTTATAGTTGGTCTTTCTCAAAGTGGAAGCTCGGACATGCAGACACAACTTAATTGGGCTTTCCGGTTATATGATATAAATAGGGATGGCTATATCAGCTGGGATGAAATGAGACATATTGTATCTGTAAGTATTAATCTTTAAAAGTCTATGGTCAAATTCAGCAGACGACAATTTGATAAAACCTTCTTTTTTGTTTTGTATTAGCTCACATGAGCCTTTCGGCCCATAGGTGAGCTTATAGTACAGCCAGGCTCCGTCGTCCGTCCGTCGTGCACAATCTTCAAACATCTCCTGAGAAAGAAACCATTGGGCCAATCAAAGCCAAATTTCATAGGGAGCCTCCATGGGCCGGGGAAACGAACGTTTGTTCGCGGCGTCTGGGTCACATGACCAAGATGGCCGCCACGCCCATATACGGTAAAAAACATTTAGAAATCTTCCTTTCCGAAACTAAAGGGACAATGGCCCAGGGTCTTGGTATGCAGCAGTGGTAATATGGGCCTAATGAAATTTGAATAAATGATGACCTTAGTTTGATCTTGTTTTTCCGGAAAGGACATTTTTTACATATACTCCTAAAAAGTTTAAAAATCTTCTTATTAGCTCACCTGGAGCTTGCTCAAGGTCAAGTTATGCCATGGTATTTTGTCCGTCGTCCGTCCGTCGTTAGCTTTCACATTTTCGGCATCTCCTCCAGAACCGTAAGTTGGATTGAGCTGAAACTTAGTGGGAGGCATTGTGCCAGCATGGAGATCCAGAATTCCGTTCCGATATCAAAGATGGCCGAATGGCGGCCATCTTGAAATTCTTCAAACGACATCTCATCCCAAATCGGAGGTCCGATTGAGCTGAAATTTGATTGGACACATAGCAGTGAAACAGAGATTCAGAATTGCTAAAATCATTCCGTTCCGATGGCCGCCATGGTGGCTATCTTGAAATTCTTCAGATGACATCTCCTCCAAAACTCCTCCAAAACAGTAAGTCAGATTGGGCCAAAACTTGATAGGAGGCATTACAGTGATACAGAAATTCAGACTTGCTAAAATTGTTTCGTTCCGATGTCTAAGATGGCCGCATCTTAAAATTCTTTCAACGACATCTTGTCCCAAACCATGTTAGATTAAGCCGAAACTTAATTTGAGTCATCGGAGTGACATAGAGATTCAGAATTGCTTAAATCGCTCCGTTCCGATATCCAAGATGGCCGCCATGGAAGCCATTTTGAAATTCTTCAAATGACATCTCCTCCCAAACCATAAGTCAGATTCAGCCTAAACTTGATGGAACGCATTGAATCGTTATAGAGATTTAGCATTGCTAAAATCGTTCCGTTCCGATATCCAAGATAGACACCATGGCGGCCATCTTGAATTTTTTCAAACGACATCTCCTCCGAAACCGTAGGTCTGATTGAGGCAAAACTTGATGGGAGGCATCGGAGCGACATAGAGATTCAGAAATACTGAATCGTTAAGTTCCAGTGTCCAAGATTGGGGCCATGGTGGCAGTCTTGAAACTCTTCAAACAACATCAGATTCTGGATTGCTAAAGGCAATCTGATCTGATAGACAAGATGGCCACCATGGCCCAATGAAACATATCATGACCAGCCTAATCTAGGTGAGCGATTTCTGGCCCACTTGGGCCTCTAGTTTGAAGTTAGAAGGCCAAGGCCTTTGATACTTGGTATGAAGCTTTATATTGTTGATCTCTATCAAGAGTGTGCAAATTATAGCCTAGGGGTCAAATAGCATTCTTGTCTAAACATTAGAAGGCCCGGACCTTTGATATTTGGTATGTAGCTTCAATTAGAAGGCCTCTACAAAGATTATTCAAGTTATGGCTCTGGGGGCAAAATGGCTCCGTCCCGGAGGGCACGTCTTACATAAACTTGTATTAGGGGAAACTTTAAATATCTTCTTGTGTGAAACTAGGCCTTTGATGTTTCGTACTTAGTTTTACCAAACGGACCGTCATCAAGATTGTTCACATTATAGCCCTGGGGTCAAAAAAAAGGCCCTGACCCAGGGGTCTCTTGTTTTACATAGACTTATATGGGAAGAAGCTTTAATAATTATTTTGTGTGAAACTAGAAGGCACAGGCCTTTGATTTCTGTATGTAACTTTATAAAGGCCATATTTTATGTGAAGTTTCTGTTTCGCCAAATGAGCCTAATTAAAACTTTAAAGTTTCATACGAGTACCAAGTTACTGTAGATACAAAGACCAAATGGTTTTCAAACTGTACCGGTTACCATATCCGGATGTTTCATTCTTTAAAATGTTACTTGCTCTAAACAAACAGTCCTAGGTGAGCTACCGGACCATTCGTCCTCTGGTTATTTTTCCCAGAAAACAGGCTTAGATATTTCATGCAGATTGTCTCCCTGAGGATCCCTAAATTGCCGAAAACATATTAATGGTCATTCCTTGGTAAATATGGATGAATATACCTCCATGCAATTAATAGCTACAATTTATCGTCTGAACTTGACCACAGCACTTTCTACAAAATTGCATGTGTGTCTACCGAACATTTAGACCAGCCTACCCGTCAGCACAGACTATTGAGAGTCCTTGCGGGGCTCTCTGGTGGTAGCCAAGGATCTAAAATATCTTCAACCGGACAGCGAAGACAGTGATCCCAGTACGCTTTCTTTATAAATCTATAGCGGTCGTTATCGGCCCGTCAGGGTAGTTGACGGGCCGATAACGGCCCGCTATTGATATATAAAGAATGCTAGCTGGGATTAGCCTACGTGGATGCACAGGCTGATTTGAGTTATCGCTGGGCGTATTTGTAACCTTATACGAAATATTGTGGCCCGGCTCATTACACACAGACATGTTAATGCAGTGGTTTTGTGATCACGAAGAAGTCAAGTCGACTTGTTCAAATTCAGACAACCCTCTTTAAAACATATTTTCTATGGGGAAATAAGAATGAAAAACAAGGTCTTTCTTACATATCATTCTGTCCATTAAGGATTCTTTATAATAGCAAATTCATTTTAATGGTTACATCTTTGGGAACAAATGCTGTCGTTGTAATGAGGTTTCACTGTATCAGGCTAAGTATGGTAATGGATGAAGGTATTCCAATATTTAAGAATTGATACTCTTCAATGGAGACAAATCTGTCAAAAATTGGTTTTGTTTCCTTCTGAAAAGGGGTCTACTCTTAAAAGTAAGAATTTGCTCCCAGGGGAGCAAATTCTTTCCTTTTAGAGCAGACTCCTTTTCAGAAGGGAATGGCGAGCAGGGAGGCGAACAGGAAGTCACAAGTGTTGTCCTCTTTGTCAGAAAAAATCGTGGAAAATCTACCAAACCCTTACTGAAGTTACGGTAATTTCACCTACAACACGCTAAGGGTAAAGCAATCAATCTTTATTGTCGACTTCATAATATGCGATGTTAGTTAACACAGCAGATTTTCTTGGTAACATTTTCATGACCACAGATCACTTTTGATCTATTAAAAGTTTGAAAAATGTCACCTGGTTCAATCACGCAGTAATCTTTCTAATCGAACGATCATAAATTTTCATCAGAAACGGAATAAGATGTATTTTTAGATATTAAAAAAAATCATTTTTCATTCTGTTACATACATTACGCATTCCAATGATAATTTTAAAGACTTCTGAACTGTAATTTTAAGATTTCTACCAGTCATAGCAGAAAAAAAGGTAACCTTTAACACGCTTGATTAAAAAAACATAGACGTTTCTTTCCTGTTAACCCCCTATATGGATTCTATAAGCTTTAGAGCTTTCGTCCAGAACTAATTTACATATTTTGGGATTAATTGAAGGGAAAATGTAAACAACAAATGCCTGCGAAAACCTGTGAAAACAAGGCAATACTGTAAAAATACTATTTACAGTTCCTTTTAAAAAGAAAATTTAGAAATAGTAACTAGTATTAGAATTTCTAAACACATTTAGGAAGTGCATGCCCGTCTCGGACCAATTATATAACCGAACACAAAATTTCCCGATGCCATTTAATTAGTTGTATAACTCCGCCATGTTGTACACAATAAACACAATGTACAAAACTTATTTAAAAAAAAAATAGATTAACACCCTTCACTGGAATTTGGTGACGTCAAATACACCCATTAGTATCGTATCCATGATGGTAACAATGGAGGCCATCTTGAAAGTCTTTAATTGTTATCTGCTCCCGAACCGTAAGTCGGATGGAGAGAAAACTCGGTGGAAGGCATCGGGGCAGCATGGAGATTTAGAACTGCTAGAATGGTTCCATTCTGATATCTAAGATGGCCACCATGGCAGCCATCTTGAAAATCTTCAAATCACATCTGCTCCCGAACGATGTCTGATTGAACTTAAACTTGATAGGAGGCATTAGGGTGTTATGGAAATTCAGAATTGCTAAAATTGTTCTGTTCCAATATCCAAGATGGCTGCCATGGCAGATTGAGCTGAAACTTGATGGAAAGCATTGGAGTGACATGGCGATTCAGAATTGCTAAGTTGTTCATTTCCAGTATTCAAGATGGCGGCCGTGGTGGCAATCTTGAAACTCTTCAAACAACATCAGATTCTGGTTTGGTAAAAGCAATCTGATCTGTTAGCCAAGATGGCCACTATGGCACAATGTTACATATTATGCTCCATAATCCAGGTGAGAACTCGATGTCTGATCTGGGTCTACACTGTTTGCGTTAAGATATTTCTACAAACATGACAATAATAAAAACTAACCAGACACCACTTTTATAGGAAATGAACCCGTCCAAAAAGTTCAAGTAGAAGCATCCACTCGGCACAAATGGGTTAATGTCTGGAGTTGCTATGGGAGATAAGGCCGAGTTTCACGCGCGAGTAAAACTGATTAACCATTTATGTCTAGTATACTCTTCTACCTGAACTCTTTGGACCAGTACATTTCCAATTTAAGGGGTGTTTGGTTAGTTTTTTTATTATTACCATGTTTTAATGGAATGTCTATAGTTAATGCATACAGTGTGGACCTTGATCAGACGCCGAAAGGGACATAGGCTAACGTGTACACCCAGATCAGACGACGCAGACTGGTGTCTGATCAGGGTCTACACTGTTTGCATTAAGATTAGGAATTTCTGTAACAAATCATAATAACAAAAACTAACCAGACACACCTTCAATTTGACATCCATTAGGCATTAATGGGTTAAACCCTACCAAATAAAAATCGAAAATGTTGCCTTAGAAACAAAGAACACGCAAAAGGACGAAAGTGGAAGACTCCGTTTTATAAAGACTCTTCATATGTAACAGTGTAGTTTGCGAGGCTGCATACGAACCCCGCCCCCCCCCCCCCCCCGAATCCCCCCCCCCCCCACACACACACCCTGTACTGTGCTGTCGGTTCAAAGGGGGTTTCTCTATTACAGTTCTTCTTTGTTAGTACGTCGGTTATTGTAGTTCTTTCTTTCTTTATATCTTCCTTCCCTTTTTTCTTTTTTTTTTCTTTCTTTCATTCATTCATTCATTCTACTTTCTTTCTTTCTTTCTCATCTCGTATTCTTTCGGTGCCTCAGGAAAGCTGTCTCTGTGGCCACATGAATTTTAAATAACGTCGCCTTAACGTCGATGCAACCTCATGACGTTGCATTGATGTTAATAAGCCGTTGTATACACGTCAAATGACCGCCGGGTGCTTTTTGGTTATGGCCTTCCTGCGTAAAATCATTACATTTTTTCACGTGCAGTTTTGCCTTGCATTTTCAGGCCATTTTCAAGATGACAGATGCTATCTTCTCGGACGAGTTGAGTACCCCTGACAAGCTCACGGATAAGATATTTCACGAATTCGATAGAGACAAAGATGGATTGATAGGATATGAAGAGTTTTGTCATGGGGTTTCTAGAGACCCTTTTCTCATTCACTTATTAGAATGTGATCCAGGCGGATCAGATGAAAATAAAAAGGAAGAAAAATAAATACAAGTAATACATGCAACTCATTAGTCTAGACTGGCTCCAGTCACCAGTAAATAAATATTTTTCACATAATCCGGTTTGATGATGCACTAAATTAAAATCAAAATAATATCATGACTATAAAGGCTGGTCGCTAGTGACCAGCCTTTATAGTCATGATATTATTTTGGTTTTATTTTAGTCACTAGTGACCAGCCTTTATAGTCATGATATTATTTTGGTTTTATTTTAGTGGATTATTGAACAGGATTACAAGAAAAAAATATATAGTCACTGGAGACTGGAGCCAGTCTACTCATTAGTCATGCCGGTGCTCCAAAGTTATAATAATTTTTATACAGCTTAGTTTAGATGTTCTGGGTCCTCACTGTTCGTGCATATTACTTTCGCCATGCTGTAGCTTCTACGAATGACCCGGGGCACATTATATGTTCTTCGAGGACTAAGATTAGCCAATGCATCCGCCGCGCAGGCTGATCAGTCTTCACTGTCCGCCTGAAGAAGTTTTAGATTCTTAGCTACTCATAGAGTGTCCTGCGAAGACTGATCAGACTGCGCGGATGTGCAGGTTGAACTGAGTCTCCGCTTGGCGCACATACAGTAATGTAGGAAAGCTGTGTCCCGGCTCAAATGTCTGTGTGAACATGAAACTGGATGAGCTAGTCAAAATTGTGGTGGATGACTGTGATTGGGAGGCTTTGCGCTTTTCTCTCATTAAACGAGTTAATGCAAATGGACTTTTCTGCGTTTTGCTGTGGGCGCGTTCATGCTTTAAGAAAGTGTGTGTGGTATGTTTTTATAATTATCATTGATCATAGAAATTCTTATACTCAGTGTAGACCCTGAACGGACGCCGCCTTCTGTGGCGTCGAATACGGCGGGTCTACACAATTTGCTAATGCCCCTTTTATGGGACACCAGTCATAAATTTCTTTAGGATCTCCGCTTCTCTTCCGTGGATCGTCTAATGTCGTATAACCCGCGCTGTGTAAAAAAAAAAAACAACCCTGAAATACCGTATTCAACCTAATTACTGCGCTGTGCGCTCAGTTTTTTTTTCATAATTACTTGAAAAAAAAACAAAAAACAAAAATAGAACAACAAAACTTGTGTATCCAGTTAATAAGGACACATTTTAAAGATTAAATTAGCAGTGGACTGCATGCGTTTTTAATTTAATGATGCTTATGCTTTTATTTTCTGATTTTCTTTATAAAACATATGTTATGGGTACCCACAACATATGCTTTTATAAAGAAATAGATTAAAGTACACGTACTGTAATATAAAGCCTAATAAAGTGTTTTACTTTGTGCTTATAGGGGTGGGGTATGTGTGGTAATTAGGTCGAATAAGGTATAACCATTTAGGGGTATATCGTCTTTTCATACAGTGGGTGGGGTAAATGAGCTTTCGTCACGAAAACATTCCTATATAACTTTGACCCCTTAAACCCCACTTTTATATAGTAAAACTGGGGTTTACAGGGGTAGGCATTATTTTCTTATTTCTGCTCAAAAACATAGATTGTGGGTACTCGTTAGAACCGCCTAATCGATTTTCATTTTTTGGTGGTAAAATTTTCAGTTTATTTGAATAGGCATGGTTTCGTAATGGTTTTTAGTTTTGTTGTCTGATGTTTGTAGTGGTCATACATTGAATAATGTTGTATCCAGGTGCTTACGAACAAGCAATGAGATTGGCATAAACGGGTTAACATTAAGATTGATGGACATGAATAACTAATCTCTTAAATCAGAAAACGGTTTATGTCATTATTCCATACTAAATGAGCACTTTCTCTGTTTGACCTTGTAAAACAATATACAGTTATGTATCTATAGAATCTGCAATATTTAAGAATATAGTAGTTGAGATTGTGACCACCGCCCGTTACTTGACCAAAAGCGCGTTTCATATAAATTTCATATGAAATGGCCACTTATGTAAGATCCCCTATTTAGGTCACGTTATGATGTTACCGCATAGGAAAGTCGTTATTAGCTCACCCGAGCCGATGAGGATCATAGGTGAGCTTATAGTATAGGCATGTATCCGTCGTCTTTCCGTCCGTCCGTCGTCCGTCAACATTTTCGAACGACTTCTCTTCTAAAGCCACGAAGCCGATTCTTACCATATTTTAAATATAGTATCAACAGGCAGGGGGAACGAACAGTTGTGTTTTTGTTTCAAAGAGTTAAGAACGCTGGTTGCTATGGCAACCTAGTTGCTATTGACTTATAATGGGTAAAGTAGAAACTGTCGTTTATTGTCGTCTAACTGCAGATATTTTGACAAAAGTTTTACAGAAATATTTCTTGAGTTGTTATATACGTTACACATTAATTTTGTCCAAACCGCTGAATTTGATTAGTTGCTGTGGCGAAAACATATTCAAAAATCTTCTCATGTGATATAAAGTACAAAAGTAAACATAAAATTGTTGTCAGCAATATTGTGAACTGGAGCAAGTCAATGGCACGCCATCGCATATCCCCGCGCCAGCGCCATCGCATATCTCCCTGCACATCAAAATTCCAAATGCGTTCCTCCAGTCCTCATCCATAGGGCTATTACCTGTGACAGTTTCAAGGTTCTAGCTAAAAATAAAAGCCTAAGAGGAGTTGGATGACAATAAAAAAACGACCCAAAATCCTACTTTTTGACCTCTAGTGACTCCAGACATGCCCCCGGGGCAAAAATGTTTGCACCACTGTATTCTACTTTTCATTATTTTTAATTTGATATGCAACATGACTATATATATGTTTGTACAAAATGGATTTTGGACCCTTCGGGGCCACAGTCACCTGGCCCTGCCCCCAGGGGTCACATCAAAAATCCGAATGTGTTCCTCCAGTCCTCATCCACAGAGCCATCGCCTGTGAAAGTTTCGCGCGATTCTATCTTAAATGGTCTAGGAGCAATGATGTGACATTACAGACGGACGGACGGCCGGACGGACGGAAGGGGGTATCACAATATCCCTGCGTTTTCTTCGAAAAGCGCGGGGATAATAAAAAATATAATTTTATATTGTGAGTGTAAAGTTCTCCGCTCTCTAAGTATATGCAAAGTTTGTAAATCATAATGATGACTTCGTTTGAGATTTGAAAGAGCGTGAGTATTCATGAGTAAATTACCTTAAATATTCTAAAATTTAGCTATGGATGTCATTCATTCAACAAGTCCTGTCATTTGTAACTTGTTTGCCATCTCGACAGAACAAAGAAACGGAACAGAAAAAGATCTTCACTACAGATCACGTCGACTTCGAAAGAAATATCGACAATCGACAGCAGCAGACTAGAATGACATATCAGATTCTGATACAACAATAGAAACAACCATGAATGGTACTGGTACTGGTGGTGTTGGTACTGATGGTGCTAGGAGCATGGCTCAGTGTGAATAGCAGACAGTGCCCTTACATCTTACCACAATTCCGTCAGTTCAGCGCCTTTTATAGACGTAAATGGAATACAGTAATACGCGAACTCATCATATGGTCAATAAAAGTCAAAAAGGGTTGCCTTTGGAAACAAAGAACACACAAAATCACGAAAATCGGAGACTCGGTTTGACTGAGTCTCTTCATATGCAACACTGTAGTTTGCGAGGCTGTAGACGCTTCCCCCCCCCCCCCCCCACACACACATACACACACACCAAACCCCCTAGCGCCGGCTTAAGCGGTATTCTATTTTCAAAATAACCAAGATGGGTTCAATGATCCCAAAGGAAATAGAATATAACCTGCACTATGATGATGTACATGGAGACTTTTTACGGCCGCCACACGGCACAACACCAGCTACAGTAGAGTAAAAATAAAAGTACAAAAGAATTGCCTTTGGGAACAAAGAACACACAAAATCACGAAAATAGGAGACTCGCAAGTTATGATGGGCCAAAATATGGCACAAGTTGCACCCAAATTAATTTCAGTCCTCCGCAGATGTTAAATTTTGGGTCGCAAGTGTCACCTATGACACCTATAGCACATATGACACCAGTGTAACACGTGCCAAAAACAAAATAAAAATGAAAACTGCCATCACGAAAACATGCCTGTATAATTTTGACCCCCTTAAACCCCACTTTTATACAGTAAAACTTGGGTTTAAAGGGATATACATTATTTTTCTTATTTCTGCTCAAAACATAGATTGTGGATACTTGTTAGAACCGCCTGGATGAGGCGGTTCTAACGAGTACCCACAATCTATATTTTTGAGCAGAAATATGAAAAAATATCAGATTTTTTTTATCTGATTTTTTCATTTTGTGGTGGCAAAATTTTCAGTATATTTGAATATCGTGTTTTCGTAATGTCTATGATGAAGTATGGGAAGACTTTTTACGGCTTCTATATCTTTAAAGATTGCCCTTAAAAACAAAGAACACATAAAAAGACGCCCACACATAAAAAGACGCCCATTTACTACCTCTTGATATAGTAAGCTCAGCTGGGGGTGTGGCAAATAGTATAGACCCTGATCAGACGCCGCGTTCTGGGTCTACAACTGTTTACTTAAGCCCATGCGTCCCAAACTTAGGGTTTATACGGCATACAAATTCCAGGGTGCAATTACAAAACTATGCAACTCCATTGTAGCAATTTGTCAGTTCGGTCTGGGCACAATCTAAACACCTGCATACTTTAAATAACGTTTTATGGAGAGCATCGTGATAAAGGTACATATAAATAACTGAACGTTTATTATACTTAATACAGGTTTCGACTGTATAAAATTGTCATAGGGAATAGATATGGCTAATTTAAATTTATATGCATATTTGCGATTTGGGCGACAATTTTTGCAAGATTTAAAAATAAATAGAGATTATTATATGGTAATTTTCATATCATACCCCATACCCTTCGGCCCTCGGGCTGATATGGGTCGAGGGTTGATATGGGGTATGATATGTAATTTGCCATATCGTAATCTATTTATCATACATTTTCTTTCTGACAAGTTTGCCTATTTGATACGGTATGCGGAGACATACTAGTGTACTGCTAGAGCGCCGAGTGTTCCGAATAGACCGCCAAGTGCTCCGAATGTGCTAGACCGCCGAGTGCTCCGAAAGTGTTGATATGTTGTTGTTTTTTTGCCCGGGCAAAAAAAGCCGTATCTCCCACGTGACCTGGTGATATGGGTTTTCTGCCCGGGCAAAAAAGCCGTATCACCCACGTGACTCATTATCACACCTTTTGCGCTCCACAAGGGTGATATGTGCTTGAAAGCCACGTTAGTATCACATATGCAAAATAACCATATTTTCTAGTAAATGTATGATAAATATGGATATATCCATGAAAAGTCTCAGCCATGAAACAAGGTCCTCCCAAGACATCAGACAAGGGTTTAATTACATGAAATGCTGGAGCAGATTCAGAGGGGGTTCTTGGGGGTTCAATGGAACCTCAAAATTTCATTTTCATAGGGAAATTCGGATAGATTTGATAAATTTGCGATATCGTATTTACACTAAATAATCACACCTCTAACTAGTTACCTGTACTTTTCTTCAGCAAGTCCTTTTTATTACTTATGAATGTGTATATATCACGAAAACATATCTTTATAATTTTGACCCCCTTAAACCCCACTTTTATATTGTAAAACTGGGGTTCACAGGGATATACATTATTTTTATTATTTCAGCTCAAAAATATAGATTGTGGGTACTCGTTAGACCCACCTCGCCGAGGCGGTTCTAACGAGTACCCACAATCTATGTTTCGAGCATGAATATGAAGACTATTAGATTTTTTTATCTGAAACTCTTCATTTAACTGTGGTAAAATTGTCAGTATATTTGAATAGGCATATTTTCACAAAGAAAATCGCTGGATGAGTAGGAAGCAGACAATCCTGAGCAAACAGTGTAGACCCAGATCAGACGCCGCAGAATACGGCATCTGATCAGGATCTACCTTTTTTGCTCAGTCTTATCTTTCCGAATACATAAAGTACGCTGATTTAATAAAATTGACCACCCCCACCACCCCCACCCTCAGAAATCATCTTAGATCCGACCCTGACATTACGAAAACATGCCTATTCTAATATACAGAAAATTTCACCACCAAAAACTGAAATTTTTCAGATAAAAATTCTGATATCTTTTCATGTTTCTGCTCAAAACATAGATTGTGGGTACTCGTTTGAACCGCCTCTAACGAGTACCCACAATCTGTGTTTTTGAGCAGAAATAAGAAAAATAATGTATACCCCTGTAAACCCCAGTTTTACTATATAAAAGTTGGGTTTATGGGGATCATAATTACATAGGTATGTTTTCGTGATGAATGACAACTAAAAGTATTTTGTCGATAATAGAACGAACAAACCGAGCAATAACGAACAAACCCAAAGGACATGCGAAAGAAATACCGTCTTGGAACGGACAAAGAAAATAATTTTATTCTCGGAGGAATCACCCTTGAGAGAAATGAACACAAAACAGTTGAACTTAACCTATTTATACCGAGGGGACTATTGTATCTAACCACTTTGAACAGGTCCATTTCCTATACAAGGGGTGTCTGGTTACTTTTTATTATTAACGTGTTTTGTAGAAATCCATGTATTTAATGCAAACAGAATGATCAGACGTTGCGTTTTGCGGTGTCTGATCTGAGTATAGAGTGTTTGCCAATGTCCGTTTTATGGGACACCAGGCTTCAATGGGTTAAGGTAAATAGTTCGATTTTCGGCATTTTTAAAAGGGATAAAACTTCTGTAAATTTCTATATGGCTTCCTGCACACCAATCCCCTTCTCGAAAGACATCTATTCTAAAAGAAAGAATCTACTCCACCCCACCCCCTTGGGAAAGACTTTGCTCTCCTCGGGGAAGAATTAGATCCTCTTGGGAAAAAGGTTACTACCCTCCCCTCGGGAGCAATTTTTTTGTCCTTTTAGAGAAGGAAGCGAAGAAAAAAATGACAGAGTTCCCTCCCTTGAAAGTGTATCAATATTCATTAAATTAGCCCTCAGAGATAAACACCACAGAACCTGGAACAACAGGAAGTTTGGATTGGGCTGCACTGAATTCTGGTATCGTCTACGGGTTAGCACGTGTATTCTGCGACAAACTGGTGGACGCCTTGATGAATATTTTAACCCTTACAGCGTTAAGTAAAACTGTAGCAGATGACAGCTATTATTATTATTATTATTATTATTATTATTATTATTATTATTATTATTATTAGCTCACCTGGAGCTTTGCACCAGGTCAGCTTATGTCATGCCATGGCCTGTTGTCTGTCGTCAGTCGTCCGTCCGTGCGTCGTTAGGTTTTCACATTTTCGACATCTCCTCCAGAACCATAAGTTGGATTGAGCTGAAACTTAGTGGGAGGCATTGTGGCAACATGGAGATTCAGAATTGCTAAAATCGTTCCGTTCCGATATCCAAGAAGGCCGCCATGGCGGTCATCTTGAAATTCTTCAAACGACATCTCCTCCTAAACCCTAAGTCCGATTGAGCTGCAACTTGATGGGAGGCATCACAGTGACACAGAGATTCAAAAAAAATTGTTCCGTTCTGATATCAAAGACGGCCGCCAGGGCGGCCATCTTGAAATTCTTCAAACGACATCTCCTCCTAAAGCCCAAGTCCGATTGAGCTGAAACTTGATTGGAGGCATCACAGTGACACAGAGATTCAAAATTGCCAAAATCGTTCCGTTCCGATATCCAAGATGGCCGCCTTGAAATTCTTCAAACGATATCTCCTCTTAAACCCTAAGTCCGATTGAGCTGAAACTTGATGGGAGGCATCACAGTGACACAGAGATTCAGAATTGCTTTAATCGTTCCGCTCCGATATCCAGGGTGGCTGCCAGGGCGGTTATCTTGAAATTCTTCAAACGACATCTCCTCCTAAAGCCTAAGTCCGATTGAGCTGAAACTTAATGGGAGGTATCACAGTGACACAGAGATTCAAAATTGCTAAAATCTTTCCATTCCGATATCCAAAAAGTCGCCAGGCGGCCATCTTGAAATTCTTCAAACGAAAGCTCCTCCTAAACCCTAAGTCCGATTGAGCTGAAACTTGATGGAAGGCATCACAGTGACACAGAAATTACAAATTGTTAAAATCGTACCATTCCGATGTCCAAGATGGCCGTCGCGGCCATCTTGAAATTCTTCAAACGTCAGGTTGAGCCGAAACTTGATGGGAGGCATCGGGGTGAAAGGGAGGTTCAGATTTGCTGAAGCATTCAATTCCAGTATCCAAAATGACGGCCATGGTAGCAATCTTGAAACTCTTCAAACAACATCAGATTCTGAATTGCTAAAGGCAATCTGATCTGATAGCCAAGATGGCCACCATAGCACAATCTAACATATCACGATCAGCCTAATCCAGCTGAGCGATTTCTGGCCCACTAAGGCATTTAGTTATTATTATTATTATTATTATTGCCAAAAAAAATAAGACATGTTATTTCATGTGATTTTTGTCGAGGAAGACGCATTACGAAAACACGCCTATTCAAATATACTGAAAATTTCAACACCAAAAACTGAAAGTTTTCAGATAAAAAATCTGATATTTTTCAGATTTCTGCTCAAAACATAGATTGTGGGTACTCGTTAGAACCGCCTCGGCGAGGCGGTTCTAACGAGTACCCACAATCTATGTTTTTGAGCAGAAATAAGAAAAATAATGTATACCCCTCTAAACCCCAGTTTTACTATATAAAAGTGGGGTTTAAGGGGGTCAAAATTATATAGGTATGTTTTCATGATGGATTCACATTAAATGCCAAGTCTATTTTCTCTGAAAACTACAAAAAAACAAATCAAAATGTCGCCTGCTCCTGTTGTAATAAGCTTGATTTAGTAAACCGTAAACAACCTTAATATTCACACACTCTTTACCTTACTTATCCTAAAGCTTGGGCAGATGATGATAGTTTGGTGTTTTACCGCCCTTTCAACATTATTTATTGTATAAAAAGCAGTGCCGCACGTTATTAACAGTCGTGCATTAACTGGCGAAAAGCCGTGTATTAACAAGGAATTTCACGCGCTGTTAATGCACGGCTAACCAACTTTTAATATGCCTATACCGGGGCTACAGAACTGCTGCCGTCACGAGATGGGTAGTGTCCGCCCTAGAACGAGCATAGTCCGTGGAAATTGCGTTCGCGAGACATCAGTAAAAAGGCGAAACAAAATAGTGCAAGAAATAACGCGAAATGTATCAACTGATTTCAATTGTTATGCAATAATAGCGATCGAACATGGTTTTTCAATGCATTAACATTCGCCAGGTCCCTGTGGAGGTGTTGAAAACCGCGGCCTCCGGCCTCGGTTTTCAACACCTCCCTCGGGACCTGGAGAATGTTAATGCATGAACAACCGTGTTTGATCCCTTAATTAATACTGTCAACTCTGTATGTCCTCATTTTCGGGGGCAGTACCCACTTCTTCAGGGGAAACACAGAAAATTACAGAATTCTCTCTCTTCAAAAGCTTTGCAGTGTTTACAGATTGACTTCCTGCAGGATTAATTTACATCTAGAACTCGTGGCAAAATGGCAAACAGTCCAAGCTCTAATCAAATTGTCCATATTGGCCTACACTCATTGCTTAGTTATGTCTGTCCGATTATTTTGGGTAATGCTATTTGGAGTAAATCCTAGGCTGTTTCAAAACCATTAAAACCAAAGACCGAGTAATTGAACATTCTTAGTGGCAAAATAATAATCATTATTAGCCATGCTCCATTGAGGTTCATATATAGGTCTTCCAACATGCGCAATATGCGCAAATTCAGATCATCATGCGCATGCTCAGTGTCCCATCCAGACCTTTGCTCTCCTCTTACAGTATCTATTGATTCTGTTAGCGGACTGCGAAGGCCCAGATCAGACTGCGCGGATGCGCAGGCTGATCTGGGCCTTCGCTGCCCGCATATGCACGGAGAAATGAAGTCACATGGCTCGTCCCACATAAGACTCTGCAAGTAGAAAAAGATCCCTTATCATTACAGAATTTTCTCCTTTATGTTAACACATATTTTCTCATTTCTACACACACACACACACACACACACACACACACACACACACACACACACACACACACACAAATAAAAGAAATCATATTTGAACCTGGTAGGGCATTTCCTACAAAATAGTATGTGCACCTGCACAGTCTGATCAGAATATTCGCAGGGCACTGTTTGGGTAGGCCCAAAAGTAAAAGTAAAAATGCCCAGGAAATGCAACAATCACGAAGCATGCCTTACCGAGGCACAGCAAAAAGAAGTAGAAATGAGGAACAAGACCATGACAAAACAAACGTCACATATGAAACCACCGCGCACAAAGAAGAATCGCAACAAGGAAAGCACCTTAATGGAACGGTACGTAGGAAAGATACTGGTATTGAGGGACTCTCTTTGTGTGTGTCTGGGAGTGGTGGGGCGGGGGGGGGGGGAGTGGGGTTTAAGTGCGTGGGGGTGGGGGGGGGGCGGGACTTGAAACAGTTTAATAACACGAAACCTCACCCGTATTATTGATAATCGGTCAGTCTTCCAGTTACAAATATATGTTTAGTCCGCATAGGGGTCCTCGACTGCATCTTTGAAACAGCACAGTGAAACAAATAATCAAACCCACTGTGATGAAACAAAGACCAGAATGCTGACTGGGCATGTTTGTTTGTTTGTTTGTGTTGAGGTTTTACGGCCCAGTCAACCCAGTGGGGTCATGTCGAGCGCGGTCAGTTTACCTAACCACACGTTTACTGGGCAGGCTTAGTACTCTGAGCGGTTAACCAGTATTGTGCAATTCTTTCGCCAGAAACTGACAACTGCCCTTCTTGAATCAACGGAAGGGAGAGAATGACCCGTAGAAAATATTTCATGATCAATCTCCACGTAAGAATGTTGCCGACCTCGGTGGGGGTCGAACCCGCGACCTCCTGGTCTCCAGTCGGACGGCGCATCTAACTGAGCCACCGAGGCCGACGACTGGGCATGTAGCCCTGCAGAAACGAGAGAAACGCAACACCAGCCCGAGCCACAGTACAGTGAACTCTCCATTACGAAAACACGCCTATTCAAATATATTGAAAATTTTACCACCAAAAAAAATGAAAATTTTCAGATAAAAATTCTGATATTTTTCATAATTCTGCGCAAAACATAGATTGTGGGTGCTCGTTAGAACCGCCTCGATTCTGCGCAAAACATAGATTGTGGGTGCTCGTTAGAACCGCCTCGGCGAGGCGGATCTAACGAGTACCCACAATCTATGTTTTTGAGCAGAAATAAGAAAAATAATGTATACCCCTGTGTTACGACCGAGCACTCCTACCTTCGATTATCTGCCTTGGCAGATTACGCATAGCTTCTAAGTATATATTCACTCTCTGACAACTGCGTCAGTGAGTCGACTCTTTGGCTCTTTGGCAAGAGCATTGGATTTTTAACCGGGAGGACCGGGTTCGATTCCCACGACAGGCGGGGAAATTTAATTTTACTACATAAAAGTGGGGTTTAAGGGGGTCAACATTATATAGGTGTGTTTTCGTGATGCGTTACAATGACAGCAGTTGGTCCAAAAGATATTGCCAGTAAAATGAATTTGCTGTTGCAAAGAACCCTAGTGGACAGAATAATATGTAAAGTAGGCCTTGTTTTATTTTTATTTCCTCATAGAACATGTGTTTTGGATATTTGTTAGAATCGCCTCACTGAGGCGATTCTAACAAATATCCAAAATATATACTGCTTGAAGGTATAATGCAATATTCTTGCATAAATTCTCATTAACTGTCACCTCTTGAGCGAAGGTTTCGTGACATTCAAATTGCCATTATAACGAGTTCTGTCGTTGTATCGCATGTCGGTATAAAGAGGGCTGACTGTAGTATGGCCAGTTCAGCTATTGTTTCAGGTCTGACCAGAACGACTGCGCCAGTTTCTCCAGAGTCAACATTGCTCATCAGCCATCTACAAACACAGAAGACCATCACGAAAACATACCTATATAATTTCGACCCCCTTAAACCCCACTTTTATATAGTAAAACTGGGATTTACAGGGGTATACATTAATTTTCATATTTCTGCTCAAAACCATAGATAGTGGTACTCGTTAGAACCGCCTCGTCGAGGCGGTTCTAACGAGTACCCACAATCTATGCTTTGAGCAGAAATATGAAAAATATAATATATTTTTTATCTGAAAATTTTCAATTTTGGTGATACAATTTTCAGTATTTGTGAATAGGCATGTTTTCGTAATAACAAGCAATGAAAGCAGTTGTGACGTTTATGGTCAGACATAATACAACACACGTCTACCTGATTGTATTTAACCGTTACTACTCCCTGGGCTAATTTAGATAACAAATAATTGATGATTTGATGATCATATTATTTTTCTTACTTTTTGCAGAAAACAGACTTAGACATTTCATGCAAATTATTTCTTACGGAGACAATTTGCGGAAAATGTTAAAGCATTTTTTTTCTGGAAAAAAAATTCTAAATGACGTCTACTGAAATTTTTACTCAGCATGTTAAGAGTTAAATATGTTTTGAAAAATAACCTTGTATTTATACCCGACAGAAACGTATTGAAACGTATTTCTTGTAACAGATATCTGATCCGATCCTTTGCTTGTCGCTAATTAAATCATTAACTATGAAAGCAAATGCATTGACAAGCCTCTGCAACGAAGTAGGTTGGCTGTAGCCTCCAAAAGGCAGTTGCCATTCCGAAAACACGCCTATTCGAAAAAAAGTCACCTCCAAAAACTGAAAAATGTCAGACGAAAAAAAAAACAAAACAAAAAAAAAAACTGATATGTTTCATATTTCTGCCTAAAACATACATTGTGGGTGATCGTTAGAACCGCCTTGCCGAGACGGTTCTAACGAGAATCCACAATCTATGTTTTCGAGCAGAAATAAGACAAAATAATGTATACCCTTGTAAATCCCGGTTTTACTTTATAAAAGTGGGGTTTTAGGGGGTCAAAATTATGCATATAGATGCATGATGGGCATCTATATGCGTTTTTAGAATCATAAGCTTTTGAGCCACAACCTTGGAATGTCCGCCCAGCGAAGATTCAGATCAGCCAATGCATTCGCACAGTCTTATCAGAATGTTCACTAGGGCGCAATTTAGATACCGAAAGATAAGTAGTTTCTTCACGCGTAAAATGAAGACTCTAACAGGCTGATTTCGGTATTTGTTGGGAGCACTTGTCGGACGGTATGTTTTATCACGGGAGAAAATCTTTCCTTTTAGAGAGGACAGGGGCTTATAAGCCACCGGAATAGACCCTTCTTTTTTGAAGCGAGGCAATAAAAATCTTACAGTTGCCTCCCCTGAGAGTATGTCAGCTGTCCGATTTAGAATACAGTTGATTCCAGTTATCTCGACCTCGCTTATCTCGAATAACTGCTTATCTCGAAGTGAAAATCTTGCCCCTTACTAAATATGAAAATCTTACAACAGGTAAAAAATTATTGTGGAAAAAAGGAGGAGCAATTTCTCATCTTTTTCAACAATATTCTCGATATTTCTCTAAATTCAAGTCCAATTACATATAAATTTGTTAAATGTGGTTGTTAGAATTATTTTTCCTCACTTCTGCAAATCTGATATGTCGAGGTACGGATATCTCGCAGTATTTCAGAGAGTCCCTTGGAATTCGAGATAACGAGAGTCGACTGTATTTAGAAGTACGCATATATATATATATATATATATATATATATATATATATTAGTCAATCTGCCAGCTTTTGTGCTGGCATATGTAGAAAGCCAAGGCTGTACTATATCTACAAGCTCTGTGCCACCCTCAGGCTGTTTGTTCGCAGAACGCAAACGTCAAAGCTATACTGTTATTACATCATGTTGCAGCTAGAATGTTATTTGCAGCAGCTGTCATTACTAAATCAGTGGCAACAGACGTTCTCCATTTATACATATAAAACTATACGCAAATGAATTTCCATAACCATTTCATCCAGCGAACAAATGAACGTAAGAATGATGCAGGGAACTATCGTTGTTTTGTTGTGTGCTATCGCACTAACAAGTAAGTGCTTTATAGTGGAGATATGTATTACTCTGCGTTCGATATTTTTTTCAGAAAGTCGTCATATTTTTTTTTGTGTTTAATTTTATTTTATTATTATTTATTTATTTATTTATTTTTGTTGTTGTTGTTGTTGTTGTTCTGTGTGTGTGTGTGTGTGCATGCGTGCGTGCGTGTGTGTGTGTGTGTGTGCGTGCGTGTGTGAGTGTTCTTTAATTTCTAAATTTATTATTACTATTATTATTATTATTACTATTATTATTATTATGGATGGACATCACGAAAACACGCCTATATAATATTGACCCCCTTAAACCCCACTTTTACATAGTAAAACTGGGGTTTACAGGGGTATACATTATTTTTCTTATTTCTGCTCAAAAACATAGATTGTGGGTACTCGTTAGAACCGCCTCGGCGAGGCGGTTCTAACGAGTACCCACAATCTATGTTTTGAGCAGAAATATGAAAAACATCAGGGTTTTTATTATCTGAAAATTTTCCTTTTTTTGGTTGTAAAATTCTCAATATATTTGAATAGGCATGTTTTCGTAATGACTACACAGAAGTAAATTTGTCACTTTCAATACGAAAACATGCCTATTTAAATATATTGAAAATTTCACCACAAAACAAAGTTTTCAGATATAAAAAATTCTGATATTTTTCATATTTTTGCTCAAAACATAAATTGTGGGTACTTGTTAGAACCACCTCGGCGAGGCGGTTCTAAAGAGTACCCACAATCTACGTTTTTGAGCAGAAATACGAAAAATAATGTATACCCCTGTAAACCCAAGTTTTACTATAAAAAGGGAGCTAAGTGGGTCAATATTATTAGGTATGTTTTCGCGATGTGTTGTCATGATTCAATGCAAAACTTATTTGTCGTTACTACCTATGCACCAAAAGATTTAATCTATTCACTGGTTAAAAAAAAAGAATGTTTTCACTCTTTATCCATAGTAAAAATGGCTGCGAATTATGCAGGGCAGGGCAAATCTTCAATAAGGACAGTTTGTTCAAATTTGGAAATCTTCATAGCATTGTCGTGAAACATTAATTATAATTCAGTATATAAGTGTTTAATTTCTCCAAGTAAACTTACATGCACTTACATCTAAGCCATGCAATTTATAAGCTAGCAAAAGTAACCAGAAATTGCACTATACATCCTGTTGGCTGCATCGCATTCTTAGACCAGATTAATTATGTCACTCTGTGATCTAAATTGTGTTACAGAATGAATATAGGTGATACAATTTTTTTTTTTTTTTTTTTTTTTTTTTTTGCGTTTGATGTAAAAACGAGGCATTACGAAAGCATGCATATTCAAATATATTGAACATTTTACCACCAAAAAATTTTCAGATAAAAAAAAAAAAAAAAAAAATCTGTTAATTTTCACATTTGTGCTGAAAGCATAGATTGTAGATACTTGTTAGAACCGTTTCGATGAGGCGGTTCTAACGAATATCCACAATCTATGTTTTGAGCAGAAATAAGAAAAATAATGTATACTCCTGTAAACTGCAGTTTTACGATATAAAAGTGGGGTTTAAGGGATCAAAATGATATAGGTATGTTTTCGTTTCGTGATGCATCTTATTAGCGATAAAAAAACAAAACAAAAAAAAACAAAAAAAAAAACAGGCTGAACTGTAAAACGCCGATACTCGTTTGATTGTTAAAATATTCGGCAGACAACGTTTTGAATATTTTTCTCATTTTCCCCAGAAAATATGCTTTAACATGGAAATTGTCCCCTGTTAAGGAATCAATTCAGCAGACGACATGATTAAATATTTTTATCATTTTTTTCCCGAAAAAGTAGGTTCTAACTTTTAATTTAAATTGTCTATTGTGAAGACTTCATGTCTTCTTTTTAACCCATATAAGCCTAGCATCCTATAAAAGGGACATTGGCAAACTGTGTAGACCCTAATCGCTGACTTCCGTCATCCGCGTTTTATCTTAATCAATCGGTTAGATTTTTAACTTAGCCGGGCAACAGAGTCACATCAGGGCTATGCCACTTTTCATCTTAGTGTGAGGAGTGAATATATATGTAATATATATGTTTGTACATCCACCAGTATATGGCAAGGGCTCTCGTTTATCCCTCTATGGATAGCCTAGAAGCTGTTAAACATACATGGGATCAGTGAAGACTCTGATCAGACTGCGCGGATTCGTAGGCTGATCTGTGTCTTCGCTGGTCGCACAAGTCGCGCGCTGGATCACATTTTACTTTCATCACGAAAACACGCCTATATAATTCTGACCCCCTTAAACCCCACTTTTATATGGTAAAACTGGGGTTTTAAGGGGTATACATTATTTTTCTTATTTTTGCTAAAAAACATAGATTGTGGGTACTCGTTAGAACCGCCTCGCCGAGGCGGTTCTAATGAGTACCCACAATCTATGTTTTGAGCAAAAATATGAAAAAATATCAGAGTTTTTTATCTAAAAATTTTCAGCTTTTGGAGATGAAATTTTCTCTATATTTGAATAGCCGTGTTTTCGTAATGGTTGATCCACTTATGAGGTAAGCATCCTACGTATTTTCCCAGTTAGTCCAAGCAAATTACATTGTCTCGTTGATAGTAAAATTTCAGAAGATACACACTTCCATATTCCTCCTATCACATGCGACCAAGTTTTATCTTTCATCGGCAAGCTTAACACATCAAGGCAACCGGTATTGACGGTAAAACTGGAATATTTCCCAGCCAGCAGAAGCTTGCTGAAGGTTTTCCTATTTATAAAGGAGAAACTAAATCAAATCTACGAATTATAGACCTTTATCTACTAACAATTTCAAAAATATTTGAAAAGCGTATTATTCACCATTCAATTGGTTACTTTAATAAGTATAAGTTGATACATGAAAGCCAATGTGGCTATAGGCAAAAGTTCACGTGAAACTGCCCTGGAAAAACGTATTGATCATTGGATGGCGTGTATTGATAAAGGGGATATCATAGGTACCCTCTTTGTAGCATTTTGGAAAGCTTATGATGTGGTAGACCACTATATTCTCATTAAAACAAATAAGCCCAAATGCTATACGATGGTTTGAGTCATATCTGAATTGTCGTCAGCAAGCTAACGTGAGCGATATAGGTCTCACTGACTTTGTCAAGGTCCGCTCCGGATTTCCTCAAACCATCTACTCGGCCCAATCCTTTTTCTCTTGTTCAGTAATGACTTACTAGTGTTTCTAAGATACTGTAACTCAGACTTCTATGCCGATGATGCAACTTTATATATATATATATATATATATATATATATATATATATATATATATATATATATATATATATATATATATATATATATATATATATATATATATATATATATATCCTTCCTTTACTTGACTATGGTTCCGTTATTTGGGGCTCATCCTCTATGGCAAACATTGGACGACTAAAAAAACTACAGAAGCGAGCAGCGCGAATAATATTTAACGCCGAATTCGATATCCTGTCCTCTCGCATGTTTCAGGAGTTTGACTGGCTTCCTATGGGGGAGTAAAATTAAATACAATAAAGCGGTGCTTACTTATAAAGCATTAAACAATACGACCCTTGAATACATTACTACATTACTAACACCCATGTCGAAGACTCATTCTTTAAACCTGAGATCCGGAGAAAATGGCACACTATACGTACCTCTGTAACGCACGACCCTATATAGCGGTGCGTTTTCATGCTCGCCCCCAGGTTATGGAATTCTCTGCCTCATGCAATCAGAAACTCAGAGTCATTACATTTTTTAAGAAAAGTATAAAACCCTTGTGTTAGGCATTATTAGAAAATGACAGCATTTTTGTGTTCTTTATTACCTTTGATAAATGTGCATTTGTTTGATGACGTAGGTATTGGTAGTCGATCCTGCACACTTTGGAGTCCCTTCAACCGCGGGCAATTTCCCGAGGGATGGGCGGTGATGCTTGAGAAAGTAGATGACTGGTTCATTCACCGTGTTCCATTTATGTGTATGATTGGTCCCATGTTATCCATATTGCATCTTCGAGCAGTGTTACCTTTGCCTAGACTTAATATTCTAAGATGAATGCTGTGATAGCCTTGTTCCCTGTTCTGAACTATATATAGTTTGTTCGATTTTTAAATAATGCATTTTAAAATTGCCTGTGATATACTTTTATGTGCCCTTTGAGACATTTTAATAGTTCGACAGCTGATACACATTCCATACTTATTCTACATTTACAGTTTACCCCATTACGAAAACACGCCTATTCAAATATATAGAAAATTTCACCTCTCAAAACTTAAAATTTTCAGATGAAAAACTCTGATATTTTCCATATTTCTGCTCAAAGCATAGATTGTGGGTACTCGTTAGAACCACCTTGCCGAGGCGGTTCTAACGAGTACCCGCAATCTATGTTTTCGAGCAAAATAAGAAAAATAATGTATACCCCTGTAAACCCCAGTTTTACTGTATAAAAGTGGGGTTTAAGGGGGTCAAAATTATATAGGCATGTTTTCGTGATGCGGTCTTCTCCAAGACATTTCTTAATTTTAAGTCGGAATTGTTTATCAGCAGTCTCAATTTTAAGATTTCTCAATCTCATAATGAATTAACCCTTAAAACGCCAAGAAAACCTTCATCTGAAAATGTCGTCTGTATATGTCGTCTGCTGAATATTCTTGCAAACTTTTCAAAACTATTTTTGCATACAGGCAAACAGGGTGGACCCAGATCAGACTGCTCCTTCCTAAAGGAGCAGTCTGATCTGGGTCCAGACTGTTTGCAAAAAAAAAGACTTTTAAAATCACAAGCAGATGACAAAGCAGACGACAATTGTTGTGATTGGTGTTTTAAGGGTTAATATTTTAATTCTTACTGTATATATGTGTAGATATGATGACTGTTTCCGTCGTCTTCTCCTTTTTTTTTTTTTTTTTTTTTTTTCTTTTTTGTTTTTCTTATCATTTGTACTTTAAGTTTTTACACAGGGCCACAAGGTAGACTAGCTATTATAGCTAATTGTGTTACCCTCTTTAAACATTGTATAAATAAATAAATAAACAAATAGATAAATAATACAAATAGATCTGCCACATTATTTGAGATCCCGACAAACTGCAAACAAAATGTTTATTTACGGTTTGGTTTGACGGCAACGAAACTTATGCTAACCATGGAGCATGCTCGCGCAGCCCTTCGTCCTGTCGACCACATGCGGCAGCGGGCTCGCTATAAAACAGAGCCCGCTTCCAATGGTTTCACTGTTGTGCGTTCCCATTATGAAAACACGTATATTCAAATATATAGAAAATTTCAGCTCCAAAAACTGAATTTTTTCGGATAAAATGCTCTGATATTTTTCATATTTCTGCTCAAAACATAGATTGTGGGTATTCGTTAGAAACGCCTCGGCGAGGCGGTTCTAACGAGAACCCAAAATCTATGTTTTTAAGCAAAATAAGAAAAATAATGTATACCTCTGTACACCCAAGTTTTACTGTATAAAAGTAGGGTGTAAGGGGGTCAAAATTATATAGGCGTGTTTTCGTGATGCAAAATAAAAGGGGATCCTTTGGAAATACAGAACAAAGTATATATATATATATATATATATATATATATATATATATATATATATATATATATATATATATATATATGTATATATATATATATATATATATATATATATATATATATATATATATATATATATATTACAGGAGTTTGCGTTGGACTGCTCTGAGATTGTTTTGTTTGTGTTGAGGTTTTACGGCCCAGTCAACCCAATGGGGTCATGTCGAGCGCGGTCAGTTTACCTAACCACACGTTTACTGGGCAAGCTTAGTCCTCTAAGCGGTTAACCAGTATTGTACACATTCTTGAATCAGCGGAAGGGAGAGAATGACCGTAGAAAATATTTCATGATCAATCTCCACGAAAGAATGTTGTCGACCTCGGCGGGGGTTGAACCCGCGACCTCCTGCTCTGAGATTGTATGTCTCAGAACGGTAATGTACTAATCCCATGTATTGGTCAGACAGGCCTGAGCAAATAGGGTAGACCCAGATCAGACGCCGCAGAACGCTGTATCTGATCAGGGTCTACTCTGTTTGTCACTCACTCAGCAGTTCTAAGATACCTCCGCAGAAAATAAAATTGACTTGTATACATTTTGGGCCAATACAAATAGTTTACCATTATTTATGGTAAATACGAGAGGGTTGGTATTTGTTACATTAAGATGATCTATATTTTCACAGTTGCCGGTAAATGTCCGTATCTCGGCTGCAATCCGAATTATCGACCCAGATGTATGTGGCCAGTGCTGCAGTATTTTGATATGGAAGACGGCACCAAATGCATGGCGTGTTGGACTTGTAAATTCCCAGGTATACATGTACATCAGTAGAACTGATACATTAGTTAACTAGAAAATTCACAATATCGAGACAGTAGACACTCTTTGAGATTGTCTTTCACCCGTAAGCACTTTGTTTACAGTTATGGATTGATCCAATGCTAATTTCTATGGACTGCTCAATGTTATAATAATCAAATATTAGTTTTCACAAAAAGCCCGGTTTACGCGTATCACAGTGTGTGCTAAGCCATCTCGAAAAATACCAATTGACCCCCATAAACCCAACTTTTATACAGTAAAACTGATGTTTACAGGGGTATTCATTATTAAGTGCGTCCGACCGAACCGCAGCGGTTCGGCGTGCAGACGCACTACTTTAGTCTAACGATGTGACCAATGATGTGTGACCAAACATGTGATGGTCAAACAAACGCTTGGGTGGTTCGGTGCTTATCCTAAAAAACAATAAGCGTTCCGTGATTCGGCAGTCGTGCCGATAATAGCAACAAAACAGCCAATAACGACAAGTATTCCAAAAGCAAGAGGTTGAATCACGAGACTTGTGAGGTCAGTCTACAAAAAATTTGCGATCGCGGCTATTTTTATTTTTGTCTCCACTTCGAATTTTATTTCTATCTGTCTACAAGCTAAGCATGATTCGTTTTGTGCATAAGGTACACTTTGATGCAGATTTTTAGATAACACATAGACTTTACGCTCTTTTCACGTGATAATCTAAAAAAAATTTCGACACACTAATGTGTTTGTTCGACCGGTTTGATATACTTGTAAATTGTTACTTTTATTTATTATTATTATTATTATTATTATTATTATTTTTGATTTTTTTTTTTTTTTTTTTTTTTTTTTTTTTTTTTTTTCTGCTTTTCATAATGTGTAGATTCGCAAATAAAATAAAATTAAATAAATAAATACAAAAAGAAACAAACCAACAATGATAAAAGCGTACAAACGGTCAAAAATGCTTAGGAAAACTCCTGAAGCAGTAAAATAGATTTCGGGTATTTTAGCAAACGAGAGTGTATTGTTGTTGTACCTGTCACCGGCATACAATAAATTTCGGTATTCGGAAAGCATGGCCCCCGCCCACTGGGGCCCGCGAAATAGATGGGCTGGCTAAAGCCTCCATGGCAGAGCTGCTAGTAACTAAGCAGGACCCGATTTCATGTGATCGGGTCGAGTGTAAGTCCCACAAATTTGGAGTCAATGTCTCTGAACTTCTGAAATATTGTTGATTTGGACGTTATATCGCAATTCATGCAGTGGATTCAGAAGTCAAGCGTGGTCTGAAATCAAATTCAGTTTGATCTGGCCAACCCACCTATGAAGCATGTCATGATAACTTGGACTCACGGATATAGGTAGCACTTATTAAATTCATATTATTTTCTTATTTCTGCTAAAAAATATAGCTTATGGGTACTCGTTAGAACCGCCTTGGCGAGGTGGTTTTAACAAGCACCACAATCTATGTTTTGAGCAGACAATCAGAAATTTTATCAAAAAACTTTCAGCTGTTGGTGGTGTAATTTTCAATATATTTGAACAGGCGTATCTTCGTAATGATCCCACCATGTAGCACAAACAGAACAACTGTAGCATGAAAACTGTGAAGATACCCAGAAAATTCCACAATCACAATAAACAATAAAATACTTATACAATAAAACGTAAAAGGTTGACTTTGGAATCCATTCCGAAAACACGCCTATTCAAATATATTGAAAAGGTCACCACCGAAAAACTGAAAGTTTTCGATAAAAATTCTGCTTTTTTTCATATTTCTGCTCAAAACATCGATTGTGGGTACTCGTTAGAACTGCCTTGCCGCGAGGGTTCTAACGGATATCCACAATGTGTATTTATGAGCAGAAATAGGAAAAATAATGTATACCCCTGTAAACCCCAGTTTTACTATATAAAAGTGGGGTTTACAGGGGGTCAAAATTATATAGATATGTTTTCGTGATGATAGACCAAGCTTTTTGTGAAAGCTAATACTTGTACAGAACACCGGCTTGGTTCCCCACAAATGTACTTCCGTATTAAATAGTTCCAGAATTTTTGTCTGTTTCTGAAGTTGTTTTTTTTTTTTTTTTTGTTTTTTTTTTTTTCTTTCTTTCTTTTTTTGTGCGTGCTTTTATGCAAAAAAAACAACAACAAAAAACAAAAAAAAAAAAAAAAACAAAAAAAAAAAAAACATGTTAACATGTTAACATAAATTCAGGTAATTCTGCTGTAGATATTATCAAAATAGTACATTTTGAATGATGGCTTTGAATATGAGAAAAAACATCTTGGTTACAAATTATCCTTGCCTCTGTCGTGACGTGACCTGGTACAAAATCGTGTCAGTCATTTCGAAGAGGACACATAAGCTAGCATTCCATTTCTTGTTGAGAAGTTTTAGAGGTTTAAAGAGGCTCTGTCAGTCAATTACCATTTGAATTTTAAAGAATGTTGACTGTAGAAAATGTGAAAAAAAAATGTATAAAGTATGTAAAGAAAATAGTAGTCTGTAGCCTGTATACAAGCGAGATCGCTGAGGTCATTCACTGCCACAGGTGATAACAATAGGCTTTTTGCAAACAGCGTAGATCCAGATGAGCCGTCTCATCAGAATCTACGCTGTTTGACGTTTAGTCTTTCAGCTTTACATATAAACTTTTTTCCAATCGATAGTTTGTTTCAAAAAACAAAACAATGCAGAAACCAAATGAAGTCCGAACTATGCACCGACAGAGCTAATGAGCCAGTCTATAGAGAACCGCTTCTATACCAGGGGAGAGTTGCATAAAGCTATCGTTACGGAATGCTTTGAGGCGATTGTCTATGCAACAGTATACTGCTGAAATACTTCACATAGCTGTTTTCGAAGCGGACGATTGCATAACAAATAGACATTACAAAGTGGCGACAATATACTGGTAACAGTTGGATGTTTGTGTGTGTGTGTGTGTGTGTGTGTGTGTGTGTGTGTGTGTGTGTGTGTGTGTGTGTTCCAACACTTTGACGACAAAAGATGATTAAATACGTTTGCATGCTGGTATATAAAAGTTTAAATCAGGAAATATAAGCTCTAAAATTATTTAAATTTAGAGGTCGAGATAAGATTGCGGCCATTTAGACCAGCTACTTGTCTGATAATAAGAGTTTTTTTTTTTCTTTCTTTTTTTTTTTATTCAAAGATGGTTAACTTCTTAATGATGGCAAGTCTATTTAGGAGAGTCTCCAAAATACATACTGGCTAAGTATCAAAGAAGACTAGACTAACTAAATTATTATACTGTTTATTTTTAACATACTGGCTAAGTATCAAAGAAGACTAAACTAACTAAATTATTATACTGTTTATTTTTATGCTAATAGATGGCTTAGTTGCCATATTATTCATTTTAACGCCTAGTGGCTAGGCTAGCGGCCATTTTGTAAGGAGCATGAAATGGATCTGTGCATAGGACGGCTAAGTTGTTATAAAGCTACACAAATGCGCTAGCCATATACAAAGTAACTATGTAACAAGAACTGATACAATCTGATCCACATAAACCTTAGTCCTGCTGAACCCATACATCACGAAAACACGCCTATATAATTTTGACCCCCTTGTTCGTCTGTCATTACTGACAATGACCAATCCTAATCAACTGTGTGATGTGTTATTATTTGTGTGTTCTAAGATGGCTGATAAGACCAATCTTAGCTCTAAACTGAACAAGAGAGGTCTGAGGAAGAAAGCTCTGTTGGTGATGCCTTAGCTCTGGCTTTCCGCTGTGCACGTTTCTGCTCGGCTTCGCTGATTCTTTTTGCTTCGTATTCACCAGCTCCCCTTTTTATGAGGCCTCGCCACTTTGAACGATCTTGTGCAATCTGTTACCATGACTCAGTTGGTATGTTGAAGTCTTTAAGGGAGGCTTTGAGAGTGTCCTTGTATCGCTTCTTCTGACCACCATGGGAGCGTTTTCCTGCTTGAAGTTCTCCATAAAGGATTTTCTTTGGCAAACGTTCATCAGGCATTCTGGTAACATGGCCTGTCCATCTTAACTGTGCCAATTTCAGAAGAGTATATATACTCTGCATCCCTGCCCGTTTCAGGACTTCTGTGTCTGGAATCCTGTCTTGCCACTTGATCTTTAGAAGTTTTATAAGACAGATTGTATGGAAGTGGTTCAGTCTTTTGGCAAGCCGTTGGTAAACTGTCCAAGTTTCGCATGCGTATAATAGTGTTGACAGAGCTACCGATCTATATACTTTCAGCTTTGTGTCAAGTCTGATTCCACTTCGGTCCCAAATACTTCCACGTAGCCGGCCAAATGCTTCACTAGCTTTGGCAATTCTAGCATTGACTTCATCATCAATGTACATAACTCTAGACAATGTGCTTCCAAGGTAGGTGAACTTGTCTACCACTTGCAGTCGTTGACCTTTCGCTGTGATGGTAGGCTCCTTGTAAGGCTTTCCAGGTGCTGGCTGATATACTATCTCAGTCTTTTTGATGCTGATTGTGAGACCATAGCTGTCACATGAATCAGATACTTGATCTACACCTTTTTGCATTTTCTCTTCTGTTGGAGCACCCTTTGCCATGTCATCAGCAAAGAGAAACTCGTCTAGCACCTCTGTCTGCACCTTTGATTTAGCTTGCAACCTTCTTAGGCTGAAATTCCCATCAAAGCGATACCTAATAGGTATACCATTGTCACCATCCTGGAAAGCATCTGTAAGCATGGCAGAAAACATCATGCTGAACAGTGTTGAAGCTAGTACACAGCCTTGCTTAGCTCCATTTGTCACAGGAAATGGATCAGAAAATTCGCCATCATTTTGGACCCTTGCAAGCATACCATCATGGAACTGCCGCACCATTGCTATGAATTTGGCAACCAAACTTCGCCATAATTTTCCAAAGTCCCTCACGACTGACTGTGTCAAATGCTTTGGTAAGGTCGACAAGGGTCATGTAGAGGTCCACATTCTGTTCCTGGCATTTTTCTTGAAGATGTCGTGCTGTGAAGATCATGTCTATTGTTCCTCTGTTTTTCCTGAATCCAAACTGGCTTTCTGGTAGAAGCCCTGACCGTTCCAGGTGTTCATTCAATCGGTTCAGTAGGACCCTAGCAAGAATCTTCCCAGCAATTGACGATAAAGAGATGCCTCGATGATTGTCACAGACTTGAGGATTCCCTTTCCTTTTGAATAGGTGGATAATTGTTGCATCCTTGAATTCTTGAGGGATGGCTTCTTTTCTCCAAATAATGTGAAATAACTCTGTCAGTTTCCCTGCAACTGGAGGACCTCCTGCTTTGTAGATCTCTGCAGGTATTGCATCTGATCCTGGAGCCTTGCCAGATGACAAGAGTTTTATTGCTTTCACTGTTTCAGAGACGGATGGGAGCTCATCAAGCAGCGGATTACATTTCACCTGCGGTAGTCTGTTGATAGCTTCATCATTGATAGATGATGGCCAATTAAGGACACCATCAAAGTGTTCAGCCCATCTTTTCAAGATAGCTTCTTTATCAAACAGAAGACTAGTTCCATCTGCACTAAGGAGTGGGGTGGTTCCTGAGCTCTGGGGACCATATACTGTCTTGAGTGCATCAAAGAACTTTTTCATGTCCTTTCTGTCTGCAAAGGACTTGATTTCATCAGCCTTTTTTCTCAGCCAAGAGTCTTGCATGTAAGTAAGTAAGTAAGTAAATTCTTTATTTTACGAGGGTAGCCCAATTGGTTTTACCAATCTTCCTTGGGGCCCTCAACAAAACTACATACATAAAATTACATACGAAAAGTTATTTAAAACAATGATTAAAATGGAGCGGTGCACGAGATAATGGTACTTATGGTATATGCGCCCAGCAAAGGCCAAAGGAGCAACTGCCTGCTCGCAGACATGAAGCAAATTGACCAGACAACGAAGGTAATCAGACATCTAGCTCCACTAGATGATTTTTTTTTTTTTTTTTTTTTTTTTTGATTGGGGTTTTACGGCCCTTTCAAGAATATTCACTTATATCGAGCCGATCGTTCATCAAAAGTGAGCGTAAACCGGAGTTCATCAAAAGTGAGCGTAAACCGGAGAACCCGGGGAAAAAAAACAACAAAAACACCTGACCTTCCGTAAGCAGAACTTGGGTTTCCCACATGTCACCCGAGCGAGGCTCGAACCACAACGGTGAGAGACATAATGGATTAAGAGTCAACTCTCCTATCAACTGTGCTACGTGGGGCCGCCTCCGTTAGATGAATAGGCATGCGCATTTGAGAGCGTTCTCACAGAGGACAAAAAGTATCTTTATCTCGTGTCACTATTCCAAAAGAAAACTACGCCAGGGCATATGGTTTTATGCGTAAATGTAGTAGTTATGACTGATTAAGGATAGCATGTAACATATACATACAACATGACAACAAGCAAGCAAGAGAGAGAGAGAGAGAGAGAAAGAGAGAGTGAGATTCATTATAAAAAAGCAAATACAATATACGTATTCGAAGTTCTGAATTACTGACGGCGGAGGCCTAAGTATTGTATATGTTATAAAATGATTATTAACCTTTAATCCAATCAGTACACTGCTTTATAAAAATGTCCAGTGATTTTGAATTTTTTATGTCAATGGGGATGCTGTTCCAAACCACAACGCCTGAGTATGATAAACTACCTTTGAATAAATTGCATTTTGGTTGTGGCAATAAGTAATTCTTGTGAGTCACAGATCTTAAATTAGACGCCGTATTATCGAGATTCACATCGCGCATTTGAAATAACTCCTGTAAATAGGTTGATGCCAAATTGTTATAAATTTTGTACATAATTTTAGCTTTGTTAAGAAATACAGTTTGATCAAATGACAGAATATCTAACCTTTGAAGCGCTTCGTGAAAACCATTATAAGTTTGCGACAGGATTAATTTACAAGCCCGTCTTTGTAATATATTTATTTTACTTATATTGCTATTCGACGTATTAGACCAAACCGTACTGCAATACTCTAGATGCGGCTTAATGTAAGCATTATAAAATAACAGTCTATGCTCTTTGGATAAATACTGCCGTATTTTGCCAAGTAGCCATAAATAATAAGATACCTTTTTGGAAACGTGGAGAAGCTGATTATTCCACAACAAATTTTCATCAACTTGTACACCCAGTATTTTGCTGATAGTTGTCATTTTGATGTCAATTTCATCTCAGAGATAAATTGGGATTTTGTAAGTTGCTTCTTCTCTGTCTGCTAGTAATCAACATAACATTTGTTTTCTCGGTATTTAAAACCATGCCATTTTGTCTACACCAAACATGAAGTGCATTTAATGAAAAATGTCTCTGAGCCTCGTCTGAACTGTCTTGCATATGTTTGAATAGGCAGTCTTGCTAGATACTGAGCTGGTATTTCTGAGGTAAGCCTTGTGTTTTTGGTGTTTCTCTTCAAGGAGCCCCTGAATTTCTCTGTCATTCCCATCAAACCAATCTTGGGGTTTGCGAGATACTGGTCCTAGGGAATCCATTGTTGAAGAGTGAACGGTGTCTCTGAAGACTGTCCAGCTCTCATCTACATCTTCTGAACTGTGTTCCAGTGCATCTAAACGGCTGCAGATATTGTTAACGAATGCTTGCCTCTTGCTGTCTTGTTTCAGCTTGGAGACATCTAATTTCTTTGGCACCTTCTTGCCTTGTGTTCGTCGTACAGGCTGAATGCGCAGGTTGAGTTTGCTGACAACAAGCCTGTGATCTGTCCAACAGTCTGCACCACACATAGTTTCAGTCACTCTGACATCCTGTCTGTCCTTCCTTCGCACTATGACATAGTCAATGAGATGCCAGTGTTTGGAGCGAGGGTGCATCCATGTCTTTCTGCGAGTTGGTAGACGGAAGACTGTGTTGGTGATCAGTAATTCATGCTCTGCATACTTCCTTAAAAGCTGGAGTCCATTGCTGTTGCACTTCCCTACACCTTCAGATCCAATCACTCCTTCCCAAGTCTGGTAGTCTGTGCCCACTCTGGCATTGAAGTCCCCGAGGAGGATGAGTTTGTCTGTCCGGTGTGCTGCAGAAATCACAGAATCCAAATCATCATAGAACTTGTCTTTAACCTCATCTGGGTTGGTCATTGTAGGTGCATAGGCACTTACAATTGTTGCATGCCTCTTGCCAGATAAGGGAAGTCTCAACGTCATCAAGCGGTCATTTATGTCTTTGGGAAGTCCTGAAAGCTTGCTGACGAGATGTGACTTGATGGCGAATCCTACTCCTGCTTTACGCCGCTCTTCTTTCTTGCGTCCACTCCAGAAGAAAGTGTAGCCAGCACCAACTTAAAAGCCCTTCTTCTGCAAGGCGAGTCTCACTCAGAGCTGCAATCTCGATTTTGTATCGGTCAAGTTCTCTACCAACTAGAGCTGTTCTTCGCTCAGGTCTGTCAGAACTAGAACTGTCCATCAAGGTGCGCACATTCCAAGCGCCGGTGGTAAGTGTTATCACCTTCATCTTCTTTTTTCTTGTTTGACCGCTAAGTGGGATTCCCGCTGATTGCGGTTAACCAGCCAGGAGTTTTGAAGCAGGCAATTGTTAAGGGCACCTTTTCTAGCCCCTTCCCCATGCTACAGGGGTGAGCAGTGCGATCCTAAAAAGGTCTGCTCAGTCGCTCAGTTCGGCTGCCGAATTCCCCATACTGCTTCGCTCTTAAGGAAAGCGACCATATAGAACCAAGCCGCCTGTGTGCAGGTCCGCAACTACTGCTTCCAGTGTTTCCTCGCCTGCTGCTTCGCCGCTCGCCCATTGCCACAGGGCTTTTGTATGATTTGCATATATGTGCTTGCTGTGAATGTGTGTTGCTGATTAAGATGACATGCGCTGTGAATTGGATTATAGTGAGGGTGAGGCGCGCAGAGTCAACCTCACTCTCTCATCCTGACCTAGCTGGATCCAGAGGCAAGACAGTGTCAGGACATCTGGAGCTAAGCCCGGATGCAGTGGATGACCATGACTTCTTTTGTGCCTTGTCATGCTCTCCATGCTCCACAACATGCTGCTGCATCGCCATTTGGGCCGTTGAACCATAGTAATGATTTCTTCCGCCCCAGCTACCGAAGCAGACTTTACTTTACTGGGGATTACAGGGGTATATATTATTTTTCTTATATCTGCTCAAAAACATAGATTGTGGGTACTCATTAGAACCGCCTCGCCGAGGCGGTTCTAACGAGTAACAACACTATGTTTTGAGCAGAAATATGAAAATTATATAAGAATTTTTATCTGATTTTGTTTTTGTTTTGTTTTTTATGGTAATATTTTCAATATATTTAAATAGGATTGTTTTCGTAATGTATGTCCTGTCTTTGCAAACAGTGCAGATCCAGATCAGTTGGCTTCTGAGGATACCATTGATCTGGATCTGCACTGTTTGCCATTAAGTATGCAAATTTATATCAACAACCAGGATGAAGTAATCTGATTGGCTGAAAATTCGAAGTGGGCGTGGCATCTTAATTTATTCAGTATGACAAGGGTTAAGTTCTCAGCAACAAAGGGAAAGACAGACAATCACAATTAAACAGCCACAAAAAAGGACAGATGGCAAGCATAGTTGACAGCCCTTTCCCAAAACGTTGGTAACTATGTCCCCAGAACTTAACTGAATATATCTTTAACTTACATACTTGTAAAACTTTTTAAGTGAAACACTATAGAACATTAAACGAAACAATCTTGGAACGATCAGTAATGCGAAAAAAATGCAATATTCTGTAATAAAGATAATATGGCAAATGTCCGAAAGCGTACACCAAAGTCATATGCAAAAATTGCAGACTGCAGACACAGATCAGACTCTTCCTGAGAAAAGCTGCCTGATCTGGCTCTATAAGCCAAATTTAGGCAAAAAAAAAAAAAAAAAAAAAAAAAAAAAAAAAAAAAAAATAGGGATGGGATAAAGTGTTAGGATAAAGTGCTAGGATATTTAAGCAACTTCCTTCATCACGAAAACATACGAGGGGAGTTCAATAAGTTCGTAGAACTCGGTATTTTTCTATACAATTCAAGATTTCTTTTTTCATTTTTGCGCAGTGTAAACCTTTGTCAGTTGAATGATAACAGCCGTTCAGTCAACACGTACATTTTTTGCTCTTACTTTTTGTTTGAAAACCTATACCCATAGGCAAAATGGAAAGTCAGAATATTGAGTTCAGAACAGTCATAAAGTTCCTCACTAAGGAGAGTGCAAAGGCCAAAGAAATCCATCGGCGCATGGCTGATGTGTATGGTGATAATAGCCCAAAGTATTCCACAGTGGCAAAGCGGTCAGCATAATTTAAACGTGGGCGAGACTCCTTAGAAGATGACCCAAGACCAGGTCGCCCTGCTGATGTCATCAGCCAGGAGATGATCGACCGTGTTGAGAGACTTGTGCTAAGCAATCGCCGAACCAAAGTTGCCGAACTTGCTTCAGAATGTGATATTTCTAATAGAAGTGTTTACACTATAATCCCTGAACATTTAGGTATGTCAAAAGTATCTGCCAGGTGGGTACCCAGAAACCTGAACATGCAAGATCGTCAGCAAAGCATGGAGTCAAGTCAATAACTTCTGGAAGTGTACAATGCCAATTCAGAAGACTTTCACACTCGTCTTGTAACAGGAGATGAAACTTGGCTTCACCACTGGGACCCAGATACTAAAAAAGAGTCTATGCAATGGAAGCACCCTGGCTCACCTCCACCTAAGAAATTTCGTACCCAACCATCAGCCAGCAAGGTAATGGCCACAATATTTTGGGACTCCAAAGGGAATATATTGATAGATTACAAGCCTGCTGGTACTTCAATTACAAGAGAATACTATGCCAATGTCTTTAAACAATTAAGGGTTACTATTAAAGAAAAACGAAGGGGAAAGCTAGCTGCTGGTGTCCTTCTGTTGCACGATAATGCCCCTGTGCACAAGTCCAGAGCTGCACAAGCGGCTATTCGTGAGTGCAAGTTCGAGCAGTTAAATCACCCGCCATACAGTCCAGACCTGGCCCCAAGTGATTATTATCTGTTTCGAAATTTGAAGTCCCATTTGCGTGGAACGAGATTTTGGGACGATGATGAGCTCAAGGCTGCTACAGAGGCTTGGTTTGAGGACCAAATAGACGACTTTTATTTCAAAGGCATAGACTGCTTAAAAGAAAAGTGGGTCAAATGCACTGAACACTGAAGTAAAGGGGGATTATATTGAAAAATAATATTGAAACCATCTTCCAATCTGTGAATTAAACCCCGAGTTCTACGAACTTATTGAACTCCCCTCGTACCTGTATAATTTTGATCCCCTGAAACCCCACTCTTATATAGTAAAACTGAGGTTTACAGGGGTATTCATTAGTTTACTTATTTCTGCTTAAAGACATTGATTGTGGGTACTTGTTAGAACCCCCTCGACAAGGCGGCTCTAACGAGTACCTACAATCTATGTTTTGAGCAGAAATATGAAAAATATCAGAATGTTTATCTTCAACTTTCAGATTTTGGTGGTAAAATTTTCAATATATATGTGTTTTCGTAATATGGTGTATCCGGTCCCTTCAGGTCCCTTCTTCCCAGCTAGCATTCTACATAAATCTATAGCGGGCCGTTATCGGCCCGTCAGCTACCCTGACGGGCCGATAACGGCCCGCTATAGATTTATGTAGAATGCTTATTGGGTTGCCTAATGTGGTTCACATGTTTATTTTCAGGGTATTGTCCCAGTACAGAAACGTGTCAAGAGCCGAGTGTACCTGACAATTGCAATCCCTTTTATTATACGCCATATTACGAGGAGGAAGGAGAAAAGTGTTATGATTGTCTTCAGGTACACTGTGAATAGTAAGAAATAAAACTACATGAACATTTAGTTTTTGTTGTTGTTTCTCAACATGACTCTCGTTATCTCGAAGTCCAAGAGACTCTCTGAAATATTTCGAGATATCCGTACCTCGACATATCAGATTTGAAGAATAGAGGAAAAAAGTAATTCGAACAACCTCATTTAACCTCATTTAACAAATATATATGTAACTGGACTCTTGAAGTTAGAGATATATTGAAAATATTGTGGAAAAGAGGAGAAATTGCTCCTTTCCTCTTTTCCACAATATTTTTTTACCTGTTGTTAGATTTTCATATTTAGGCAGGGACCAGATTTTGACTTCGAGATAAGCGGTTATTCGAGATAAGCGATGTCGAGAAAACGAGAGTCAACTGTAGTTAATACGCACACAGGGCCCAGTTGTTCAAAACTAACGATGTCATATCGTTAAAATTTTGATCATTAAATATGGCATATATGCTAATATTTTTGCTGAAAAAAGGTGAGTAGCTTTTGCATTTGCAAAGCTACTCACATTGTTTTAGCTAAAATACCTGTGAACTAGATATTGTATTTATTAGAACATCTCACATTTTGACCACTAACGAGCTCATTAAGCTTACGTTGCTTTGAACAACCGGGCCTGATCAATAAAAGACCCACGACATGGAAGAAAGAGCCGATATATGCGAACTGCAATGGTTCAGGGGAGTCTGTACCGACATCCGCGCATGCATAGTCTCGCCTGAATCAATGTTCGCTCACGTAAGCGGCAGGCAAGGGGAAACGAGTCAAAGAATTAAAGATGTGGACTCGCTACGTACTAAAAAGCTTGAATTGGCGGGAAGTCCGAATAGCCATTATTCTCGCGACATGGCTCAAGAGTGTGTGTTTTGGATTGTGTTGGGGTTTAATGACGCGTCAATTTGTGTCGTCTCCCAGAGAAAGGGAGAAAAGAGATAGAAGAGATAGTAGAAGAGATGAAAGAGAGGAACAGGGAAGAAAGAGGAACAGGAATGAAAGTGAAGAAACAGAAGAAATAAAAACATTCCCCCCTCTGTCCTTACCTACTACAAGGATAGCAGTCCTTGCCCAACTGAAAGCCAATTTCAACTGAACGCCCCGGTGACGTAAGATACAGATTCAAGAGTGTGTCCCTTGCGATTTTCATATTGATATCGAGGGTTGAGCGCAAGACTATAGTAACTCAAACATATTTTTGAAACCCTTGTTTAGGGGCAACTTGGACCCTTTGTAAACAATGCAAATTTAGGTGCCATTGCTCATACGAGCAATGGCACCTAAATTTTCATTGTTTACAGAAAGAAATGTTGTACTCTTCATAATGCCTTCATGGTGAGGAGATTAGTTTTGGGGAAAAACAACCATCTGACTTACGCCAGTCTTGCGCTCAACCCTCGATATGGTCGTGTTAAAGATATCTGTTTCTGAACAGTTTGGCGTCTTACTTTATTTATTTATTTATTTATTTATATATTTATTCTATTTTTTTCTGTGATCCATTGATTTTTCTGTGAAGGAAGGGCGAAATTATTTTTGTATAAAGCGATGACAATATGATGGAGAAGGCTTTCTTTGTCAATTGAAAATACTGATTTTTTTTTTCAGATTTCTCCACGAACACCTATGCTGTATGCACTAATTAAAAGCACCACGCCTTGGCACTTCTAAAGAGTACCTACAACATGTTTTTGTGTAGTTATAAGAAAAAAAAAGATATTATTAAATTATCCACCGAGCTGTAGATACGAAAAATGTCCAGAAGAATTGCTTTACCTATTTCTCCATGAACATTTATAGTGGGCATTCATTTGAGTCGTTCAGCCGAGATTATAAACTTTTTGTTTTGTAGTAGGGGGGCGGGGAGGGGGAGGATGCAGGATTCCAGGTGCTTTCAGGTCTGGCGATTATTTATTCTTTCGCTGTGCAAGCCTGCCTTTTTTATTCACATCACGATAACGCTTATATAGTTCTGAGAACACACCTATATAGTTTTGACCCCCTTAAACCCCACTTTTATACTGTGAAACTGAGGTTTATAGGGGTATACATTATTTTTGTTTAGTTCTGCTCAAAAACAGATTGTGGATACTCGATAGAACCGCATCGCCGAGGTGGTTCTAACAAGTACCCACAATCTTTGTTTTAAGCAGCAATATGAAAACTACCAGAATTTTTCATCTGAAAGTTTTCTTTTTTTTTTGGTGGTAAAATTCTCAATATATTTGAATAGGCGTATTTTCGTAATGCGTTTTTGCAAAGCGTACAATAACAGTTACACTTCTCCTGGCTATCGTTTTTCGGGCGAAATTGAGTCCTTGATTTTTTTTCAAAGATCCCTCTCCCGTCACCCACGAAAATCAAATGGTTCCTCCCTAAACGTCTTAGAAGAATATGCGAACAGCGATTGCCCAGATCAGCATGTACATGCATACAATCTGATAAGAACCTTCACTGTCCATTGTAATAACGAGTCATTGGATCTTGCAGAATATATGTTAATGATCAGAATCTCATATTTCCTTATCTGTTCCGGATCTTTGATGTTCGCATTTGAAGACACCTTTGCCATAGGGCAGCTAAAATGTTTTAGACATTACTGAAAAGAAATTTATCTCAGGACGTCGCCGAATTTCGGCTTCAGTACGGATATCCTGCCCCGTAGACGTGTTTGAAAGGAAAGATCGCAAATGAACCAATGAATTATAGTTAATAATATGAGCCAGCGCGCGACAAAACCAACAAAATGGCATATGCCCCCAGCGAAGACTCAGATCAGACTGGGCACCCGCCCAGTCTGGTCAGAGTCTTCGCTATGCGCTCATTAGGTAGCCAAGGACCCATTTTCTTCATGCGGACAGCGAAGACCCTGATCTGACTGGGTGGATGCCCAGGCTGATCTGAGTCTTCGCTGGGCGCTGATGCCGTTTTGTCGGTTTTGTGGTGCGCTTGCCTATGACATTAACCTTCCCCCCGAACCCCACCCCCACCCTCTCGTTTCTGACATAGACTTCCATATCTGTATTTGAGACCATCCATTGTTGCAAATAGGGGTTTCAGTAAAAATAAAAAAATGGCAAAGTGTAGATCCCGATGAGACGGCTCGTTCCATTCCGAGCCATCTCATCTGGATCTGCACTGTTTGCAAAGTTACCTGTATTGGTCTGTAGGGATTGTGATAAGAGAGTTTATATGAGCATATTCCACAGCAACGATCTCGATAAGATAGCAAGTGACGTCTGCCTGGGTATGTGCTGATTGTATAGTTATCGAACTTTTATTTTCCTGATTCTGTTCCTTGGCAAACTGTACACAGGACTTCATGATCTGGATCACTTTATGTAAATTTCATCCCACATACCGAATGACTATTCAATACATCTTTTTTAATTAGGTTGACTGAACCTGGACTGAATTAGCATGCGTCGAAGCAAAACCAATGGTAACAGATGGTGTTATTATCTTGAAAACATACCTATATAATTTTGAGCCCCTTAAATCCCACTTTTATATAGTAAAACTGGGGTTTACAGGGTTATACATTATTTTTTCTTATTTCTGCTCAAAAACATATATTGTGGGTACCCGTTAGAACCGCTCGGCGAGGCGGTTCTAACGAGTACCCACAATCTATATTATGTGCAGGTATATGAAAAATATCAGAGTCTTTTATCTGAAAATTTTCATTATTTGGAGGCAAAATTTTCAATATATTTGAATAGATGAGTTTTCGTAATGCGGTTATAATGTAGGTCAAGGCAATTTTGAAACTATACGTGGCAAAAAAAGTTGGGGATATTTTTATTCTTCAGTGAAATGTATACCCAGTCAGCATTCTACGTAAATCTATATCGGGCCGTCATCGGCCCGTCAGGGTAGCTGACGGGCCGATGACGGCCCGATGTAGATTTACGTAGAATGCTAGCTGGGTAACAGGTATTAATCCAATCTATTATTTTATGGTGTAATAATAAAGTTTATTCAATAACAATACATTTTGTCGAACTGAAATCAGTTCAGTCTCTTGTACAGGAAAAAAAAAAAAAAAAAAAAAAAAAAAAATACAACAGTAGGGTTGAGTGAAAAATATCACAAATACACAATGTTCAATTTTCACCGGTGAGCTTTGCTCATCACCTGAATTTGAGCGCTAATCCTTTCAAAAGTGAACAAATTTCTGGTTAACAAATCCATTGCTTTACTATTGACAACATTTGTTCTACTAGCGTTAAAAAAGCCACAACGTCGACATCTGCCAAACGACTCGCGCTTACGCGCTATTGGAATGCTCAAAGCTGCCATGAGGCAAGTCGAGTTGCTAGATGTTTGGGTGCTTCACAGAGTGTGATCAGCCGCCTACGGACTCGGTTGGCACAAACCAACAGCACGTTAGATCGACGTCGAAGTGGGCGCCCGAGGTCTACGTCGCAAGCCCAGGATCGGTTCCTGCGTACGTCAGCCTTGAGATCACGATCAGTAAGCGCCGAACAACTGCGCGAACGTCTCTCAAGAACTGAACAAGAGTGTCTGTTCAAACCGTGCGGAATCGACTTCACAGCGTTGGACTTATGGCTCTGCGACCTTACGTTGGGGTGCCACTTTCCCAGAGACATAGACAAGCCAGGCTAGCATGGACAAGGCAGCATCGTCGATGGACTAACCAACAATGGGCGACTGTACTCTTTACCGACGAGTCACGGTTTCTGCTGGATATGCTTGTCAGACGACGTCGCGTTTGGCGTCGCAGAGGTGAGAGGTACGCGAACTGCGCCATTGTTGAACATGACCGGTATGGAGGAGGAAGTCTTATGGTATGGGGCATATCTGTTCGTTCTCGTACAGAGCTGCTTGTGCTTAACGGAACTCTGACAGGCCAACGCTACATCAATGAAGTGCTACAGCCGGTTGTTTTGCCTTTTGTTCAACACCACCACGTAGTGCTGCAGGATGACAACGCAAGACCTCATCGGGCGAGGATAGTACAGCAGTTCCTGCAGCAGAACAATGTGGATCATCTCGATTGGCCTGCTCGATCCCCTGACTTGTCGCCAATCGAGCATGTTTGGGACATTCTCGGCCAGCGTGTACAACAGAGAGTGCCACGACCAAGAACGCTCCAAGCTTTGGGCGCAGCCTTGCAGGAGGAGTGGAGGAGGATACCCAAGCTACAGATTGCCAGGAGTATGCGTCGTCGTTGTGTGGCCTGCATAGATGCAACAGGTGGACATACGCGATATTGACAGATTTATGAGGTTTTATCGGTGACCCTAGTGATCTTCCATACAAATTTTCTCATTCACATCTTGTGCTACAGACTCCAACAGATGGATTTTTGTCTGTGAATGAAATGATGTAATCAAATATATCAATTTCAGATTTCAGATATGTTTTAGTTTCCTTTTATTTTTCCGTACATACAAATATCCCTAACTTCTTTTGCCACGTATATTTTACAACAGCTGTCGTTAAGTGTTGTCAAAATTCCCTGTATCAAACCACTTACATTGTCAGTCCTGCCATAAGTTACTTGGTAGAGTTCAAATGACGTCAAAGAACATGCCGTTGTTAATGCAGGCCTGCTTTTATTCTGCACTTTTATTTTGTAAAATGTTTCTGAGCTTTTCTTATGTGTTGCAGAAATATAAACGGGGAGAAAGGTGAGGTCTTTTTTTTTATTGTGTTTGGTTTTAACGACACGCCAACCCTTCTAGGTCATTTTCTGTTGTCTCCCAGAGAAATGGAGAAAAGAGAGAGATGAGAGTAGAGGAGATGAAAGAGATGGACAGGAATGAAAGAGGAAAATGAATGAAAGTAAGAGACAGAAGAGATAGTAACATTCCCCCTCCATTCAGCTTCTACAAAGATAGCAGGACTTGTCCAACAGTGAGCCAATATCAGTTGGACGCCCCGAAGAAAGGTGAGGTATCCGACCACATGGCTTGAGAAAGACAGTCTGGCCTTTGTATGCTATTCAGGTACAAAGTCCATTCGCACTTAATTTAATTCGTACTTCAGTCAATTCGCTCTCATTTAGGTCAACTCGTATTTATTTCTCGGTCATCTCGTTTTCATCAATATTTTTTTCGATCAATTCGTCCTGATTTGGTCAACTCGTACTCATCTCGATCAATTCGTACTCAGTTTGGTCAATTCGTTCTCAAACTAAATTCGATTAATTTAGAAGGAAATCAAGAAACAAGAGGACCATGATGGTCCATAATACCCAACTGTGCTGAAAAGTAGGGCAAGGTCATCCAATGTCTACATCATTCATTAATCTGTAGAGCATAACTCTTAATATATCCATGCCCCCCCCCCCCCCCCCCCCCCCGGCCCTCATCTGCAAGTTTCAGGACGATCCAAACAAAACCATTGGAGCTATGCAGCAAACAAAGTTAATCATAGGCATCTTTAGCAATCAACGGACATAACCTTACATATCGGATTGTGTAGGTTTTTAAAGGTTTGTCGAAATCGTTAAACACCGTGTTAAAGGATTAGAGCTGTAATCTCAAAAGAATGCATGCTGCTCCAGCTGATGGTCAAGTACTATCCAGTAACTTTTATCTATCTACATATACTGCAGCACCCTCTTGCGAGTATTATGTGCAGTTGCGTGTCAGTGCAAGAATTAAAAATGAGATTGTAGGAGGGATAAAAAGTGTAAAAATGAGACATGATAAAAGAATGAAAGTGTTAGTGCAGACTGAATGAAGTTTAAAAGCAGTTTATAAAACAATGTTTGGGGCTTAGAGTGACGGATGAGAGATTGCACTGACCCTCTCCTTGAAAGATTTAGGATCCCTGACGAGGGATATCTCTGGATCGAGCTTATTCCAAAGTTCTATTTTTGCTAAATAGAATGAATACTGTTAATATGAGGCATAGGTATGAATATGTCTGAAGGCAAAAAGGTGCATGTGACGGGTTAGGACCTCAGGACTCTCAAAATATGAAAATACTTGGATGGCTACATAGCCATATATGACTGTGAAAAATAAAAGGCGTGCGTCTGTCCGTCTATTTTCCAACGATCGCCAACTCAGGTCATCAAGCATTCTGGTGAACTTTCATAAAATAATGTTTCACCCATCTTGCAGCCCTCCGCTGTATCATTTCAATCTTACTTATACTTTGCTTGGTAAAGGGAGACCACACCGAAGAAGCATATTCGACCTGAGGGCGTACTAGTGTGTTATAAGCGAGTTCTTTAACTGGTTTATTGTTGTTGTTTTTTCAATGTTTCTTTTGATGAAGCCGAGTGTTCTATTAGCTTTTGCGGTGATGTTGTTTACATGGGTATTCCAGTTTCGGTCCTTGGAAATAGTTATACCGAGATATTTGGCGTCACTTACTGTTTCAAGAACTTGACCATGAAGGGCGTACTGAGACTGAAGTGGTTTCCTTGACCTTGTAATGCGGAGTACCTGGCATTTGCTGGGGTTAAACTCCATGCCCCAGGTCCGTTCCCATTCTTCTAAAGTGTCTAGGTCAGCCTGAAGAGTATTCACGTCCTCATTTGAGTTAACTGTTAAATATATAGCCGTATCAACTGCGAATAACCATACCTGTGACTGGATATCTTGTGGTAAGCCATTAATGTAGAGCAAGAAAAGAAGAGGCTCCAAAACAGAACCTTGTGGCACTCCAGAGGTAACTGGTACCTCTGAGGACCTTACCCCTTCCAGCACCACAGCCTGGGTTCGACCCACAAGAAACCCTTTTATCTAGTTGAGAGGTTTACCTTTTACGCCATGTTGTGAGAGTTTAAATTGGTGTTTTAGATGGTTTACCTTGTCAAAGGCTTTACTGAAATCGAGTAAGACCCAATCAGTTTGCTTGCCTTTGACAAGTTTCTTACCCAGGTCCTCTACTAGCTGGATCAGCTGGGTTTCGCAAGACCTCTTCTGTCGAAACCCGTGTTGGAGACCATAAAGTATTTCATGCTTATCTAGGTGACGAGTGAGGTTTGAAGAATTATGTGCTCCATTACCTTACAGAGTATGCAGGTTAAAGAAATGGGCCTGTAATTGGCTGTGTCACTCTTATCACCCTTTTTTTTTATATACAGGGCTGACATTGGCTTTAGTCCAATCTGAGGGTAATACACCAGCATCCAGAGAGCTTTCAGATATCAGTTGGATGACGAGGGCAATCTCATTTCTTAGTTCCTACAGTACTGAGGGTTTGATTTCATCTGGGCCAGCTGTTTTGTCGGATATTAAGTTTGACAGGGGTTTGACAATACCATTCAGATCAATGGCGATCTCGGGCATAGTAGGAAAGCTGCATTTGAATTGATCAGGCACATTTTGATCAAAGCAGTGTTGAAGATTTTCTATGCAGATCTGGCCAAACCGAAGCGGAGACAGTTCAGAGAATACATATTCGAATTGCCTATTTAATATGCGGGTTTTGACTTTATTTTCAGAAGAGGTACTGTTAGTACTTAGATCTTTAAGAGGTGAGACACCTGAGTGAGACACTCTGTTTATCCTGTCTACCATTCTTAATTGAAGAAAAAAGCTTTTTTGAGCATAGTTAGATTCAGTACTGTCCCCTTCTCCTGTTAACCCCAGTATGTCCTAAAGATAATTGTTATATGACAAATTTATTTTGTTTGCACAAGGTGTTTCACCTGCTTTAACCCTTCTCTTGCTAATCACGTCATGCCCTGTTTTAGCAAACAGTGTAGATCCAGATCAGCTGGCTTCTGAAGAAGCCACCTGATCTGGATCTGCATTGTTTGTCTTTGTCATTAAGTATGTGAATTTATATCAAAAAAAAACTCGGATCAAGAAATCTGATTGGCTGGAAACTAGAAGTGGGCGTGGCATCTTAATTTATTCAACATGAGAAGGGTTAAGTGGTGTCTGTCCTTAAATTTTCCTTCTTTCTGCTTTTGATAAAGACTATCTCTTTTTTTTTCTGAGTTGTCTTTTGAGTTCGTGTGTTACCCAAGGTAAACTTCTTTTTGCACCTATTTTCTTAACTGGAACATGGAACGAACTTTGTGATTCCGTCATAAAGGGCTGTTTTGAAGGCATTCCTAATCTCCTCAACACTCTTTACCTGCTAATGGCAACTTTGTCGTCTGCTGATAATCTTTGCAAACAGTTCGGACCCAGATCTGGCCCGACAAAACATCGAGACTGATCTGGATCCAAACTGTTTGACACTGATGGTATTTCTGAAGGTTTTTTTTTTTTTTTTTTTTTTTTTGAAAAAAAAAAAAGTTATTTTATTAAAAAATCCACAAACGACAAAAAAAAAAAAAAAAAAAAAAAAAATAAAAAAATAAAAAAAAATATAAAATTACCCAGCATACAAAGAGTTAATTGAAATGGAGACAGGGGAGGCAATTTTGTGAGAATTGGTTTGGCATTCATTACGGAAACACGCCTGTACAAATATACTGAAAATTTTACCAACAAAAAATGAAAATTTTCAGTTAAAAAATCTTAATATTTTTCATATTTCTGCTCAAAACATAGATTGTGGGTACTCGTTAGAACCGCCTCGGCGAGGCGGTTCTAACGAGTACCCACAATCTATGTTTTAATCAGAAATAAGGGAAATAATGTATACCCCTGTAAACCCCAGTTTTACTACATAAAAGTCGGGTTTAAGGGGATCAAAATTATAAATAAATTTTTTTGTGATGTTTACCAGTCGTATGCAACCACCTTATTTTAAACTGCGCATTCACAACGAAAACAAATCTTATTACGTGAACGAAATGCATATACTCAGATCAGGCTGTTCATCTACACAGGCTGACCATGTGGCACAGTCAGCTGTTAAACTTTCTACGACCTTTACTGCATGGCGTACATCTTGCACAAGATGTGCTGGTATGAATTAGATATCTTCGGATAAACTGTTTCACACATGGGATTAGCACACCGGTGATTAGGTACTTTTCATCATAGTTCGACTTCGTTTGATTTAATGTTGAAATTATTTCTTAAGAAATACTTTTATATTTCCATCTGTCACCTCAGTCAACATCTAGTAACAGATTTCTGTAAGCAAATTAATACCGTGTTTAAACTTAACTTTTACCACCCTCTGGGCTAATTCAGCTAACGATAAATTGATGATATTTCCTTATTCTTTTTCCAAAAAAAAAAAAAAAAAAGAAAAAGATTTTGACATTTCATGCATATTGTCTCCATCCAATGAACACTATTTGCATGAGATGTCAAAATCTTTCTTGGAAAAATAAGAAATAATTTAGTATGTCGTCTGCTTATTTGTTTTACCAAAAGTGCTAAGCGTTAAATATTCGCAGAGACATGCCAGAGCAAACAGCGCATGCCTAGATCGCTGAAGCCAGTTGAGCAGGGTCTGCACTGTTTATCTTTCAGTCAGCTGTTTAAGACGTATTAGCAGGAAGTCAAATGAACTCACTATGTTAGGGTAATTACGGTTATACCCGATATTCAGTGTCTACATATTTGTATTTACTGAGCCGCGTCACACGAGAAAGATATTCTTTGCTGTTAATATGTGAAAGACCATGGCCTTCATGTTGGTGCAAGTTTGCAACACACACACACACACACACACACACACACACACACACACACAAAACAAAAATGTACACTTCTTAGTCATATCTCTTATTAGCCAATTTTTAATCAAATATATCGATAATCTTTTGTATTTCTTAACAAAACATATAATAAAGGTACTCTTTAGACGTGCGTTGCATCGTGTAATATGGGAAATGAGGATGAGGAATATTTTGAATGTTAACAAATTAAGACACGTTTGCAGTATAAGGATTGCCAGAAGTTAACAAGAGCTGTCGCATGACAGCATAGCTCGCCTGTTCATAATATAGGCACTCTTTAGAAGTGCGTCGCACTGTATGATATGGGAAATGAGAATGTGGAATATTTTGATTATTAACAAATTAAGACAGATGTTCGCAGTATAAGGATTGCCAGAAATTAACAAGAGCTGTCGCATGACAGTATAGCTCGCCTGTTCGCGCCTTTTCTACCTATGTTTTCACATTAACATGTCAAAGGTGTATTCAGTATTTTTATAGGATTCTATTCCAAATACATGCGTTTTGTGAGTCTGAATATAAAACACACACCCCTCTATAAATGTTAATTCAAATCTATGTGTTTACGGAACACTGACCTAGATATATTTTTGAGGTTGATCATCGCATCACATGGAACGAATTTTCCAGGTATGAAATTTTCAATCGAATAGTCTTCCAGTTATCAGGCAAAACCACTGAACCATGAATAATAGGTCACATTGATTGAGATTTGTTTTATGTCAATCACTGAGTCACATGGAAGTTATAATCCAGGTACATTTCTCCATCCAAAAGCATTCGTATCATATGGCAAAAATCACTGAACTGAAATATACAGGCCATATTAATGACCGAGATATAAATTGAGGTCAGTCATCGGGTCACATGTAAGTTATAATATAGGTATGACATTTCTCTATGAAATAGTCTTCCAGTTATAAGGCAAAATCACTGAACCATGGAATGTAGGTCGTAGTGACCCTGTGTGTTTCTATATCAATCATCGGGTCACATGGAACTTATATTATGGCATTGTGCCATCAAAAAATATTGAAGACATAAGGCAAAATCACTGAACCATAATATATAGCTCACACTGACCTAGATGTATTTTTAGGTCAATCTTCGGGTCCCATAGAATTTATATTCCGGGTGCGACATTTCTGTATCAAAAAGTCTTCGAGTTATAGGGCAAGATCATTGAATCATGAAATATAGGTCACACTGACCTAGATATACTGTCAATCGTCGGGTCACCTGAAACTTATATTCCAGGTATAACATTTCTCCATCAAAAAGTATTCAAGATATGTCAAAATCACTGAACCATGAAATATCGGTTACATTGACCTAGATATAATTTGAGGTCAATCATCGGGTTACATGGAACTTATCTTCAAGGTATGTCGTTTCTCCATCAAACAGTCTTCGAGTTATCAGGTAAAATCACGAAACCATGAAATGGAAGTCAAACTGACCTAGATATATACTCTAAGGCAATAAAACGTATACAGTTTCGAGTTATGAGTATCGGCTTGTATTTTCTTTCCGTGTAAATGTTTTCATGGTTATTTTTGTCAAATGTCTCTTTAAAAATCACAAAGGTAATTCTTTCGCAGCCATAAATTATGGAGTTATGAGACCTTCATTTAAAACAGCATTTCCAGTCATAACTTGCTTTGTATAAAACAAATGTCATTTTACTTTTCATAAATGTCTTGCACAAATGTCTAGGAGTAAAACCACAACGTTATTTAATTCGAAATTACCATCAAATGACGTCAAGCTGAATTTGAATTTCTTTGAATTTCTTTCCGTCTCAAATTATATCCCTTTGAATGGATTTGTTTTTTGTGTTGAGGTTTTACGGCCCAGTCAACCCAATGGGGTCATGTCGAGCGCGGTCAGTTTACCTAACCACACGTTTACTGGGCAGGCTTAGTCCTCTAAGCGGTTAACCCGTATTGTGCACATTCTTTCGCCAGAAACTGACAACTGCCCTTCTTGAATCAGCGGAAGGGAGAGAATGGCTGTAGCCTTTGAATGGAATTTACAGAATATATATCTGAAGTGGCGTTGGTAGTTTTCACTTGATTTGTTTTCGAAAAAACAAACAAACTAAAAAAAAACAAAAACAAAAAAACTATTACTTGGCTTAGCCTCCTTGTACCATATACAGATGAAATCTTCTAAAACAGTTTATTTAACAGAACAATGCCAATTAATGTCCCATAGAAATTCAATGCATTCCGTCAGAAGAGGAACAAAAATACGAAAATGTCAAAAACGTCATTTCCTTTGTATTTAAATTTGGCAGTGTACTCTGTTATGCATTTGAAGTTGAAACATGTCCTTACAGCATTTTTATCTTTTTGTCGACTGAATGCAATACGAATGCATAAATGAAAGTTTCTTTGTCGAAAATGCACTTTTAAAGGGAAGCTACTCATATGCAAATGTTGATTTAGACCCCTTATTCGTTTCCGTAAATGCCATTTCCCTGCCCTTTGATAGAACTTACCAAAAATTATTGCAACTTACGCGTAAATGACAATTCTTAACTACGATATTAATGATTTATGTACATATGTAAAATTTTGGTGACATTAAAAAAAAAAAGTTACCTATGAAAAACGCATAAGCTTATAACATTCCAAGAGGGCCAAGATGACCCTTTATCGCTCACCTGATTACCAGACAAATTTAAGTCAATTGGCCTTTCGGTTTAAGAGAAGTTCAATATTGATTTTCAAGATGGTGGCCATCTTGGATTTCCAATCAGAATGATTTTAGCTACATTTGACCTACAAGTCACCTTGATACTGCCAATAAAGTTTGAGTCAATTGCCCTTTTGGTTCAGGAGGAACAGTTCAAAACAGACTTTCAACATGGCCTCTAGGGCGACAACCTTGGATTTCCGTTTAGAATGATTTTAGCTATTGTGAACTACAAGTCACTCTGATACTTCTGATCGAATTTCGAGTCAATGGGACTTTCTATTCAGGAGAAGAAGTGCAAAGTAGCTTTTCAAGATGGCATCTGTGGCAGCCATCTTGTATTTCTGATCGAACGATTTTAGCTATTTTTGATCTACAAGTCACCTCGCTGATTCTTACCAAGTTTCAAGTCAATTGGCAGTTCAGTTCAGAAGAAGTGAAGAAAATTGATGTTGGATTTCTGATTGGAAGGATTTAAGCTATTTGTGAACTACCAGTCACTCCTATGCTTCCTACTAAGTTCCGAATCAACTGACCTTTCGGTTCAGAAGAAGCGAAAAAAGGATTTTCAAGATGGCTGCAATGGCGGCCTTCTTAGACTTCTGATCGGAACAATTTTAACTTTTTTTGATGTACAAGTCACTCCAAAGCTTCCAACCCAGGTTCAAGTCAACTGGCATTCGGGTTCAGGAGAAGAAGTGAAAAATAGATTTTTAAGATGGCCGCCATGGTGGCCATCTTGGATTTCCGACGGGAACAATTTTAACTTTTTTTTATCTACAAGTCACCTGAGTCAATTGGCCTTTCAGTTCAGGAGAAATTTTCAGGATGGCCGCCGTGGCGTTCGTTTTGGATTTTCAATAGAAACTATTTTAGCTATTTTTTTATCTTCATGTCACCCTGATGCTTCCTACCAAGTTTCAAGTCCTTTCGGTTCAGGAGAAGAAGTGAAATATAGATTTTCAAGACCTTGGATTTCCGATCAGAAAGATTTTAGCTATTTTGATCTACAAGTCACCCCGATGATTCCTACCAAGTTTCAAGTTAGTTGGTCTTTCGGTTCAGAAGGAGTTCAAAATAGATTTTCAAGATGGCGGCCATCTTTGATTTCTGATCGGAATGATTTAAACTTTTTTGATCTACAAGTCCCCACGATGCTTACTACCACAGCTGGCTTTAAGTTCAGAAGCAGAAGCGAAAAATAGATTTTCAAGATGACTGCCATAGTGGCCATCTTAGATTTCCGATCCTAACAATTTTAGCTATGTTTGATCTACAAGTCACCCCAACGCTTCATAACAAGTTTCGAATCAATTTACCTTTCGGTTCAGGAGAAGAAGCGGAAAATAGAATTTCAAAATGGCCGCCATGGCGGCCGCCTGGGATTTCCAATCAGAATGAGTTTAGCTATTTTTTTTATCTACAAGTCAAGACAACAAGTTAACAAGTTTAGACAGTTTCGAGTCAAATGGCCTTTCGGTTCAGGAGAAGAAGCGAAAAATAGATTTTCAAGATTGCCACCATGGCGGCCATCTTGGATTTCCAATGAGAACGATTTTAGCTATTTTTAATTTACAAAACACCCCGATGCTTCCTAACGTTTCGAGTCAATTGGCGTTTTGGTTCAGGAGAAGAAGCGAAAAACAGATTTTCAATATGGCGGACACCTTGGATTTCGGATCGGAACGATTTTAGCTATTTTTGATCTACAAGTCATCCCGATGTTTCCTACCAAGTTTCTAGTCAATTGGCCTTTTTTTTTTCAGGAGAAGAAGGGAAAAACAGATTTTCGAAATGGCCGCCATGGCGTCTATCTTGGATTTCCGATCGGAACGATTTTAGCTACTTTTGATCTTGATTGATTGTATTGGTGTTTAGCGACACGTCAACCCTTGTGGGTCATTTTGTGTCGTCTCCCAGAGAGGGGGAGAAAAGAGATAGAAGAGCGAGTAGAAGAGATATAAGAGAGGGACAGGGAAGAAAGAGGAACAGGAATGAAAGTGAAGAAACAGAAGGAATAAAAACATCCCCCCCCCCTCTACCCTTACCTGCTATAAGGATAGCAGGCCTTGTCCAACTGTTAGCCAATCAGCTGGACGCCCCGGTGATGTAAAATACACGATACCTTCGCACCTCCCGACCACCCCCAAACGTCAAAAAAAAAAATTGCCTTTAGAAACAAAGAACATAATACATATAAGAAAATGGGAGTCTCGGTTTTACTGAGTCTCTTCATAAGCAGTAATGAAGTATGCAACACTGCTTACGCCCTCTAGCGTATACATGAGCAGAACTCCATTTTCAAAGATTCCACAATGGGCCCAATGATCCCAAAGTCACCCCGCTGCTTCCTACCAAGTTTCAATTGGCCCAAGGATGTAGGAGGAGTAGGCTTTTAAAGCAATGTTGATGCCGCACGACGGACGACGGACATCGACTGACCACAATAGCTCACTGAGCACTGTGCTCTGGTGAGATAAAAAAGGTGCCCTACATTTTGACCCCTTGCCCCACCCCACGGCATGAACACAAAGATGTGTTCTTTTGTAATCTCAGATCCTCCCAGGTACCTCAGTTCCAAATATGAATGCTCTGTGATAAGTAACAGTTGAGATATAAGCATTTGAAAAACACAGTGTGCCGGAAACGGGAACGGTACCAGGTACGGGAACGCAAAGGCGGACGACCGGGGTGACTACAATAGCTCTCCATGTACTACGTACAGACGAGCTTAAAAAAAAAAAAAAAAAAAAAAAAGAACTGAATGAAAAACTGCTAAATACTGACAATCCGCTTGACAATGTAGACCCTTCATACCTGTTTTCGCCATATTATGAAGGAACATATCAGTAAACATTCTTTACATAGGTTTCTTAACATAATAATGAAAGCAAAAATTTGTACTCACATCAAGCGTTTGACACTTGTGAGTCTAAAAGGTACGACAGGACTAGGATATTAACCTACCGACAACATGAACCCTCTTTACCTGAAAGTGAGATCATGTGTCCGTGGAAAATAAGCATCTCCTGTCTAACAAGTAACACGTTTCATGTTTTCTTAGTGCAGTGTATAGGCCGATCAAACTAACCTGTCGCTTTGATTTTTGTATTTAATAGTCAACTATCGTTATCTCGAAATCCAAGGGACTATGAAACACTTCGAGATATTCGTACTTCTACATATCAGATTTGCGAAACTGAGGAAAACATTTAATCAAACAACCCCCTTTAACAGAATGAATATGTAATTTGACACCGAAGTTAGAGATACATTGAAAATATTGTGGAAAAGAGGAGAAATTGCTCCTAAGGAGCAATTTCTCCTCTTTTCACAATATTTTGTTTCCTGTTGGTAGATCTTTGTGTTAAAACAGGGACCAGATTTTCACTTCGAGATAAGCGGTTATTCGAGATAAGCGAGGTCGAGATAACGGGAGTCGACTGTATGTTTATATTGACAAGGTCAAGCAAATGGAACTGCCAAATGCCATTTTCGTTGAAAAACAGCTAAAGGCACTATAGACTGAAGATCTATTGCTGTACTTTCAAGTAAGCAAAGTAAAATTTATAAACGTGTCCAGATTTCAAAGGGTTCCACTGAGAGACAAACAGCTGAAAGGATGGATAGACAAGTGAAAATCATTATAGCCCCCACCAAAAAAATTACTGTGGGATTGTTAAGAACAACAAATATCATTGAGGAATCATGTTTTATCATAACAATATGGATACATGATTTTACAAACAAAACAATTTAAACAACAATGATGCAAATTATTATTTTATGTACCATAAATATTCAGACAAACATTAGCAAACATTGTAGAAGAGCCAGGTCAAACTGTTCAAGGATCAGTTTGATCAAGGTCTGCACCATTTGTCATTCCCTCAATAAAGAAAAAAACTTCATTAACAGGAACATTGATGACTTGTTTAAGATGCATGACTGATTCAAATTCGTTTTTGAGTACCTAAGAATTTCTTCTGATAGCAATTATTTAGGTGTATTTTAGGGAAACTTTCTTATTACAAAATATATGTTGTGTGTACTCATTAGAATGGTCCCATTTAGGTGATTCTAATGAGTACACTCAACATACCATTATTTTATAGAAGATCCAAAATACATCACTTGTCCTCCTGAACCCAAATATACACTGCATTTGCAAACAGTGTAGATCAAGATCAGTTGGCTTCTGAAGAAGCCAATTGATCAGAATCTACACTGTTTGCCATTTGATTAAGTATGTGAATTTATAGCAACAATTCAGATCAAGCAATTTGGCTGGCTGAAAATTAGAAGTGGGCATGGCATCTTAATTTATTCAGCAAGACAAGGGTTAAATACCCTTATTTGTCCACTGACCTTGGGCTATGAGTAACCCTCTGTGGCTCTAACTACCCATGTCTAGACAAATTTCCTTGGTTCCAAAGATGTCTGAGTCATTGAAGTTTGGCTGTATTTTTTTTACATACTGATTACCCAAAGTATAGAATGACTAATAAATAGTGCAGACCCTGTTCAGATCACTCATTAGGAGCAGTTTGATCTGGATCTGTATTAACTCATGCAGCTCTCTCTCTTAGGTTAAATGCAGCAGCTCACATGAAGTTTGAACAAGACTAATAATATTGTCGTTCAAGTTTTATTTCTTCAGCACATACAATAAATGTCTTAAAATTTCGAGTGCCAAAGTGACTGACAAAATGACATATGCAAACAGTGCAAACCCAGATCAGACTGCTCCTGAAGGGTCTACACTGTTTGCCTTTCCACTAAGTATTTTAAGAAACGGCTGAATAAAAAGCAAAATTTTGGCCAAAGTAGTAGGAATAAAGTGTTAAAAGATTTTGCGACATTTACAGTAAACATAAATATGAGACATAATGTCAGAAAATATATATTTGGACATGTGTGCCAAGCAAAGATTCAGAATGGCCTGTGCATTTGCTCAGTCTGATCAGAATCTTCACTGGGTGCATTTTGGATAGCAGAATTTCTTCATGTTGAAAATGAAGATTGGTTAGGTGCACATGTCAGAGAGGACATTATCACATATTATGGCTCATATATGTACCCAAGCAAAGACTGTAAATCTGTAAATATCAATAAAAAACAAAACAAAAAAACCCAACAAAAAACGAAAAAGATGCATTACGAAAACATGCCTATATAATTTTGACCCCCTTCAACCCCACTTTTATATAGTAAAACTGGGGTTTACAGGGGTATACATTATTTTTCTTATTTCTGCTCAAAAACATAGATTATGGTACTCATTAGAACCGCCTCGGTGAGGCGGTTCTAACGAGTACCCACAATCTATGTTTTGAGCAGAAATATGAAAAATATCAGAATTTTTATCTGGAAATTTTCCTTTTTTTGGTTGTAAAATTTTCAATACATTTGAATAGGCATGTTTTCGTAATGGAATACCCAAATAAGCCATAGACAGATAGGTACAGACAACCCTCTTTATACCGACATCCGATACAACGACACAATTCGTTATAATGACAATTTGTCTGTTATGAAACCTTGGCCTAAAAGTCACTAGTCACAAAATATGCAAGAATATGGTATTTAATACTTTAAAGAAACATGTTTTGTATATTTGTTAGAATCACCTCAATGAGGCAATTCTAACAAATATCCAAAACATATAATCTATGAGAAAATAAGAACAAAACAAGACTTTATTACATATCAATCTGCTCATTTAGTATTCTGTACAACAGCAAATTCATTTTAATGACTAAGTCTTTTGGAACAAATGCTGTCCTTGTAACGAGGGTTCACTGTAAATATGTTTACATTACACAGCTATGTGAAATTGGCTCTTCCAATCCACAGGTTTTAACAACAAAAACAAGATGTCCATGGGCCACAATTCACTCACCTGTACAACAGTCATTGCATATCTACAGATGCAAAGCAACATTCTTCCAGTTCTGCCACAGCAACTAGGAAAGAAAGTTGACCGTGCCTTGAAAAGGTCAAAGGTTATCCTAGGATCATCATTTGTACAAAATTGGTAGACCAAAAGCATCAGTGATGCTATATACCAAGGATATATTTTATGAGCATGGCCATCTTGTTCAATAGTGCAGTGCATTTGGTCAAAGTTACAATACCATTTCAACAGGAAGCGTCGTGATAGCTTGTAAAAAATTGGTCAAGCTGTTTCAGAGAAGACATTTAAATATACACCCTTCTATACATATATATAACCCTGGGGCAAGGCAGATAACTCAAGATGACAGCATTTTGATTGTAACTGAAAAGTTTTACTACTTTCATCATACATTGTAAGTTTCAGCCATTAGTCTATAATATGCTTTGAGAAAATGATTTTTTCAAAATTTTGCATGGGGATGCAAATTTGACCTTGCCATAAAAATGTCAAAGGTCATCCTAGGACCATCATCTGATCAAAACTTGACAGACTTTGAGTCCCTGACTTTGAGACCTGATGCTATATATAAAATTAGCCTCGAAACCTTCTTGGCTATGGAGAAGATTTTACAGTCATTCGTTGACCATATATAGGCATGGTGGCCATTTGTTCAATGGCCCGGAACCATTTGAACACATTGTCAATATCCATTTGGCAGAAGGTCCCATGTGAAATCTGGTAAAAACTTTCAGAGAAAAAGACGCTTAAATATCACAATTTTATGCATGTATATAGCCCAGGGACAATCAGGAATAACTCACAGGGGATAAAATTTTGATTGTAAGTGAAAAGTTTTACTACTTTAATCATACATTGTAAATTTCAGACATCAGTCTTTGATACATTTTGAGAAAACGATTTTTCAACATTTTCCCCATATAAATGTATGGGGCCACAAATCTGACCTTGTCATAAAAAAAAAGGTCATCCTAGGATCATTTGAACTAACTGACAATTCCCCTTCAACAGAATGTGCCATTTGAAATCTGGTGAAAATTGGTCCAGCTGCTTCAGAGAAGATGTTTAACTAAAAGGGTTTGCTACTCTGATCATACATTGTAAGATTTAGTCTTTAAATACATTTTGAGAAACTGATTTTTCAATATTTTCCCCATACAAATGTTTAGGGACAGACAGAAATTTGACCTTGCTGTAAAAAGATCAAAAGTCAACCTACCGTCATCATTTGAACAAACTTGGTAGACCTTGTGTCCACAATGCAACATACCAAGACTCAGCCTAAAAGCTCTCTAATGTCTGGAAAAGAAGATTTTTAGGTGTTTCTACCATATATGTGCCATCTTACCTAACATAATAGGCCATAACCATTTGTAGAAATGTTCAATCCCCCTTTGATAGAAGGCTCCACATGAAGTTTGAAGGAAATTGGCCCAGGAATTTCCAAGAAAATGCCAGTTAAAGGTGTTGATGGAGGACAACAGCTGGCAGATGATGGATGGCAAGTGATCACAATGGCTCATCCTGAGCTTGTGGCTCAGGTGAGCTAAAATCATTAAAATTCATCAAACTAGGTTTATGCCACAGAAATAACAAACAACTATAAATTCAGTTTGAAGTCAATCAAATTGTGACTAACTATTAGATTAGTCCAGTTTCCAATACTATAATAACCCTAAATATTGCAATAGACAGGCCTAAGCAAACAGTGTAGACCCAGATCAGATGCTGCAGAATGCAGCATCTGATCTGGTCTACACTATTTGCCACTCATCGAGGACTATTTTAGACATATCAACTGGTAGTAAAATAGACTATTTTTTTTTCAAATATCAAGACAAGTATAGTAAAGAGTTAAGGTGTCCCAATACTTAGGACTAATACATCATCATCATCGGAATTTTGATTAACGTGCTGGTACAGGGGCAACATCCACATCAGCATATGTTATGAAATAGACAAAGAAGTATACTCACTGACAGAGACATTTTAATGAGATATTGATCCTTTAGTACTTGCAATGTAAAGGTTAATCCACTGTTTCCACTTTTTCTTTGTGTTTAAAGATCAATTTTGCCTTTTACAGTCAGTTTGATTTTTATGCCTCTTTCAACATTACTTGTCATATCGAGTTGACAGAAGGATGAAAATGAAAGGCTATGAGAAACAAAGCACAGTTCAGCCATGTGCTGAATTAGGCCTCCTGCAAGATTCAAATCCAGGGCCTTGTGATCCGAAGTTGGGAGCGCTAACCACTCAGCCACCAGGCGCCTTAAACCCCACTTTTACATAGTAAAACTACATTTACAGGGGTATACATTATTTGTCTTATTTCTGCTCAAAGCATAGATTATGGGTGCTCGTTACAACCACCTTGGGAGGCAGTTCTAACAAGTACCAACAATCTATGTTTTGAGCAGAAATAAGAAAAAATTAGAATTTTTATCTCAAAACTTCAGTTCTTGGTGGTGAAATTTTCAATATACAAGAGAAGGCCTGTTTTCGTAATCTTATCAGAATACAAAACAACCTCTCCACAAAAGCCAACCTTTTACAAGCAGACATTGAACTGCTGACCAGGTGGCAGTTGTAGAGACTAAACATACCATACTTACCCTAAGTATAGGAACAATATACTTCCTTACCACACTTGTTCTTAAAGTTGAACATTTCCATTTTGCTATCTTCTGACATGTTTAACCCTTATAGCGCCAATCACAACAATTGTCATCTGCTTTGTCTTCTGCCAGTTACTTTAAAAGTCCTTTCTGCAAACAGTGTAGACCCAGATCAGACTGCTCCTTTAGGAGCAGTCTGATCTGGGTCCACACTGTTTGCCTATATGCAAAAATAGGTTTGAAAAGTTTGCAAGAATATTCAGCAGACGACATAAACAGATGACATTTTCAGATGCAGATTTTCTTGGCATTTTTAGGGTTAAAAACTGCTGGACGAGTGGCAAACTGAGTTGACCCCAATCAGACTCTACATTCTGCAGAGTCTGATCTGCGTCTACACTTTTTGCTCAGGCCAGTCTGTCCCTATTGTTAGGGTTATTGTGGTACCCAACAACAGCAGACTGTGTAATCATCAGAAAACAGGTTGTTATAGGGGGGGTGGCTTTTGTTGAGAGTTGACTTAGTGGAGGTGCCACTGTAGGTATTGTCACATGTAAACAAAAACAGAGAGAGAGAGAGAGAGAGAGAGAGAGAGAGAGAGGTAGGGAAAGAGAGACAGAGGCAAGATGCACACAGGTGTCTTCATGTTTGAACTGTTATATATCTTATACATCTACTAATATATATTTTTTCTTCCCTCTATACAGCACAGATGATCTGATGCAGAACTACATCTTTCACCTCATTTGTTGTGTGGCTAGTGAAGGTGACATAAAAACTTAGGACTAAACCCCCTTGGTAGATTATCTGCCATTTTCAACAAGGGAGACAACTTTTGAGACTTGGCACTTGCTTTTCTGCACATCAAGTCCCTTCTGAAAAGTGGTCTAATCTGAAAAGGGGTCTACTCTAAAAGGAAAGAATTTGCTCCCCTTTTCAAAAGGGATGCAAAACAATTATGACAAAGTTTGTTTGTGTTGAGGTTTTACGGCCCAGTCAACCCAATGGGGTCATGTCGAGTGCGGTCAGTTTACCTAACCACACGTTTACTGGGCAGGCTTAGTCCTCTAAGCGGTTAACCAGTATTGTGCACATTCTTTCGCCAGAAACTGACAACTGCCCTTCTTGAATCAGTGGAAGGGAGAGAATGACCGTAGAAAATATTTCATGATCAATCTCCATGAAAGAATGTTGCCGACCTCGGCGGGGTTCGAACCCGCGACCTCCTGGTCTCCAGTTGGACGGCGCATCCAACTGAGTATGACAAAGTTACTTCCCCTGAAAGTGTATCCATTCACCCTAGCGGAACAAAAATGAAACAAACACAAAATTGAAAATATATCATGCTAGGTTGTATGAAGAAACACGGTACAATGAAATAAATAAATTTCCAGATGAATACAACTATACAATTAAAATCAAGATACTCATATGGGCTGCAAGAGGAGGAACAGTATACCATGTGGTAGGCTGACTTCACCGCCCAGACCAGCCTATATACGATATCTGAACAGGGCTTTGCTGTAAATGCAAAGAGTGCCTTAAATTTGGAGAATCTAACATGGCAAACATTACGAAAACACGCCTATTCAAATATATAGCAAAATTTCATCTCCAAAAACTGAAGATTTTCAGATAAAAATCTCTGATATTTTTCTTGTGTCTGCTCAAAACATAGATTGTTGGTACTCGTTAGAACCGCCTCGCCGAGGCGGTTCTAACGAGTACCCACAATCTATGTTTTGAGCAGAAATAAGAAAAATAATGTATACCCCTGTAAACCCCAGTTTTACTATATAAAAGTGGGGTTTAAGGGGGTCAATATTATATAGGTGTGTTTTCATGATGGCTCTGACCATACTAAGCAGATGTGTGGGCTTTTTCTGGGTTTTTGTTGCTCATATACCAGGTTTACACTAATTATTTAGATGGACAAGTTTGAACCAACACTGCACAGATTAAACTGCTCCTAGTCTTCCGCAGGCACTTTTTAGACTGATCACCAGGGCCCAGTTGTTCAAAGCCTCGTTAGCTTAACAAGCTCATTAAGGTCATTTCGTTAACTGATTAGCGGATTCAATATACAATATTCTGATATTTTTTGCTGAAAAAATGTGAGTAGCTTTTGCAGTGCAAAAGCTACTCACATTTTTTCAGCAAAAAATTTCAGCATATTTGCGTATCACTTGATGTAAATTTTAAAGAATTGTTAACCAACGATGTTAGCTTTGAACAATTGGGCCGAGATATATAGTCAAATGGACTTCTTCAAATTTAAGGACAGGTATAAGCAATTTTAGTCGAGAAGCACCCTAATGGGTAACTGGCAAACAGTGCAGATCCATATTAACTTGCACATCTGCACAGTCTGACCAAGATTTTAGGTGTTCCCTATGGGAACCACTAGAATCTGCAAAGTGCAATATTTTACCCTCAGTACTTGGACCGACTGGCCCTAGCAAAAAGTGTTGACTATAATCAGTTGCTGCAGAATGAAAGGCCTGATCAGGGTCTACATTAGTTGCCATCCACCCAGCATTTTCAGACACATCAATAGGTAGTACAAAGGTCTGTTTGAAAATTTAGGACAAGTGTGGTAAGGTGTTAAGGTATCTGAATATTTTCAGTAAAATGTGGCACACTTGTCACTTGTATATAACTCACTGTACTGCCTTGCAGTACAAGCCGGCTTTTGTAGTGACAGGGTAGAGTGTAGGACTTTGAGTCCAGCCGACCAGGTTCGATCCCAGGTTGGGGAAAAACGTTATTTCCATTTTTTCAACTGTTACACACTGATAAACACCTACTGTATTAATCCTAAATATTGGGACACTTCAGCTCCCTACCATACTTATCCTAAAATTTGAAAAAGTCTATTTTACTACCTGCTGATGTGTCTAAAATGGTGCTATACGAGTTGCAAACAGTGTAGACCCTGATCAGTGTAGACCCTGCTGCAGCATCTGATCTGGGTCTACACTGTTTGCTCAGGCCTGTCTGTACAACATTTATATATATATATATATATATATATATATATATATATATATATATATATATATATATATATATATATATATATATATATATATATATATATATATATATAATGGCCTTGAAATTACAATAAAACATCTTTCATACAAACCACTATACAACAAGAGGTCTTCAGAGCCCAGGTCAACCTGCAGATCCATCTACACACTACACAAGCATTAAATACTGTAAAATATTTTGACAGAGACGGCCCTGATCACAATAGAACAGAATAATATGTGGTGCACATGCTGATCTAGGTCTTCATTATTCTTATTCCTTGAAAACCTTCATACATAGAGGCACATTTGTTGTTATTTTTTTTCTTGTTTTGCACTTTAATGCTGACAGACTTTATACATATACATCATTTACAAGCACAGAAAATATTTTTCTTTACACAAAAAGCAAAGAATATGCATTCAGATCAGCATCTACAATCAATCAACATCATACACATAACCCCAGATAAGAGGGGGTATCCACATAATAGTTTTCTTATTTCTCCACAAAAACATATGCCTCACAGAGATGCTTCTAATGAGTACCCATAACTTATGTTTTTGTGGGGAAATCAGAAAAAAATATCCATATTTTTGTTTCTACTAAAAATGAGTGTTTATCAAGTACTATGCCCCCAACTACATGCCTGTACCTACAAAATGCCAAATTTGAAAATGGACATAATTTTCATAAAATTTATCCGATATCTTTCAAAAGCTAACCAGGTAAACTGCACCTCAGCCCCAGTATATCTGCTAATATGTCTACCAAAGTCCTAGCTAGAATATTTTATGACATCCATAGCTCGAGATGAGGGGTATCCACATAATATTTTTTCTTATTTCTCCACAAAAACTTATGTTGTGGGTACTCATAAGAAGCACTTCAATGAGGCACTTCTAATGAGTACCACAATATACATGTATGTTTTTGTGAAGAAATAAGAAATATAGCATTACTTTTCGGTTAAAAAAAAAAGCCTTATCTGGAGCTATGTATATCTTGTACACAAGGTAAAGCATGATTAATGTAAAAACAAATAGACAAACAAAGCAAAAAAAACAAAAAACAATAACTTTTTCACAGCCTGTCACATGAAAATTGGCTTATTTAGAGGTGTGGCTAGGAAGTGTACATAACATAGATGTGTTAATGTAAATGGACACATCAGGGCCCAGTTGTTCAAAACTAACGATGTCGTTAGTTAACGAATCGTTAAAAACTTCAATCATTAAATGACATATATCCTAGTATTTTTTGCTGAAAAAATGTGAGTAGCTTTCACATTTCTTTCAGCAATAATACCTGTGAATTAGAAATTGTACTTACTATAACAGTTAGAATTTTGACCACTAACAAGCTTGTTACGCTAACAATGCTTTGTACAACTCGGCCCAGGTTATCATAGGTCTAGATAAGAAAGGGTGTCAGGTTAATGTTTTTCTTATTTCCCTATGAAAAAAAATGTTGTGGGTACTCATTAAAAGAGCATGGCTGAGGCCCTTCTAATGAGTACCACAACATGTTTTCATAGAGATATAAGAAAAATATCAATATTTTTGGCATCGCAAAAACACGCCTATATAATTTTGACCCCCTTAAACCCACTTTTATATAGTAAAACTGAGGTTTACATGGGTATACATTATTCTTATTTCTGCTCAAAAACATAGATTGTGGGTACTCCTTGGAACCACCTCACCAAGGCAGTTCTAATGAGTACCTGCACTCTATGTTACGAGCAGAAATATGAAAAATATCAGAACTTTTATCTAAAATTTTTCATTCTTTTGGTAGTAAAATTTTCAGTGTATTTGAATAGGCTTATTTTTGTAATGATTGAAATAAAACATCTTATCAAGAGCTATGAATTATGAATGTCAAGGCTGATCTGGATCACATTTAGGACACGTAATAACCCAATTATGTCAAGCAGACACTTCTACCACAACTCTTTGGACAGGCCAATTTCCAACAGCAGGGTGTCTGGTTATTTTCATTATTACTAAGTTTTATAGAAATTCCTGTAGTTAATGCAAACAGTGTAGACCTTGATCAGAGGTTGAGCTCTGTGGCATCTGATCTGAATCCACACTCTTTGCCAATGACCCTTTTAAGGGTTTCCAGACTGAAATGGGTTAAGGTCTGTGATGCAATATGAGAAAAATATCCCTATCACATACTCATCACGAAAACATGCCTATATAATTGTGACCCCCTTAAACCCCACTTTTATATAGTAAAACTGGGGTTTACAGGGTAAATACTATTTTTCTTATTTCTGCTAAAAACATAGATTGTGGGTACTCGTTAGAACCGCCTCGTCGAGGCAGTTCTAACGAGTACCTACAATCTATGTTTTGAGCAGAAATATAAAAAAAATAGAACTTTTCATCTGAAAACTTTCATTTTTTTTGGTGGTACAAAATTCAGTATATTTGAATAGGCTTGTTCTCGTAATGTGGAGAAAGAGAGCAAGAATTGCCCACAGCTCCATACGAGGTGTATTTTCAACCAAAAATTACTGATCATTATGAAAACATGCTTATATAATTTTGAGCTCCTTAAACCCCACTTTTATATAATAAAACTGGGGTTTACAGTGGTATACATTATTTTTTTTATTTTGCTAAAAACATAGATTGTGGGTACTTGTTAGAACTGCCTCAGCTAGGCAGTTCTAACAAGTACCCACACTATGTTTTGAGAAGAAATATGAAAAATATCAGAATCTTTTATCTGAAAATTTTCCTTTTTTGGTTGTAAAATTTTCAATTTATTTGAATGTTTTCCTAATGATTTTTCTTATTTCTCCTTGAACATGTTGCAGAGCTTCAGAAAATGCTATATTTAAGGTCTGAAACCAATTTTTTGTGAGCTGGACCAAATTTGACTTCAAAAGGACATTTAAAATGCAGTCCAACCTAAAAATAAAAGGCCATTATTACCTCTGTAACAGTCAGTTATTTTCAGTGAAACAGGACTTGTTGTTCTCTTAGAGCACTTCATCCCCACCTTCCCCATTTTAACTGTATTAAAGTCAGGTTAGTAGGGTAGCACATTTTATAACTTTCTTATGACTGAGATAATAAAACTCTGTCAAGATACCAAGAAAAATTATGCTCCATTGCGCAATTAGTTAAGTAATGTTGTTAAGACAGTTAACTAGAAACCCACACAAATAATTCTTAAATATAAAACAAAATGAAGTTGCTCAAAACCGATTCCACAAAAACTATATATGAAAAACAATTTTCACGTATCGAACGTAAGTGAGACACATCATAATGGGGACAGATGAAAGATGGAACAAAATTTATTATGATCATGACTGGGTACCAATATATACATGTATTGTTTTTGTTAATGGCTTAGAAATTACAATAAAATATCTTTCATACAAACCACTAAACAAGAAAAGAGGTCTTCAGAGCCCAAGTCAGCCTGCAGATCCATCTACACACTTACACAAACATTAAATACTGTAAAATATTTTGTTAGAGAAAGCCCTGATCACAATAGAACAGAATAACATGTGGTGCACATGCTGATCTGGGCCTTCATTATTCTTATTCCTTGAAGACCTTCATACATAGAGGCACATTTGTTTTGTTATTTATTTTTTTCTGTTTTTGCACATTAATGCTGACAAGACTTTAAAGGGGAATGCAATATAAGCTGTAAGTATATCTTGAGTAAAGTGCTTAACAAGCCATTTATTTTGATGCAAGACTTTTTAAAATTGGCCTAGAAATAAGGACGTTATGGTGGTTTGAATATATTTAAAATGGCTATCATGGATGCCGCCATATTGTAGGATTTGTGACGTCACATAGCCCAAATTAAATATGCAAAACCAAATTATAAAGGGTTTTTAAGAATAATTTTGCTACAGATTTTTTATAATCTTTTAATTCTAGTGACAAGCAATCATTTCCCCCAAAATAAACCAACTTTATGAGAATAACTACCTTTATGAAACAAATTTTAATTTTTATGAAACCTCATTAAATATTCAAAATGGCGGCGCCCATACCACCAATGTTAAAATATTTATAACTTACTTAATTTTCCATCAATTTTGATCAAATATGTGTCAAAATTCATTGTTTGTTAAGTTCTTTACCTTAAAGCACAATATATTTTAAGGTTGCGTTCCCCTTTAATACATATACACTATTTACAATCACAGAAAATAATTTACCTTGAGCCTTCATTGCTCAATGAAAGAATCACTGAATACCGCAAAATATATGCCACAAGGGTCTAGATAAGAGTGGGTATCAAGTAAATTTTTTTCTTACATCTCCACGAAAACATATGGTGTGGGTACTCATTAGAAGTGCCTCACTGAGGTGCTTCTAATGAGTACCTACACCATATGTTTTCCTGGAGAAACAAGAAAAAAATATCAATACTTTTGGACTGAAAAAAAGCATCTTATCAAGAGCTACGACAGGCCAAAGTTTCATATTAGCTGATATTTTCAATAATCCTTTTTTTCTCTCAAAAATTACTTTTTTTTGAGCAAGCCACACAAGAAAAAACCTTGTGAATAAAGTCCATTACGAAAACACGCCTATTCAAATATAGAGAAAATTTCACCTCCTAAAACTGAAAATTTTCAGATAAAAACTCTGATATTTTTCATATTTCTGCTCAAAAACATAGATTGTGGGTACTCGTTAGAACTGCCTCGGCGAGGCGGTTCTAACGAGTACCCACAATCTTTGTTTTTAGCAGAAATAAGAAAAATAATGTATATCCCTGTAAACCCCAGTTTTACTATATAAAAGTGGGGTTTAAGGGGGTCAAAATTATATAGACGTGTTTTCGTGATGCAATGCTCTTTATAATAGCATTCATTATAACAGCAAAATTCTTCACAAAAATTAGATTTTTACAAATGTGCTCTACAGCTATAAATTTACATTCTTTATAACAAAGAATTCTGTTTAATGTCATAATATTGGAGACTAAATACTGACAATTTGTGCAGTCGGATCAGGGCTGAGTTGTTCACCGTTAGCTTTACCAGCTCGTTAGTGGTAAAAATATTAACTGTTCCAGTAAGTACAATATCAAAATTACAGGTAGTTTTGCTGAAAAAAATGTGAGTAAATTTTCAACAAAAAATATTAGTGTATATGCCATCAAAGTTTTAATGATACCCACCCCCAGGACTTTTATTCGTAATTAGATAATCAATGGATACTGTAGAATAAATTAATGAAATGTAACAGACACTAATCAGACAGCACAGCTAATTAAGCTATGTGCCTTTGTTGTTCATATGACAGGCCAGCTTCCTCAAAGTGTGGCTTATCAACACATATTTTGACTGCATAACTCCAGAGAAGGCACTTTTTTTTTCAACCATAATGTACTGGTATTTTTCTTAATCCTTCACAAAAATGCATGATGTTGGTACTCATTAGAAGCAATGCCAATATGCACTGTAAAATATGTCTCAGAGCATATACAACACACTTTCTTTATAGCATTACTGCTGGGATCCAAAGCAAAATCTATGTCAGTTAAATAACACTATTGTATCCAAACAAAAATGTATAGATTATACGGAAAAATTCCCATAAATGTTCATTTTTCTATATAATGTACGTGTTGCATCCAAACAAAAATCTATAAATTTTACAGGCAAATGACCATAAATTGTATAACTTATACTGAAATTTATATCATATAAATTATACAGAAAAAGGACACAAAAATGTATAGATTATACAGAAAAATGACCATAAATGGTCATTTTTCTATATAATCTATACATTTTTGTTTCTAAATAACAATTTTGGGATCAACTTTAAACCGCTTTATATCTGATATTGTCTTATAATGAACCATCTAATAAGGAGGCTCCAGTATATATCCTGCAGATACATAATGGAGATCCTCAGAGGCATGATTCCAATGACTGTCTGATAAGATATGGACTGGTGCAAAAATAACACAAATTATTTTCCTTCTACTCCCGTTATCAGTATCTGCATCTTAGAAGAAAACTGTATTTTAACCCTAAAAACATTCAGCAAAATTGTAGCAGTCATCATTCTAATTCTTTTCTTACTTTTCAGGGAAAATAAGTCCTGGCATTTCATTGTGAATTGCTTGCAAGGCAGACGATTCAAATGAAATGCAAGCCTTATTTTCTCTGAAAAAAAAAAAAAAAAAAATAAAATAAAATAAAAAGCATGACTTATTAGATCCTCCCAGCAAAGTGAAGCAGAAAACGCAAGATTGTAGACAGATAGACAGAAAGATGCATAGACAGACTGACAATAAGAAAAGAGTATACCTACTCCCATCTCCCTCCCATTTACAGAAGTTCAAGAAGCTGCTACCAGTTCTCTCCTCAAGCCACCTCTCTTTCAAGACACATGGCCGTGTGTACAGCTCTTGTGTGCGGAGCGCAATGCTCCATGCCAGTGAGACTTGGCCATTGACAAAACCAAACCTCCAACGTCTGCAGCGGAATGACAGGGCAATGATCAGACAGATCTGCAATGTCAGGCGGCAAGACGTTGTCACCACCAGGTCCAATGAGCTACTTGGGCGGCTTGGCGTTGGGGATCTGGATCTCATTCTGAAGGAGAGAAGGCTCCTCTGGTATGGACATGTGGAACACTTCAATGGTGCAGTCGACAGCTTTTCACATACAGGTTGATGGAAAGCTTGGGCCTGGGAGGCCCAAGATGACAAGGAAGCAGCTGACAGAGAGGGATTGCAGAGAATGGAAGCTCTCGGCTATCAACCCTCATGATAGAAATATAAGGAGATCTTGTATGAGATCTGCCATGCGTGCAGCAAGCCAGCTATCTGGAAGGGAGCCCACTGATGTGGATGTTGCCCCCTGTACCTGCATGTGAATCAAAAGTCCGATTATGATGATTATGATATGATGACCCCATCTATCAGAAATGAAGCTTTCCAATCAATTGGGATTACTGGAAAAGATGGCGAGACATCATCGCCCTACATACGGGTAACTCTCATGGGTACAGATCAATGGCTGACGAATAACACACTTTATAGAATATATGTCAAAAGCCTCCAGTTCTTTATTTTGAATTACAATGTTTCTTATTCATTACATGTAATGTTTTGGAGACTTACTAACATACCATAAAACAACCATGTTTTGCTATTTTGTTATTTTTTTTTTTTTTTTTTCGTATTAAATTTAAAATTATTTAGTGCATTGGAATGCATTTTGTACAATTTTATCAGGTGAGAATATTCATCCAGGGATTTCCTTGAGTTTTTCAAGACAGATATTTTGTATAAATTTCTTTTTCCACAACTTGGTTGAAAATGCATTTTAAAATAATTATTATATAGGTTTACATTAAAGTAATCTTAAATAATATGTGTGTTAGTTGATAAACACCAGTTTGAATCATACAATTATCTTTATTCATCACAGCAGTAATTATATGTCTTCCTACATCTGCTCTATCAGAACTAAAACTACCATACTGAAAATGTATGCCTGCGAAAAACAAAATTATTTTGTACTGTGAAAAATCTTCCAATTTGGATAAAAGATATTGTTTAACAGAAAGTTTGTGTTAATCAAAAAATGACACTGACAATGCAAACTACTTTGATGTTATATTGAAGTACATATATGTTTTTTTTTAAATTGTTACATATATTTTTTTACAATTATTACATATATATATATATTTTTTTGTATCGAATACTGCATCCTTCTAACCATTCATAATTTAGTCATTGTATGTTTCTTGCTGCAAAGAAATTAAGTTTTTATCCATATCATTCATTTGTGTAGCCTTATTTCCGCACATTTTCTATATATGCCCATCTACTTGTATCCATGAGATTACCTGTATGATTCGCAATGAGGTCATATCCATCTTTTCCGATAACTGCCATTGAGATAGAAGAATCCACCAAATATACATGGGTTAATGTTCGCTGCAGCAAGGAATTTAGACTTTTCAGGTATCAAAATATGGGCCGTGCCATGTGAAAATGTGTCATCGGGGCATATTCGGACAGCGATGGCCCAGATGATAAAAAATGAGTTCAGGTTCAACAACTCGTCAACCCATGAGGGTCATTTGTGTCACGAAGGCCCAGATCAACCTGCGCATCTGCACAGTCTGTTCACTAACATAATCATTAGACAATACAGAATGTATCATTAGAGAGCAAATGCACATGTGTGGGATGAACCTGAATCTACATTTTGTGCACATTCGAAGACATGTTTTCGCTTGGCGTGGTCCATACTATATTAAGGGGAATGGATAAACTTCCAAGTTAGGCAAATCTGTCTAAATTGTTATTGCCTCCCTTCTAATTGAGCAAATTCATTCCTTTTAGAGAGCACCCCTTTTCAGAAGGGGCTTGTTATGCAGAAAAGCAAACAGGCAAAACTTGTTGTCTTGTAAAAAAAAAAGGCAAAACCATACCAGTAGCCCTAGATTCCACAGGATCTCTAACCTTTACCCTCTCCTCGCTAATTCAGCAGACAAATTGACAAATTTCATAGAAATTGCTTCCCATCCATTATTTTTTTATTTTTTTTATTCATTTATTTATTTTTTTTTCAAATTGCTGTCTGCTGAATTTATTAGTTAGCATGCTAAGCATTAAAAGATAGCACAAAGGCTTGCAAATATGACAGAATTCTTATTTCTCCAAGAATCACTTGTTCTGAAATTTGAGCTGTGTGCATATGCATGTGCATGTGCAGGATTGCATGTGCATCCAGTAAAGACTCAGATCAGCCTGCACATTTGCACATTCTTATCATTTGCACACTCTGTGGGCAGTGATGGAAAAAGTTGTCCCCACTATTCCCCATATGTTGGGGTGCAGTGGATACAAAAGACTGGTGCATTATGCTTATATTGGAGAAATACTGTATTTGCCCTAAATATTTGGACAGGCAGTCCTGAGCTAACAATGTAGACTCAGATGAAACTGTTCCTAAAGGAGGTCTATACTGTTACCATTCCATCATTACATACAGGTAGTTTATGGGCTAATTCAGCAGATGACAATAGATGTTTTTGGTATTTTTCCCAGAAAACACACTTTGACATCTGCGAATTGTTGCCTTAGCAGACAATTTGCATGAAATGCCAAAGCCTATTTTCTAGGAAAAATAAGAAAAATATTTCAAAATGTCTGCTGAAAGTTTTACCCAACATGCTAAGAAATAAATGGGACTTATTTGAATTTTATGGTATGTAAAGTTTGTTTGTTTGTATTGAGTTTTTATGGCCCAGTCAACCCAAATAAGGTCATGTTGAGCGTGGTTAATTTACCTTGCAACACTTTTACTGGGCAGGCTTAGTCTCCTAAGCAGTTAACCAGTAGACAGTATGTACACTAAGGAGTTAAAAGTGTCCAAATATTTAGGGCCAGCACGGTAATATAGGGTTAATGCATTGATATTGGTGAATACGTCCCGAGTTGGGATATCGAAGGGTGCGAGCTTGCAAGGGTCCATAGATATCCAATCGAGGGACAATATTCACCAATATCAGTGTAATAACCCTTTAATTATATAGCTATAAATATTCATTTCGTTTCCCGGTGTTTCTTATCTTTAGAATGCTGTTTTAATGACAAAAATGTGAATTCCACCAATGTGCGTGACAAGATTTGGCGCAACGTCACTGCATTACGACGTCATCAAAAGCATGTTATGTAACGGTAATACGAAAAGGCATCCGAGTAAGTAAGCAATATTGAGTAAGTGTGCCGATATTGTGTGATACCGGCACGCTAGCTCCTTGGCTTTTATCGCACATTTTAAGCATTTAATATTTATAGCAATATAATAAAATCAAATATTAATTTGAATCCCTAGCTTGTCCAAGGTCTCCTCAATCACTCCATAGCAGCTTCAGCCATTTCAATACTATCTAATAAGTTGTCATTATCTCTTATTTTTTTCCAGCAGTTCTATTATTTTCTGGGCTAAATCCTTGACATGATCATCCACCATAGGACTGTGCGCAAGTGACATTAATCTGTCCTTCCCACCTTCTTCATTCAGTTGGGTACAGTATCTTTCACCTGTTAACAACATTGGAGCTGCATCAAAAAGGAATATACTTCGGTTAATGTTAATATCAGCCATAACCACATATATGAGGGGGTATTCACATATTTTTCTTATGTCTCCATGAAAACATATATTGTGGGTACTTATTAGAAGTGCCTTGCAGAGGCACTTCTAATAAGTACCCACAATATACCTTTATGTGGAGAAATATTAAAAATATAAGTACTGTTTTGGTTGAAAAATACACCTTATGTGGAGCTATGTATCAGACATGCTAACTGAAAATCAGATTTTGAGAACAACATATTTGTCCTAAATTTTCATACATTAAATTTTCTGACTAAATGGCATATTACAGAAACAGTGCAGACATAGGTCAGACTGCTGCTGAAAGAACAGCCTGGTCAGGTTCAGTCTAAACTGTTTGCCATTCCAACTGGTAATATAAGAAACAAATGGATGAACAACAAAATTTAGGCAATAAAAGTATAGAATAAGGTCTGACCAGGGTCTGCCCTGTTTGTCGATCCAACAAGAAATGTGTGAAACAAATACATAAAACAATCAACTTTAATAAAAAAAAAAATACATATACTTTCAAACTTTAGGACATTTAATGTGTATGGAATGTGCAGACTGCATGTTTTGGCCATCTGGGCCCAGTTATTCAAAGCTAACGACGTCGTTAGTTAACTATTCATTAAAATTTACATCGAGTGATACGCAAATATGCTGAAATTTTTTGCTGAAAAACTGTGAGTAGCTTTTGCAGTGCAAAAGCTACTCACATTTTTTCAGCAAAAAATATCAGAATAAGTGCAAAAGCTACTCACATTTTTTCAGCAAAAAATATCAGAATATTGTATATTGAATCTGCTAAAACAGTTAACGAAATGACCCTTAACGAGCTCGTTAAGCTAACGACGCTTTGAACAACTGGGCCCTGATCACAGTCTTGGGATTCGCTCTAGATAAGACTTCCTTATACTATCTATTAAGGCTGGCACAATTGATCTGATAATCGATTAACTGATCAATAAATTCCACAAAAATGATTATCGTTACATATTTGCTAATAATCCATCATTTGATTTCTGTAGCTGTTACTTTACCATATTTCCCCTAAGTATTCAGACACCTCAACTCCTTCCATACTTTATCTAACATTTGAACAAGTACAATTTACTACCCAATGTTGTGTCTAAAATTAGCTGAATGAGGGGCAAACAGTGTAGACCATGATGAGACACCGCATTTTGCTGGCATATGGTAAGAGTCATGCTCAGACAGACAGATAAAATTATGACCTAATCTTCAGTGATTACTTATCAATTATCAATCACAATGGTAGGACTGATAATTGATTATCTTTTCAGCTCTGATTAGCCAGTCCTAATACTTTTCATGATGGCTTGTTAAGGCTACCATTTGTCACTGTGAAGTAATCTTACTTCTGTTTGGGCTGAGATACAGCATTACCTACAAGACTGCATGTGTGCCCAACAAAGAGCTGGGCCCAGTTAGTTAACGATTCGTTAAAATTTACATCAAGTGATATGCAAATATGCTGAAATTTTTTGCTGAAAAAATGCAAAAGCTACTCACATTTTTTCAGCAAAAAATATCAGAATATTGTATATTAAATCTGCTAAAACAGTTAACGAAATGACCCTTAACGAGCTCGTTAAGCTAATGACGCTTTGAACAACTGGGCCCAGGTGATCAGTCTTCATACATTGGATCCTTGGATACCCTCAGAGTGCAGATGCCCAGGCTGATCCAAGTCTTTACTGGGTGTACATGCAATCTGGTGTGAAATGCTGTTCTTCAATTCATTTTTAGATGACGAGTATAAAAGTGTGCACAAATGAAATACCATATTCGATCTAATTACCGCACATACCCCTATAAGCGCACAGTCAAGAAATGCCATAGTCTTCCTATTACAGCCAGTGTACTTTTTCTTTACTTCTTTAAAAAGGCATATGTTGTGGGTGCTCATTTGAATTGCATTGAATTGCATTGACTTGTCGATGCAATTCAAATGAGTATCCACAACATATGCCTTTATAAAGAAAATCAGAAAAAATCGCATAATCATCATCAAATAAGTCCTTCTCTGATCTTTTTTATAGTGTATCCTTAGTAGGTGATACATATTTTACCACAAATGAGTGTTCCCAGTAATTTTGAAAAACCGAAGTGCACTGTGCAGTAATTAGGTCGAATACGGTATATATGGTGCCATATTTACCCTGAAAATGGTTAAACTTCAACTCCTTACCATACTTTTCCTAAAATTTGAAAACTACAAAATTGGTCCAGTTTCAATCCTAACCTAGATATAGTCAATATAAATGTGTATATAAAAAATCCATTCCTTTGTTCACGATATTAACAGAATCTAAACTTTGACATTACCATGAGTAACAAAATTTGATAAGACTGTCTCACCGAGCTATTTCTCATGAGTATCCAAATGGGTACTGATCAGACTGTTTCACTGAGCTATTTCTCATGGGTATCCATGTGGGTACTGATCAGACTGTCTTATCTAGGTATTTCTCATGAGTATCCACAATGCATGCAGGGGCAGATTCAGAGGGGGTTGGGTGGGGGGGGGGGGGGTTTAACTGAACCCCCCTTTGACTTAAAATTTCATTTTCATGGGAAATTTTGGATAAAATTTGATAAACCTGGGACATTTTTCCTTAAACTTCTCTTGAACAAGTCCATTTTACTGCCTGTGAATGTGTGTAACACTGCTGGGTGAGTGGCAAACAGTGTAGACCCTGATGAGATGCCACATTCTGCGGCATCTGATCTGGGTCTACACTGTTTGCTCAGGTCTGTCTGTCCAAATACATAGAGTAAGTACGGTAACATGATTAAATAGAACTGCCTCAGAAATCCTGGATCTGGCCCTTTTTATATTTTCATGGATGAATAAGAAAAAAAAAAAATATTTATTTGTGTACTCTCATAGCTCCAGATAAAAATCAAGAAGTACTGATATTTTTCTCATTTATCCAGGGAAACATGTAATGGTGAGACACTTCTAATGAGTACCCACAACATATGTTTTCATGACAAATAATAACAAGAGCTCCGCCAAGCAGGGCATTATACGCCCGTGGCAAGTAATAAGATGCAGCACATTAACTGGCTCCTGTATAATTCAGTGCTCTGGATATAAACTGTAAGTGGAATTACAAAAAAAAAAAAATAATAAAAAAAAAAAATAAAAAAAAATTCATTGGGGCATAATCTCTGCTGATATTTGGTGAACTGTAACCTAAGGGTCCAAGCTGGCCAAGAAATTAAGGGAGAAGTTTGCTGCTTCTGGGAGAAGTGCTTTCTGACGGAGGACACACTACAGAAGCATGGCTATATTATAAGCTCATATGAGCCTTTGGCACACTATTACCTCTAAACAATATGCTGTGAAAAGTTTACAAAACTTTCAAAGGGGCATAAATCTGCAAATATTTGGTGCACTGTAACCTAAAAATAATATGTGCTGCTCCACATCATCATGTAAGTATTTATGAAGTTTCAGCTTGATCGGATGTAAACTGTAAAAGGAAACAAACAAATAGAAATTTTCAAAGGGGTTTAACTCTGCTAATATTTGGTGGACTGTAACCTCGAAACAATATGCGCTGCTCCACATCATGGTCTAACCGTACATGAAGTTTCAGCTTGATTGGATGTAAACTGTAGGAGGATTTAGCCATAAACTAAAAATTAATCAAAATTTTCAAAGAAGTATAACTCTGCTAATATTTGGTGGACTGTAACCTCGAAATAATATGCGCTGCTCCACATCATGGTCTAACTATACATGAAGTTTCAGCTTGATTGGATATAAACTGTAGGAGAATTTGCCGGAAACGAAAAGTCTACTGAAATTTTCAAAGAGGCATAACTCTGCTAATATTTGGTGGACTATAACCTCGAAATAATATGCACTGCTCCACATCATGGTCTAACTATACATGAAGTTTCAGCCTGATCGGATGTAAAATGTAGGAGGAGTTAACCGGAAATGAAAAGTTTACAGAAATTTTCTAAAGGGCATAACTCTGCAAAAATTTGGTGGACTGTAACCCCAAAACAATATGCGCTGCGCCATGTCATGGTCTAACTATACATGAAGTTTCAGCTTGATCGGATGTAAAATGTAGGAAGAGTTAACCGGAAATGAAAAGTTTACAGAAATTTCCTAAGGGGCATAACTCTGCAAAAATTTGGTGGACTGTAACCCCAAAACAATATGCACTGCGCCACATCATGGTCTAACTATATACCAAGTTTCAGCTTGATCGGATGTAAACTGTAGGAGGAGTTAGCCGGAAACGAAAAGTGTATTGAAATTTTCAAAGGGGCATAACTCTGCAAACATTTGGTGGACTGTAACCCCGAAACAATATGCGCTGCGCCACATCATGGTCTAACTATATACCAAGTTTCAACTTGATCGGATGTAAACTGTAGGAGGAGTTAGCCGGAAACGAAAAAGTTTACCGACGGACGGACGCCATACCCCGTAACATAATACGTCCCGTTTTTCAAACGGGCGTATAAAAATATACCTGATACTCACTCTTATCTAGACCTATGTAAATAAGAATAAAAACTGATTATCCGGATACTCCTAGAGCTCAAAGTAAAATGCCTTTTTTTCAAACAACAAGTATGGATATTTGTCTTAATTCTTCGTGAAAATGTATGTTGTGGGTACTGAATTGCCTTTAATATGGCACATTTAATTAACATAGCAACAGATAAGGCGCTTTTTTCATCCGAAAAATGCTGATATCTTTCTTATTTCTTGACGAAAACATATGTTATGGGTACTCATTAGAAGCGCCTCAGTGAGGGGCTTCTAATGAGTACCCACAAGATATGTTTTCGTCGAGAAATAATAAAAATATTATGTGGATACCCCCTCTTATCTGTAGCTATGAAGAAAAACAAAATATGTTTTCATGGAGAAAAAAGGAAAATCATTTTCTGGCTACTCCTCTTATCTGGAGTGATGTCTCCAATATTGTAATGTTTAGAAGCTTACCAATTTTTATACTGCTTTAATGAGAAACTTACCATTTTTAGTACAGACATGAAGAATTGCCCAGACAGCCCATAACTGTACAGCAGGGGCATCATAACAGTTCAGAAGTGGAAAGAATGGATTAAATGACCTGAAATAAAATATGGACCATTACTGAGTTGGAGTTGGGAGTTTTACTGCCCAGATAACACTGTTAAGGTCATGTTGAGTCTGCCAGTTAACCAACTCACACTTTTACTCGCCAGGATTAGTTCTCTCAGCAGATAACAAGCACTTATTTGTGATAACATTTTTGCCAGTAACTGTTTGTTTGTGTTGAGGTTTTACGGCCCAGTCAACCCAATGGGGTCATGTCGAGCGCGGTTGCCAGTAACTGACAACTGCCCTTCTTGAATCTGCAGAAGGGGGAGAATGACCCTAGAAATGATTTTGTGATCAATTTACATGAAAGTTACAGGGTTTTCATTAAGATGTGGCTGGAGGCCAAAACTAGAAATTGTATTTTTAAAACACTGTGCCTCCAGCCATATACTTGCCTCTGAAGACAATACAAGGTAAAAATGGCCCAATCTACAAAGGGCCATAACTCCTGAAATATTTTTCAGAATTTATTCAAAAGTTATCTATCTTCAATAGTTCTGGAAATATTTTGCTGACAAGGGAAAAATGCCCAAATTTACTAAGGACCATTACTCATGACAGTCCTTAGGATAAACCAGGGCCCAGTTGTTCAAAGCGTCGTTAGCTTAACGAGCTCGTGAAGGGTCATTTCGTTAACTGTTTTAGCAGATTCAATATACAATATTCTGATATTTTTTGCTGAAAACATGTGAGTAGCTTTTGCACTGCAAAAGCTACTCACATTTTTTCAGCAAAACATTTCAGCATATTTGCGTATCACTTGATGTAAATTTTTACGAATCGTTAACTAACGCTGTCGTTAGCTTTGAACAACTGGGCCCAGGCTGCTTAAGTAATGTTTTGGAGCTGTCAGATCTTATCAGTTAAACAATTTCACACGCTTATTATTTGATTACTGATAAGTTAACCCCCCTATTATGCTGCATGTAAGTGGTTGTTCCAATTTGTTATCTCTAATTATCTACTAGTTATGCACACTACCATTTGCTATCTTGTTCTCACTTTATAACAAATCTGGTATGGAAATCAAAAGAATGCATATGTGTTTATGAAAAAAAATATTGTTAGAAAATGAGGCATATTATGGAATAAAGTTAGGAAAACAACAGCAGTGGGGGGAATGATGATATTTGTGCCATTTAACTGACATAAGTTTATGTACAAAGACAAAGATACAATGTAAATTCTGATTATGTGTGTTTCACTGTGATGGTATATTTATGAGGTAGAGGACCGTATTCAGGCCGAACATGTTTGTAATTTGGAGTAAAACTGGTTTAAGCACCACTCTGCTTTCCGTTTTCTTGTTGTGATGCTAGCATTTTGGTTATCTTCTTAAATGGCTGCCCTCTTTGCTGTCTATTTTCTTCATTTGTATTGTTTTAATATTTGGAGCTGCATCAGGAGATATAGGCATAAGGATGGGTAAAACTGATTTAAACCCCCAGTCCTGTCTAGTAGTTTGTTTCTATTGACTGTTCCAAGGCAGTTCCTCTCTTGCAGTTTTATTAGTATTTGTCTGGTGGGTCAGTCTTCTGTCTAAATTGAGGTATGTTGCATTTTGTATTAAGTGTGTTATAGGGCATATGTTCATGTCTTGTCTAATTTATTGATTTCGGAATGGATGTGTTGATTTGTTGTGCCTTTTCCTGATTTTCTTCTGTTCCACAAATAACCTCTACATTATGGAGCAGGAGTGAGTCATGCACTGAACTGATCCAATCCTGGTATCATTAATCAGCAACAATCCAAATATGACTTGTATTTACCTTATCCAGCTAGGAATTCACGAGCTATACATCTTCAAAACCTTTAACATAAACCTTAAGCATCATAAAATCATTTAAGTCCATGACTTTGACTCAAGATGACTGAGGCAGCTGGACTTGAAACGAATAAAACACCACTGGACTAGACTCTAACAAAAAACAAGTATCACTTAATTCCATTCAGATATTTAGGAGAAATAGATTTTAACACACGTTTACATAACACTTTAACATTAAAGTTCAAAATACCATGACCTTGACCTTTAATCATGATCAGGGTTAACAGTTATTCTATATATAACTTTTGGCCAATATATACCCCATCCCAATCATGAACTATATCAAACAAAGGTTTTGAAAGATATGGGTTCTTAAACCTTTATTAAATTTAAAAAAAAAAAATTAAATAATCATTTGTGCTTGTTTATACCGACATCAACGCCAATGCCAAAGTTTGAAAAAGCCAACTGATCTGGATCTGCACTGTTTGCCATTAAGTATGTGAAATTAAAGCAATAATCTGGATGAAGCAATGTGACTGGCTGAAAATTAGAAGTTGGTGTGGCATCTTAATTTATTCAGCATGACACAGGTTAGAATATATACAGAACTGAATATTCAAAGTAAACATACAAAGTAAACATACTATTACCTGTATGCAACCATCTCTCCACTTGGCTGTTCCCACTTCAAGACTACTTCATACTGAAAGAATGCAGAACTCAAGTAAAAAAAACAAACAAACACAGTATTCTACAGAAACTGATGCACTGTCTATTAAAGTCTAAATCATTTCAGTGGTGTACCTTTCTTAGAGCTGCCAGCCAGTTGAAGAAAAATATGTCACAAAAGAGACACAAACTAGATAAAAGTGGAAGTTACATTGCCCTTACATTATGAAAATGATGTTAACATTACCAATGAACCAACTTAGCCCATTGTAGTCTGGAGATCCCCAAAAGAGTAACTGGCAAACAGTGCAGACCCAGATCAGATGCATCAGAATGCAACATCTGACCAGGGTCTCCCCTGTTTGCTTGTTCCTTCAGAACTTGTTGTTTGTTGTTTTTTTTAAAAAAAAACAAAATACAATGTACTACATTCCTGTGACAGATATTTGATATCAATTAAAAACTGTTGATTATTCATTATATCTTTATTAGAATGAAACTTACCAGATCTGCCAGAGCATCACTCCTGTCAGTTCCTGCTACAGACCAATTATGTGCACCATCACTGGCCAGATGGGCAATGATTCCAGCAGCAAAATAACTCACATCTATTAGCTCAGCTGCTAGCAACCTCCTGAAAACATACATACATATCTCAGCTTGGCTATCAGAAACCAGAGGACTTCTTAACCTTTGTCCTGCTGAATATATTAAGATGCCACGCCCACTTCTAATTTTCAGCCAATCAGATTACTTGATCTAGATTGTTCATATAAATTCTGATTCTTAATGACAAACAGTGCAGATCCAGATCAGTTGGCTTCTTCAGAAGCCAACTGATCTGGATCTACACCGTTTGTAAAAAAGCAGGATATATCCGGGTTCAGCAAGACAAGGGTTAAAGCAAATGAACTTGTAGTTTCTCTAGGATATTTTGTTTCATTTCTTCCTAACCCTTGTCATACTGAATAAATTAAGATGTCACACCCACTTCTAATTTTCAGCCTATTGGATAACTTGATCCAGAATGCTGATACAAATTCACATTCTAAACGACAAACAGTGCAGATCAAGATCAGTTAGCTTCTGCCAACTGATCTGGATCTGCACTGTTTGCAAGGCAGGATATATACAGGATCAGCAGGACCAGGGTTAAAACCCAATGTTGTGGGTACCCATTAGATATGAACTGACATGACAATTCCAACACATTTTAAGGAGACTGGAGAAAATTATTCAGAAATATCACCAAGTACTCCTCTCTTTAATGAGTCCCCTGTATTTTCTGATGAGCAGAGGACTTGTTAAAGAGGAGTATTTGATGATAATGATGATGATGTAACAGAATGACCATTCGGTGCACCCATGCATTCTAGGTTTTGTTTGTGTCGAAGTTTTACTGCCCAGTCAACACAATGGGGTCATGTCAAGCATGGTCAGTTTACCTAACCATACATTTTACTGGGAAAGCTTAGTCCTCTAAGCGGTTAACCAAATTTGTGCACATTCTTTCTCCAGAAATGCTTTCTAGGTAGGATACAGATTACTGTTCACATCAAAAAAGTACATGGAAGTAAATGCTATAGCACAATGCAAGCTGACATAGCTTCAGATAAGAAGGGGTATCCACAGAGTATTTTTCTTGCTTCTTCAGGAAAACATACCTTGTGGGTACTCATTAGAAGTGCCTTGCTGAGGCACTTCTAATGAGTACCCACAACGTATGTTTTCATGAGGAAAATAAGAAAAAATATTGGTACTTTAAGGTTTGAAAACCTGCTTATTTGGAGTTATGAGCTGAGCAGGCTGACCTGTCTTTTCACTGGTTATAGCTTGTCTGTTACTTCAGCTCTGACCAGTATCCAGAATGATAGAGTTCAGCCAATGGTGAACAGTAAAGATCTTGATTAGTCAGAAAAGCTACACAATCTCAAGTGCCTTTGCTATACATCAATATATTCTACAGTATTCAAGGATTCTGTAACCAGACACAATGTTTTCCCTCAGAAATTTATTTAAGGGGACATTTGTCTCCCATATTTTAGGGAACATATGGGGTAATTTCAAGTGTAGTCCCTCCACAAATGTTTTAAAATTGTGGACATGACAAAATTTGCAGAGAACTCCCTCAGCATGCATTTTAAAGACTTACATAAGTATAAAATTGTACTGTATATTAATTAATTTAATAGAAAAATCATAAGCACAAAAGCCTAAAATGTGTCTGGTAAAATTTAAAATGTATCATTCAAAATGACATTATAAAAAATTTCAAAATTCAAAATGAGGCTTCTCTTTCAAGAATATTGTGTGGCCCATATTGGATCAGAAATCTGACATTTTTTATGTCAATCAATTTTTATGAACCTTCAAATACATGACACTGTAAAAGGGTAGGTGTATTTGAAATACAGTTTGCATGCAAAGTTCTAAATTGGTTTCAGGCAGTAAACCAGGTACTCTCCCTTGAATGCAGAAAACTGCCTCATTGTCACTTTTGGCTTCATAGATGCATGTGCACATGAAAAAATAAACATTCTCCTTTCTGTTTTGAACATTATTTTCTTTCTTTTTCTATGACGTTAATCTAAATATGCAAGATTTGTACACTTGGAATTGGCTAAGTATCAACTGGGCCTTCGTAGAAACATGCCAGTTTTCAGAAAATAAAATGTATGCATATCGGCCATACAGTAAATAGTCGCATATACAGGCATGTCCAAACTGTCTTCCCATAGGTCAGCAAAATTTTCATATTGGAACCTGTACTAATATGCTAAGGGTACTCATTAGAATGCCTTGCCCAGGCATTTCTAATGAGCATCCACAACATATGTTTCATGGAGAAATAAGAACTGATTGTTTCCCTATAGGTGACAACTACTTTGTCTAGATTTTATCAACTGAAAAGGCCATGTCTCAACCAAAATTTTGCGGACGATTGCCAATATATAATTTGACCTCTATTTTACAATGATATACCCTTTAAATGAAAGCAATGTGTCCCTTGAAGAGATATTGAGCCTAAACCAGTATCTTACCCAATCTCAAAACCTAAGTCAAAAAAAGGGCGAATTGACCAAAATTTTTTGGATGATTACCAAAATCAAACTTGACCTCTATTCTATAATGATATATCATTCTGCATACTTCAAATGAAATCAATGCATCCCTTTAAAAGTAATTGTGGGGGAACAATATCTTTACCCTGTATTTCACCCCAACAACAAAAACAAAAGGGTTATAACATGGCCAAAATTTTGCCGATGATTACCTATATCGATCTTGACCTGTATTTTACAATGATATATCCTTCTACAAACTTCCAATGAAATCAATGCATCCCTGCAAAAGTTATTGAGCTGAAACCAATATCAACACAACAACAAAAACTTGCATCCCTGCAAAAGTTATTGACTTGAAACCAATATCAACACAACAACAAAAACTAAGTTGAAAAAGGACCATAACTTGGCCAAAATTTTGCAGATGATTACCAATATCAAACTTGACCTGTATTTTACAATGATATATCCTGCTGCAAAATTCTGATGACATCAATACATCCCTTCTAAAGTTATTGAGCGGAAACCAAGAGTATGACAACGACACTGGCGATGATGACAATGACACAGATGGGATACATAATACCTATGTGTCTGCCAAATATCCCCAAATATTCCTCCTTAACAATTCCTGTAACATTGTTCAGAGGAATGTAGTCTTATTAACAATTCAACAGACCATAATAATCCATTTTAGTCTGGAAACCCCCAAAAGGGTAACTGGCAAACAGTGCAGATCCAGATCAGATGCTGCAGAACATGGCCATTGTTTGCAAATACTTAGCCATTTTTCTCTAGGAATATCTAAATCACATAACCTGACATCTATAATTGAAATTCCACAATTATATATTTATAGTGTTGGGGAGTTTATTCAGTCTAAAATGGGTTAACTTACTTTGTCATCATCAGGAAGTCCTCTCTCATCAGTTTCACTCTGAACTCTTTCACTTCAGCTATATTATTCTGAAAGGTTTTAAAAATAGGCTTCAAATGAGCATATTAAGCTGCAACATAACAAACAAGCCTCCATCCCATTAAAGGACATCAAAGGCCCTTTAATGGAGGGAGTATGGCCTTAAACAACCAAACATGCCCAATAGGGCAGAAAAATCAGATTTTATTCTTGAATATTTTTGGAGAAAAAACTGTAAATCACTCATCCAATGTACCTTACAGATCTTATACACGATTTCCTTCTTATAATTAGGGTACAACTTAACGAAAAACAACTCATTATTACCTGGCGTTTGAGAGCATACATCATAATATGTATGATTCACAGATACACTTAAAAACAATAAGTGTCAATAAGCAGTGCTTATTAGATATCCCTCGCAAGGTAATGACTGCTTTAATCAAAACCTAGTGGATGGACAGACAGACAGAAGGGTGTACATACAGATGGGCAATGTGAAAACAGTATATTCCCATAAACACAGTTTGCAAGGGGGTAAAAACATGTACCAAGAAATATATTTTCTTATTTTGCTGGAGCCACAGTAGAGTCCAGACAATACATTTTGTCAGTAAGGAAAATGCAGATCAGCCACACCTAAAAAAAAAAAAAGGTTTTGTGGCATATGCATAAAGAACCAGATCAGTCAGCAATACCATACAATCAGATATTTTTACGGGCTTTTGTAAAACCCTGATACATTGTATAGGGTCCACTGACTCTGCAAGCTGGCACTGGACCCTGATCAGGCCCCAAGGTTATAAAACTTTTTTTATGCTCAAATCAGCTGAGCATGAAATTTTCTCTGCTAACAAATATAAAAATGCCAACAATAGTTGGCATTTTCATATTTATTAGCAGAGAAAATCTCACACTCAGCTATGTTTAGCAACAAAGAATTTGCAATTGTTACATATTGTTAGTCTAAAAAAAACTTTTTTTCATGCTCAACTCAGTTGAGCATGAAATTTTCTCTGCAAATAAATATGAAAATGGCAACAATAGTTGGCATTTTCATATTTATTAGCAGAGAAAACCTCACGCTCAGCTATGTTTAGCAACAAAGAATTTGCAATTGTTAGTTATTTGAGATTTATTAGCATGACAAATTTCATGCTCAGCTGAGTTGAGCATGAAAAAAGTTTTATAACCTCGGGGCCTGACTACAGGATGCACCTGTTCTGGGTCTTGGGTCTTTGCTGCCAGACATATGCCCCAAAGGAACGTTTTCAGAAAGCTTGACTCCAGCATTTTTTTGCTGGAACAGCATACATTATCCCATTTTAGTCGGAAAACCTCCCAAAGTGTAACTGGCAAACAGTGCAGACCCAGATCAGATGCTACAGAACTCAGAGTCTGATCAGGGTTTACAGTTTGTATTAATTACAAGAATTTCCACAAAACATTGTACTAATAAAACTAACTAGACACATTGCTATTGGAAACAGACTGGTCAAAAAAGTTTAGGTAGAAGAGTCCACTCAATGTAAATAGGTTATCTGTAATGTACTGAACACTTACCAAGAGACCCAGAACTTTTGTTTCCACTTGTGTTCTGGTGTCAGCTTCTAATGTACTTACTACCTGTAGGGTGTTCATGAACAGTTCAAGGCCACTTTCATTGAGAAACACAGAACATGTGGCAGGACTTTCATCTGAAAGAACAAATGAATAAGTTCACGGCAAGGGATGACTGAAAATCCAACTACAGTTGACTCTCGTTATCTCGACCTCGCTTATCTTGAATAACCGCTTATCTCGAAGTGGAAATCTGGTCCCTGCCTAAACACGAAAATCTAACAACATGTAAAAAATATTGTGGAAAAGAGGAGAAATTGCAATTTCTCCTCTTTTCCACAATATTTTCAATATATCTCTAACTTCAAGAGTCCAATTACATATATATTTGTTAAATGTAGTTAATCGAATTAGCTTTTTTCCTCAATTCTGCAAATCTGATATGTCGAAGTACGGATATCTCGAAGTATTTCAGAGTCCCTTGGACTTTGAGATAACAAGAGTCGACTGTACTCCCTAAATGTGCTGTCCAACTGCATCCCAAATATGCAAAAACAAGATCTGACATTTCACACATGTCCATGGAAACAATTTGCATGAAATGTCAAATCCTCTTTTCTGGGGAAAATAAGAAAAACATTTTAAAATGTTGTCTGCTGAAAATTTTACCAAGAGTGCTAAGCATTATAACAGATAGATGGATGGGATAGAAATTTGGACAGACGTATATATGGACTTTTTTCAAAGCAAGGGTAAAAACAGTCAAAGCTTGTTTTTGAAATATGATGATGATGGAATTTTCATCTAACTAGATGGCTGCAGCCAGCAATTAGAGTACTTTCCAATAAATGGTGGTATATTTTGACAAAGGATAGTCATAGCAAATACAGTGTCTGATCAGGGTCTACACCTCCTTTCATCTAGCAGTTTTCAAACACATCAACAGGTAGTAAAACAAGACTTGTTCAAATTTTACGACAAGTATGGTAAGGTGTTAAAGTATCTGACAAATAGGGCAAGTAGTATAAACCCAGTACTGGGCAAATAATGGGTAACATTATCTTTGACCTTCACAACTCTCTGCGCAACTGATCATATTTTTCTTATTTTTCCCAGGAAACAGGATTTGGCATTTCATGCAAATTGTCTCCATTTTGCATGAAAAGTCAAAACCTGTTTTCTGGGAAAAATAAGAAAAAACATTTCAATATGTCGTCTGCTGAAAATTTCACCCAGTGCTAAGGGTTAAATACCACCACAATTAAATCACTCTGTCTGCAGCTATGCAGCTAAGGGACCAGTCTATCATCATTCAAGCCCTTGCTGACTGTAGCTTCTTGCAGAGCTCTAGATAAAAGGAGTATCTATATAAACATTTCTTATTTCTCCAGGAAAACTTCTGTTGCAGCTACTTATTATCAGTGCTTCTAAAGAGTACCCACAACAAATGTTTTCATGGAGAAATTACTTATTACCACCTCTTTTCTTAAGCTATGAAAAAGCACCACATCTGGAGCTATGATTGTGAGATTAAATTCATGCACTATCACAGAAATTGTGAAAACACATCACTCACTCTCATTTTGCAGACGCTTTTGTTTGTGTTGAGGTTTTACGGACCAGTCAACCCAATGGGGTCATGTCGAGCATGGTCAGTTTACCTAACCACACGTTTACTGGGCAGGCTTAGTCCTCTAAGCGGTTAACCAGTATTGTGCACATTCTTTCGCCAGAAACTGACAATTGCCCTTCTTGAATCAGCGGAAGGGAGAGAATGACCATAGAAAATATTTCATGATCAATCTCCACTAAAGAATGTTGCCGACCTCGGCGGGGATTGATTTGCAGATGCTATTAAAACATATAAAAGACCTGACCAATCACTTAACTGTGCAAGACAGTCTTTTAAAAAGAATGGTTTAAAGAGAGAACATTCTACATTGACAGTTTCTATCTCCCTTCCAAAGGTAGACCATTCCAATAGAAGAGAATTTGTTTGCCTGATATGTGAAATCTTTCTCAGACAGGGCTACTCTGAAAGGAATAAATCAATCTCCAGTGGAGCAAACGCTTTAAGAGCAGCCCCCATTAAGGATGACAAAGACTTTCTAGTCAAAGTGAACTCCCTTGGATCCCTCTGCCCATCTTGAAATGAAAATTTTGACAAAATCTAAATTAAAACAATGTAAAATTATTACAGGAAGCTTTAATAAAGATACCACTCAGCAGTTTTTACACTCGAAAATTCTGACAGAACTTAGCCTTTACAACAACTTTTGTACAAACAATCATTCAAGACAGAGGATCTATTAAGGAGGAGTCTTTAGTGATAATTCTGGGATAAGTTTTCTTCTATCTCTATAAAATAATATGTTGTGGGTACTCATTAGAAGCACCTCACTGAGGTGCTTCTAATGAGTACCCAAAACATATGTTTTATGTAGAAACAGATAAAACTATCCAATAGGGATAATTATCATGTAATATTCCTCCTCAATGAGTCCTCTGATTATAACTGCATAAATTTATAAATAAATAAATAAATAAATAAATAAATGAAAATAAATAAATAAATAAATAAATAAATAAATAAATAAATAAATAAATAAATTAATGAAAATAAATATAAATAAATAAATAAATAAATAAATAAATAAATAAATAAATAAATAAATAAATAAATAAATAAATAAAAATAAATAAATAAAAAATATGAATTGTATACTAATTACCTGTGAGATTCCAGAGTGCACTGAGAGTGAACTTCAAGGTCATATCTATAGTGTTACTCTCTACTTTCTGTTTCACTAACTGCAGCATTTTCTTCATATACCTGCTCTTAGCACCTAGTAGGGACGTTTTATCTGTTGGTATCTGTAAACATACCAGATGCCTCTAGCAAACAGGGGCCTTCAAACAACTACATATCACAGTTCTAGATAAAGCATTTTTTCTACTCAAAACAACTGATATTTTTCTTATTTCTCCATGAAAACATACATTGTAGGTAGTCATTAAAATGCTTCACTGAGGTGCTTCTGAGTACCCAAAACATATGATTGTGAAGAAATAAGAAACATATACTGAGCAACATAAATTTAGCACGGACTAAGAAAACACAAATATCTTTAAGAGGAAAAAAGTAACAAATGTGAAACATTACCGAAATTCATCTTTAATCCACTGACACTCAATTTCAAATGTAAACAGCCATCTCTTCTACATGGAATTTGTCAGAGACCTCCATATTGGACATTGGGGTCAATTTTAAAGTGCACACACTCATCAATACAGTGTATGCCGGCCGGTCGATGTGATGACAGCCAGGCACCGATGCCTCATGCTGGAAACATGTCTGTTAACTTCTGCCATAGGGATGTTGTTCCACTCTCTATGCAATGCCCTCTCAAGATCACGAACGTTGTTGACGTTATGACGTGACTCTGCTTCCCAAAACGTCCCACATGTGCTCGATGGGAGACAAATCCAGGGATCGTGATGGTCATTCCAACCATTCCAACAACTGAACATTGTTATTGTTTAAAATATCCATTGTGTATCTTGCAGTGTGCGAGCTAGCATTGTCCTATTGGATTATCACTCCTGGACGTTGACGCGTGAAGGGCACAATCACGGGCTGAACGATCTGAGTACAATATCCAGCAGCTATTAGAATTTGCTGAACAGTAATGAAGTCCGTTTTAGTGTTACGCATTATGCCTCCCCACACCATAACACTACCACCACCATATCGGTCCCTTTGGATGACATTCTGTTCATGGTAGCATTCACCTGAACGCCTCCACACATGCGCTCTCCCATCGGCGAAATAACAGTGAAACGAGATTCGTCGGTAAAGAGGATATTGTTCCAATGACTTGATTCCAAAGGCGATGATTTATGGCCCAATTCACCTGATCCTGACGATGGCATCGAGCAAGAGGAATGCCGATGTAAGGTCTTCTCGCCCGGAGCCTTCCTCGATACAGAAGCCGACGAACTGTTTGAGCAGAAATCCTTGTTCTGGTAGCCGCCCGAAGCTGATCAGCAACTTTTCTCGCAGACATGAAGCAGTTCCAGCGTGACGTCATGACGATGTAGCGATCCTCTGCCGCCGACCTTTTCCGCGGTCTACCGGTTCGACGGCGATCCTTTAGCGACCCGACTGCTTCAAACTGAGACCTCAGATGAGAAAAAGTACTGTGGTGAACCCCAATTTGGCGCGTTGCGGCTGTAACCGGCATCCCACCTTCCAGCATCCCCAGAACTCTGTGACGTTGATCTAACGTTAGGCTTCTGCTCTTCCCCATAGCCATTTTTTGGCAATTTTGGGACAGACTTTTTAACCGTGATGTTTAACGAGATTATACCGATATGTTTTGTAAATGTCACTTCGTGCCATGTACACGAAATGGTACATGGTCATGAAACCCATGTGAATGCACCTGCCACATCCCAGACATTAGCCCGATAATGTATGTTTCAATTATTGTACAAAATTGTATTGATGAAAATATTGCCCCCCAAAAATCCCTGCTAAATTTATGTTGCTCAGTACATTCATCATCCCAAAGGCTGACATGGGTGTCTTTGGTTGATATGGGGTATGATATGAAAATTGCCGTATCATAATCTGTTTATCATACGTTTTTCTTTCTGACAAGTTTACCTAGTTGATATCATATCCGGTGTGATAATACTGAGACTGAGCATGGTTAGATGCGGAAGTGACAAGATGATGGCTGATGGATAGTTGCGCGGACGTGTTATATAGAATAATACAGGTCAAATTCAAGCCTGCATACTGCTCCAAATGTGGTAATATGTTTTTTTTTTTGCCCTAGGGACTGATATGGGTCATGTATGTGATATGGCTTTTTTGCCCTAGGGCATGATATGCACTCAGTGGCAGATTGGAATGAGAAATGCTGGGCTTTCTGGGTGAGAAGTATCACATCACCTTGGGTATAGTCAGTCAGTCATTTGTCACCTGCTCTGAGACAGAAGGCAGCACATTTGTACTCGTACCAGCAATGCAGAAACTGGAATATCTGGTCCTATTGAAAGTTTCACTGGTCAGATGAAAGCCGGTTTCTTCTCCATGTGACTGATGGCTGCATATGTGTTAGGAAGCAGGGAAATACTGCTTATTTTCAAAGGCACATCCAGGAAAGGATACCTTTCGGTGAAGGCTCAATAATGGTCTGGGAATGCATTGCATGACTGTAGGCTTGGTCTAATAACTGTGCAAGGGATCCTTACTGGCCAAAAGTTCCAAATGGACATTCTTAAAACTGCTGTTATTTCCCATTTTGATGACCATCCCCTTTTAACAAGACCAGTGTTTATGGATGACAATGCAAGATCTCACATATCACCTGCAGTGATTGAATGTTTACATCAAAACACTATTTCAACACTTCCAAGGCCTGCCCGCAGTCCTGATTCGAACCCTTTTGAACATTTGTGGGAGAACAAAATTTGTGAAATTACTCCTCAATTGCAGACCCTAGCTGAATTTGAGGCTGCATTGCATCAGGAATGGCAGCAAATCCCTCAGCAACAGATATAAGTCCTGATCCAGGGTATGAAAAGGCGTCTTGCTGCTAAATGGTAGTTCAAGAAGATTACACAAAATACTGACTTAAAGGTACTGAAATTCCATAAAATTTCTAATAAACTCCTATGCTCTAATAAATGCCCATTCCCTAATCTGGGCCTGAAATCTGTGATTTTTTAACATTTTTCTCAGAACTACCAACCTCTATTTAATAAACACACACCAGTTAATTTAGAACAAATACCGTATTCGACCTAATTACTGCACATACTACTATAAGCGCACAGTCAAGCAATTTTGTAGTCTTAAGATGACAGGCAGTGTACTTTTTTGTCTACTTCTTTATAAAGGCATATGTTGTGGGTACTCATTTGAATTGCATCAACGTCGATGCAATTCAAATGAGTACCCACAACATATGCGTTTATAAAGAAAATCAGAAAAATTGCATAATCAATATCAAATAAGTCCTTTTCTGATCTTTTTTTTTTTTTATAGTGTACCCTTAGCAGGTACATATTTTAACACGAATGAGTGTTCCCAGTAAAGTTTGAAAAAACCTAAGTGCACAGTGCGGTAATTAGGTCAAATACGGTATTGCTACTACCTCATGCAGTTGGTTTCTGAATCTACTGTTTTAATAATTGAACAGACAAGTCCCTTTTTTCTTTCTTGGTTCAAATAAAAGATATGAACATAGGTTTTCTGGTCCTCCACCAGGTACAACAATTTTCCTAGAGAGGCTGACATGTCTTTTGTAATGCTAGTCTATACTTAACATGTCCTTTATAATGGTATGTACTTCCGATTCCAATATCAATATTGCGGTCACTGGAGGTAACTTGAATATTTTGAAGTTTTTCAAACTATTATTGAACACTGTAGCCTCTAATAAATGCCAACCTCCCTCTCTATGAAAGGTGTGATTCTAATATATGCCCAGGCAATAATTAGAAATTTTACGGTAATTCCCTTGTATAGTGCTAACTTTATAAAACACTTGTGTTCTAATCTGACTTCTTTTGTGGCCTATAGAGCCATACTTGTAACCATGTGCAATTTTTGTCCAAAAAAAAATGCATCCAAATCAGGATTTGCAAGCCTGTAAAAGAGGTAATTTTAACCCATTGTAGTCGGGAGACCCCCGTAAAAGGGTAATTGGCAAACAGTGCAGACCCAGATCAGATGCCGCAACATGCGGCATCTGATCAGGGTTTCCACTGTTTGCAAATAGTTTAGCCATTTTTCTCTAAGAATATGTATTTGTTTGTGTTGAGGTTTTATGGCCCAGTCAACCCAATGGGGTCATGTCGAGCGCAGTCAGTTTACCTAACCACACGTTTACTGGGCAGGCTTAGTCCTCTAAGCGGTTAACCAGTATTGTGCACATTCTTTCGCCAGAAACTGACAACTGCCCTTCTTGTATCAGCGGAAGGGGGAGAATGACCGTAGAAAATATTTCATGATCAATCTCCACGAAAGAATGTTGCCGACCTCGGCGGGGGTTGAACCCGCGACCTCCTGGTCTCCAGTCGGACGGCGCATCCAACTGAGCCACTGAGGCCGGCTAAGAACATGTAAATCTCATAGCTGGACGTACCTAAAATTGGACTCTTCCAATATATGGTTTGGGTGAGTCTATTCAGTATACAATGTGTTAAACTATATTATTGTGATCCCGATTCTTAACATACCCATTTATACATTAATTCAATAGTATTCCAGTTTTGCTTCATAGCTGATTTGTTTATCAAATGGAAATAAAAATGTTTTGTTAAACTGTGGGTGATGCTTAACTGTTTTCCGTATTTATAGATTAAGGTTTCCCTTTTATACTTACCTTAGCAGCTAATATTGAGCAAATGGCCACTGACATTCTGTTCATGGACGAATCATCAAATAAACACAAACATTCCATCACCAGTCTTGCACAGCGATAGCGGTCAAATTTCTGAAAATAGTCAATTACCGCAATAAATGTAAGTATAAAGACTGACAGTTCTCAGCAAACAGTGTAGACCAAGATCAGACACAGGGGAATGTGGCATCTGATCAGAGTTTACACTGTTTGCCACTCAACCAGCAAATTTTAGACACATCAACTTGTAAACTGATTTGTTCAAATTTTAAAACATGTATGGTAAGAAGTTAAGGTGTCCCACTACTAAGAGTAAATATGGTAAATCCACACAGGCATATAGCTTCAGATCAGAGGAGTAATTAGATTCATTTTTTTTTCCTCCTACTCAAAATCAAATGATGCTTATGTAATGTTTTTGTGTGTGTGTGTTTTTTTTGTTTTGTTTTGTTTTATTTTTTTCTTATTTTCTTTATAAAAGCATATGTTGTGGGTACTGATTTGAACTGCATCGACAAGTCGATGCAATTCAAATGGGTACCCACAACATATGCCTTTATAAAGAAGTCGACAAAAAGTACACTAGCTGTAATCTGAAGAATATGGAATTGCTTGACTTTGTCCTTATAGGAGTATGTGTGGTTATAAGGTCAAATATGGTATGTTGTGGACTTTGATCAGAAGTGTCTCCTAGTGGCACTTCTAATGAGTACCTACAGCCTTTTGTGCAGAAGTACCTACAGCCTTTTGTGCAGAAATAAAAAAATGTTTTGTTCTGGTTTTTTTTTGTTGTTTTTTTTTGCCTTTATTTTTTGCTAAAAAATTGTCTGACAAAATCAGCTGACAAACAAGTAATTTTTCTATTGCTTAGTAAGCTGGGTAAAAACTCCAGATAAACATTATGATTTTTTTTTTTTTCTAATTTTTTCCAAGAAAACAGGGTTTGACATTTCAGTCTAACTTATGTAAAACATTAAACCCTATGTTTTAGGATGACAGACACACCTGCAGATCTGCCATGCATGCAGCAAGCTAGCTATTTGGAAGTGGGGTGGGCGGGTGGCGGGGGCACTAATGTGGAATTTGCCCCTGTACCTGCCCCTTAATAAAAAATCCAGTTATGATGATGATGATAATGATGATGATGATGATGATGATGATGATGATGATGATGATAATGATGATATGTTGCAGGGGAAACGGTGAAAACTATCAATTCAACACCCGCTGAATTTGACAAGAGAGTGCTGAAAGTAAATTTTTCTTCTCCCAAAAAACAGAATATATCATCTCCCAAAGAAATGATGATGATTTGGTATTTTTACATCCCTTTCAACATCATTTAAGTCATACTGAGACCATAGGTCTAGATAAGAGAGGGTATCAGGCAAACAGTTTTCTTATTTCTCGACGAAAACATATGTTGTGGGTACTCATTAGAAGTGCCTCAGTGAGGCGCTTCTAATGAGTACCACAACATATGTTTTCGTCGAGAAATAATAAAATTATAGATACGTTTTGGTTGATCAAAAGCTATGCTGAGATAATGGAAAGGTGAAAATGAAAGGCTCTGTGCAATAAAGTGCCATACAGTAATGAGGTGAATTCCATCTCTGGTGGAATTAAAACCTAGGACCTTGTAATCTGAAGTCGGGAGCACACCCGGACGCTTCATCACTCCTAAGGAGAAGATTTGCAAGAAATGTCAAATGATTTCATATCTGTGAAAATAAAAAAGTTTTAAATGATATCTTCTACTATTTAACCCTTAAAATGCCAAGAAAAACTGCATCTGAAAATGTCGTCTGTTTATGTCGTCTGCGGAATATTCTTGCAAACTTTTCAAACCTATTTTTGCATACAGGCAAACAGTGGGGACCCTGATCAGACTGCTCCTAGAGGAGCAGTCTGACCTGAGTCCACACTATTTGCAAAAATGACTTTTAAAATCACAAGCAGATGACAAAGCAGACGACAATTGTTGTGACTGGCAGTTTAAGGGTTCATTACGAAAACATGCCTATATAATTTAGACCCCCTTAAACCCCACTTTTATATAGTAAAACTGGGGTTTACAGGGGTATACATTATTTTTCTTATTTCTGCTCAAAAACATAGATTGTGGGTACTCGTCAGAACCGCCCCGGCAAGGCAGTTCTAACGAGTACCCACAATCTATGTTTTGAGCAGGAATATGAAAAAATATCTGAGTTTTTATCTGAAAATGTTCAGTTTTTGGAGGTAAAATTTTCTATATATTTGAATAGGCGTGTTTTTGTAATGTAACTTAGCAGGTGAGGGAATAACAATGCTCTAGATAAGATACCTTGTTCAACCAACCAACATTTTTCTTACCATATTCGATCTAATTACCGCACATACCCCTATAAGCGCACACTCATGAATTTCTGTAGTCTTCGGATTACAGCCAGTGTACTTTTTATTTACTTTTTTATAAAGGCATATGTTGTGGGTTCTCATTTGAATTGCATCGACTTGTCGATGCAATTCAAATGAGTACCCACAACATATGCCTTTATAAAGAAAATCAGAAAAAAAAATCGCATAATCATCATCAAATAAGTCCTTTTTTGATCTTTTTATAGTGTATCCTTAATAGGTATAGGTACATATTTTATCACATCTGAGTGTTCCCAGTAATTTTGAAACAAGAGGACCATGATGGTCCTATATCGCTCACCTGACCAAACAGATTTGCATATTTACTGTTGAAGTTTCAGCCAAGTTCACTGCTCTAGGATTTTTGTATAAACTTTATAGCACTAACCACCCAAACCCCCCTCCACCACACCCCCGGCCATGCTTTTTTACAAATCTTGATGACTTGAACTGAATCTTAAAAGAGGGTCACCAAAGGAACATTTCTGCCAAGTTATATTGAAATTGGTCCAGTGGTTTAAAATGTTTTATATAGCTATAAAGCCCTACGCCCTAACGGCCATGTTTTTTGACGAATCATGAAAGCTTGAACAAACTTGGTAGAGGGTCACCAAAGGAACATTCCTGCCAAGTTATACTGAAATCTGTTCAGTGGTTTCTGACAAGAAGATTTTTAAAGTTTTCTATTTAGATATATAGGGAAAATAAGCCCCACCCCATGGCAGCCATGTTTTTTGACGAATCATGACTGCTTGTACAATCTTGATAGAGGTTCACCAAAGCAACATTCCAGCCAAGTAATATTGAAATCGGTCATGGGGTATGTGACAATAAGAATTTTAAAATTTTCTACGCAGATATAGACGAAAAATAAGCCCCCCCCCCACTGGGGGCCATGGTTTTTGACATATCATGAAGGCTTGAACAATCTTGGTAGAAGGTCACCAAAGCAACATTCCTGCCAAGTTACATTAAACTCGGTCCAACTGTTTCTTACGAGAAGATTTTTAAAGTTTTCTATATAGATATATAGGGAAAATAAGCCCCGCCCCCTAGCAGCCATGTTTTTTGATGAATCATGACGGCTTGAACAACCTTTGTAGAGAGTCACCAAAGAAACATTCCTGCCAAGTTGTATTGAAATCGGTCCATTGGTTTCTGAAATGAAGATTTTTAAAGTTTTATATCTAGATATATAGGGAAAATAAGCCCTGCCCCCGGCAGCCATGTTTTTTGACAAATCATGATTACTTGAACAATCTTAGTAGAGGGTCACCAAGGAAACATTTCTGCAAAGTTATAATGAAATCGGTTCAGTGGTTTCTGACAAGAAGAGTTTTAAAGTTTTCTATAGATATATAAGGAAAATAAGCCCGGACTCCTGGAGGCCATGTTTGACGGCTTGCACAATCTTGATACAGGGTTACATAAGAAACATTCCTGCAATGTTACATTGAAATCGGTCAAGTCGTTTCTGAAAAGACTATCAAAATTTTCTATATAGATATATAGGAAAATAAGCCCCGCCCCCTAGCGGCAATGTTTTTTGACAAATCATAACAGTTTGAATAATTTTGGTAAAGGGTCACCAAGGAAACATTTCTGTGAAGTTATATTGAAATCAGTCCTGTGGTTTCTGCCGACAAGATTTTTTCAAGTTTTCTATATAGATATATATGGAAAATAAGCCCCGCACCCTCTAGCGGCCATGTTTTTTGATAAATCATGACGGCTTGAACAATCTTGATAGAGGGTCACTAAGGAAACATTTCTGCCAAGTTATATTGAAATCGGTCCAGTCGTTTATGACATGAAGATTTTTAAATAAAGTTTTCTATACAGATATATATGAAAAATTAACCCCGCCCCCTAGCGGCCATGTTTTTAAACGAATCATGGCGGCTTGAACAATCTTGGTAGAGGATCATCAAAGAAATATTACTGCAAAATTATATTGAAATCCGTCCAGTGCTTTATGACAAGAAGATTTTTAAAGTTTTCTATATAGATATATAAGGAAAATAAGCCCCGCCCCCCTGGGGCCATGTTTTTTGACAAATCCAAATGGCTTGAACAATCTTGCAACATTCACCAGAGGAACATTTCTGCAAAATCATATGGAAATCGGTCCAGTGGTTTCGGACAAGAAGATTTTTAAAGTTTTCTATACAGATATATAGTGAAAATAACCCCCGCCCCCTGGCGGCCATGTTTTTTGACAAATCCAAATGGCTTGAACAATCTTGGTACAGGATCACCAAGGGAACATTTCTGCAAAATTATATGGAAATTGGTCCAGTGGTTTTGGACAAGAAGATTTTTAAACTTTTCTATATAGATATATAGGGAAAATAAGCCCCGCCCCCTGGTGGCCATGTTTTTTGACGAATCCAAATGGCTTGTACAATCTTGGTAGAGGATCACCAAAGGAACATTTTTGCAAAATTATATCGAAATCGGTCCAGTGGTTTGGACAAGAAGATTTTGAAAGTTTTCTATATAGATTATATAGGGAAGATAAGCCCCGCCCCCTGGCGGCCATGTTTTTTGATGAATCCAAATGGCTTGAACAATCTTGCAACAGGATCACCAAATGAACATTTTTGCAAAATTATATGGAAATCAGTCCAGTGGTTTCGGACAAGAAGATTTTTAAAGTTTTCTATATAGATATATAGGGAAAATAAGCCCCGCCCCCTGACGGCCATGTTTTTTGACGAATCCAAATGGCTTGGACAATCTTGGTAGAGGATCACCAAAGGAACATTTCTGCAAAATTATATTGAAATTTGGTCCAGTGGTTTCGGACAAGAAGATTTTTAAACTTTTCTATATAGATATATAGGGAAAATAAGCCCTGCCCCCTGGCAGCCATGTTTTTTGACGAATCCAAAAGGCTTGAACAATCTTGGTAGAGGATCACCAAAGGAACATTTTTGCAAAATTTTATTGAAATCGGTCCAGTGGTTTCCGACGAGAAGATTTGAGTTTTTAGTTAAAAAATCTATTTTTAGCTCCTGTGACCTAGATATGCAATGGACCGGAACCATTTGAACAACTTTGAAAGAGGATCAACCAAAAATTATTTGCAAAATTATATCGAAATCGGTCCAGTGGTTTGGACAAGAAGATTTTGAAAGTTTTCTATATAGATTATATAGGGAAGATAAGCCCCGCCCCCTGGCAGCCATGTTTTTTGATGAATCCAAATAGCTTGAACAATCTTGCAACAGGATCACCAAATGAATCCAAATGGCTTGGACAATCTTGGTAGAGGATCACCAAAGGAACATTTCTGCAAAATTATATTGAAATTTGGTCCAGTGGTTTCGGACAAGAAGATTTTTAAACTTTTCTATATAGATATATAGGGAAAATAAGCCCCGCCCCCTGGTGGCCATGTTTTTTGACGAATCCAAATGGCTTGTACAATCTTGGTAGAGGATCACCAAAGGAACATTTTTGCAAAATTATATCGAAATCGGTCCAGTGGTTTGGACAAGAAGATTTTGAAAGTTTTCTATATAGATTATATAGGGAAGATAAGCCCCGCCCCCTGGCGGCCATGTTTTTTGATGAATCCAAATGGCTTGAACAATCTTGCAACAGGATCACCAAATGAACATTTTTGCAAAATTATATGGAAATCAGTCCAGTGGTTTCGGACAAGAAGATTTTTAAAGTTTTCTATATAGATATATAGGGAAAATAAGCCCCGCCCCCTGACAGCCATGTTTTTTGACGAATCCAAATGGCTTGGACAATCTTGGTAGAGGATCACCAAAGGAACATTTCTGCAAAATTATATTGAAATTTGGTCCAGTGGTTTCGGACAAGAAGATTTTTAAACTTTTCTATATAGATATATAGGGAAAATAAGCCCTGCCCCCTGGCGGCCATGTTTTTTGACGAATCCAAAAGGCTTGAACAATCTTGGTAGAGGATCACCAAAGGAACATTTCTGCAAAATTATATTGAAACTGGTCCAGTGGTTTCTGACGAGAAGATTTTTAAAGTTTTCTATATAGATATATAGGGAAAATAAACCCCGCCCCCTGGCGGCCATGTTTTTTGACGAATCCAAATGTCTCGAACAATCTTGGTAGAAGATCACCAAAGAAACATTTCTGCAAAATTATATTGAAATCGGTCCAGTGGTTTCTGACAAGAAGATTTTTAAAGTTTTCTATACAGATATATAGGGAAAATAAGCCCCGCCCCCTGGCGGCCATGTTTTTTGACGAATCCAAATGGCTTGAACAATCTTGGTACAGGATCACCAAAGGAACATTTCTGCAAAATTATATTGAAATTGGTCCAGTGGTTTCAGACAAGAAGATTTTTAAACTTTTCTACATAGATATATAGGGAAAATAAGCCCCGCCCCCTGGCGGCCATGTTTTTTGACGAATCCAAATGGCTTGAACAATCTTGGTAGAGGATCACCAAAGGAGCATTTCTGCAAAATTTTATTGAAATCGGTCCAGTGGTTTCCGACGAGAAGATTTGAGTTTTTAGTTAAAAAATCTATTTTTAGCTCCTGTGACCTAGATATGCAATGGACCGGAACCATTTGAACAACTTTGAAAGAGGATCAACCAAGGATCATTCCTGTGAAATTTGGTCAAAGTCCAATCAATGGTTTAGGAGGAGATGTTGTTTAAAGATTGTGAACGGACGGACGGACAGACGGACGACGACGACGGACGGTGAGTGATCACAATACCTCACCTTGAGCCTTCGGCTCAGGTGACCTAAAAACTAAGCACACAGTGCGGTAATTAGGTCGAATACGGTATTTCTTGGTAAAAACTTATCATGTGATTCATTGAAAGCACCTCACCACGCCCACAACCTGGGTAGAAATAAGAAAAATAGTTATATGGATTGCTCCACAGATCCAGATAAGGTGCTTTTTTTTCACCAAAAAAAGTATTGATATTTTCCTTATTTCTCCATAAAAACATATGTTATGGGTACTCAATAGAATCCCCTAAGCCAGGCGCTTCTAATGAGTACCCACAACATATGTTTTGGTAGAGAAATAAAAAAAAAATATCTGATTACACCTATTACCTGGAACTCTGCTCCTCTAATCCTGAGCTATGGTTAACCCATTTACACATCTGTTGAGTGGACACTTCTACCACAACTCTTTGGACCAGTCTATTTCCAATAGCAGGGTGTCTCATTAGTCTTATTATTACTGTGTTATTTAGAAATTCCTGTTAATATTTTTTATGCAAACAGAGTAGATCCTAATCAGATGCCGCATTCTGCCGCGATTAGATGCCGCATTCTGCCGCATCTGATCTGAGTCTTCACTGTTTAGTGTTTAGCAATCACCCTTTTAGGGGTTTCCTGACTAAAATGGGTAAAGGTCTGAGACTTACCACATCCTGTAATATTCTATCACTACAAAGTGTAAGAAGAGCATTTTTCTGTAACTGTTGATGGTTCGGAAAATTCTCCATGGCAAGTAGCGTGAGGTCAACTATTTCCCTGAGACAAGCTGGGTGCACCTTCATTCCCAGCTCAGCCTTCGACAGGTTGTAAAGGCAGGCAGTGGCTGCCATCTGGACTCCCAGCTGTCTTGGATGGGCCTTCATAGCAGGTAATACTAGCTGTAGGCAGAAGAAAATGAAAATGTTAACCCTTAAACTGCCAATCACCACAATTGTCGTCTGCCTTGTCATCTACTTGTGATTTTAAAAGTCATTTTTGCAAGCAGTGTGGACCCAGATCAGACTGCTCCTCTAGGAGCAGTCTGATCTGGGCCCACACTGTTTGCCTGTATGCAAAAATAGGTTTGAAAAGTTTGCAAGAATATTCAGCAGACGACATAAACAGACGACATTTTCAGATGCCGGTTTTCTTGGCCTTTTAAGGGTTAAGGGGAACCAAAAATTTTAATTTAAATTTTTAAATCCATGACAAAGGCTACTAACAGAGAGTGGGTGACACTATGTAAACTTTGGACTAGTACCTAGTATGAACTGACTACTAAAGTTGATGTTGGACGCTAACCAAAAATTTTATCACTGATTTTTGATATTGTGATCTTTGCCTCAAGATCATTAAGTAGTGTAAGGGATGGTACTGTATAAAACTTAGTTTAATACATGTATCTAGAATCACTCCATGTATCAACTAAATTAAATCCTTAGCTAAGTAGGTATGTGTCCCTATAACCTTAAACTAAAAACTTTGAACACTGAATTACGAATTTTTGATCTTGACCTTAAGGTCAATGTGGGGTGGGGATTGTACCTACCATGTAAACTTTACACCAGTATCTAACACCATTTCAAGTATCAACTAAATGAATTCAGTAGTTAAGGAGATACAAGTTTTCAGAAACTATAACCATAAATTTCAACGTCGAGTATGGAAAGATCCAAACAACAACATGGACACAGATGCCATGGTTACTAATAGCTACAGACAAGCTAGGGTATCCACACAGTATTTTTCTTATGAAAACATATGTTGTGGGTACTCATTAGAAGTGCCTTGCTGAGGCACTTCTAATGAGTACCCACAACATATTATTTCAAGGAGAAATAAGAAAAATATCAGCACTTTTCCGTTGAAAAAAATGCCTTATCTGGGGCTATGGTTTCTGCTGTAGCACTTCCAGTACTTTTGTATGGGACAGCAAGAAAGGAGCCCTTATGCGATATGCCAGCAAACAAGGCCTAAACTAGTCTGCATGTTACTAGTCGGTACTAATCTGGTCGAAATCTTCCTTACCTCCTTACTGAACCACTGTATACTTGCTGTAGAAAAGAGACAGCTCTAATCTGACTGCAGACCTACAGGCTGATCTAGGCTTTTGCTGTTCACTTACGACATAAGGGTCCTTTAATTGCTTAGCAATTAAAGGACCCTTATGTCGTAAGTGAACAGCAAAAGAATGCTTATCATACATGTATGTTTTTATAGGGACTGGATAAACCTGATTCATGTTCAGCCATTTTTACAAGGGAGACAACTTTTTTGTTTGTGTTGAGGTTTTACAGCCCTGTCAACCCGATGGGGTCATGTCAAGTGCGGTCAATTTACCTAACCACACGTTTACTGGGCAGGCTTAGTCAGCAAAAGGGAATGATTGTAGAAAATATTTCATAATTAATCTCCATGAAGGAATGTTGCTGCAAAAAATGTTAATTGGTTGATCACCAGTCAGACGCTCATCCAACTGAGCCACTGAGGCCGGCAACATACATTTTTTTGACTTCCTGTTTGCTTTCCTGAGCAACATACCCGAGAGCTTCAGATAAGAGGGGTATCCACATATTTTTTTTTCTTATTTCTCCATGAAAACATATTGTGTAGTGGGTACTCATTAGAAGCGCCATTGTGAGGCGCTTCTAATAAATATCACATCAAATGTTTCTAATGGGAAATAAGAAAAATATCACCACTTTTTGGTTAAAAGAAAACAAAAGTGCCTTATCTGGAGTTATGATAGTGATACCCTTTTAAAATGGCGAAAGAATTACCTTTTCAGAAGGGGGGGGGGGGGAAACAGTTTGCAAGAGTTGCCTCCCCTGAAAGTTTATCCCTTCCGCCTCACATTCAGCACACTATGGGCAAATTTTGCAGATGACAAAGCAATGGTATTTTCATTATTTTCCAAATAAATAGGCTTTGACATTTCATGCAAATTGTCTCCTAATGTTAAAGCCTGTTTTTTGGGGGGAAAATAGGAAAAATATTTCAAAAATTTGTCTGCTAAAATTTTTACCCAGCATGCTTAGCATTAAAATGTACTAAGAAAATATCTGGTTTGAAATTCCTCTTATGACCTCTTTGAAAATTGAAGTGATAATTAACCCTTGTCCTGCTGAATAAATTAAGATGCCCCGCCCACTTCTAATTTAAAGCCAATCAGATGACTTAATCCAGATTGTTGCTATTAATTCACATACTTAATGGCAAACAGTGCAGATCCAGATCAGTTGGCTTCTTCAGAACTGATCTGGTTCTACACTGTTTGCAAAGGCTGGGTATTTCCAAGTTCAGCAGGACAAGGGTTAAGATCTCTTCCTTGTATATTATGTATTAGTAATATAACAAAACCTACAGTGTTGAAATATCTGTGAGCAACTTACTCTCAACTTCAAATGGGCTCCAGACAGGAGGGTTGTTACATAATTTCAAAGCTCCAGATAAATACTTTTTTCCACAAAAAGATACTGGTAATTTTCTTATTTCTCCATGAAACATCATGTGAGTACTCATTAGAAGTACCTCATTTATCTTGCATTATCCTTTTTCACATATCTTCAATCATCAATATAGCAAAAGAATGGTTAGGGTTCATTTACACATGAACAGCTCTATAAGCCTTTTTTCCAACCAAAACATACATGTATCGATATTTTTATCATTTGTCACCAAACTAGAGCAAGTGAACATCCCCAGCCAGCACAAAATTTCTAAATCTATGTCTGGACCTCTAGATCACAGGCCCCAACCTAGGCCCAACAAGTAGGGAGAAGTGACTTCTCCCTCCAGCCCAAATAGGGAGAAGTGGAGGACCAGAGGGAGAAGTGACTATGACTGTTCATGTAAAATGGTGGATGATGCAATATTATGAAGGAAAAAAAATCAAAAACTGATTTATTGCTTTATTAAAACCTTAAACATTTTAAAACTATCTATCTAGATATTAGGTAAAGAACATGTAACTTTTCATTATTTGATTCAGCTCTTTGGGGAATGGTTATTTTTTTTCTCACACAGCTCCAGAAAAATGGAGATAATTCAGTAATAATTTTCTGTGATTCTCTTTAAAAATACACATTGTGGGTACTCATAATTAGAACTGACTTGAACTGATTCTAACAGGTACTCACAACATATTTTTATAAAGTAATAAAAACTGTCCCTAAATTGTCACCATTTCCCCTTGTTTAACCCTTGTCCTGCTGAACCCAGATATACCCTGCCTTTGCAAACAGTTTAGATCCAGATCAGGAAGCCAACTGATCTGGATCTGCACTATTTGCCATTAAGTATGTAAATTTATAGCAACATTCATGATCAAGTAATCTCATTGGCTGAAAATTGTAAGTGGGAGTGGCATCTTAATTTATTCAGCAGGACAAGGGTTATGAGTAAGATACTGCAGTTTCTTTGCTCCTAAACCATATACACATCATTCCAGAAAAAATCCAGAAAAAATGGATATAATTCATTAATAATTTTCTGTGATTCTCTTTAAAAATATACATTGTGGGTACTCATAAATAGAACTGACTTGAAACGATTCTAACAGGTACTCACAACATGTTTTTATAGAGAAATAATAAAAATTATCCCTAAATTGTCACCATTTCCCCTTGTTATTAAGAGTTAAAATGCTGCTGTTTCTTTGTTTCTAAACCAACACAACATTCCCCAACATCTAAATGAATTTTACATGATCGCCCCTACCCAGCAGGGCTCCCCTACAACGAGAAATGGTACACGCCTCATGTAAAATTCAATTAAATATGGGTGAATGTTTATCATCTGCTTATGATCAACACCTATCACTGAAGCTGGAATTCATAAAATGAAAAGTGAAATAAATTATCAGTACACATGAAGAACTCTCCCTACACCATCTATTAATCGGTACGTTAATCCGCTAATCACCACACATGATGAACTCTCCCTACACCATCTATTAATCGGTACGTTAATCCGCTAATCACCACAATCTGACATAACAATCTGCATCCAAAGAGTCGCTGCCGAAAGAGATCAAAGAGTTTTTAGTTGATTGTACTGTTGTTTGAGTGCAGAACCGTGTCATCAGGCAATCTTTTTGACGGTTATTGACACATTGGCCCCGCCCACTAAACGGTAAAATTGTCACCCTTACATTGTCCACGTGGTGCTTTCGGCCAATTGTTTTGGTCAGTTATCATCACGGGTGATTGCATGGTATCCATTGTGGGTCACTGATGACATCAACACTAGTGATTACTGGATTAATCAAAGGAATATGGACGGTTATGGATAATTACCAATCAAGGTAATTATATCATGTTTTTGTAAACAACTAGTTGTTGTAGGTGTATCGCCGTTAGCGATCATTCAAGCAACAGTGTTTGTCAGTGTCTGCTGTAAACAAGCAAAAAATTGACTCACCGGCGCAAGCAAAACCGAAAGTACGTTTCGAAAATCGCCGAAAAACAGGGAGAAGTCGTCTTCTCCTTCCCGGACCGATAGGGCGAAGTCATAAGAATTCCGGCGACTTCTTCGCTCCAATCGCCCCCTTGGTGGAGGCCTGGATCACTAAGGGACCAGGACAGGAACCTATCAAATCTTTGGATCAGTATCGACATGACAGCAAGTATGAACTGAATCAAGAGTTGAAGATATAATCTCTTAGAAACTTTAACCAAATGACAGACGAAGGGTTATAGACAGACGGACAGACAAACAGCATGATAAAAGCTATATACAGGGTTTTCCCTGACTCGCATTTGGCAGTATTTTACTCCCAAAATCATGTTCTGGACTCCCAAAATTAAGGGATAAGAGTCCTGATGGATGCATTTATCATCAGTGTAAACTTGATTTTATTTATTTTGGGCTTTGAATTTTGATTTGTTTTGTACCTAAAGGACAAGAAGTATAACTATTTGGGAAACAGTTAATTTTTTAAAACAATAAACACCTAAATCTTATTTATGGACCACTTAACTCAAGATCAATGAGTCACTGGGACCCTCGGTTTCAAACCCTGAGGGAAAGCCCTGCTATATACATGTATATATATATATATATATATATATATATATATATATATATATATATACCCCATGGCATACTTTTTTATTCTCAGTTATAAACATATGTTGCTGGCAACATGGTACGCCCAAGGCAGTTTAAATGAGTATACCCATCTGGCAACACAAATATTACCATATTTGACCTAATTCCTGCACTCTGCCATAATATTTTTCAAAATAACCAAATAAAAAAAAGTGTAAAATATCCATCTTAGGACACGCTTTAGAAAAAGATCAACGAATGTAGGAAAGAAATTCATTATTTATTGATGCTCATATGATACTGTTTTTCTGATTTTCTTTGTAAAAGCATACATGTATGTTGTGGGTACTCATTTCAATTGCCTCTACTTGCTGAGGCAATTCAAATGAGTACCAACCTATATTTTCATAAAGAAGCAGATAAAAATACATTGCTGTAATCTGAAGACTACAAAATGCTTGATTGTGCACTTATAGGGGTAATTAAATCTTACATGCCATATCTCACACTGTGAGCTAAAATCTCACAGAATCTTGCCCATCTGGAAGGCAATTCGCACAAGAAAATTAAAACCTCACAGAATTTTCAGACCATTCTACAACAGATTCTATGAAGAAATAAACATAAATCATACACTGTTTTGGTTTTCACAAGCTTCTTACATGAAAAAAAAAAAAAAAGACTTCAGACTATATTGGGGAAGCTCCAAAGAGCAGATGTTTGAGAAAATCTCACAGAATTTGTCAAATCTCCCTTAAAATTTTGCCTTATCTCACAGATTTTAGTCCACAGCTTAATGAGTACCCACAACATACAGTCGACTCTCGTTATCTCAAATTCCAAGGGTCTCTCTGAAAAACTTCGAGATATCCGTACTTTGACATATCAGATTTACAGAATTGAGAAAAAAGTTATTCGAACAGCCACATTTAACAAATTTATATGTAACTGGACTCTTGAAGTTAGAGATATAGCGAAAATATTGTGGAAAAGAGTAGAAATTGCTCCTGAGGAGCAATTTCTCCTCTTTTCCACAATATTTTTCATCTGTTGTTAGATTTTCATGTTTAGGCAGGGACAAGATTTTTACTTCGAGATAAGCGGTTATTCGAGATAAGCGAGGTCGAGATAATGAGAGGCAACTGTATGTTTTTGTGAAGAAATAAGAAGAATATTTCGGAATCCCTGACACCCCTTCTTATGTAGTGCTATGATTATTTATCTGACTACCCTCTCTAGCTATGTGAATTGTCAGAACTCATCTACATAGCAAAAGGCGCTTTTTTCACCCGAAAAATGCTGATATCTTTCTTATTTCTCCACAAAAACATATGTTGTGGGTACTCATTAGAAGCGCCTCGGCAAGGCGCTTCTAATGAGTACCCACAACATATGTTTATGTCGAGAAATAAGAAAAATATTATGTGGATACCCCCTCTTATCTGTAGCTATGCATCTACCTGTATAATGTCTTCTCGGGGGTCAAAGATTTCCTGGGTCAAACTGAACAATGTATATAAAGACTTCTGCATGTAAAGTGGCCGAGCTATGTATCTTCGTAATGCTTCTTTTACCTGTTTCTCATTGGCATCACCTGTCACCTGCAAGCAAGAAAAACAAATGTTCCTCACATAACTCCAGATAAGAGGGGTATCCATATTAATATTTTTCTTATTTCTTCACGAAAATGTATGTTTGTGTACTTAATAGCGATGCCTCAGTGAGGTCTTTACTATTCACTGTATTTACCCTAAACCCAGCGGGCACATGACGTAAATACAACGTCGCCTCAACGTCATGACGTTGCATCGACGTTCAGGCGACGTTGTATTTACCTCATGTGCCTGCCGGGAATATCTTGGCAGATATGCCATAGCTCTTGATAAGCTGCGTTTGTCCCCCAAAATGTATCTATATTTTTCTTATTGCTTGACGAAAACATATGTTGTGTGTACTCATTAGAAGCGCCCACAACATATGTTTTTATCGAGTATTAAGAAAACTGTTTTCCTGATACCCACTCTTTATCTAGACCTATGTATGCACATGCTAACAGTAAAGATCCAGATCAAAATCAGCTTATATTTCTTCACACTTCCAGATACTTGAAAGCATTTACTCCAAATATTGGGACACCTTAATTCCTTACCATACTGAGTCTTGTCCTAAAATTTGACAAGCCCCTTTTACTACCCAGTGATGACATAGCTACAGATACGAGGGGGTATCCACATAATATTTTTCTTATTTCTCGACGAATACATATGTTGTGGGTAGTCATTAGAAGTGCCTCGCTGAGGCACTTCTAATGACTACCCACAACAAATATTTTCGTTAAGAAATAAATAAGAATATCAGCATTTTTGGGATGAAAACAGTGCCTTATCTGTTGCTATGAATGAGTCTTAAAGCTGCTGGATGAAAGGCATACAGTGTAGACCCTGGTCAGAAGCCATATTATGTGGTGTCTGGTCTGAGTCAATACAATTTGCTGAAGGTCTGGGCCCAGTTGTTCAAAGCGTCGTTAGCTTAACGAGCTCGTTAAGGGTCATTTTGTTAACTGTTTTAGCGGATTCAATATACGATATTCTGATATTTTTTGCTGAAAAAATGTGCAGCAAAAAATTTCAGCGTATCTGCGTATCCCTCGATGTAAATTTTAATGAATTGTTAACTAACGATGTCGTTAGCTTTGAACAACTGGGCCCTGTTTGTTGTCCAGTTCTCCATAAAAACATACAGCAAATGTTTGAAAATTTTGTACACTACTGACTAAAGTTTCTGACAAAATGGCATGTGCAAACAGTTCTGATCCAGATCAGACTGAAGGAGTTGTCTGATCAGGCATTTTACTGTTTGAAATTTCATTAAGTATTTTAAGAAGTAACTACATAAAAAGCAAAATTTAGACCAAAAACGTATGTAATAAAGTGGTCTAAATTTTAGGGCATTTACCCTATGTTGTGGGTACACATTAGAAGTGCCGTATCGAGGCACTTCTTTTAACCCTTAAAGCGCCAAGAAAAACTGCATCTGAAAATATTGTCTATTTATGTCGTCTGCTGAGTATTCTTGCAGACTTTTCAAACCTACTTTTGCATATAGGCAAACAGTGTGGACCCAGATCAGACTGCTCCTAAAGGAGCAGTCTGATCTGGGTCCACATTGTTTGCAAAAATGACTTTTAAAATCACAAGCAGATGACAAAGCAGACGACAATTGTTGTGATTAGCGCTTTAAGGGTTAAGTACCAATAACATATATATGTTCTTTAATATAGAGAAATAAAAAAAAATGTCCTAGAATTATTACCAAATATGCCTACTGAACAAGTTCTTTGTGCTTGCAAACTGTACTCTGACATTTTTGCATAAAAACACATCTTATGTACATGTGTGCTCACTGGAATCTCCTCAGACTGACATGATTTGGGATGTTTGTCTCATGCTCAGTAAAAACAAAACAGAATCACTTTTCAACTTACCAGAAGATCTTCACTATAATTTGGACATTCTTGGCTTTTGAATATTTCATTCTTGCATGCCTGTGTCAGGGCCAGTCCAAGAAACCGTAGCCGGTGACTTTTGATAAATTCTCTGTGAAAAAAATCAAACAAAAAAAAAACAAAACAACAAAAATCATTGATTTATGTCAGTTAAACAAGAACCTTACACAGAACTTACCTTTTAAACATAATTTACCCAATTACCAGATATACCCCTATAAGTGCACAGTTGCAATTTCAAAGGCATCAGCTTGAGCATTTTTGTACTTCATTATAAAAGCATATGTTATGGGTACTCATTTGAATTCCTTGATTTGTTGAGGCAATTCAAATGAGTACCCACAACATATGCTTTTGTAAAGGAAATTATAAAAACAAATTACATCAGCATCCTCTGCTAATCTTTCTTTAAAGTGTGCCCTTATAAGTTATTGGTAGATATTTTACTACAAGTTTTACTACTTTTGAAAAACGTAAGCACACAGTGTGGTAATTAGGTTGAATATGGTACATGTCATCTATTTGACTAAGTTTTTTGAGGTTTTGTGGCCAGTCAACCCATTAGGTTCATATTGAGCCTGCAAGTTTTTTTGATTGAGTTGGGGTTTAACGACACGTCAACCCTTGTGGGTTATTTTGTGTCGTCTCCCAGAGAAAGGGAGAAAAGAGACAGAAGAGATAGCAGAAGAGATGAAAGAGAGGGACAGGGAAGAAAGAGGAACAGGAATGAAAGTGAAGAAACAGAAGAAATAAAAACATCACCTCCCTACCCTTACCTGCTACAAGGATAGCAGGCTTTGCCCAACTATAAGCCAATATCAGCTGGACACCCCGGTGACAAAAGATACATGACACCTTCACACCACCCAACCACCCACACCTGCAAGTTTACCTAACCACATTTTTCCAGTGTACTGGTTTATCTTGCACCCTGGGCAGCTTGCCCCCTGGGGGTGAAGCTGCCGCTTGCCCCCCTGGGGGTGAAGATACCCTGGGTATCTTGCCTCCCACTCTGGGCAGCTTGCCCCTGGGGTGAAGCTGCCTCTGGGCAGCTTGCCCCCAGGGGCTGAAGATACCCTGGCCTGGGCAGCTTGCCCCAAACCCCCAGAAAACCTGACAGAACGGAATGCAGAAAGATTTTATTTTTTAAAAATAAAAATCCTTACAGTAGAAACATGGGAAAACTGATTTTTACATGTATGTGCATATGCATCTTTTTCCTGATAGGAGGATATTGAGGGCAGCTTGACCCCCATCTCAAGAAAATCTTACACAACTTAATTCAGTAAGTTTTTTTTTCTATTAAATAAAAATCTTTATAAAGAAACATGGCAAAACTGACTTTTTTTTTGTACATATGCATCTTTTACTGGATTGGAGGAAATTGAGAGCCTTAAGCTTGCACCTATGCCATAAAACCTGACAGACGCCATTCAAAATGATAGTTTATCACTTAATAGACTTTCCTATTGAACAGTCATTTGAATATTCATAATATCGACCATTAACCATGTTTCTCTAAACAGGAAGGGATTAGGGCTAAGATACCGTGGCCTGGGCAGCTTGCCCCACGGGGGTGAAGATACCCTGGCTTGGGCAGCTTGCCCCCCACCTCAAGAAAATCTTACACAACTTAATTCAGTAAGTTTTTTTCTTCTTTTAAATAAAAAGCCTTATAACAAAAACATGGAAAAACTGACTTTTTATGTATATAAGTATCTTTTACTGGATAGGAGGAAACTGAGAGCCTTAGAAGCTTGCACCTATGCCAGAAAACCTGACAGACTCCTTTCAAAAAGATAGTTTATCACTTGATAGACTTTCCTATTGAAGAGTCATTTGAATATTCATAATAGCGACCATTAACCATTTTTCTCTGAACAGGAAGGGGTGGGGGGTAAGATACCGTGGCCTGGGCAGCTTGCCCCCACCCCCCCACCACCCGGAGGTGAAGATACCCTGGCTTGGGCAGCTTGACCCTCGCCTCAAGAAAATCTTACATAACTTTGTTCAGTAAGTTTTTTCTTCTTTTAAATAAAAATCCTAATAACAAAAACATGGCAAAACTGATTTTATATTTACTTTTAACATGATTCTTATACTGGATAGGAGGAAATTGAGAGCCTTAGCTTGCACCTATGCCAGAAAACCTGACAGACTCCTTTCAAAATGATAGTTTATCACTTAATAGACTTTCCTATTGAACAGTCATTTGAATATTCATAATATAGACCATTAACCATTTTTCTCTAAACAGGAAGGGGTGGGGGTAAGATACCGTGGCCTGGGCAGCTTGCCCCCCGCCTCAAGAAAATCTTACACAACTTAATTCAGTAAGTTTTTTCTTCTTTTTAATAAAACTCTTTATAACAAAAACATGGCAAAACTTTTTATTTACATGCATCTTTTACTGGATAGGAGGAAATTGAGAGCCTTAGAAGCTTGCACCTATGCCAGAAAACCTGACAGACTCCTTTCAAAAAGATAGTTTATCACTTAATAGACTTTCCTATCAATTTCCTCCTATCCAGTAAAAGATGCATATGTACAAAAATAAATCAGTTTTGCCATGTTTGTTTATAAAGATTTTTATTTAATGGAAAAAAAAAACTTACTGAATTAAGTTGTGTAAGATTTTCTTGAGGTGGGGGTCAAGCTGCTCTCAATTTCCTCCTATCAGAAAAAGATGCGTATGCACATACATGTAAAAATCAGTTTTCCCCTGTTTCTACTATAAGGATTTTTATTTCAAAAAAATAAAATCTTTCTGCATTAAGTTCTGTCAGGTTTTCTGGGGGTGGGGGGCAAGCTGCCCAGGCCAGGATATCTTCACCCCCGGGGGGCAAGCTGCCCAGAGGCAGCTTCACTCCCGGGGGGCAAGCTGCCCAGGGTGCAAGATAAACCAGTACACCGGCTCCAAATATGGAATCATGATTCTGGTTTTTGTCTTTGTTTGTTCGAGTTTGTTTAAAAACATGTCAATCCCTGTGGTCATTTGTATCAGCTCCCAGAGAAAGAAAAAATGTATAGAAAATTAAGTAGATGAGAGAGCAAAATATCATGGAGACATTATTTCTGCCTGAAAACATATGTTACAATGTATGTGCTACTTATCTGAACGGTAGCACATCAGCAAGACACTTCTAATAAGTATCAACCATGGCAACAGACAAGGCACTTTTTTCATCCGAAAAATGCTGGTATCTTTCTTATTTCTCGACGAAAACATGTTGTGGGTACTCATTAGAAGCGCCTCGCCGAGGCGCTTCTAATGGGTACCCACAACATATGTTTTCGTCAAGAAGTAAGAAAAATAATATGTGGATACCCCCTCTTATCTGTAGCTATGATCAACAATATATTTTCATAGAGAAAAAAGAAAAAAGTTAATACTTTTGGCTGAAAAAACATGTCACCTTATCTAGAGGTACGTAGAACTTTCTTCCTGTTTTTAATGTTTAGCATGTTGGGTAAAATTTTCGACAGAAGACATACATTGTACTGAAATATTTTTCTTATTTCCCCCAGAAAATAGGATTTGACATTTCATGTGAATTGTTTCCATTGGAGATAATTTGCATGAAATGTCAAAACCTGTTTTCTGGAAAAAAACAAAACAAATACCATAAATTTGTCATCTGCCAATTTGGCCCAGAGAGTGGTAAAGGTTAACTAACTTCATTAGCAGCACTAGAAATAAAGACCGAAGAGCAGGTGTTGGGCTGTTGATTAGCAGTGCACAATAAGATACAAATGTATGTTGTCTTGCACACAACAATCAAAATTCACAGCTACAGATAAGAGGGGGTATCCGCATAATATTTTTCTTATTTCTCGACAAATACATATGTTGTGGGTACTCATTATTAGCACCTCTTCTAATGAGTACCCACAACATATTATGTTTTTATTGAGAAATAAGAAAGATATCAGCATTTTTCAGATGAAAAAAGCGCCTTATCTGTTGCTATTAAAATTATCACATAGCCTGAAACTAAGCAGATAGCCAAAGTAACATATAATACACTGGAACCTCTTTATAACCCTTGTCCTGCTGAATAAATTAAGATGCCATGCCCACTCCTAATTTTCAGCCAGTCAGATTGCTTGACCCAGTTGTTGAAACAATTTCACATTATAAATGACAGTGCAGATCCAGATCAGTTGGCTTCTTCTGATCTGGATCTATGTGTACACTATTTGCAAAGGCAAAATGAACCCAAAAAGGGTTCAAACATATGTAAAGATTTAAATTGTAGCCTTTATAGTAGTCATATACAAGTAGATATTTACATTTAAATTTATCCTTAAGGTAGGTACATACAAGTATACATTCAAATTTTAGCCCTAAAAAGTAGTCAAATACATGTATTTGTTTGTGTTGAGGTTTTACGGCCCAGTCAACCCAATGGGGTCATGTCAAGCGCGGTCAGTTTACCTAACCACACATTCACTGGGCAGGCTTAGTCCTCTAAGCGGTTAACCAGTATTGTGCACATTCTTTCGCCAGAAACTGACAACTGCCCTTCTTGAATCAGCGGAAGTGAGAGAATGACCGTAGAAAATATTTCATGATCAATCTCCACGAAAGAATGTTGCCGACCTCGACGGGGGTTGAACCCGCGACCTCCTGGTCTCCAGTCGGACGGCGCATCCAACTGAGTCACCGAGGCCGGCACAAAAACATGTAGCCTATCACAATTTTTAGGTTAGTCAAAGTCATTTTACATTATGAAAACATGCCTATATACTTTTGACCCCTTAAACCCCACTTTTATATAATAAAACTGGGGTTTATAGGGGTATACATTATTTTTCTTATTTCTGCTCGAAAACATAGATTGTGGGTACTTGTTAGAACTGCCTCGACGAGGCGGTTCTAACGAGTACCCACAATCTATGTTTTTGAGCAGATGTATGAAAAATATCAGAGTTTTTCATCTAAAAATTGTCAGTTTTTTGGAGGTGAAATTTACAATATATTTGAATAGGCGTGTTTTCGTAATGGCCCTTAAGGTTGTCATATACCTGTAGACATACAACCTTTGGCCCTTTAGTTAGTCATATACAAATAAAAATGTAAAACAATAATACCCTGCCATTATCATGTTGAGGACAGAAAACTGTCAAAATTTGACGAAATTTGCGAATGAGCAATCCCAAACTAGATCTCCCCAATATCAATGCACTATCAAATTTGGTGAAAATCCTTGAGATTTACTCAAGTTATTGTCCTGAAACTAAAATATGAATGTGTTGTAGGCAGATTACTCTGTCAAAAATTGATGAAATTTACCCATTACAAATTCCAAAGCAGATCTCCACAGTATCAAAGCATATACCAAGTTTGGTGAAAATCCATTGATATTTACTAACATTATCATCCGTAAATGAAAATACGGATGTGTGTTAAAAATTGACGAAATTTGTCCATCAGCAATCCCAAACCAGATCTCAACAATATCAATGCACATACTAAGTCTGGTGAAAATCAGTTGATATTTACTAAAGTTATCATCCAGAAATGAAAATATGGACTTGTCAAAGGCAGATAACTCTCTCAACATTTTATGTAATTTGCCCATTAGCAATCCCATACCAGTCCTCTACAATATCAATCCACACACAAAGTTTGATGAAATTGACATTTACTCAAGTTATTGTCTGGAAACAAAATACGGATGGACAGCTGGACACATGGACAACCAACGTGATACCATAATAACCTGCCAATATCGTGTGGCGGGGTATAAACATGTACATGTACATGCAGACATTTGAGCATGGATGCGCAGGCTGATTTGATTCAATGGGCACACATGCCAGAAGGTATATTTTCTCATGTAGCTGCACAATACTTACAATAATATATCTTCTTTTTCTATCTCTTTTCCAGAAATATCCAAGGAGGTGAGTTGAGGTAGGCAGTGGGTCCGTGATAGTAAATCCATTACTTGCATTTTAGAGGGTAAATTATTGGACATCATAGACTGTACGTTGTTTTGAAAGGCATCATCCGAGATGTCTAAATGAACAAGCCTAGTTAAGTCAAAGATCACAGAGAACATATCACTAGCCTGTGCTGCACGCAAATTATACATCGACAAGTATTTTAATCTCTCCTTGCACTTCCTCAGTGCTGAAATGTCATCAATAGGTGTGGATGAAATGTCTAGTTTTTCTAAGCTGGGTAAATCTTCTGCTATAATTTCCAGGCCATGTTTATTAAATTCTGTGAAACTGACATTCAAACTCTGTAAGTTTCTAAGTTTGGACAATGATACAACAACACAGAATTTTGTACTGTTTAAAAATGTGCTATTACTAACATTAAGTGAACGAAGATTGGTTGTTGTCCATTCTCCCAAGCACCCAATAACATCGTTAACAGTTATGCTTTTCAGGCCTGTTATTTCTAGATCTGATATTCTGTGTGTCTTCAGGGTTCTTAAGCCTTTAGTTGTCAACTGGGCATCTTTGATACAGACCCGTTTTAAATTCATCACATTAGGGTCAAACAACATCAGTGTTTCATCGTTCATTTTACCCTTCTCACACAAACTTGTGAGTAATGACTCAGACAAATTGCCATGGAAATAGACATCCTGTTCCTTAAATGTTAATTTTGGCTGTCCAATTTCTGTGACAGAGGAATCACATAAAGCCTCTAGGTTGTCACAGATGAAATCAACACAGCAGCTCTGTAAACTGACTGGCGTATCATACATGTTGATGGGTAATCTTGCCTCTTACTGTTTTTATAACAAATGTATCACTGAAAAAGATAAGAAAAAGATCTAGGTTATTTGAGTTCAGGTTTAACATCCTAGGTTTCATTATGAAATCAGGCCTATTCAAATATATTGAAATTTTCACCACCAAAAACAGCAAATTTTCAGATAAAAATTCTGATATCTTTTCATATTTCTGCTAAAAATATAGATTGTAAGTACCCCTTAGAACCACCTAGCCACCTCAACTCACTGAGGTGGTTCTTATGAGTACCCACAATCTATGTTTTTGAGCAGAAATAAATAAAATAATGTATACCCTGTTAAACCCCAGTTTTACTATAAAAGTGGGGTTTAAGGGGGTCAAAATTATATACGATCAGTTGGCTTCTGGCTGACAATTAAAAGTGGGAGTGGCGGGGGCTAACATATCTTTAACCATGATTCCGTAAAAGAATTTATCATCAAAAACTTACTTTGATTTTACAAAAATCAATTAGAATACAGCTAGACTGGCTGGTTTTCAGTCAGGGTTCCCAAGTGCTGCGTTTTGAATCTGAGGTAAATTTGCTTTATATTTTCTTAAAGCTCCATATTCCTCAAAAATAGACATTTTTTATCCGAGAAAGGTTTAATAAATTGATATAGTATTAATACAATCATAATATGATTGTATTAATACTATACCAATTTATTAAACCAAAATGTGGCATCTGACAGCCTGTAAAATTTAAGCTACAATGTAGTCTCTTGTTTTTAAACTGGATAAAAAATGAAATGATTTTAATAGCATCTCTGACATTAATTCTGAGAGATGATAAAAATCATTTCATTTCAAGAAAGAGAATTGACTTTTTATCATATCTCTGAATTAATGTTTCCAACGTATGATAAAAAATAAGCCAAACAGAGCAGATCAGTGCAGTTTATTTCAAAGGATGCAGTCACATCTCGGCCAAGGATAAAATAAAAGCTGTTTAACACAGGACCCCTTTACCACTGGTATTCTAAAATGATCAAATGTTCCGTAAGAGAAGTCAATATACTTTAAGATTCCATTACAAAAATAAATAAATAGATGATTCACCGACCGTAATGTGACTTGGAAAAAAAAAAAAAAAGAGGCCCATGGGCCACAACGCTCACCTGAGTTAACTGCTGTAAGTTAATCAGGTCATTTACTCATCATTCCCTATTAGCCTGTCAAGTTTCAAAGCAATCGCTTAAACAGTTTTTGAGATATCTTGCTTACAGGGTTAAAATGCTGAAATTTTCAAAAGGTCATAAGTAAAACCAGTTTAAACCCCAGGGGCTTGATCAGCAGGATTTATGTAGGGGACCACTAAACATTGCTACATACTAAATACATAAGCTGTCGGCCTGATGGTTTCTGAGAAGGAGATCTTTTAAGTTTTTCCCATTATAAGTCTGCCCTGGAGCATGGCCAATTTGGACCCCAGGAACATGGTTGGCAGGATTTATGTAGGGGACCACTAAACATTGCTACATACTAAATATATGAGCTTTGGGCCTCATGGTTTCAGAGAAGATTTTTTTAAGGTTTTCCCCATTAAAAGTCTATGGGAGCTAATGACCCTGGGGACATGGCCAATTTAGACCCCAAGGGCTTCATTGGGAGGATTTATGTAGGGGACCACTAAACATTGCTACATACTAAATATTTAAGTTGTGGGCCTCCTAGTTTCAGAGAAAAAGATTCTTTGAATTTTTTTTTTCAATATAAGTCCATGGGAGCTAATGAACCCCTGAGAAGTGGGCAATTTGGACCCCAGGAGCATGGCTGGAAGAATTAATGTAGAAGACCACCAAACATTGCTACATACTAAATCTGTAAGCTCTGGGCCCCATAGTTTCAGAGAAGAAGAGTTCTGAAGGTTCTTTAGCTACACGGTTCTATATAAACTTATGACCCCTTGGGTGTGGCCAGTTTGGACCCCAGGGGCTTGATGTGGGACCACTACACGCTGCTACATACTAAATATATGAGCTGTGGGCCTCATGGCTTCAGAGAAGACCTTTTTTTAGGTTTTTCCGATTTTAAGTCTATGGGAGCTAATGACCACCCGGGCACGGCCAATTTGGACCCCAGGGGCATGATTGGCAGGATTTATGTAGGAGCCCACCAAACATAGCTACATACTTAATCTGTTAGCTCTGGGCCTCATGGTTTCAGAGAAGATTTTTAATTTCTTTAGCCATATAGCTCTATATAAACATATGACCCCCCTGGGGTGTGGCCAGTTTGGAACCCAGGGGCTTGGTTAGCAGGATTTATGTAGGGGACTATTTTACATTGCTTTACACTAAATATATAAGCTTTGGGCCTCAAGGTTTCAGAGAAGAAGATTTTTTAATTTTTTTTTCCATTATAAGTCTATGGGAGCTAATGACCCCCAGGGTGTGGCCAGTTTAGACCCCAGGAGCTTGATTGGCAAGATTTATGTAGGGGACCAATCAACATTGCTACACACTAAATACAATGTATATAAACTGTGGGCCTCATGGTTTCAGAGAAGAAGATTTTTTAAATTTTTCCCATTATAAGTCTATGGGAGCTAATGACCCCAATGGCCAGTTTGGACCCAAGGGGCTTGATTGGCAAGATTTATGTAGGAGGCCACTAAACACTGCTACATACATTATCTGTTAGCTCTCTGCCTCATGGTTTCAGAGAAGAAGATTTTTGAAGGTTCTTTAGCTATATAGCTCTATATATACAAATGACCCCTTGGGGTGTGACCAGTTTGGAGCCCAGGGGCTTGATTGGCAGGATTTATGTAGGGGACCACAACACATTGCTACATACTCAATATATCAGCTGTGGGCCTCATGGTTTCACAGAAGATTTTTTAAGTTTTTCCCATTATAAGTCTATGGGAGCTAATGACCCTGGGGCGTGGCCAGTTTGGACCCCAGGGGCTTGATTGGCAAGATTTATGTAGTGGACCACTATACATTGCTACATACTAAATATACATGTTTAAGCTCTGGGCCTCATGGTTCCAGAGATGAAGATTTTTTAAGTTTTTCCCATTAAAAGTCTATGGGAGCTAATGATCCCTGGGGCGTGGCTAGTTTGGGCCCCAGGGGCTTGATTGGCAGGATTTATGTAGGGGACCACTAAACATTGCTACATACTAAATATATTAGCTGTGGGCCTCATGGTTTCAAAGAAGAAGATTTTTTTAAGTTTTTCTAATTATAAATCTATGGGAGCTAATGACACCCGTGGCGTGGCCAGTTTAGACCCCAGAGGCTTGATTGGCAGGATTTATGTAGGGGACCACTAAACATTGCTACATACAAAATACATAAGCTGTGGGCCTCATGGTTTTGGAGTAGAAGATTTTTTAAGTTTTTACCATTATAAGTCTATGGGAGCTAATGACCCCCGGGGCGAGGCCAGTTTGGACCCCAGGGGCTTGATTGACAAGATTTATGTAGTGGACCACTACACATTGCTACATACTAAATATAAGCTCTGGGCCACATGGTTTCAGAGAAGAAGACTTTTTTTCCCATTAAAAGTCTATGGGAGCTAATGACCCCCAGGGCATGGCCAGTTTGGGCCCCAGGGGCTTGATTGGCAGGATTTATGTAGGGGACCACTAAACATTGCTACATATAAATATAAAAGCTGTGGGCCTCATGGTTTCAAAGAAGAAATTTTTTTAAGTTTTTCGAATTACAAATCTATGGTAGCTAATGACACCCGTGGCGTGACCAGTTTAGACCTCAGAGGCTTGATTGGCAGGATTTATGTAGGGGACCATTAAAACATTGCTACATACAAAATACATAAGCTGTGGGCCTCATGGTTTTGGAGAAGAAGATTTTTTAAGTTTTTACCATTATAAGTCTATGGGAGCTATATATGGGCATGGCGGCCATCTTGATTTACAGACAACGACCATTTGTACATATTCTCAATCCCCCTTTAACACAAGACTCCACATAAAGTTTCAAGAAATTTGGCCCAGGGGTTTCAGAGGAGGTCATTCAAGGTGTGAACGGACAGACGGACGGACGAAGAGTGATCACAATAGTTCATCCTGAGCCTTTGGCTCAGATGAGCTGAAAAAGGACAGAGAGAGAAAAAAAAAGTTGTCAACCTACCGAACCTATGGCAAATTGGTGATGAAATCGGAAACAGAACATTTATTTTTTAGGCCTTATAGACCTGCTCCTACTGTCCTTTCGACATCTGTTGGAAAGACATTTTTTTGCTTGGTGTTTTATTTTCATCTGTTGGAAAGACATTTTTTTGCTTGGTGTTTTATTTTAAATAAAAATATTTTGTTCTGTTTGACCATATCTTGTCAGAAACCATTTGTCTTTTATCTTTCTGTGCTTTGTTCTCAAATATTTACAAAAAAATTAAAGTTACAGCCAAAAGCTGGTCTGACCTATGTTATTTCTATAGTAAAGTGATTTTTTGGAATTTTTGTCTAAGAAAATATTTTTTACTTTTCTTTGCTGAATTTGAATTATTGATGTTTTACAACAATACTGTGAAAATTTCAGAAAACTTGAACAAGTGGAACTTGTTGAAAATTTGGCTCCAAGTTACCTACCCTACAAATTTCTGCATGATTTGGCTTCATTTTTACTATGGGGAAAAAGTGAAAATATTTGATTTTTTAAAAACCAATTACTAGAATAAAACATTTTATACATAGGTAGTTACGACAAATGGTTTTGCATAAAATCGTGACAAAAATTTGCAAATTTACCTCTTCTGTGTAAAGCGTCAAGCAAAAAATGACTTTCTGAAAGATGTTGAAAGCACAGTAGCTACTGCACTTCCCTGTCTGTAGTCTAGTGTTGGCAATCCCAGAAACTTCAGTCTTTCAGGATAATTTTCCAGACTTTCTCCTTAGTTTACTAATAGCAACAATGTGAGTGTGGGGAAAGTTTAGACATTGACAGTATGCTCAGTTGAGGCCTGACACTTTAAAGTTAGAATGGTGAGGAGTATTATCATTGACAGGACTGGCAGCCTGATTAACTTAGTTGATAGTGCATCTGACGCAAGCAGCAGGGCTCCCGAGTTTGAGCTGGAACACTTTTACTTCTCAATTTAATTAAAATCTATGTGCATAAAAAGTAACTATATACAGATGTTTTACGACATTTGTAAAAGAATACTGAAACAATTTTTAGTATGACCGATGCTCTAGTAGACTACTTTCGATTCCGAAATCTGTCATTAGTCATTACCCCTCCCGTCTGGAAAGTCATGGCATATTCATGACAGGCGCATGTCCGCCACTTCTACCAACAACATAGAAATGATAAATATGAGTTTCCATGCTCTGTCATATGTGCTTTTTAATCATTTAAAAGTATTAAGATAACAGTAAAAGAGTGCCGAACTTACTGTTACTTTTCATTACCACCCACACTTTTCTCATCATAAACATTTTTTTTCTGGAAAACAAGGGTGGTAACTCTAATTCAATTTCTGTGACTGTTTGCACGACACCCGTGTCTTTCTGCGCTCTGCCATCAGCAATGTTAATGAATGGATGGTACATGTATTTACATTGAAATATATTTAGCACCACAAGAGGTTTTATTAGGTTTTACGAAGTGAATTAAAACTATTTAAAAGCGTTATGACTGAATAGTGAAATCAGTTTGATTTCAGAAAATCACCCATTACCTAATGTGGTAATAGGCATGACTGTCTGTCTGGTTAGTTGGTAGAGCACCGGACTTGACAGCTCGTCCTGCATCGGGCACACATTTACCTCCATAGTTTACTTTAATGGCACCCAACGTGAATAACTCATGAAGTTGGTGTTGATAAGTGCAGATAGAGGCTAGAAACTGAAAGTATACTCAGCTGATGCCTGGTACTTAAAAGATAAAAGGGGGAGGGATGTAGTGATTGACACGCCTGTCGGCTTGATTAGCTCAGTTGGCAGAGTACCTGCCTTGCAAGCGGGGTGGGGGCGGGGGGGGGGGGTACTCTTTTCCTCCTCAGTTTATTTCACAAATTTGGACTATTGTAATATGGTATGGAGCCCAAAATAAATAATAATAATAAAAAAGACTAATACTTTAGACCTAGCAGACACACAACATTGAATCGATGTTGTTTCATCGTTGTGTGTCTGCTGGGGAAGCAGTTCAAAGACGAGCTACAAAGCTCTTACCAGAAACAAACGGTTATGAGAGATTCAAATATCTAAAATTAAAGCTAAATTGAATTTACGAATGACGTAGAGGATATTGATTTGATTGACAAGATTCAGTCTTTGAATAACTGACATTTACCACACAAGGGGCAATAGACTAAAACTACGAAAACAAAATGCCTCTATATAAGGACATAAAAATAAATACTTTTTCTCACTGAGGATTGTTAACTCCTGGGATAACTTAATAGATGAGATAATTAACCCAAGAACTTGAAATCAGTTCAAAAAACAGATTTGACAAAGTCATTGGAGCCACCTCGGGGAGCCACCATGTACTCCTATGAGACGGAAAAGTCGATACAAACGAGAGGGGTAATTTAAGCTTAAGCTTTCAACCCGAACGAGAGGTAATAGGTAATGAAATGCGAACTCAACGAGCTTTCAAAATGTATACATGTTTTTTTTTTTTTTTTGTTGTTGTTTTTTTTTATTTACATCACGAAAGCACGCTTATATAATTTTGACACCCCTTTAATCCCACTTTTATATGGTAAAACTGGGGTTTACAGGTGTATACATTATTTTTCTTATTTTGCTAAAACATAGATTGTGGGTACTCGTTAGAACCGCCTGGCCAAGGACGTAGGCCTGTTCGGACAGACAGGCCTGAGCAAACAGTGTATATCCAGATCAGACGCCACAGAACGCGGTGTCTCTTTAGGGTCTACATTGTTTGCCACCCATCCAGCAATTTTAAACTAGTAATAAGGGGTGTGACTATTTGGGGTAAATATTCCAAATTTATCATATTTATCCAACATTTCCCATGAAAATGAAATTCTGAGTCATAGAGGGTTCGACATCAAATAATAAGCATATAAAAAATTAAAGAGCCTGTTAAGCGTAGCAGTTTGGTGAAAAATGAAAAATCGGTTGAGAAATCAGAAAGTTATTCGGCTTTGAATTTCTAGAAAGTGCTGTCAAGTAAGCGCTATTTCTGTGTTAGATACGTCATATTAAACACCTATTAAATTAAACATATGCAAAAATTAGATAAATCATATTTGAAACAATATTTTGTTATTACATACCTGTAAATGTATTCATTTGCAGGGGCGCAGCCAGGAATTTCATGGATATTAGGCCTGCTAATAGAATCTATAAAATTTCAGCCGAGGCACAATATTTCTTTCAAGATTGCATGTGTGCCCTGCATACATACATTCTCATCACAACCTCTGTCGTTCGTCAAAGGAAAGCGTGGATGTTTCTCTGATCAGTGCAAAGTAATGACTCTGATCAGCCTGCGCATTTGCGTAGGCTGATCTGAGCCATTGCTTAGCGGACATGTCGTCTGTTAGGAAATGCTGTGCCCTGCCCAGTTGATGTCATCAGAACAAATTTTAGGTGAAAATAAGGTTAAACTGCCAAATTTGTGTTGAATCCCGTGCTTCATGGCTTCTGCCTGGCTACTACTCATCAACTGGCTCGCATTAGCAGCATATTCCTATATATAAAGACGAACGGGCTGAAGTCACAGCCGCCATTGTTTTCCTTCCAAGGAAGATTAATCAGTTATTGATTGACAAAACTTGAAAAATGTCAATAAACATTTATAGAATGATGAAACATGAAAAATTGTCAAGATATTAAAAAAAAAAAAAAAAAAAAAAAAAAAAAAAAAAAAAAAGCAATTACTTTTAGTTAGAGAGAATAAGTCGTACATTATTAGGGTTTAATGAATCTAAACATATTGTTTTAAATACTCCAGCTAAAATTTGGTTACTCTAGGTGAAGAAAACCATTGCTATCACCTCCATCGAATGAGACAAACTATGGCGGATTTCACAGCTTTTTCTTTTGCCGAAAGAGTTCCATGCCGACCGTCCCTATACGTGACTTGTATTTGAGTCTTTCAAAAGTTAGATATCCAATTCAATAATAAAAATTGCGGCACAGTTATGCGCACAATTATATAAATATGAACTACAATATCTTTTTATTTCTTTGCCAATTGTAATCAAATATGCTTGTTTTCTAAAGCTGAACAATTTTAAGGATGCGCTGCATTTAGTGGGCCTTTCCATTTTACCCCGAACCCTCTCAATCCCCCTCTGAGGAAACAGCCTTTGCGCGACTCGAGCCCAGGACCTTCGGATTACCGTTTCAGTGTTCTGTCGACTGAACTATCCTGCCGCCGCTGTGACATTGGCGCCCAACCTTTTACCTTCTCCCAACGGGCACGTAATTTTGAGACAACGTCGCATCAACATCGATGCAACGTCAGACGTTGTATCGACACTGATGCGGCGTTGTATTTACATCCGATGTGCCCGCTGGTTTATATGCATATACAATAAGGGTCCTTTTCCTCATGGTGGGATCATACCTAGTAGAAATTGTTAGTAAATTGCATAAGTTCGGCGATTCTCTAGAAGCCTTCAGGGGCGGATCCAGACTGATTTTTGAGGGTGTTCTGTTTGATCAATTTACCGTAATTACTCTACATATTTGGACATACAGGTCTGCGCAAACAATGTAGACCCAGATCAGACGCCGCAAAATGCGGAGTCTAATCAGGGTCTACACTGTTTGCTACTCACCCAACACTTGCACACACATTCACAATTAGTAAAATGGACTTGTCGAAGAGAAGTATATATAAGGTAAAGGAGAAAGGGCTGTGAATATTTTGGTATATACGGTATCCCAAATGTATCAAACTTTGACCCAGCATACACACAGCGTTGAAATAACGTCGTTTCGACGTCGCTGCGACGTCATGACGTTGCAGCGACGTCGAAACGACGTGTATTACGACGTTGTGTGTTTACTGGGGAATCAACGAATTGGGTAGATGTTTTGTAAAGGTAAAACTTGTAATTATTAAAACCGTGTATACTTTATTCATAACTATGCATAAACTGTGTAAATAAGATGACATTGTTAACTTTGTTGACAGCGCACATGTAGAAAGCAAGGATAAAATACAGGTATGCATTTTGGTCTTCAGTATGCTTTGCAATATAAAGTTCTTGCAAACTATTCTCTAAATAAACCGTAACGGAAAAGAATTTTTTTCAGTTTTATTACACCTGTCGCCTTGAACTTTTCACCTTAGGCTTGTTAAGAGGGGTTTGGGATTTATGTTTTAGAGATCATTTAGGGATATGGGATATTTAGGAATTTTGGGGTATGGGCTATCACCCTTTGGGGTCGTGCCATGCGAAAACACGTCTTCGGGCATTAGCGGACAGCAAAATACCAGATCAGCCTGCATATCCGCGCGGTCTGATCAGGGCCTTCACTGTCCGCTAACATATTCATTGGGTAATACAGAATATATGAATGGAGACCAAATGCCCGGATGATACTTTACGCGTGCGCAGAATGATCTGAATCTGCGAAATTTTTTTTTTGTGTGCATATTCGAAGGCATTTTTTCGCTTAACTCACCCCAATTATTTAGGATATTGCAATCTATGATACAACCTTGGGATATGAGTATTTGAAGGAATTAACGTTTGGGATATATTTTTTCGACGGCGGTAGCGTATTTATGCGTAATTGCTGCCCAACACTTTTTGAACGACCCTCACGGCGAGATTATACAAGCACTCTTCATTTAATAGTATGAACACGAGCTCTCTTGCATGTGAAGGAAGAGCGCGAAAGGCTTCCAAAGTAAGAAAAAAATGATCAAATTTTCGGGACCAAAAATGTTCGGTTTATGCAGCCCCGTCAACACCAATCAAGTGCGGCTCAAATGGCCCTGCATACGAACTGCGCAAGAAAAGGCAACAGAAAAGGGAGGGAAAGAGAGAGAGAAAGGAGGAAAAATGCGGGATCAAATCTAAAAAAATAACAACAAAAAACATCTCCATGCGCATACCTTTTCCTACCGTGACCCCTGCGCCATGACCTTTCGTGAGTTGGCAGTGTGATCAAACTACAAAAAATCACGTAGTCAATGTATTGCGTGTAAAAGGGAGTGTTTGATGACGTCGTATGTGAACATTTACGTCTCGCGACGTCTGATGCAAAATGGTTCTTCGGAAAACATTGCCGGAGTGAATTAATATTCACATCTGCCCGACACCATGCTTTAGTCGAGATAAGTCACATACAGAAATATTACTTCGATTCTAACATGATACAGAAAGGAAAATCGACATTGTTGCAACGTTTTCCAAATACAGTCGAACTTCAATGGCTCGAACATCTCTGGGACCATAGAAAATTGTTCGAGACATGGGTAGTTCGAGCCACTGAGGAATAATCATGGTGCCAGGTCAGGAAGCAAATAACGATAATTTAGGGATTTTTTTTATTTCCTTCACAATAATTGTATGTTGAGTGTACTCATTAGAATCGCCTCGATGAGGCGATTCTAATGAGTACACACAACATACAATTTCATGATAAAATAAGAAAATTTCCCTAAATATTTGTTTTCTTGAGCTAGCGGAAGAATTTCTTAGGGACTCAAAACCGAGTTCGAATTAGCCATGGTGAACGAGCCATCGGTGTTCGAGCTATTGAGATTCGACTGTAACTCTTTTGCAGCGGACGTCGCGAGAAGATGAAGTACAGGGAGACATTTTACGGCCGTCGCATGGCACTTAACGTCAGTTGCGTGAACGGGATCTGTCTCATGTTTCTATTGAAGTATCTGCTCCTAACATTTGGGCCGTTTCAAGCGAATAAATGCCTTCGAACATGCGCGAAATGCGCTGATTCAGATCATCCTGTGCATGCGCAAAGTATCACCCGGGCCTTTGCTCTCCATTCATACATTCTGCTGTATCCAATGATTCTGTTTATTCTGAAGATTATGCAATATTAATTTGTTTTCTTTTTATAGCTTTTCGTGCTTGTCCTAATGGCATTTTACCCAGCGATTTAACATAAGGCCAAACAAATACAGTCGACTCTCGTTATCTCGAATTCCAAGAGACTCACTGAAACACTTCGAGATATCCGTACTTCGACATATCAGAGTTGAGAGAGTGAGTAAAATAATAAATTGAACAACCACATTTAACAAATGAATATGTAATTTGACTCCTGAAGTTAGAAATATATGTATAAAATAATGTGGAAAAGAGAAGAAATTGCTCCTTAGGAGCAATTTCTCCTCTTTTCCACATTATTTTGTTACCTGTTGTCATAGTTTCATGTTAACACAGGGACCAGATTTTCACTTCGAGATAAGCGGTAATTCGAAATAAGCGAGTTCGAGATAACGAGGTTCGACTGTATCTGTGTGGGCAACCATACCCTACCTAATTGTTTGGACAAGCCCATATCAAAGTCCTCCTACAGGAGCAGTTTGATCAGGTATTTGGTATTAAGTATCAGGTATTTGCTGTGGTAGTTTCTGACGCAGCTAGATCATTCACTATGAGGCCTAAGGTTTGACCCCGAGGGTTTGACTCATGATTACTGAGCCAAACAGCAGTCAGTGATAGGTTGCGTACAGTAACCTGTGTTGTCCAAGTAACCTGCGTTGAAAGGGTTAATGATCATGGAACGTATAGGTCATTATCTGAACCTTTAGACAAGGTCGATCATACAAATATACAAGGTTTAACGCTACTGTCATTTCGACATCACTCGGAAAGACGGTTTTTGCTTGGCGTTTTATTTTGGATGAAAATATTTCGATCTTTTCAGAAACCATTTGTCTTTTCTGTTTCTTTGATTTGTTCTCGAAAATTTACCCTAAAATTAAATTTACGGCTAAAATGACCTATGCAATTTCTATAGTAAAGTGATGTTTTTGGAATATTTGTATAAGACAATATTTTTTTACTTTCCATTTGCATAATTTGAATTTCTAGTGTTTCACAACATTATTGTGAAAATTTCAGAAAAATTGAACCAGCGGAACTTGTAGAAAAATTGCCACCAAGTTACCTACCCTACAGATTTCTGCATAATTTGCATTCGTTTCTAATATGGGGGAAAGTGAAACTGTTTGTTAAAAAAAACAAAACAAAAAAAAAAAAAACAAAAAAAAAAAAAAAAAAAAACAATGACTAGAATAAAACTATTTGTGCATAGGTAGTTACGACAAATGGTTTTGCATTAAATCATGGCAAAAGTTTGCAAATTTACTTCTTCTGTGTAAAGCGCAAAGCAACCCCCCCACCCCTTCCCCCCCCCCCCCCCCCCCCAAAAAAAAAAAAAACAAAAAAAAAAAAACAAAAAAAAAAAAAAAAAACGACTTTCTGATGGATGTTGAAAGCACAGTATACAGTGAGTTTATATCTAGCAAAAATATTGGGCCGAGCTCCTGCACGCCCATGTAATGTCGAAGCGTCATATATGCGAAATGCCAAGGCGTCTATTAGCTGGTCCTGTGGCGCAGTCATTTTTACCCAGTGCCAAGCGTTAAATATGTCGCATCAGGCAGAAATTTAATGTGAAACATGCAGATTATGCACTCTTAGATGAGCGTGACAACATGCACATGAGCTTTTTTTACTAATATTTTCGACGTGAATATGACCTAGTGGGAAGAAATAATTTATTTTTTTGTGGATTTTATTGGCGAATCAATCACAAACTTAACCCATTTATGCCTAGCGTCCCATAAGTGGGACCTTTGCAAACAGTGTAGACCCAGATCAGACGCCGCAGAACGCGGCGTCTGATCAGGTTCTACACTGTTTGCATTAAGTACAAGAATTTCTATAAAATATGGTATCAGTTATATTAATCAGACATCCCTTGATTTGGAAATGGACTGGTCCAAAGAGTTATGGTAGAAGATTCCACTCAGCATAAATAAGCTAACATAAAAGCCCTTCAGGCTTTATTCAATTTGTTGGCGTTTACACATCGATAAAATCCATAAAAATGAGATACGTTCCTATAATAAAGAGGACAAACTCAAAGCCACTAGGGTCAGGCCCATATGTTATCAGATTCAATGCAACAGTGAAAAACAATCAGGGAAACACTTGATAAGGTTGTTTAAGCAATGTTTCTCTGATTTGTTTTCTTTTTTGGAAACAATAAACATTTGAAAATTGCAGTGAGAGAAAACTGTTGTATTAACCACAAACACCCAGCTCTTTTCTATCCTTTCTTTCTAATGCATTAATATTTTTTTCTGTAATTTTCAGGGTTGAATAGCTCTTCGGGACATTACCTCGAATAGATCTGTTATCATTGCGACTTATGATTGTCTAAGTACGAATGTGGGTTGATTGTCAAAGTATGAATATGGGTCAGCGAACCAACATCTTATCTGTTATAGTATACAGAACAACATAAAATATGTAATATAGGGATCAAACATGGTTTTTCATGCATTAACATTCACCAGGTCACGTGGGAGGTGTTGAAAACCGAGGCGGGGTTCAACACCTCCCAAGGGACCTGGCGAATGTTAATGCATTGAAAAACCATGTTCGATCGCTATTATTGCATAAAAACTGAAAACATTTGCTACATTTCGCGTTATTTTTGCACTATTTTGTTTCGCGAACGTAATTTCCATGGACTATGCTCGTTCTAGGGCCGGGCAGTACACATCTCGTAACGGCAGCAAATCTGTGACCCCGGTACTATCATATTGAAAGTTGCGTAGCCGTACATTAACAGCGCGTGAATTGCCTTGTTAATACACGGCTTTTCGCCGGTTTATGCACGGCTGTTTATAACGTACGACACTGCTTTTTATGCAATAATACCTATTTCTCTTCTTTTACACCTATTTTATGGGTAATTGCTTCTAAAATCCATATCATGTCAGTTTTAAACCAGCTACAGCATATTTCAAAAATCACCCCTGATGCTCTGTGTATACAGTGAACCCTCGTTACAACAGCAGCATTTGTTCTAAAAAATGTTGCCATTATAATGAATTTGCTGTTGTAAAGAATCCTTAATGGACAGAATAATATGTAAGAAAGGCCACGTTTTATTCTTAATTCCTCATAGAACGTATGTTTTGGATATTTGTTAGAATCGCCTCTGTGAGGCGATTCTAACAAATATCCAAAACATATGTTGTTTGAAGAATTTATGCAATGTTTTTGCAGAATTTCTCATTAACCGTCACCTCTTGAGCGAAGGTTTTTTGACATTTAAATTGTTATTATAACGGATTTTGTCGTTGTATCGAGTGTCGGTATAAAGAGGGTTGACTGTACCTATTTTGCCTTCTTTTGCACCAATTTTATGGGAAATTGCTTCTGAAATCCACATCATGTCAGTTTTAAACCAGCCAAAGCATATTTCAGAATCACACCTGATACTCTATATATACAGTAAACACTCGTTACAACGACAGCATTTGTTCCCAAAGATGTTGCCATTGAATTTGCTGTTGTAAAGAATTCTTAATGCGCAGAATGATATGCAACAGATGCCATGTTTTATTGTTATTTCTTCATAGACCTATGTTTTGGATATTTGTTAGAATCACCTCGGTGAGGCGATTCTAACAAATATCCAAAACATATGTTGCTTGAAGTATTGAATAACAATGTTCTTGCATAATTTTTTATTAACTTCACCTCTTGCAAGAGGGTTTCCGTGCTAGTCAAATTGTCAGTATAACGAATTTTGTCATTGTATCGAGTGTCGGTATAATGAGGGTTGGCTGTATATGACTAGGTACATTTGGGGAATTTTCTGCCATTGTTTAAAAGGGAGACAACTTCTGTAACGTCCTGCATATGTGAGAAACCTCATCATCAAACTTTGACTTTAACAGTTGATGAGATTAGTGGTGATCTAGGCCGTACAGATATAAAGTCAACTCCGGATGTTTCCGTCATTTTACAATATAGCTCAAAGCAAGTGTCACAGCCGAATATATGCTATTCAATTGTTCGGTGACAATCGAGGAAAAACCCGAACTATCACGAACTGATAAATGATTTAATACCTTATATAGAAAGTATCAAAAAAGACCATTTTACAATTATTTAATCAAATGAAAAGATACGACTTTAAAAAGGGCATACATTTTTGTTCATAAATCTGTTCTCAGAGGCAAGTATCGCATTTGCATTAAAAGCAAATTAGTGTGAAAGCGACTAAGAGCGTTTTTTTGTTTGTTTTTTTTTCCGAATTACTATATATACCTTACAATTTGATAGCGGTTCCATTTATTCTCAAGAAAGACCAGTTTTCTTTAAGGACAGAAATTGATAAATTATATCGTCACAAAGCAGAGTTAATAAGTATTATAGAACCGTTCATACAAGAGCGATAGCTCTTATAGATAAAAAAGTTATTGTGGCAATAAAGATTTTCTTTAACATTTAATGTTAAAAATTTGTGTCTGCTTGGCCACTGACGATGATTAGATTTCTTCAATATGTTTGCTCTCCTGCACACAAAGCCCCTGGATGCACTTAGTATAGTGCCACTATTTTTGAAAAGGGATATAACTTCCTGTTTGCTTTCCTGCACAAAAGCCCCTTTCTGATCAAAGCACTGACAGCACTGGTGGGTCGATTGTCTCTCAGTGGTACATTACGAAAACACGCCTATTCAAATATATAGAAAATTTCACCTCCAAAAAAAAATTGAAAATTTTCAGATAAAACGCTGATACTTTCCATATTTCTGCTCAAAAACATAGATTGTGGGTACTCGTTAGAACCGCCTCGCCGAGGCGGTTCTAACGAGTACCAGGCGAGGCGGTTCTAACGAGTACCCACAATCTATGTTTTTGAGCAGAAATAAGAAAAATAATGTATACCCGTGTAAACCCCAGTTTTACTTTATAAAAGTGGGGTTTAAGGGGGTCAAAATTATATAGGTATGTTTTCGTGATGACTGGGAAAATGCTCCTGAACAGGGACTTAAGACTGTTCCGTTTTACCCTTAACTTCCTGTAATATAAGCAAACAATGCAGACCCTGATCAGACGCCGTGTTTTGCGGGGTCTGATCTGTGTCTGCACTGTTTGCCAATGTCCCAGCACCAAGTCCAGGTTTTACAAATAACCTCTTTACACCGCACTCTGACGTCACAGCGAGAAAAGTGAGGCTACAACAGGTATAATATTTGCGTGGATTAACTTTGTCAGCTCACGTGGACGGTAGACCACGGTAATATACTTCAGCTTCTTTAGTAACTTTAGTCTGATATTTAAACCTTTTACAATGGACCCCAAATATGGGAATAGAGTTCGGTTCGGAAACAACGGGTTGTTGGTTTTATATCGTGAACAATTCGTTGGTTCGTCTAACTCGAGGTTTGATTTCATTGAGCAATGATAATCACGTGGACAACAACCTTAAGAAAGTTAGAGAGGTAAAGTTTAATATAAGGATGAGCAACGTCAGATTTTTTTTTCTTTATCAAAATCATTCTGTGCAAACGAAACTGTACTGTTCGTTACACTGTATGGTTTACTGACCAATACAACATTTACTCGAATATTGGGAACAAAACGACACGGATTAAGTGGTATCTTTTTAATGCTGTTCAGTATATATGTTGTGTACATAATTTCGTTTTGAAGAGTTAAAGACAAATTTCGCACGATCACATCAAATTACAGACAGTCAGTTTCAAAAGTAAGTCTGCATTTCTCTTTTTTTTTCATAAAAAAATAACTAACACTTAAAGCACCAATCACATCTGCAGCGGATGAAATGTTGAAATATTTTTTTTTTATTTTTCAAAGAAGATAAGTCTTGACATTTCATGTGAATCTGCTTGACATTTCGTGTGAATCGTCTGCTTGGCAGACGATTCACACGAAACGTCAAGATTTATGTTCTCTCGGAAAAATAAATAAATGGAAACAGGGAATGTCGTCTGCTATGAAATTTGATTGGAGCCTTTATGGTTAAGCTGTGCCGTAAGAAAACGGGTCTTCGGGGTCAGCTATGCAACTAAATCCGACAAGGACCTTTTCTGTACACCGATATAGTCTGTAATGTCAGCGAACAACAAACGCCTTGATCAGACTGCGCGAATTTTCGTGACAGTGCTATCCGAAACTTTCCCATGAAGCTTAACCTTTAGAATGCTGGGTTAAAATTTCAGCAGATATTTTGAAATATTTTTCTTATTATGCCCCGAAAATAGGCTTTGACATTTGTCTTCTTAGGAAGACAATTTGCATGAAATGCCAAAGTCTATTTTTCTAGGAAAAATTAACAATGTAATCAGTTTGTCGTCTGCTGAATTTGCCCAGAAAGTGGGAACAGCTGTCACAAGAAATCAGTCTTGTATTAATCGCCTCGCACATAAATAACATCACGAAAACATACCTATATAATTTTGACCCCCTTAAACCCCACTTTTATATGGTAAAACTGGGGTTTACAGGGGTATACATTAGTTTTCTTATTTCTGCTCAAAAACATAGATTGTGGGGACTCGTTAGAACCGCCTCGGCGAGGCGGTTCTAACGAGTCCCGACATTCTATGTTTTGAGCAGAAATATGAAAATTATCAGAATTTTCATCTGAAAATTTTCATATTTTGGTGGTAAAAATTTCAGTATATTTGAATAGGCTTGTTTTCGTAATGAAGGACTGTATTAAAATGTATATATGTTGTCTACATGTATAGGCAAATCGCCGATCACCCTGTGCATCGGCACAGTCTACTACAGTCGACTCTCGTTATCTTGAATTCCAAGGAACTGACTGAAATACTTCGAGATATCCGTACCTCGACATATCAGAGTTGAGAGAGTGAGGAAAACAGTAAATTGAACAACCAAATTTAACAAATGAATATGTAATTTGACTCCTGAAGTTAGAAATATATATATAAAATAATGCGGAAAAGAGGAGAAATTGCTCCTTAGGAGCAACTTCTCCTTTTTTCCACATTATTTTGTTACCTGTTGTCATAGTTTCATGTTAAAACAGGGACCAGATTTTCACTTCGAGATAAGCGGTAATTCGAAAAAAGGGAGTTCGAGATAACGAGGTTCGACTGTATGTAGTCAGTAGCTGTGCATTTACCGAAACATTAACAAAATTAATAGAAGTTTTGGCTAGACTTTAGAATCTGTGCGTCATCCTTAGTCTGGCCCCAGACCCTTTCTTTATTTTTCTTTTCTTTCTTTTTCTTCTTTTTTTTTTTTTTTTTTTTTTGAGGGGACACAACACTTGTATAGCTTGTAGAATTTTTGTTTACTTCAGTCCCTTGGTGTGTCCGTTGTTCAGCCATAGGTAACTCGAAGTTGGATTAAAGAGGATCATGATAAAAAAATAATGTAGAGAAAGAGAGAAATAGATATAAAACAAAAACGACTGGAGCCAGTCTACGTCATCCTTTACAGTCTCGGCCAGTGTGTGAGCATACATATCACTACACTAAAAGTTTAGGGTTAACTTAGACATTGGTTACTGATGGTTAGGTTTAGGTTAGGTTAGGGTTAGTGTAGTTGAGGGATTATAGTATACCTATATTAGGAATATTTATTGACGCTTAGGGTAAGATTAAGTTCGTACAGATTCTAAAGTTGTTCGAATTTTTTTTTTTATCTACGTCCTTCGCTGTAAGCATATGTGTTTAGCCATATTCTTTTGCTTAACGCTTAACATCTGGGTACAATTTGTAGCAGACGACATTTTAAACTATTTTTTCTAATTTTTCCCGGAAAATAGGTGTTGAAATTTCACGCAAATTATCAGAGCCAATTTTCTTGGAAAATAAGGAAAATATCAATTTGTCGTAAATATTAAGTCACCAGAAGAAGAAACGAATCGTTATGTAGCGCATGTAAACAGAGAATATCCGGATTAGCGTGCTCATCTGCGCGGAATGGTTTAACATTAATTATTGCATAAAAAGCAGAGTCGCACGTTATTAACAGCCGTGCATAAACCTGTACATGTTGTGTATTAACAAGGCAATTACGCGCTGTTAATGCACGGCTAAGCAACTTTCAATATGTTGGTACCGGGGCCACAGATTTGCTGCCGTTACGAGATGTGTACTTCCCGGCCCTAGAACGAGCATAGTCCGTGGAAATTACGTTCGCGAAACACCTGTGAAAAGGCGAAACAAAATAGTGCAAACAATAACGCGAAATGTAGCAAATGTTTTCAGTTTTTATGCAATAATAGCGATCGAACATGATTTTTCAATGCATTAACATTCGCCAGGTCTCTTGGGAGGTGTTGAAAACCGCGGCCTTCGGCCTCGGTTTTCAACGCCTCCCACGGAACCTGGCGAATGTTAATGCATAAAAACCATGTTTGATCCCTATATTGCAGAAGATATGAGCCTCAACGTGAGAAAACGAACATTCTGACATGTGCGCTCAACTAATACGCAAATAAGCCTGCGCATACGCGCAGTCTGATCAAAGTCTTTGTTGTCCGCTTGAAGAGACTTTGCACCCTTGGCTATCCAAAATGCGCCGAGTGATGATTTTTATCAGATGGCGCGAATGCGCAGGCTGATCTGAATCTTCGCTGGGAGCACACGTCTGAAGGTACGTTCTCTGGCATCGCAGCTTATGATTGTATACTTATGCTGAATAAATTAAGATGCCACTAATTTTCAGCCAATCAGATTACTTGATCCAGATTGTTGATATAGATTCACATATTTAATGGCGAACAGTGTAGAGTTAGATCAGTTGGTTGGCTTCAGAAGCCAACAGATCTGGCTCTACACTATTTGTAATGGCAGGGTATATCCGGGTTCAGCAGGACTAGGATTAAATGTGAGATTAATAGTGTTTGCGCTTTTGATGGTCGAGTTCCTAGACTCAGCGTTTGGATGAGTTTGATTGTAGTTGTCAGATATTCAGATAGCGAAGACCCAGTCAATCCGTGCTTCCACGCACTCTGATTAAATCGTCGCATTCGTATAGTCTGATCAATGCCTTTGTTGTCTGCTTACTGAATGAATGGCTTCTGTAAACTATTTTGACAAACAGAGAACGAGAGATAAGGCTGATTGTATGCACAGGCTGAGTTGGGCCTTGGCTGCTCACATGGCATGCATAGTGGGAGGTAGGATGGTGTCCCCGTCTACTGAAACTTTCGAGAGGGTTGGTCTTGGCATTGTTGACTTGTTTGGAGCATTATGCTTCACTTGGAACAAGTTCTGAAATTGTGCCCTGTTTCTTGTTTGTCCCATTCTTCTATTTGCCTTGTCTTAGAGAGACGGGTTCATATGACTGAAATATTGTTGACAGTGCCATTTTTTTTACTTTCTAACACATACGGTATAAGTGCATTTTTCTTGTGTTGCAAATCATTTGTATAACAGATGCAATTTAAGTTGACTTAATACGCATCATGATGGTAGCTTTTCTGAAATTTTTTGCTGAAAAAAAAACGTGAGTAGCTTTTGCAGTGCAAAAGCTACTCACATTTTTTCAGCAAAAAATATCAGAATATTGTGTATTGAATCCGCTAAAACAGTTAACGAAATGACCCTTCACGAGCTTGTTAAGCTAACGACGCTTTGAACAACTGGGCCCTGGACCGTGACCCTTTCAGTCTGACAGACCATTACAAGGGACAACTTTTGTGACTTCCTGTTTGCTTTCATACGCATCAAGCCCCTTCTATAAAAGGGTATACTCTGAAAGAAAGAAATTTGTTCCCAAGACCAGCAAATCCCTTTTCAGAAGGGAGCCATTTCCTTCCTAGTAGAGTAGGTTCTTTTCAGAAAGAACAATGTGATTTTTCCTTTAGAGTAGACCCTTATTCAAGTCCCTTCTGATATAAAAGGAAATAATTTGCTACCTTGGGAAGGTCTTGGTGTGCAGGTAAGCACACAGAAAGTTACAAACATTGTCTCCCTTGTGAAAAATGGCGGAAAATCTGTCAGTGTTCCCTTTAAAATACAACTGTAATACAAGAAAACATGATTAAAGGAATTACAGCCCCTGAAAGTGTACATGTATATAATCCCCTTAACAAATTTTGACGGGGAACCCCAAAAGGGTAATTGGCTAGCCGTGCAGACCCAGATCAGACGCCGCATGTTGCACAGTTTGCCTTAATAACGGGAATTTTCATTACGAAAACACGCCTATTCAAATTATATTGAAAATTTCACCTACAAAAACTGAACATTTTCAGATAAAAGACTCTGATATTTATCATATTTCTACACAAAACATAGATTGTGGGTACTCGTTAGAACGGTGAGGTGGTTCTAACGAGTACCCACAATCTATAAGAAAAACATACTGTATACCCCTGTTAAACCCCAGTTTTACTATATAAAGGTGGGGTTTAAGGGGGTCAAAATTATACAGGCATGTTTTTGTGCTGTATAAAAAAACATAGCAATAATAAAAAACTAACCAGACACCCTGCTATTGGAAACAGACAGGATCACTCGAAGTAAATGGGTTAATAAATATTTTAGTACGTTTTCCCCTAATATTTTCCAGGCGTTATGGATTCTATTCAAGTAGTGGTAGCTGTGGTGTTTACTGTGTGGCTCGCCTACTATCTCCAGGTAATTTCTAACAGAATGGAGTCTGTGGTGACAGAAAACCTTAACAAGAGTTATGATTATATTGTTGTGGGAGCTGGATCTGCGGGTGCCGTTGTTGCCTCGCGTCTCTCTGAAGATCCTGAAAGCACCGTTCTGTTGCTGGAAGCTGGTGGCGATTACACAGAGGACCCAGTGTACCATATACCATTTAGATTCTTTGACCTCCAGAAAACTAAAGCGGACTGGCAATACTATACTGTTCCACAGAAACACTCCTGCCAAGGCATGAAAGACAAGCGGTCAATGTGGCCCCGAGGAAAAGTCCTGGGAGGATCAAGTATCTTTAACTCCATGCAGTATACACGTGGAAGCCGACATGATTACGACGAATGGGAAACTTTAGGTTCTACTGGCTGGGGATATAAAGATGTTCTGCCATACTTTCTGAAATCAGAAGATATCATGATAGAAAGTCTTAAGTCATCTAAGTACCACAGTACAGGAGGATATCTAGCTGTGAGCGGAGGTGGTGTAACACCTCTTACTGAAAAGTTTCTAAAAGCTGGGAAAGAGATAGGATACGATATTATTGATTATAATGGGGAAACAATGGAAGGATTCAGTGAAAACCAACTTAATGTTCGAAATGGCGTAAGAAGCAGTACAGCTTTAGAATTTCTTGGAGTAGCCAAAGATCGCACGAATCTGCATGTTGGAGTTAATAGTTTTGTTACAAAGATCGCTTTCGAGGACAAGATGGCTAAGGGTGTGTCTGTCATCCGTAACGAACGTAAACATTTTATTGAAGCGAAAAAAGAGGTAATTATTTCAGCAGGTGCGGTCAATTCACCGCAGCTTCTAATGCTTTCTGGTATTGGACCGAAAGCACACCTCAAAGAACTTGGTATACCTGTACTTTTAGATTTACCTGTAGGAGAAAACCTACAAGATCATATGCTAATGTTTGTAATGACAAGCTTCAACAGAAGTGACGGAATAACAAAGCCAAAAGCTAACAGTTGGTTGACGGAACTGCAGTATAAACTCTTTAAGACTGGAATTCTTTCTGTTTCAGGAATAGAAGTTACCGGATTCTTTTGTTCGTATCCAGATGAAAGTAAACCGAAGGACTGTGCGGCTGATATGCAGTTTATGAATTTGGCATTATATGCTTCTGATAATAACTTTAACTTTAGAGAGGATATTGCTAAATCTGTTCTAAACAAAGACCCCAACGTTCCTGGGTTTACAGTTTCAATGAGTTTATTGGACCCAAAGAGTGTTGGTACCCTGAAACTGAAATCCGATGACCCTTTTGATTATCCTTTAATTGACCCTCAGTATCTGTCCGACAAACGAGATGTTAATGCATATATCCGTAGTTTAAGAATCTGGGAGAAATACATCATGTCACCAAGTATGCAAAGCCTGGGTGCCAATTTCGAAGCGGTGAACGTCAAGTTTTGTTCCCAGCACCAATTCCGGTCAGATGCCTACTGGGAATGCTTCACTCGTCACCTAGCAACCACCGTGTACCATCCTTCTGGGACGTGTAAAATGGGTAGCGAAAACGATAAAACGGCAGTGGTTGATCCCGAGTTAAAAGTTAAAGGAATTAAGAACCTCCGTGTCGTTGATGCTTCAATAATGCCAAATGTAATATCAGGGAATATTAATGCTCCTGTGATCATGATTGCTGAGAAGGCTGCTGATATGATTCGTGGGAAAGATACAGTTGTTCAATTTAAAAACAGAATATAATTCCACTGAAGGTGTAAAACTGCGCTTTTTTTTATAATTGAACTATATTTCTGCGTTTCCTGGCTTTACAGCTTATTACGGGGAGTGGATACACTCTAAGGGGAGGCAATTCTGTTAAAATTGATTTGCTGCCCTTCTGAAAAAGGTTCTACTCGAAAAGGAAAGAATTTGCTCCCATAGGGAGCAAATTCTTTCCTTTTAGAGTAGACCCTTTTCAGAAGGCATTTGTATACAGGAAATACCACAGGAAGTCTTTGTACAAAATGGCGGAAATGTTTCAGGCGTATCCAGGCCCTTTACATGTGATGGAATATGATGCAGTTTATACCTTGGAACCATGAAAGCCGCATGTCAGCTCGTTTACTCAAAGTGATCGCGGGTCTACATGGCCTCTCCCTGACTCCTAGCATACATGCAGCGAACACCAAACAGAATAGTAGTCACATTGTACAATAAACGGTGCTTTTGCGAATGCTTTGTAAAAGGCCTAATCTGGCGTCGTACATGCATATATACATTATTAACTGCGCATATGACTATGAATAATCTTCGTTGTCAAATCTTACTGATCTTAAGCTCTCTAAAAGAAAACTCGGTAGACAGCATATATTTAAAAAAAAAGATGCTGGGTGTGTCGGAAACGTTCCGCCAGCAGATTAACCTTTAACCTGCTGTATAATAATAGCACATGGCATTTTAAATTACTTTCCTTTTTTTCCAGAAACAAGAAATGACATTTCATTCAAATTGTCTCCAGACTACCAGCATGAAATGCCAAGCCCCGTTTCCAGGAAACCATAAAAGCCGTTGCTTATTTGTAATATATGCTTATTAATATGCCGAAGCAAAGTAGTAAAAATGCATCCTGTGTTGCTGAAACTACGGAATGAAGTGGTAATGTAGAAAATGCAAAACACTTAGTAGTTTTACGTGACTAGTTTATATATGATCAACAACGTGAGAAAACGTACCTTCTGACGTGCGATCAACGAGGACTCAAATCAGCCTGCGCATCCGCGCAGTCTGATCAGAGTCATCGTTGTCGGCATATAGAAACTTTGGACCCTTGGCTACCTAAAATGTTACCTGTGAAGATTCCGATCAAGCTGCGCGACTATACAGGCTGATCTGAATCTTCGCTGGGCGCACATGCCCAAAGGTACGTTTTCTCACGTTGTGGCTCATGTACACCGGTTATAATGTGGGGAAAAAAGTAACCTATATAGACAGTCCGGCCCTGTTCGCCTGCACATCGAATTGTTATCTTCCTCACAATGGGTTATGGGCAGTTATTGTATGTTCAAGGGAAATAACTCCGAAATGGAACTAAATGCCTCACTTCTCATTGGGACTGTTCTTAAAGTAAACAATTTGATCTCTCGGGGGACAAATAATTGACTATATATTCGTGATTCGCGGTCATTTTATAAATATATTTATCTCGCACGCGTGCGTGCTTGCGTGCGTGTGTGTGTGTGTGTGAAAGAGCATATAGTGAAATTTGGTGTGTCTGTCACAATTAGTCATATCATGAGAAAATGTGCCTTAGCACCTTACATTGGTAAAAATTCCAGCAGGCGACATTTTGAAATATTTTCTTATTTTTCCTAGAAAGCAGGACTTGACATGACATTGTCAGATCCTAGTTTGTAGGAAAAATAAGAAAAATATAATCATTATTTCATCTGCAGACTCTGCCCAGAGCATTGTTAGTGTTAAAGACAGTGGCGGACTGTGCATACCCACCAGACAATGTTATCATATCAGTAGTCAGGGCTGATCATTTACTGCCTGAATATGCTTTAAGACTGTTTTGTCAAGAAGCCAGATACAGCAATTTGAATGACTAGCATGTAGGGTAATCATTTCAGCAACTACCATTTTAAGTACAGTCGACTCTCGTTATCTCGAAGTACAAGGGAATCTCTGAAATACTTCAAGATCCGTACCTCGACATATCAGATTTGCAGAATTGAGGAAAAAATAAATCGGAGAACCACATTTCACAAATGAATATGTAATATGTCTCAAGAAGTTAGAGATGTATTGAAAATATTGTGGAAAAGAGAAGAAATTTCTCTTCTTTTTAAAATACTTTTTACCTGATGTTAGATTTCCATGTGGAAACAAGGACCAAATTTTTACTTCGAGATAAGCGGTTATTCGAGATAAACGAAGTCGACATAACGAGAGTCGACTGTATTTTCTCTTATTGTTTCTCCAGAAAATTGGGTTTGACATTTCATGTAAGTTATCTCCCTATGTTAAAAAAACTCATCCGTTGAATTTGCCCTGCGAGTTCTTTAACATAGCACAGAGAATGCTCATGATGTGTTGTATGTTTTATCAAGTTTATAACAGTCAGAGATACAGACTGGAATTATCAGCTGTACACGGGTTTTGTCATATTGTATTTTCACAACAAATATAACTGACGTCATGTCCAGCTATCCATCTGCTCTAAACTAAACGACTGTTTGGGCGAATACAACAAGCGACAAATTGACGATAACTGTTTTCAGAAAATTAGCTTAGAAATTTTATACACATTGTCTACACAGGAAACAATTTGCATGAAACATCAAATCCTATTTTCTGGATAAAATAAGAAAAATATTTCAAAATGTTGTCTGCTATTTTTTTTTACCCAGTATGCGTAGCGTTAAAGTGATGTACATTATACAGATTGTGTATATTCACCAAAATCTATTACCTGAACGCTGTATATACTGAGTGGGCTTCTAGAATGACCTCGCTGTCTACAATTTTACATCACAAAAACATGCCTATATAATTTTGACCCCCTTAAACCCCACTTTTATATGAGGAAAACTGGGGTTTACAGGGGTATACATTATTTTCTTATTTCTGCTCAAAAACATAGACTGTGGGTACTCGTTAGAACCGCCTCGTCGAGGCGGTTCTAACGAGTACCCACAATCTATGTTTTGAGCAGAAATTTGAAAAATGTCAGAATTTTTTATCTGAAATTTTTCATTTTTTTGGTGCTAAAATTTTCAGTATATTTGAATAGGCATGTTTTCGTAATGGGGTTCGCCATTGCTCCGGAAGCAGTTTTTGAAATGGCATGGACTGGTCGAATGCATTATCCATGGACTGCTCAACGTTATTATAGCAAAGTACAAGCTTTCATATAAAATGCTTGGTCAACGCTTAGCACATAAGAGTAGACAATCATGTTTTAATGTATTAATGTATTAATGTATTTTCTCGTGTCTTTGGAGTCCTCTTGCCAACACCGGGAGACGGGGCATGATGTTTGGACGTTGGTTCGCCACATGTCCTCCGTCTCTGCCGTCTTGGGGTAATAGAAATGTATTAGGATTTCTTCTCTCTTTTCTTTGTCTCTCTGTCTCTCATTTCTTACTTTTTTCTCTACACGATACTTATCATAATGTGATGTTAAAATTCTGTCAGTTGGATAATTTCGTCAGCATACATACATACATACATACATACATACATACATACATACATGCATACATACATGCATGCATACATACATACATACATACATACATACATGCATACATACATACATACATACATACATACATGCTGATCTCCCAATGTTCATTATGTTCATTGTGTTCTGGTGTTTGATGATGGATATACCTTTCTCTGTAAAGTGCTGTTAGCTAAGCAGAATAGTTTCAAAACTATTCCAGATTGAAGTCCAACCGCCATGTAATGTTTATATGTTTAGTTAAGATTCTCTTGCTGTTTACTTTTGTAAACCTGAGATAGACGTAATAAATTGGAAATTGAAAATTAGAGTTTGCTGTTTTATGAAAGGTCATTGGGTAGCCTAAAGCTATTTTCCATGGACTATTTTCCTTGGACCTTAGACCTCTTAAGTATCGGTCAAAATGACATATATTCTATGGTCCAGTCACTGCTTCATGGATTAATATAAAACTTGACATTTCACTGTCAGTCTTCAATTAGCTTAAACATTTATTATGTGCTAAGCGTAGATCAAGTGTTTTGTGAAAACGAATACTTATTGAAGATTGCTGAAGATGATTTTTGCAACGTTATTTGTGTGAGATTTATAATTATACTTGTGCAAAAATTAGTCAAATTTTCTGACGTCTCAATCACCAATTCACCATCCCGATATGACAAATCATTTTGAAAGAGACGTAAAATAGCAGATCAGCATCATTCTAAAATCCAATTGACTTGCACGAATTTAGAGATGTGGTACAAACGTAAATGCATTGTTTCTTCTGTGTCAGTTACAGCAGATGTATATAATTGTCGAAAGGAAAGGGAATAATGCAATAAAGAAAAAATATTGAATACGACAGAATTATCATTTTTATTATAGACACATCGAATTCTTCATCAGATTTTTAGAAATTAATTTTCCGTTGACATTTTGAAACATAAAGCAATGTAAAAAATCCCAGTCACTTTCAACGTTCTGCAATACTTATTATTCCCAGCAAGAACATGACGTTTATACAACATCGCATTAACTCTTTCGCTGACAAATTTCAGACGACATTTGTCGTCTGTTTTTCTTTTTTTAACAGACTATCGCTTGAAAAGAAGTTTATACGTAAAGTTGAAAGACTAAATGTCAAACAGCGTAGATCTAGATGAGACAGCTCATATGAGCCGTCTCATCTGGATCAATGCTGTTTGCAAAAGCCTATTATTATCGCCTGTGGCAGTGAATGAGTTAAGGTCGATGCAACAGCGTTAATAGGACTTTGTATAAAAGTCATGCATCGACGTTAATACGACGTTGTATGAACGTCATGTGCCCGCTGTGTTACAATATTTTTTTTACACACTGTTTGTTGCTGCATTTGTTTTTGCAATTTTCCAATAGCTTTTCCATTAACGATCGGTATAGCAGGCACAACACAGATTTGTTTTTCGACAGATTAAGAAAAATAAAATTGACTAATTTTTGGCATCAGAATTTGGTATATTGCTGTATCCGATATTGTTGCAGGGGTTTACAATATTAACTCTCAAGAGACGTCAACTGTATATGTGATTAAATATACATGGAATTAAGATAATTATTATTAAATAAATGTTACTATTTCATGGCGGTCATCTGACATCTGTTCCCGAGCGGTAAGTCGGATTTCAGCCGAAACTTGGTGGGAGGCATTGGGGAAGAATGGAGCTTCAGAATTGCTAAAATCGTTTCGTTCCGATATCCAAGATTGCCACCGTGGTGGCCATCTTGAAATTCTTCAAACGACATCTCCAAAACCTTAAACCCCAGCCCCTGATATAAAAGGAGAAGCTCCGCCCCTAAATTGATGATGGTAAATTCAAATATTCTCCCCTTCCAGATACAAATTCAATAATTCTGCATTTCAGCATCAACCTTTTGCCAGGAAAAAAATTACAGCTATGTATAAGCTTAGCCTTCACAGACACAAGTAAATAAATTTTAAAATTGTGTTGCAGGAACTCTGAATTAAATCATCTTATTTTCAATGTTTTCTTACTTTCTACAGATAAATGACAGTTGAGTTTGAATTTTCACCTTTGACCTCAGTCAAATGACCAAAGCAAACTATAAATAGAATAGCACATGTTGTAATGACATGCAGTCATACATATAACTAAACATGCTTGAGATGCCAATCATAAAACATGCTGAGGTCACCAACTCCATAGAGCACCAGGCTTATTTTTTCCAGTTCTAGGAAAAGTAAATTTCAAATTTTGTTTTATGAAAAAGCTGGATTAGTTTAATGAATAAGCTGATTCCAACATGTGAATGTTTTGTTTACATCTGGAAGCTGACCTGACTCTGACCCAGGTAACCTCATTAACTTTCAGGTCTCCACACCTACACCTGTTACTGTAGGTCCTACAGCAGACTGGCCTTTAAGTTTGAGCTGAAACTTGATGGGAGACAACGGAGCGAAATAGAAATTCAGAAATGCTAAAATCGTTCTGCTAGGCTATCCATGATGGCCACCACAGCGGCCATTTTGAAAATCTTAAACTGCTCCTGAATGATGTCGGATTAAGCCAAAACTTGGTGGGAGACCTTGGGGCGACATGGAGATTCAGAATCGCTAAAATCATTATGTTACGATATCCACGATGACCACCACGGCGGCCATCTTGGAAATCTTCAATTGTTATCTGTTCCCGAACGGTAAGTTGGATTGTGCCGAAACTTGGTGGAAGGCATCGGGACAACATTGAGCTTTAGAATTGCTGATGTCGTTCTGTTCCGATATCTAAGATGACCACCATGGCTGTCATCTTGGAAATATTCAAACCACGTCTGTTCCCGGACGGTAAGTCGGGTTGAACTGAAAGCTGGGGGAGGCATTGGGGCGACAAATAGATTCAGAATTGCTAAAATCGTTCCGTTAAGATATCCAAGATGGCCGCCATGGCAGCTATCTTGAAATTCTTCAAACGATATCTCCCAAACCGTAAGTGAGATTGAGCTGAAACTTGATGGGAGGCTTTGGGGTGTTATGGAGATTCAGAATTGCTAAATTCGTTCTGTTTCAATATCCAAGATGCCCGTCATAGCGGCCTTCTTGAAATTCTTCAAACGACATCTCCTCACAAACTGTAAGTTGGATTGAGCTGAAACATGGATGGGAGGCATCGGGGCGGCATAGAAAGTCAGAATAGCTAAAATCGTCCCGTTTCCGACATACAAGAATAGAAGACAGGGCAAAAGTTCCTCTTACAGTAATTTGTGCACAACACCCCCCACTCTGCACCAACATCATCTCCTGAATCCTAAGTTGGATTGAGCTGTTCAGAAACTTAATGGGAGGCATCAAGGCAACATGCAGATTCTGAATTGCTAAAGGCAATCTGATCTGATAGCCAAGATGACCACCATGGCACAATGTAACATATTGTGATCAGCCTAATCCAAGTGAGCGATTTCTGGTCCTCTTGGGCGTCTAGTCGAGTTTTGAAAACTTACATCACCACAGTGCAGATTATATTTCATTTCCTTTGGGATCATTGGGCCTATTGTGGTATATATTGTGTTAGAGGGCGTAAGCAGTGTTGCAAACTTCACTACTGCTTATTAAGAGTCTCAATAAAACCGATACTCCCATTTTTTAATCCGTAGTGTGTTCTTTGTTTCGAAAGGCAATCTTTTTGACGTTTATTATGTGTAGGTCATTGCTGATGCCTAATTGGCCCAAAACTAGCTAATCCGACCCAGACAACTGGATACTTCAGTTGTTATTAGTTTTGTAAGTGCGTTCATTGTTTTCTAGGATCATTCCTTCCAGAATTTATCTTCACTACAGCTGGCGTTAGTGCCGTGTGGCGGTCATAAAACGTCTCTCCGCACTTTTCTATAGTTTATTTTTTTTTAATTGTCTGTCCTTTGTATTCATTATGCCCATTCCGTGATTTCTGAAAAATTATATGAGGATCACTGATGGGATTTACATGTACAGTCGAATCTCAATAGCTCGAACACCGATGGCTCGTTCACCATGGCTAATTCGAACTCGTTTTTGAGTCCCTACGAAATTTATCCAATAGATCAAGAAAACAAATATTTAAGGAAGCGTTCTTATTTCATTATGAAATTGTATCTTGTGTGTGCTCAGTAGAATCGCCTCGAGGCGATTCTAATGAGTAAACTCAACATACAATTATTGTGTAGAACATCAATAGATTTTCCAGAATTAGCGATATTTGCTACTACCCGTGCCGCCATAAAAGCCGGCTTCCACAGCATGACTGTAGAAGTGATTTCTTCACATCTGTTACGTTTCATTTCTCCCCCTCATATCTTGACTTCGCCACGTAGTCACCATATTCTGCTCACTAGCGAATGGAGGCAGGAAAAATAGTATAGATTATGTCCAGGAATAGTTACAATCACAAAACGTAGCCTACCAATGACACCAAGAGGAAGAATGAACAAACCATGGCAGATAATGCACATGTCACAAACCAAAGAAAAATAAAGTAACCAACTTTCTCTTCCCAAACGAGGTGATCACAATGCTAGACAGGAGCCATTAAAAACAACAGTTAGACAACGAACAGAATAAAAACAACAGGATATAGGGCGATAGAAAGAACGAACAACACCAGAACCATCGCTTTAGTACGGCCAGTAGTAAATCAACTCTGTGTGAGTGTGTGTGTGTGTGTGTGTGTGTGTGTGTGTGTGTGTGTGTGTGTGTGTGTGTGTGATAAAGATATGCGCAAAGGCAATATTAAGCATGTTCAGACAGACTGAGATGGACCCAAAATAAAGGGAGTATAATCAGGCGTCCCTGAAAAGTAGGCATTACTTGGTTAGCAAGCTTCGCCCACCATGCCTATCAACAAACTCGCATAGAGGCTCCCCCACTCTATTAGTGACGCATCAAAACCGTGGGAATCAAACTTAATCATTGTGATGAAACAAACAATTCAGACAATTTGTAAAGAGAATGTGAAATTTGAGTACACTGACAGCCTGAATTTGGCTGTCACTCTTTCCAGAAAACGGACCAAATGACTTTATACTGAACGTAACCCCAAAACGACATTAAGAATCATATTTCATGATTTTCGCTCAAGAATCATTTTTCCATTATAATCTCCATTAGTCAAATTGACCATCTCATTTTCAAATTGACCTCCGATGCTTTGTAGGGAAAATGTGTAGTTTTATAAAAGTATGTCTTGGAAGCAGATATGGTATCGCCGTATCTGACTGCAACAACAATAGTTCACTGGAAGCTTGTCATTGCACAATCAGAGCAAATTCACGTGTGCTTGCTAACTTTCTTCTTTCAATTTCACCACTGAGCGTGCGGGACAAAAATGACTGCGACGAAACGGCTTAAAACCTTTCAATACCACTTGGTATGAACATACAGGTGCAAAAAAAAAAAAAAAAAAAAAAAAAAAAAAACTGACAGAATGTCATTCTCCGATTTTTAAGATATAATCTTACCTGTGACCTTCCTGCAGCTCATGAATACTAATAACAGGAAACGTTCAAATTGACCTCCGGATATAAATCAAATTGTTTTTAATTGACCACCGGCGGAGGTCAATTTGAATGTTTACATCCCGTGACCCACCTCGTGCAATTGAAGAGAAATACTTAGCTGTCAGCGATCCGAAACCTGCTTCTGCGACATCACAATAAAAGCCTGTCATTAATGGATATAGAAGCCTAGGTAAAAGATATGCTGGTAAATATTTGAGCCGCAATATCAGAAAACGTACCTTTGAACATGTGTGCCTTGCGAAGATTCCGATCAGCCTTTGCATTCGCGCAGTCTGATCAGAATCTTCTCTGGGCGCATTTTGGATAGCCAAGGATGCAAAGTTTCTTCATACAAATAAAGAAGACTCTGATCAGACTGCACATGTTAGAAGGTACATTTTCTCTAGATGTGTCTCATTTACATGTTGTTGATGAGGCGATTCTGATGAATATTGGTCCAGATGTTGTAATTCAACTATGGGTTAAATTGTTGAGACAAATCTCTTATGGTTCGAAAAGGATAATTTAAACTCGTAACAGCTCTAGAATCATTTAGACGCTCCAGTTGAAAACGTGTCTTCGGGCATATGCGGACAGCGAAGGCCCTAATCAGACTGCGCATCAGCGCAGTCTGATCAGGACCTTTACAGTCCGATTTTAGAATCATTAGGTACTGTAAAACAACGAAGTACAGCCAGCTCTCGTTATCTCGAATTCCAAGGGGCTGTCTTTTCCACAATATTTTCAATATATCTCTACTTCAAGAGTCCAATTACACATCTATTTGTTAAATGTGGTTGTTCGAGTTATTTTTACCTCAATTCTGCAAATCTGATATATCGAGGTACGGATATCTCGAAGTTTTCAGAGAGCCCCTTGGAATTCGAGATAACGAGAGTCGCCTGTAGTAAAAGTCCAAATCAGCCAGCGAAGATATAGTCTGATCAGAATCATTGCTATACAGTTGACCCTCGTTATCTCGAACTCGCTTATCTCGAATAACCGCTTATCTCGAAGTAAAAATCTGGTCCCTGCCTAAACATGAAAATCTAACAACAAGTTAAAAAAATATTGAGGCAAAGAGGAGAAATTGCTCCTAAGGAGCAATTTCTCCTCTTTTCCACAATATTTTCAATATATCTCTACTTCAAGAGTCCAATTACACATATATTTGTTAAATGTGGTTGTTCGAGTTATTTTTTTGACTCAATTCTGCAAATCTGTATGTCGAGGTACGGATATCTCGAAGTATTTCAGAGAGCCCCTTGGAATTCGAGATAACGAGAGTCGACTGTATATTTATAATTTATTGCGATAAAATCTAAAAAGATAGCCCTTGGAACAAAGGAAACATTGAAGAGCGAAAATTGGAGTCCCGGTTTCATTCAGACGCTTTATAGGACAGCACTGAAGGTCTGCATAGAAAATCTCAATAATAGTTTAGAAAATTTTTTGTTGATTAGATGGCCCACTGAAAAAGTAGCTAAGCACTACAAATGTACCAAATTATTGAATATCCGAATATGACAGCAGTGTTAGCATTAACACGATGAATATAAATACATTGTTTTATGATTTTTGTACAGAAAATGAGTTGATATTTTTTTCAATGAGACAATTTGAAGGCAATGCCAAATGTTATTTTCTGTGAAAACATAATGGAAAAATATGAATAATTTTCGTCTGGTGATTTAATTCACATTTAGAGTACTTAAGCTCAAAATTTAAATGGGATGGAACACATATGACGCTTTCTTTGTGTCTGTTTCCTACAAACAAGCCGTTAGCTGATTTCTTTAACCCTTAAAGCGCCAATCACAACTGCAGCAGAAAACAATTTTACTTTTTTTTACAGAGAATAAAGTCTTGACATTGCTTGTGAATCATCTGCCAGGCAGATGATTCATATGAAATGTCAAGAATTATTTTCTCTGAAAAATAAATAATAATGAATAAAAAAATCAAAATGTCTGCTACAAATTTTTTGCATGGCACTTTTGTTAGTCTTACTCTTTGTTGCTTTGTGGTTTATTCTACGAGGCGATTTGTAATATGTCTTACCTTGTGTTATTTTGTTCTTGTGTTTTTCAGTCCTTTTAGCATTGCGATTACCTCGCTTAGGGAAGAGAAAACTAGTCTTAGTGCTTTCGAGTTGTTCGATTTGTGCTTGTTTGGATTTGTCGGTTTCCTCTTCCTTTTAGTGTCTGGGAAGGACTGCGGTTTGTGATTCTGGCACTCCCTGGACGTTTTTCTTACCTTTTGTTTTTAAATTCGATTAAAAAAGATGAATTAAAGGTTTTATAGTTATTACTTTTGACTATGTCTTTCGCAAGAAAGCATTTTCACACTTTTGGAGTAATTTGTAGTTTCTGTCCTTGATTTATTTGTGTATCCTTTAACTGCTTTGTGGTCAAATTCAGCACACTATAAATGCAATGTCCTTCTTATTTTTACCCGAAAATAGTATTTGAAAGTTCATGAAAATGTCTCCAAAGCAGACAGTTTGCATGACATGTTAAATTCTATTTTCTGGGAAAAAATAAGAATTTATTTCAAAACGTCGTCTGTTTAAATTTTTATCCAACATGCTAAGCGTTAAACGTCTTGTGAGTTTCTTGTCTCGGAGAAAGTCGGCTGAATGTCCCCTTAATATTAAAGAGTATTTCATGCATATTCACATACGTAAACATTCAAATATCCACCCTTTCCAGTAATAAGTATATGTCCATTACCATCAGACGCCATACATCTTGGCCTGTCTAGATTGTCCGTACGAGTAGGAAATTCGTACATAAACTCTCCCTGAGGATTCAGAACAATAACTCTACTTCTGCTGAAATCTGACACAAAAATATTATCAAACTGGTCAACGCACAAACTTCCAGGCAACCAACCAGTTCTACCTATTGTTGGCTTATGCTTGAACTCTTTCAACATGTATCCATTCTGATCCATTATCACAACAGAGTTAGATAGCCAGTCAGATACTATTATTTGACCTTTGCTATTGGTTGTTATGAAGACGGGATTCCGAATTTTGCAGCCCTTAGCAGGAACAATATCATGGCAAATGTCACCACGAAGGTCGTATATCTGAAATGTAGCAGTCTTGTTGTTTGCGGCTACGAGGTATTGATCGGACATACCAGCTAGCGGGTATGTCGATCCGGTACTTTCAAGCGATATCTTCTTCTTAACTCTTCTATCATTTGAATACAAATTAAGAGACATTTGGTCAGAACATGCTATGATATCACCACAAACAGCCAATCCGGTCGGTTTGAAATATGCCACCGTTTCAACAAAGTTGCCCAGCTTTGTAAAAATTTTGACCTTTCGATTTTCGTTGTCTCCTACAACGATATGATCTCCAAACAGACATCCTAGACCAGTTGCTCTGCATTCAAACCCATCTTCTCTTGGTACCGTCAGGTTCATTCTTCTCACGAGATGAAAACCGGCTACATGTCTAGCGCCGAATTTTAGAGGATGTTCTGGACGCCTCATGAATTCTCTTGACAATATTAAATCAAACAGACCGATTCTGTCAACACTAATAAATACATTCCTATAGCGAACATCAGGAGGATGCCATTTCATTTGCAATGAGGTCAAGTTTTTCGTTTGTAATGCAAGCAACCTTCTCCTAACAATATTCTCCAGGTATAAAACTTCTTCATCTTTTCCGTTTTTTACTAGTTCATCACTGAACTTTACATTACCATCTATTAAGGAATGAACTCTTTTTATTTGTTCTTTCTTCTCTGCACACGCTTCTCGCTGATCATTCATAGTTTCCTTTAACCGTTCTAAGATATCCGTCTTCTCTCTTTCAATCTGAGCAATTAGTTTTTGCGTCGTTCTTTCCACTCCTTCAATAAGATCTTTTTCCCGTTTGTCAATATCTTGCACAACGGTATCGACACCTTCTTCAATCTTTTTCAACGTAAACAGTTTCTGATTCACGTTCTGTAACATACTAGTAATGGCATGTCTGCGAGACTCTTGTGATTGCTTGACAGTAGCACAACTATGACTTCCATGCAGTTCGAGTTGACATTCTCGACATATTGGTAGGCTACATGTTTCACAGTAGTATTTTATAGCTTCATTGCTATGTATTGAGCACTTAATCACTTGCATTTGTCTCATTTCTCTATCATGTGATCCACCGGTGAGCTCCGATAACGGTTCAACAGTATGCCCGATCGTCATGCGTGTTTGATTGTGAACGCGACTACAGTCATCACATAGGAAGTCAGCGCAATCCAGACATTTAAATTTGGCAAAGCTGTCCTTCTTTTGCAGCTCGCATACCGTACATTTGATATCTCTTGCGGTTTTTGCATGATATACCGACAGTATGCCCTTCAAAAAGAAATTTTCTGGAAAACCATTTACTCCAATATCAGGTTTGTCGAGGTCCTCGCAACACTCTGGACATGAAATTACGCCATGCGATTCATGTTGATTATATATGGACTTCAAGCACTTCCGGCATATAGAATGTAGACATGGTAGAATTATTGGCTCTTGTAAGACATTTTTGCACTCTCCACAATGGAGATTGACACGCTCATTTGTTGGTTCAGCGACTTCATGTTTTGGTTCAACAACTACCAGTTCAGACATCCTTACTGAAACTAAACAATAAAATATCTTTAACCCAGTCATGCCAAACATCCCATAAAAAAAGGATATTGGCAAACAGCATAGACCCAGATCAGACGCCGCAGAAGGTAGAGTCTGAGCATTGTCTACACTGTTTGCATTAAGAGCAAGATTTTCTCTAATAGATTACAATGCTGAAACAAACTAGATATCCATTATATTGGTAATGGATCTGTCCAATGAGAGAGGTAAAAGACTTTTGCAGGCATAAATGAGTTAAATATCAGGGCCCAGTTGTTCAAAGCGTCGTTAGCTTAACGAGCTCGTTAGTGGACAAGATGTTACTGTTCTAGTAATTACCATATCAAATTCACAGGTATTTTTGCTGAAAAAATGTGAGTAGCTTTTGCAAATGCAAAAGCTACTCACATTTTTTCAGCAAAAATATTAGTGTATATGCTATATTTAATAATCAAAGTTTTAACGGTACGTTAACTAACGACATCGTTAGTTTTGAACAACTGGGCCCAGAGGTGATATTCATATAACATCACATTACGAAAACATGCCTATATAATTTTGACCCCCTTAAACCCCATTTTTATATAGTAAAACTGGGGTTTACAGGGGTATACATTATTTTTCTTATTTCTGCTCAAAACAAAGATTGTGGATACTCGTTCGAACCGCCTGGTTGAGGCGGTTCTTACAAGTACCTACAATCTATGCTTTGAGCAGAAACAAGAAAAGTATCAGATTTTTTAATCTGAAAATTTTCATTTTTTGGGTGATAAAATTTTTAGTATATTCGAATAGGCATGTTTTCGTAATAAATAGTGTGAAGGACCACAGTCACAGATAAGCGTCCTCCCAAGTCAGCGAATAAGGTCTGACGGACACGAAACGGCTTGGGCCGCCAAGCGAAAAGCTGTCTCCGAACAGGCCCAAAATCCGCAGATACAGATTCATCCCGCGCTTGCCCGAAATCTCATCCGGGCATTTGCTCTCCATTGACACATTCAGTAGTGCCCAGTGATTCTGTTAGCGGACCCGATAGGATCGCGCGGATGCGCAGACTGATCTGGGCCTTCGCTGACCGCATATGCCCAAAGACATGTTTTCGCAAGGCGCGGCCCACATTATAAAACAACACTGAAACGAAAATAGAACGAACGAAACGTCTATACTGTTTGTTCAGACCCGTCTTTCCGAATACATAGATTAATTTGATCAAATCTTCCCCGTCTCCCCACCCCCCTCCCACACACACACACGCCCCACCACCCCTACGAGAAATCATTCTGGATCCGCCCCTGATATGACTGAGTTCGTGGGAAACAATAAATAGGTAAATAAGTAAACAAAATATGGCGGTTGGAATCCTTACTAAAGCACCTCAGTCTTTATTCATTGTTGCTTGGCAATTGCGCGCCTTTTCCGTTTGCAGCTGACGTTATCTATACCCCGCTTAAACTAGGGTGGGTTGGGAGTACATTAATCATTACTGGAGCAGTTCACGGGTTGTTTGCCTTGAATGCAGTGGCATTATTTACATATATGCTTGTCATGTTTTTGCCCTGCGTAAATCTGAATTAACTTTTATATATTGGAACTATGCCGGTATGATAGATGTTAAATAAAGCATAAATTTTTTCTCTTTATGAAATAAAATACTAAACAACAAATAGTTGGTCAATAACTGATACGAACCTGGGAAAAGGTCTGTAAGAAAGACCTTTCCTCCATGATAATTCCGGTACTTTAAAGAGAAAGCCATAATTTTCTCATTGCATTTTCAAACTGCTGACAAGTTAGTTTGTTTTACAACGAAGTTGTATAAAATGCATGGCCTCATTAATCTTTTGTACGAAAAATTACGATCAAATGGTTTGTCCACATTAAGTAAGAAAATGTGTATTTAATCTTTATAATCTTATTACAAAACAGCTCCATACTATTAGTCTCGGATTTGCTTTAAATTGGCTAACACGATTATCTCACTAAATTGTACTTTTAATTGTGTCGCTGAAGAAATGTATGTATTAATGTATATGTGGTGGTTTGGTTGGGGTGGCAGTGGGTGGGAGTAGGGGGCGGGGAGGAGGGGTGGATAATGTCATTAATGTCTGTAGTATAAAATACTGCAAATCAGCAGTCCATAACTTTCGAGTTATACTTCATTTTATTGGTAAATAAATAAATAAATAAATAAATAAATAAATCTAGTACATGCTTGGCTCTTACAGCCATTTTACACATTTTTATGACTAAATCAAACTCCCTTGCCAGAACATTATTCGACGTTCGCATATGCCACTGTCACATTTCATTTGGCGCTGCCTAACGGGGAAAACTGAACCTCGATGTGAGAACGTGCATACGTCTGATCAGTCATTTCTGTAACCATCAATATCCCATGGTTCTGTAAGCCATGATGTGAATGTGCATTGCAGCCTTATTTGTTCAACAATATATCCTACAAAATACCAATGAATCTATAATCGGACAACGAAGGCCAAGATCAGATTGCGCGAAACGCAGTCTGATCTGGCCCTTTGTTGTCCGCATATGATTATAAGGGTTCTATACTCAAGTTGCGACTCAATATAAAACAAGTAGAATAAGAGCAGCTCTCCTGATTTTAACATTTTCAACACTGCGTAATATTATCATGTGTGAACTTAACTATTTCATTCCTGTATAAATTCAGCACGTTCGGACTTATCTCTTTCATTCTTGCATACAATCATCAGTTCTGGACGTGACCCTTTCAGTCCAACAGGAGATCAATACATATGGACTCTTTGCCCTTTCAGCGCAACATGAACTCAGCACTGACTTAACTTTCAGTCATGCACAAAATGAACATCTAGACTTAATTAAAAGGCTAAAATGAATGTCCTTTAAAATTTATAAACAAATTCATTGGAGTAAAGTGCGCCATACCCAATGGTTTCGGCTAATCAAGCCTCGTCAGTGACCCTATGTTATGATCCGACAATAAAAGCCGGGGTTAAAATAGAAATGTAGGCAATGATCAGGAAAATTCAGCTAAAAATTTATAAGGAAAATCACTTGAAAAAACTACTATATTCCTAAATGAGTCCAAAATGTAACAAAAACTCTTAACCCCTTTAATACTGTATAAAATCAGCACGTCTGAACTTAACCTTTGCTCTGCATACAATCAACATTTTCGGCTTAGTCTCTTTGGTCTAGCATTAAATCAGCACTTCAGTACCACACTTCTAGATTTTACCCTTTCAGCTCTACATAAATCAGCACTTCTAAACCTTCCACTTTCAGCCGTGTACCACACTAGCATTTTTGGACTTAATCCTTTCAATTCAGCATAAAATTAGCATTTCTGGACCTAGCGCATTCAGTCGTGCATAACATCAGCACTTCGTAAAACTTTAACCAGTGGGTTGGGGCTTGACGATATGTCTTTGGCTTGGCCCGCCGTGGTTCAACTATTGGTTTTCATTTACTCTGGCATACAGCAGAATTAGCCATGAGTACTCGTCTTTGTTTATTATAGTGATTAATTTGATTTTTGTGTTTTCGCTTTGATGCATTGACTGAGTTGGGAGCTTTATGCGAACCGAATTTTTATGTGTTTCTGTATTAAGAGTAGCATCGGGACCCAGGGTGAAGTTAGCTAGCTGTAAAAGTGCTTTAAACCCCCCCCCCCCCCCCCCCCCGGTGGTTTATTCTGCTGACCGTTCTAAGGCGGTGGTCCCGGTGTTAGTCTTACTCTTTGTTGCTTTGTGGTTTATTCTACGAGGCGAATTGTTGTATGTCTTTCCATGTGTCATTTTGTTCTTGTGTTTTTCAGTCCTTTTAGTATTGCGATTACCTCGCTTGGGGAAAAGAGAGCTAATCTTAGTGCTTTTCGTACGTTTGTTCGATTTGTGCTTGTTTGGATGTGTCGGTTTCCTCTTCCTCTTGGGGTCTGGGAAGGGCTGCGGTTTCTGATTGTGGCACTCCCTGGACTTTTCTCTTACCTTTTTTTAACCGTTTCAGTCATACATAAAATCAGCACGTCTGGACTTAACACTTTTAGTCCAGCATAACGTCAGCACTTCTGGACATAATTCCGTCTTGCATAACATCAGCACTGTTGGATATAACCCTTTCAGTCCAGCATAAAATCGGCATTTATGAACATAACTCAGTCTTTCATAGCATCAGCACCCGGATATAACCATTCAGTCTAGCATAAAATCAGCACTTCTGGACATATAACCTTTTCGATTTAGCATAGAATCAGCACTTCTGGACATAACCCTTTCAGTCCAGCTTAAAATCAGCACTTCTGGACATAACCCTTTCAGTCCGGCATAAAATCAGCACCTACTGACATAACCCTTTCAGTCCAACATAAAGTCAGCATTTCTGGACATAACCCTTTCAGTCCAACATAAACCAACACTTCTGGACTTAACTTTTTTAGCCCAGCATAAAATCTGCACTTCTTGACATAACCCTCCCAGTCTTGCATAAATCAGTACCTCTGGACTTAACCCGTTCAATCCAGCATAAAAACAGCAAATCTGGACTTAATAAGTTCAGCATAATTCAGCATTTCTGGATATATAATCCTTTCAGTCCAGCATAAACCAGCACTGCTGGACTTCACTCTTTCAGCGCAGCATAAATAAACGATTCTGGACATAACCCCTTTCAGTCTTGCATCAGTCAGCATTTCTGGACATAACCCTTTCAGTCCAGCATAAAATCAGCACCTATTGACATAACCTTTTCAGTCCAGCATGACATCAGCATTTCTGGCCATAACAATTTCAGTCCAGCATAAACCAGCACTGCCGGACAACATTTTAGCTCAGCATAAAATAAGCACTTCTTGACATAACCTTCTCAGTCTTGCATAAATCAGCACTTTTGGACATAACCCTTTCAGTACAGCATAAAAGCAGCAACTCTCGACTTAATATGTTCAGTACAGCATAAAATCAGCACTTCTGAACATAAATCTTTCAGTCTTGCATAAATCAGCATTTCTGGATATATAACCCTTTAACTCCAGCATACATCAGCACTTCTGGACTTAAACCTTTCAGTCATGCATAAATCAGCGCCTGGTCATAACCCTTTCAGTCTTGCATACCATCAGCCTTCTGAACATGACCCTTTAAGCTCTGCATGAAATCATCACTTATGAACTTAAGCCTTTCAGCCCTGCGTGAAATCAGCACTTCTGGACTTAACCCTATTAGCCCTGCATGAAATCAGCACTTCTGGACTTAACCCTTTTAGCCCTGCATAAAATCAACACTTATAGACGTAACCCTATTAACCCTGCATAAAATCAGCACTTCTCGACTTAACCTTTTTAGCCCTGCATGAAATCAGCACTGCTGGTCATGACCCTTTCAACCATGCATGAAATCAACACTTCTGAACTTAACTCTTTTAGCCCTGAATAAAATCAGCACTTCTGGTCATAACCCTTTCAGTCTTGCATACCATCAGCACTTCTGGACTAAACTCTTTTAGCACAGCATAATATTAGCACTTCTGGACATAACCCTTTCAGCCCAGCATAAAATCAGCACTTATGGACATAACCCTTTCAGTCTTGCATAACATCAGCACTTATGGACTTAACCCTTTCAGTCTTGCATAACATCAGCACTTATGGACATAACCCTTTCAGTCTTACATAATATTAGCACTTATGGACATAACTCTTTCAGTCTTGCATACCAGTAGTACTTCTGGACATAACCCTTTCAGCACCATAGTGCAGATTATATTTCATTTCCTTTGGGATCATTTGGGCTCACTGTGGTAATTTTTGAAAATGGAGCTCTGCTCATGTATACGCTAGAGGGCGTAAGCAGTGTTGCAAACGTCATTACTGCTTATGAAGAGTCTCAATAAAACCGAGACTCCCACTTTCTAATCTGTTGTGTGTTCTTTGTTTCCAAGGGAATCTTCTTGACGTTTATTATGAAAAAACACTTCTAGACATATCCCTTTCAGTATTGCATACCATCAGCACTTCAGGACATAACTCTTTTAGCCCAGCATAAAATCAGTACTTCTGGACATTACCCGTTCAGCCCAGCTGTCGGTCCTGTAACTCTTTTAGCCCAGCATAAAATCAGTACTTCTGGACATTACCCATTCAGCCTAACGCTGTCGGTCTTGTATAATATCAGCACTTCTGGACATAACCCTTTCAGCCCTGTATGAAATCTGCACTTCTGAGTTAACCTTTTCAGCCTTGCATGAAATCAGCACTTACGTTTGCACTTCACTCTTTCAGTCCAGCATAAATGTTCAGCCTGCATGAATTCAGCACTTCTTTAATTAAATCTTTGAGTCTCCCATACAATCAGCACTTCTGGACTTAACCCATTCAGCCCTGCAGACAAAGACAGATACTTTGCATCCTGTGTAGATCCAGATGAGATGGCTCGTAACGAAAAATTCAGGGGATTATTACATGATCTAGAATTATAATTATCTAAAGATAGTTTGTTACCTACAACATCATAAAAGTATGATGTTGTAGGGAATAAACTTTCTGTAACTAAGTTTTGTTTCAAACAAGTCTATGCAAGGTCAAAGTGTAATTTTAAGCATATATAAATTTCAGCCATTTAGTCTTCTATAATTGCAGTTATCTGAACCTTTTTAATATTTCATTTAATCTTGGCCGAGGTTCACGATCATCCCACTGAGTTAATGTCTCCCTTAAGATCCGAATCATTAATATATGATTTGCAACGAACGAAAAGGACACTTATGCATTTTGCGGTCAACATAGGTCAGGGCCTTCGTTGTCCGCTTACAGAATCAATGGATACTGTAGTGTATGTCGACGAACAGAGAATGCATAGATCAGACTGCATGGTTGCGCATGCTGATCTGGAATTTCGCTGTTCGCTTATAACATATGAACCTCTATTTTCACGTTATGCGTGTCTTATAAAATAATGTATTTTAACCCTTGTCCTGCTGAATAAATTAAGATGCCACGCCCGCTTCTAATTTTAAACCAATCAGATTACTTGATCCGGATCGTTGCTATAAATTCACATACTTAATGGCAAACAGTGCAGATCCAGATCAGTTGGCTTATTCGGAAGCCAACTGATATGTATCTACACTGTTTGCAAAGGCAGGGTATATCCTGGTTCAGGAGGACAAGGGTTAAACATAATTAAACTGACTAGTTATATGTTTATTCAGTAGACGATAACAAACTACCGTATTTATTGATTTTATCGTTGAAAGTAAGCTTTAATGGGCATTGGAAATCTAAATCTATATTTAAGGTCGACCTTAACTTGAACAAAGATTCTAAACCTTGGCATTTTCAAATGATGCACAACGCACGAAAAGAAATTATACATAACGCACGAAAAGAAATGATGCACAACGCACGAAAAGAAACGATGCACAACGCACGAAAATAAATGATGCGTAAAAGAAATGATGCACAACGCACGAAAAGAAATGATGCACAACACACGAAAAGAAATGATGCACAACACATTAAAGAAATGATGCACAACGCACGAAAAGAAATGATGCACAACACACGAAAAGAAATGATGCACAACACATTAAAGAAATGATGCACAACGCACGAAAAGAAATGATGCACAACACACGAAAAGAAATGATGCACAACGCACGAAAAGAAATGATGCGCAACACACGAAAAGAAATGATGCACAACACACGAAAATAAATGGTGCACAACGCACGAAAAGAAATGATCCGCAACGCACGAAAAAAAAAAAGATGCACAACGCACTAAAAGAAATGATGCAAAACACATGAAAAGAAATGATGCACAACGCACGGAAAGAAATGATGCACAATGCACGAAAAGAAATGATGCACAACGCACGAAAAGAAATGATGCACAACGCACGAAAAGAGATGATGCATAATGCACGAAAAGAAATGATGTACAACGCACGAAAAGAAATAATGAACAACGCACGAAAAGAAATAATGCACAACGCACGAAAAGAGATGATGCATAACCCATGAAAAGAAATGATGCACAACGCACGAAAAGAAATTATGCACAACGCATGAAAAGAAATAATGCATAACGCACGAAAAGAAATGATGCACAATGCACGAAAAGAAATGATGCACAACTCACGAAAAGAAATGGTGCACAACGCACGAAAAGAAATAACGCACAACGCACGAAAAGAGATGATGCACAATGCACGAAAAAGGTCCTTATTTAATTTACTGACAACGCAGGCCCTGATCATCCTGCGCAAAGCCTGCGCAAATGGGAAGGCTGATCTGGGCTTTCGGTTTCCGCTTACAGAATCAATTGATACTGCAGTATATGTCGACGAAGAGAAAATGCCCAAATCAAACTGATCTAGACCTTTTCTGTTCGCATATGGCATAAAAGTCTTTTTCCACTTTGTGCATCAAACAAGATCTATAAAGGTTGTCCTTGGAAACAAAGAACACACAAAAGAACGAAAATCAGAGTATCGGTTTCAACTCTTCATATGACAGCACCGAACTTTTCAGGGCTGCATACATCCTAGCACCGTCTTAATCCATTTATGCCGAGTGGACACTTCTACTATAATTCTTTGGACAGGTCCATTTCCTATATATAAGGTGTGCCTGGCTAGTTTTCATTATTACCATCTTTTGTAGAAGTTTCTATATTTTATGCAAACAATGTAGACCCTGATCAGACGCAGCGTTCTGCGGCGTCTGATCTGGGTCTACACAGTTTGCCAATGTCCCTTTTGTGGGACGCTAGGCATAAATGGGTTAAAACGAACTCGATTATCCAAGATACCATGATAAGCTAAAACTCCACGGGAGCCTATGAAATCCTGCAAACGTCAATGCGGTCATATGAGGCGTATCCATCACGAAAACACGCCTATATAATTTTGACCCCCTTAAACCCTACTTTTATGTAGGAAAATTGGGGTTTACAGGGGTATATATTATTTTTCTTATTTCTGCTCAAAAACATAGATTGAGGGTACTCGTTAGAACCGCCTCGCCGATGTGGTTCTAACGAATACCCACAATCTTGTTTAGAGCAGAAATATGAAAAATATCAGAGTTTTTTATCTGAAAATTTTAGCTTTTGGATGTGAAATTTTCTATATATTTTAATAGGCGTGTTTTCGTAATGAATGAAACTGGGACTCTGACTGCCGTACTGTTATGCGTTCTTTGTTCCTAAGGGCAACTTTTACAGATTGAATTTGACTTCACTGCAGCTGATGTTAAGTGTCAGGTGGTGGCCGTAAAAAGTCTCCCCGTACTTCGTCATAGTGCAGTTTTTCCTTGGCCCCTCCCTCCCCCAACCCCAAGCAGCGGCATCAGCGGAACTCGATTTCCCAAGACATCACGAAAACATGCCTATATAATTTTGACCCCCTTAAACCCCAATTTTATATAGTAAAACTGGGGTTTACAGGGGTATATATTATTTTTCATATTTCTGCTTAAAATATAGATTGTGGGTACTCGTTAGAACGGCCTCGTCGAGGCGGTTCTAACGAGTGCCCATAATCTATGTTTTGAGCCGAAATATGAAAATTGTCAGAATTTTTTATCTGAAAATTTTCCTTTTTTGGTTGTAAAATTTTCAGTATATTTGAATAGGCATTTCGTAATGTACCTGAACGGGCTCAGTGATCCCAAGGAAACTAAGAACAAAAGCTGCTCTACGGTGATATGTGGGGACTATTTACACGGCATTTGGCACAAGCTGTGGGGAAGTCAAATAAATTCTATAATCGTTGCCCATGGAAACACAGAATACATAAAATAACAAAAATCTGATCTGCTTCTTGCTGTAGATTCTGTCATCAGATAACAAAAACTAAATGAATAAATAAATTAAAACAAATACATGTACAGTTGACTCTCGTTATCTCGACCTTGCTTATCTCGAATAACCGCTTATCTCGAAGCGAAAATCTGGTCCCTGCTTAAACATGAAAATCTAACAACAGGTAACAAAATATTGTTGAAAAGAGTAGAAATAAGGAGCAATTTCTCCTCTTTTCCACAATATTTTCAATATATCTCTAAATTGAAGAGTCCAATTACATACACATTTGTTAAATGTGGTTGTTCGATTTATTTTTTCCTAAATTTTGCAAATCTGATATGTCAAGGTACGGATATCTCAAAGTATTTCAGAGAGTCCCTTGGAATTCGAGATAACGAGAGTCGACTGTAAATAAAAATAAAACCGAAAATAATGATAATAAAAATAAAAATAATTAAATAATAATAATAATAATAATAATAATTATTATTATTATCATTATTATTACTGTAACGGTGAAAAAAACTTATTTGTAAAGAGGAAGTCGTGTTTATATACATTTGAGAGAGAGAGAGAGAGAGAGAGAGAGAGAGAGAGAGAGAGAGAGAGAGAGAGAGATCGTACCTTTAAAATCTATACACTGATATTTTTCACAATATCACAGAAAGCATTTTGACTGAAGACAAAAACCAATGACGCTTTTAAAGCAATGTAATCTGAATTCGATGTTCAAATAGCAACGTGATAACCTATACAAAATTAAAATTGAATTGAGCATCTGGGCCTCGTCAGGATAAAATGGGTCTTGTGGGGTGGGGTATGCGTGAAAAGCAAAGATACAGATCATCCAGCAGTCTTACTATCGGATTCAGGCATTTGGAACACGTAGTTACATTCTACTGTAAGTGGACAGCGAAGGCACTGATCAGACTGCGCTAATGCGCAGTCTGATCAGTGTCTGTGCTGTCAGTCTATGTCTTTTTTCCATGGCTCGTATCATTTAGATTATAGAAGGAGAAAGCCCAAATGAATTATTTACTATACCAAGACGTCCAATAGTACCTTATTTACTCTAAATGTGCAGATACTTAATCTTCTTACCATACTAGTACTAAAATTTGAACAAGTCAATTTTACTACCAACTAATGTGTTTTTAAAACCGATAAATGAGTGTCAGGCAGGGTAGATTCTGATCGGACACGGCGTTTGATGTAGTCTGATCTGGACCTGCACTGTTAGCGGAGGCCTATATGCCTAATACCTACGGTAAAAATGGTAAATTGTTGAACGCATGCTAATCAACTATTTAAATAAACTATTCAAAAGTCGCGTGAAAGTAAAAAGCATCTGATGCCATAGGAGCAGTCTGATATGTATATTCGAATAGGTGTTCAAGATTTATACATTGCAAACTATGTAGACTGTGCAGATATTTCACATCAGGAAAACATACCTATATAATTTTGACCCCCTGAAACCCCACTTTTATATAGTAAATGGGGTTTACAGGGGCATACACTATTTCTAATTATTTCTGCCTAAATACATAGATTGTGGGTACTCGTTAGAATCACCTCGGTTCTATGTTCAATCAAAAAAATTTCTTTTTTGAACAGAAATTTGAAAAATATCAGAATTTTTATCTGAAAACTTTCAGTTTTTGGTGGTGAAATTTTCAATATATTTGAATAGGTGTGTTTTCGTAATGAGCGTCTAATTTTGTAGAGTAGAAAGGTCCTGTGTTTGTTTGTTTGTGTTGGGGTTTTACGGCCCAGTCAACCCAATGGGGTCATGTCAAGCGCGGTCAGTTTACCTAACCACACGTTTACTGGGCAGGCTTAGTCCTCTAAGCGGTTAACCAGTATTGTGCACATTCTTTCGCCAGAAACTGACAACTGCCCTTCTTGAATCAGCGGAAGGGAGAGAATGACCGTAGAAAATATTTCATGATCAATCTCCGCGAAAGAATGTTGCCGACCTCGGGCCATGTTTATCCATCAATGCCTATCTTCCTTTAAAGGGACATTGCCAAATAGTGTAGACCCCAATCAGACTCCGCAGCACGAGACGTCTGATCAGGGTCTGCATTGTTTGCATTAAGTGCGCGAATTTCTATAATAAATGACAATACTAAAAAACAAAACCGGACACACCTCAAATTGGAAAGAATCCGTCAAAAGAGAGATGAAGGAAAGTCCACTGGGTACAAATGGGTTAACGTCATAATATGAGTGCGCGAACGTGGGAAGGGGCGGTCGCAGCGATATAATGGATTATCTCTAGGGCTAGCACGATTAATCGGATAATCGATTAATTGATCGATAAATTCCACAAAAATGACTATCATTACAGATTTGCTAATAATCGATCATTTGATTTCTGCGTTTGTTACTTTACCGTATCTACCCTTAGTATTCAGACACCTCAGCTCCTTATCATACTTTTATCTAAAATTTGAACCGGTTCAATATTCTACCCACTGTTGTGTCTAAAATAGCTGTTTTAGTGGCAAACAGTGCAGACCCTGATGAGACGCCGCGTTTGCGGCATCTCATCTGTGTCTACACTGTTTGCTCAATATAACATGAACGGGCCGTAGGTAAAATTAAGATCAAATCTTCAGCGATTACTAATCGATTATCTATCACAATGGCAGGACTGATAATCGATTATCTTTTCAGCTCTGATTAGCCAGCCCTAATTATCTCTCACTTTGTTTTCCTCACATTACTCCTGGATCCTTTAATTTGAACTTGTATTTCAATGAAACTTGGGTGTTTTGGTTGATATCGCCTATAAGATAAGCGACCTTATATACTTGAACATTACTGAATTATCTACCGGTATTTCATTTCCATGTTTTGTCCTTAACTCTAAAAATATTTTGTAAAATTTTAAGCAAAATGTTGCACGACTATTTCGTATTTCGAAATAATGGTCATAGTGATCAGTGGACTGACAAATCTGTGTATTCTTGAAAACTTGGTCGGTTACGTGCGTGCATGTGTGCGTATGTATATATTGTTGGTCGTTAATATATACACCAAGAATAGGAGACGACGTGGCCCTGTTCCCTGAGAAATGCCGGAAGTGACTAGAGCAGACGATGATGATTTCCCATCTAGGAAACTTGCTGGCTCCTATCGGCGAGGAAGCTCTCGACCGAAGACAGGGTCTGGTCTCTTATTCCATAATGATGGAGAGTAGCAGAAAGGCTCTGATGTGGAACTTTATCAAACACCTTGCTGAAGTCCAACAAAATGGCATCGATCTGTTGGCGTCTGTCGAGTTCTGTTCCAATGTCATGCACTGTAATGAGCAGCTGGGTCTCACAGGATTTCTTTTGTCGGAAGCCATGCAGTATCTTGTTGCTTTCCAGCAACTTAATTAAACGACTGTGGACAATATGCTCCATGATCTTACAGCAGGTCGAGGTCAGTGATACTGGGTTATCCTCTACCAAAATTGCTAAAATTGTTCCGCTCCGCTAAATTAAATGGCCGCCAAAGCTTAAAAATAGAAAAAAAAACTTTAAAAGACATCTCCTCCTAGGCTAGTGGCCCGATTTCAAAATAATATAGTTGACAGCCTTGCTCTTGTCTCCCTTCTTGAACAGTGGGATGGCCCGATTTCAAAATAATTTCACAGAAATGTTCCTTGGATGACCCTCTACCAAAATTGCTAAAATGGCTCCGCTCTGCTGAACAAAATGGCGCCAGAGCTAAAAATAGAAAAAAAAATTAAACGACATGTCCTCCTAGGCCAATGGTCCGATTTCAAAATAATCTCATAGAGAAATATTCCTTGGGTGACCCTCTACCAAAAACATGTGCTGAAATGGTTCCGCTCCACTGAATAAAATGGCCGCCAAAGCTAAGAAAAAAAAAAAAAAAAAAAAAAAAGCTTTAAACGACATCTCCTCCCAGGCCAATGGTTCGATTTCAAAATAATTTCACAGCAATGTTCCTTGAGTGACCCTCTACCAAAATTGCTAAAATGGTTCCGCTCCGCTGAACAAACTGGCCACCAGAGCTAAAAATAGGATAACCATTAAACTACATCTCCTCCTATGCCAATAGCAATACGTCTTTGTTCAGAAGAACTATATATGTATCTTTCTAATTTGACGAATTTGAAATAATTCGTGTATAAAATCAACATAAATAAAGAAGCTGAAAATCATGTAATAGATTAAACGATTACATCAGTACAGAATTCAATAAAATATATGATAAATATAACTTTTAGACATGTATATGATTAAATGATCACATCACTACCCAATTCAATAAAATATAAAGCATATCCATAAGGCTATATAAATGTTAAAGATGTGTATGATAACATGATACTAGAAAATTTAAAGAACAATAATAATAATCGAAATACAGTAAACAAGGTGCAACTCATATTCATACGCTATAGCAAAGCGAAAACAAACAAAACGCTTAGTATTCGACAGAAATTGACATGACACTAAATAACAGACTAGCAAACTTTTTAGCTAACCTGAGCCGAAGGCTCAAGGTGAGGTATTGTGATCACTCACCGTCCGTCGTCGTCGTCCGTATGTCAGTCCGTCCACAATCTTTAAACATCTTCTCCTAAACCACTGATTGGATTTTGACCAAACTTCACAGGAATGATCCTTGGTTGGTCCTCTTTCAAAGTTATTCAAATGGTTCCGGTCCATTGCATATCTAGGTCACATGAGCTAAAATAGATTTTTAACTAAAAATTTAAAAAATCTTCTTGTCAGAAACCACTGGGCCGATTTCATTATAACTTTGCAGAAATGTTCCTTTGGTGATCTTCTACCAAGATTGTTCAAGCCATTTGGATTTGTCAAAAAACATGGCCGCCAGGGGGCGGGGCTTATTTTACCTATATATCTATATAGAAAAATTTAAAAATCTTCTTGTCAGAAACCACTGGACCGATTTCAATATAATTTTTTTTTTGCAACTAAAAACTCAAAAAATCTTCTTGTCAGAAACCACTGGGCCGATTTCATTATAACTTTGCAGAAATGTTCCTTTGGTAATCTTCTACCAAGACTATTCAAGCCATTTGGATTCGTCAAAAAATATGGCCGCCAGGGGGGCGAGGCTTATTTTCCCTATATATCTATATAGAAAACTTTAAAAATCTTCTTGTCAGAAACCACTGGACTGATTTCAATATAACATGGCAGGAATGTTTCTTATGTAACCTTCTACCAAGATTGTTCAACGCGTCATGATTCGTCAAAAAACATGGCCACCAGGGGGGGGGCGGGGCGGGGGGGGGGGGTTGCGGGGCTTATTTTCCCTTTATATTTATATAGAAAACTTTAATAATCTTCATGTCAGAAACCACTGGACCGATTTCTATATAACTTGACAAAAATGTTTTCTTGGTGATCCTCTACCAAGATTGTTCAAGCCGTCAAGATTTGTCAAAAACATGGCCGCTAGGGGGCGGGGCTTATTTTTCCTATATATCTATATAGAAAATTTTAATGATCTTCTTGCCAGAAACCACTGGACCGATTTCAGTAGAACATTGCAGGAATGCTTCTTTTGTAACCCTCTACCAAGATTGTTCAAGTTGTCATGATTCATCAAAAAAAAACGTGGCCGCCAGGGGACGGGGCTATATTTCCCTATATATCTATATATAGTAAACTTTAAAAATCTTCTTTTCAGAAACCACTGGACCGATTTCATTATAACTTGGCAGAAATGTTCCCTTGTTGATCCTCTACCAAGATTGTTCAAGTTATCATGATTCGTCAAAAAACATGGCCGCCAGGGGGTGGGGCTTATTTTCCCTATATATCTAAATAGAAAACTTTAAAAATCTTCTTGTCAGAAACAACTGAATCGGTTTCAATATAACTTGGCAGGAATGTTCCTATGGTGACCCTCTACCAAGTATGTTCAAGCTGTCATGATTCGTCAAAAAACATGGCCGTTAGGGGTGGGGCTTATTTTCACTATATAGCTATATAAAACATTTTATTTTTTTTTGTCAGAAACCACTGGACCGATTTCAATATAACTTGGCAGAATTGTTCCTTTGGTGACCTCTTTCAGGATTCAGTTCAAACCATCATGATGCTTGAAAAAAAAAAAAAAAAACAAAAAAAAAAACATGGCAGCTGGGGAGCCTGAGCAGGGCTATAAAATTTATACAAAAATCTTAGAGCAGTGAACTTGGCTGAAACTTCAACAGTAAGTATGCAAAACTGTTTGCTCAGGTGAGCGATATAGGACCATCATGGTCCTCTTGATTTGGTATTGGGGGCTTGATGTGGATCTGAATTAGTCCCTGAGTTCATTTATTTACTTTGCTCCAGTGGTGTGAATTAATTGACTACTGTATTCCAGCTTGCTCTGACAATAAATTTCTATGAAAGCTGACGTTTTCATGGGTATTTGTGAATGTTAGTATGTTTTGTAGATATTCAATAGAGGAAATGTGAAATAATTTGACAACAGTGGGCCCGTTTCGGTGATTGCATGTCCATTCTGGTTATTGGGTACATTTCTGTTATTCAACGAACCCATCTTTGTACGACTATTGTAATAATAGTTTCGTAAACTTCAGCAACAAAAGTAAAAAAGATATTTAGTAAATGACACACCCCTTAACAGTTGTGTAAGATATGTGAAACATCAAATACGTAAACTACTGCAGGTATAAAGTTGGCTTCTTTAGCAATGGCAGGGATGATCCTTGATAAAATGATCAGAGTCATTAGTTTTCGCGGTACATCAGTCAGCTGTGTAGGCTAGTGGGTGGTATATTTTGTTAAATGCGCCAAAAGTTATATGTAAACGATACAAATGGGTGTGTTTGTTATATTCTGAATGCTTTTAGGCACAATTTGGATGATTTTGGGTGACTTGCATGGGTCATAGAGGTTTCAGCTGAGGACACTTTATGGAGGCTGGGAGTGCATTCAGCACAAAGCTAAGCATGCTGGGTAAAAATTTCAGGGGCGTCCAACTGATATCATATTGGCTTATGCTTGGGCAAGGCCTGATATCCTTGCAGCAGGTGAGAGTAGAGGAATGTCTTTATTTCTTCTGTTTCTTCACTTTCGTTTATTTTCCTCTTTCTCCTCTGTCCCTCTCTTTCATCTCCACTCCTAGCTCTTCTCTCTCGCTTTGCCGGCCTGGTGGCTCAGTTGGATGATTGGCCAAATGAGATCAGGAGGTTGCAGGTTCAACTCCTGCCAGGTCCAGCAACATTCTTTTGTGGAGATTTGATCATGAAATACTTTCTACGGTCATTCTCTCCCTTCCGCTGATTCAAGGAGGGCAGTTGTCAGTTTCTGGAAAAAGTGTGTGCACAATACTGGTTAACTGCTTAGAGGACTAAGCCTATCCGGTAAAAGTATGGTTAGGTAAACTGAGAGCACTCGACATGACCCAATTGGGTTGACTGGGCCATAACACCAATTAAAAATCTATCTCTCTTCTCCTGCCTTGGTAGGCCTGAAACCTTTATTAACCCATTATAGTCAGGAGACCCCTAAAAGGGTAATTGGCAAACAGTGTAGACCCAGATCAGCGGCATCTGATCTGGGTCTTCACTGTTTGGGAACACTTCAGCCATTTTTCTCTACAAATATCTAATCTCATAGCTTCACCTTCCTACCTAAAATTGAAATTGGACTCTTCCAATATATAGTGTGGGGGAGTTCATTCAGTCTACAATGGGTTACCAAGACAAACATTGCTGCTGTAAAGGATGGGTCTGGATGCCTGATTGTCAGTGAAACATATAGCCAATAGTATTGGCATATATACCAGTCAGCTATTTGTTAACTTCCTGAATTATTATATTATTAACCCATTGTAGACTTAATAGACTCCCCTCCCACACTATATACAGTATTGGAAGAGTCCAATTTCAATTTTAGGTACGCTGGGCTATAGATTTACATATTCCTAGAGAAATATGGCTAAACTACAAATGTATTTGTAAACAGTGGAGACCCTGATCAGACGCCACGTTCTGTACCGATTGTTTTGAAACTTTGCATATGTTTTCTTCATGGTATAATTGTTAGAACATTTTTTGTTACTTTTTCCACATTGTGAACTGTCATTTTTCACCCTCAGTATATAGACAGTGGGTACCTCTTGTGAGCGCAACTCCTTACAGTTTTGTACCGATCGTTTTGAAACTTTGCATATGTTTTCTTCAATGTATGAGGATGTGCATGTGGTTTGGATATAATTGTTAGGTTATGTTTTGTCATTTTTTCCACATTGTGAACTTAGTCATTTTTCACCCTTTATATGTAAACAGTTGGTACCTCTTGTGAGTGCAACTCCTTTTACAGTTTTGTATGGATTATTATGAAACTTTGCATGCATTTTCTTCATGGTATGAGGATGTGCATGTGGTTTGGATGTAATTGTTTAATTTTTTTTTTTTTTTACTTTTTTCCACATTGTGAACTTAGTCATTTTTCACCCTCAATATATAGACAGTGGCTACCTCGTGAGCACAACTCCTCATACAATTTTATACTAATCTTTTTGCAACTTTGCACATGTTTTTTCCATAGTCTGAAGATGTGCATGTGCTTTTCATATAATCCTTGCCATATCTTTTGACACCTTTTTTTTTGCTTTTTGAGCTTTGTCATTTTCTGACCTCAGATGTATAGACAGTGGGTACCTTGTAATTGCAACTTTTTATACAATTTTAAACAGGTCTTTTTGAAACTTTGCACATGTTTTCTCCTGTGTCTACAGAAGTGCACATGGTTTGGATATGATTTTTAAATTTATTTTTGTCACTTTTTCCACTTTAACTTTTTCATTTTCTGAACCTCAGATTGTATGAAAGTGTACAGACTTTGGGTACTTTTTGAGCCCAATATCTCATGCATCATATGAGAAAATTCATATGCTTTCAATGAAATTCCTATATTCGTATAATTATTGTCTTTAATTTTTGTCATTTCCAACTAAGCACTGCTAAGAATGATATAAATTTATTTAATAACCACATCCTGTGACTTTTGCTCCAGCAGGTGCGACGCCGCCTTCCGCGGAATTCCGGTGAACACTTTACTTAACACTATAACAATATCGTTATGAACTTATCGCACCCTAGCTCTACCCTACCCACTACTACCCCTATTCCTATCCTGTCTTTCTATCCTAGCCTGACCTAGATGGTAGGGTAGGAGGTGGCAGTAGAAAGGAGGTAAGGGTAGGGTAGGATGGGGCAGAGCATTGCAGGGAACAGCAAAAAATATAGCTATCTTGGTATCAGTCAACCTCTTTCCTTCTTCTGCATCTCCTTTTAAATAAAACAAAAAATTAGGGAGAGATAGCGACTGTTCCTAGGAAATTGTTTTGTTTTGTTTATGTAGAAGAACATTATTTCCTGTATGATATACCAGTATAAAGACACGTGTGTGCTGCCTGTCAAAAAATTTCAAATAGATGGAGTACCAATGATTGTCTTTCATTCTGCATATTACCAGTTTAACCTATTGTAGACTCTCCCACACTATATATTGGAAGAGTCCAATTTCAATATTAGGTACGCTCGGCTAGGAGATTTACATATTCCTAGAGAAAAATGGCTTAACTATTTGCAAACACAGAGTTCTCGGAAACGCCGAATCCGGCGTATTTTTACGCCTATTTTTGCTTTTGTACGCGTAAAATTTCCTTCCGAGGATTCTTATTTACGCTCTATTAATTGCCACAGGACGTCCAAACTGAACTTCAAAGACGTACCGCGGACTTCCGAAATTCTTTTGTCCGTCGAAATCGATACCCGAGATGTCCAAAAATTGTCAAAAAGCCCGCCCACTTTTAACGAGTTGTATGACGTTTGCCCCGCCTACTTATTGGAAATTCGCTACCTGTGTTGACTGAGCTTTAAGGACGTCCCACTTTCCGCTTGCGGAAGTTTTATTGACATCGGTGTCAAGCGTCGCGGCACCCTTTTAATGGCTGCGTGATCACTGTGTGTATTTGTCACGCGTGCTGAGTTGATTAATTGATGTTTGTATAATCAAACTTTCTTCTGCGACACCCGAAAATATTCGGTGAAATTATATGAAGTCATTATTATTATTAAATATTCACGTCTTAAAATCTTAAATTATTATTTTGCTAAGAACGTGTGTCGTCTGAAAACACCTCAACACTTCCGGGAGTTACCGAGTGAAATTAAATAAATAAATAACAATTATGCACAGGACGCAAATTTAAATCTATTCGAATTTAGAAGCTTATGTTTGTCATGACAACAAAAGCAATTTTTCAAACGAGAAGAAAACATATTTTTCGTCAAAATTTTTGGAAAACCCGTTTCTAAATTCGTAGCCTTGTTCCGGCTGCGCTGTTAACCAGCGCGGAAAAGACGCAAAGTAAGTCTAATTATAGGCGAATTGCGATGGTTTTGCTTGCTATTTTCCGCGAACGAACGTATTGCTGTTGGTAACTCATCGAGAGCTGCCGTTAATTTGTTTGTTGTTGCACAAGTCGGCGCCGTTTTCCCGCAATTTTTGTGAAGTAAGCAACTCGCTCGCTCGTGTTGATCAGCTTCAATCCGAGCAAATATTTCATTAAATACATTTCTGCAAAATAATTTCAGCATAGTTTGTTTTTAAGAAAACATGTTTTGGGTGTTTTCTCTTATGTATTTTCTTTTCTTTTTTTTCTTTCTCTGGGCTTTGAAACGAACGCGAAGTTGGACCAATGTTGATGCGTTCTCTAAGGTCCGACATACAAGTACAGTCTTTCCAAAAAGATGCGATCGAATTTTAATAAGCGATAAGGATATGTTTAAAACACATCTAGGAGAAGTGTATATCATGATGATTCTGTGTGACACTGAATTAAGAACCTCTGATCTACTAAAGGCAGACTGTCGCAGCAGGGAAAAAAGTGGGACTTCTAGATTTTCCTGTGGGACATCCAAATTTGAGGGGTAGGAAGTCTGGACTTCCTGAGTCTGGAAGTTAATGGAAGTCCTGTCACTATTTCCTAAGCCCCAAGAGCTTTTGGATCCTTACCAGACACTCAGTGGTAAAGGTTAACTATGTTGAAAAATGAAGTTGTCCAGACAATGTCCTTAAATATTAAGTTTTCATATTTAGCCGAAAACTCCAAGTTTTCTAGGTCAAACTCCTATTTTTCAGTTTTAACTCCAACTTTTCTCAGAGATGGATTCTTAAACTCCTACTTTCAAAATCCTAGTGAGAACTCTGAAACAGTGGAGATCCTGATCAGATGCCGCATTCTGCAGTGTCTGATCTGGGTCTCCACTATTTGCCTATTACCCTTTTACGGGTCTCCTGACTACAGTGGGTTAAAGCATTAACAAGGCTTAAAGGGACAGGCTGTGTTTAGTAGATTTTCTACCAATTTCTACAACAGAGATAACTTTTGTTTCTTCCTGTTTTCTTCCTGTACACCACTCTCCTCCTTAGTTTGCTCTAAAAGGAAAGAATTTGGGAATAATTACTGTTTAAAGTAGACCCTTTTAACCATTTCCCTGCTGAACCCGGATATACCCTGCCTTTGCAAATAGTGTAGATCAAGATCAGTTGCCTTATGAAGAAGCCAACTGATCTGGATCTGCACTGTTCCATTAAGTATGTGAATTCATAGCAACAAGCCGGATCAAGTAATCTGATTGGCTGAAAATTAGAAGTGGGCATGGCATCTTAATTTATTCAGCAGGACAAGGGTTAAGAAGGGAGGTAAAACTATTTTGACAAAGTTGTCTTCCCTGAAGCTGTACCCATACCCCTGAAATTTGAATAGATATTAGAGGTGGCATAAATATTTCAAGCTCCAGATGAAACACTTTTTTCAGCCAAAAAAGTATTGATATTTTTCTGATTTCTCCACAAAAACATATTTTGTGGTACTTATTAGAATCATCTTTATCAGGGGCTTCTAAATGAGTACCCACAACATATGTTTTCATTGAGAAATAGGAAAAATGTTTCTAAGATAACTCCTGTATTGGGAGCTATGAATATTTTCCAGTATGTGACACTTGGTACTAGGAATTCTAATGGATACATAATTCCAGATAGGAGGGATTATCAAGATAATATTTTTCTTATTTTTCTGTGAAAATGCATGTTGTGGGTAGTCATTCTAATGGTCACACAAAACATATTTTTATGTAGAAAAAAGAAAAACATCAGTAATAATTGTGTGAATAAAAAAAGGTGTCTTATCTGGAGCCATGGGTTGTTTGTATATTTCTAATGATTTGACACAATTTTCCCAGAGAAATAGGAAAAGAACAGCTAAAGAAGAATAAAAGCATTAGCAGGTATTATGTTCCCCCACCATGGGGGGAGGGGGAGGGGGACATATTGTTTTTAGTGTGGATCCCGTCGGCGTCGGCGTAGCCACTTGTCTGCACTCTATCTCCTTATCGAATGAACAGATTTTAGCCAAACTTACATAAATATATCACTGGGAGGGGGAAAATGCTGATTAGATTTTTGTGACCTTGACCCCATTTTCAAGGTCACAGGAGGGTTTAGATCGTTGAAAAATGGGGCGTAGCCTCTTGTCCGCACTCTATCTCCTTATTGATTTGTCAGATTTTAGCCAAACTTACACAAATATATCATTTGGAGGGGGAAATGCTGATTAGATTTTGGTGACCTTGACCCCATCTTCAAGGTCACAGGAGGGCTTAGATTGTTGGAAAATGGCTTGTCTGCATCCTATCTCTTGAAGGAATGAATAGATTTTAACCAAACTTGCACATCTATATTGCTGGGACATGTAAAAGAACTGGTTAGATTTTGGTGACCTTGACCCCATTTTCAAGGTCACAGGAGGGATTAGATTGTTGGAAAATGGCTTGTCCGCACCCTATCTCTTGTAGGAATGAATAGATTTTGACCAAACTTGCACATCTACAATGCTGGGACATGCAAAAGAACTGATTAGATTTTGGTGACCTTGACCCCATTTTCAAGGTCACGGGAGAGCTTAGATTTGTTGGAAAATGGTTTGTATGCACCCTATCTCCTGAATGAATAAATGGATTTGACCAAACTTGTACAGCTATATTGTTGAGACAAGGTAAAGAACTGATTAGATTTTGGTGACCTTGACCCCATTTTCAAGGTCACAGTAAGGCTTAAATAGTTGGAAACTTGTCTGTGCCCTATCTCCTAAATGAATGAATAGATTTTGACCAAACTTCTACATCTTAATTGTTGAGACATGGAAAAGAACTGATTAGATTTTGACAACCTTGACCCCATTTTAAGGTCACATTAAGGCTTAGATTGGTGGAAAATGGCTTGTCTGCACCTTATCTACAGAAGGAATGAGTAGATTTCGACCAGACTTGCATAGCTATATTTTTGGGACATGCATCAGAATTGATTATATTTTAGTGACCTTCACCCCATTTTCAAGGTCAGACTAGGGCTTAGATAAGATTGTTGGTAAATGGCTTGTCTGCACCCTATCTCCTATAGGAATGGATTGATTTTTACCTAACTTGTACATCTATATTGTTGTGACATGGAAAAGACCTGATTAGATTTTGTTGACCGTGACCCTATTTTCAAGGTCAAACTAGGGCTTAGATTGTTGGAAAATGGCTTGTCTGCACTGTATCTCTTGAAGGAATGGATGGATTTTAACTAAACTTGCACAGCCAAATTGTTGTTGCATGGAAAATAACTAATTTTATTTTGGTGATCTTGACCCCATTTTCAAGGTTGCAGGAGGGATCAGATTGTTGGATAATGGCTTGTCTGCACACTATCTGCTGAATGAATAGATGGATTTTGACCAAAACTTACACAGCTATATTGTTGAGACAGTGACAAGAACTGATTAGATTTTTTGTGACCTTGATCCCATTTTCAAGGATACACAAGGGCTATGATTTTAGAAAATGACTTGTCAGCACCCTATCTCATTGAGGAATGGATGAATTTTGGCCAAACTTACACATAGGTATATTGTGATCTTGAGTTTATTAAAAATACAATCTATTTTAATAATATGTCTGTTCAAACTGGTGGGGGGACATACGTTTTCGTCCGAAAACACTGTTCTAGTTTTAATTGAAAAATCTTACATGTATGTGGCATCCTTCAGCTGTCAATATTTTGATACTTTATTTACAGGAGAGAGGGAGAGAAACAAATACACAAGATGACGACACGTCTTTCATACAAATGCCAACTCAGACCAGCAACATGGGTTTTGAAATTCAGAATAAGAATGATGTCTAACAATGCTAAAGTTCAACTTTCTAGAGATTCAAACATGCCTCAGATGGTGTCAGATTTTCGTGATCCAAGAGTCTCTGAAATAATCGATGTCAGAACCCCAAGAGAATTTGATATCGATCACATACCAGGAGCCGTGAATCTTCCAGTGTTAAACAATGAAGAAAGAGTAGAAGTTGGTACTTTATATTCAAAAAATAGTTTTGAAGCAAGAAAGACAGGGGCAGCCGAAGTGACAAAGAATATTTCAAAACATTTAACAGATTACTTCCAGAGTAAGGCACAAGATTACTCTCCATTGGTATACTGTTGGCGAGGTGGGCAAAGATCCTATAGTATGGGCTTGATCTTGTCACAGATTGGATTCCAGACATTCGTTCTGCAGGGCGGTTATCAGAAATATAGAAAAGATGTGATACAAGAACTTCAAACTTTGCCCAGAAAATTTAAGTACAGAATCATTTCAGGTTTGGTTTTAATTTGGTTAACTCTTGTCCTGCTGAACCCGGATATACCCTGCCTTTGCAAACAGTGTAGATCCAGATCATTTGGCTTCTGAAGAAGCCAACTGATCTGGATCTACACTGTTTGCCATTAAATATGTGAATTTGTAGGAACAGTCCGGATCAAGTAATCTGATTGGCTGAAAATTAGAACTGGGCATGGTATTTTAATTTATTCAGCAGGAAAAGGATTAAACACTTACCACGCTATAGAAAGCGTCCGGGTGGCTGAGTGGTTACCGCTTCCGACTTTGAATCATGAGGTATCGGGTTCGAATCCTGCTGGAGGTGGAATTCAGCTCATGATTCCGTCACATTTTATTACACAGAGCCTTTCATTATTCCCTTTCCATAGTCTCGATATGACTTTGAAAATGTTGAAAGGGAGGTAAAACACCAATTCATTATCATACCATGTTATGGGCGAATTCAGCAGAAGACATACTGATGAACTGATGATATATTTCTTATTTTTTCTAGAAAATAGGAGCTAACACATCATGCAAATTGTCTCCAGAGGAGAAACTTGCATGAAGTGTCAAATCCTTTTTCTAGGAAAAATAAGAAAAAATATTTCAAAATGTTGTCTGCTGAATTTTTTACCCAGCATGCAAAGCATTATTCCACAGGTTCATGGGAGCTACCCTTGACACCAACAGGTCTTGTTTCAAATGCAATTTCTCCTAAAGCTGATGAATGTATTTGAGACCAACATAAGAAAATTAGTGCTCTTTGTCTGGTCCTCTGTGAAACGTGAGTTTTTAGATTCAAGTGCATTAAATATATGTATGATGGTAAACTTAATTCTAAAATTAAAGATAATTATACAAGAACCTCTTTATAAGAAATTGAGGAGGCTTTTATTACATAAGTGTAGCCTTTCCTTGGTAACTTTATCCATAATTTTAATCAGATGAAATTTGAATACTTCACTGAAAACCAATACCTGTGCAATCAGTGTAGATCCAGATGAGATGGCTCATAATGAGACATCTCATCAGGGTTTACACTGATTGCCATTCTGTTTTTTATTTTAGACTGAAACCCTAATTTGCAACAATGGATATGTCCAAATTGAAAGATGGAAGAGTCCATTCCAGAAACTTTGGGATGAAAGGGTTAGAAAGCCACAAGCACTGACAGATAAGACCCCATAAATGAACTATGGTTTGTCAGATCTGATCCTAACTGTTCATATGTTGTGTTGTATGGTTTTGAAGCCTGTACAAGTGCACTGATTTATTTTCAGGATTAACTGGAACTGGTAAAACAAAGATTCTCGATGCTTTGAAAGAACATGGTGAACAAGTTCTAGACTTAGAAATGTTAGCAAAACACAAAGGCTCAGTGTTAGGCCTATGGCATGGTGAGACACAACCATCTCAGAAGTACTGGGAGACGTTACTAGTGAGAGACCTGCTTAGTTTTAATTCTGATAGAACTGTTTGGATGGAATCAGAGAGTCAAAGAATAGGGAAGGTTGTGGTGCCGCAAGATTTGTTCAAGATGCTTTGTGAATCTCCTCGTGTTACTATAAATCTCCCGTTGGAAGAAAGGGTCAAACATATTCTAAAGGATTATCCAAACTGGTTGGAAGATAGCGCTTTATTAAAGGAAGTCATAGCCAAACTTGTAAGAGTACAAGGACATAAGCAGGTTAATAAATGGTTGTCTTTAATTGATCAGGGAAAGATGGATAAATTTGTTGAATCAATTCTTGTAGAACATTATGATCCAACATACACTTTGTCACAGAAAAAGAACAACCATTATAAACAAGAGATGAAAAGTATTCATATACCAAATCTACAAACAGAAACTCTAGAAAATTTAGTTTCACAACTTAAGTCATTATGAGTTTGCAGAAGAAAAGTAAGGAAGAGTATTTGGCGATAATTTCCTGGATAATTTAGCTTATCTCTCCATAAAAACGTATGTTGTGGGTACTCATTAGAAGCGCCTCGCAGAGGCGCTTCTAATGAGTACCCGCAACATAGGTTTTTATGGAGAACTGGAGAAAATTATCCCAGAATTATCACCAAATACTCCTTAACAATTCCTCTGGTCCGTCAGCCATGTTATTTTTATAGAATCCTACTGCCTACAAAAGCATATGAGCCACATCATGGGAAAAGAGCCATTACAGCATATGGGAACAGCAAAGATTCAGAGGAGCCTGCACATCTGTGCAGTCTTGTCAGTACCTTGCTGTTCATTCAGTAAGTGAGATAGGCCAAGGGGAAATTTCAGCCAAAGAACTAGACACATAGGTCTAGATGAGGGAGGGTATCCGGTAAATATTTTTCTTATTTCTCCACAAAAACATATGTTGTGGGTACTCATTAGAAGCGCCTCAACAAGGCGCTTCTAATGAGTACCCACAACATATGTTTTTGTGGAGAAATAAGAAAAATATCAATCCTTTTGGATTGAAAAAAGTGCTATAACTAGTGCTATGGATTTGGCCTTGTTAAGGGGTCAGCCACATGCCCTGAAAGGTTGATTCGACAGAAAGTCTGAAGAGCCATTTTCGTGTGACATATCTTATGTATTGTAGGTACTCAGTACTATTGTCAGTCAACAATGAGGCAATACTAATGAGTAATCATATCCTATGTTTTTTCAGCAAAATAACAAATTAGTACTGATATTTTGATGTCTTATCTGGGCTGCACCAAGCCAAACTGTGTCTTTGCGCAAAAGCACATATCAGCCGGCACATATTCACAAATTGATCACAGATTTTGTGATCAGCTTACAGAATCATTGAAGAGTGTAGAATGTCACAAAGGATGACAGAATACCTGAGAGAGATTTATGGTTGCACAGAATGATACCACTAACAATTTTAAAGTTCAGTATAGCTGTTTTTTATTTCAGTACTTCTCAAAGTTCATGTTAACTGATAGGTGATAATTTGTTTGATTTAAATGAAATAGACAGCTTCTTGTTTTTTGAGCATTATTTCAGTCAAAGAAACAAATATCCTATGTTTTGAATTACAAGCTTGTAATATCATTATGTCTCCCAGCTGAAAGGGGTGGAGACATAAGGGGAGACATTGTTTTGCCTTGGTTATCTATCCCCTGACTCTCCGTATGTGTCATAAAATCATGTTCGCTCTATAACTTGAAAAACGGTTCAAGATGTTTGCACGAAACTTCATAGAAATATAAAGCATCAGCAGACAATGTGCACATTACAAAAACCATAAATTTTGTCAATACATTTTTGGAGTTATCTCCCTTTGAAATCTGTGTCTGCTCTGTAACTTGAAAACCGTTCGTTTTTTAATGAAACTTAACAGAAATATAAAGCATCATCAGACAACGTGCAGACAACAAGAATTGCAACTTCACTTGCCTATATTTTTTGAGATATTCCCCATTAAAATCTGACAATGAGTATTTCGTGTCCGCTCTAGAAAATTGTTCAAGAATCAAGATAGTATCATGAAACTTAATAGAAATATAAAACGTCATCAGATGATATGCAGGCCACAAGAACGATAACTCTTGTCTATACATTTTGGAGTTATTCCCCTTTGAAATTTGACAGTGGTCATTTTGTGCCTGGTCTTTAACTTAAAAACTATCGAGACATTTTCATGAAACTTCAAAGAAATATAAAGCATCATCAGGCAATGTGCAGACTACAAGAACCATAACTCTTGTCTGTTGGTCTGTGACAAAATCAGGTCAGCTCTATATCTTAAAACTGTAAAAGATATTTTCATGAAACTGCATAGAAATATAGAGCATCATCATGCAGACCACAAGAACCATAAGTCTTGTTAATATAGTTTTTGGAATTATTCCCCTTAGAAATTTGACAATAGTAGTTGGTTCGCTCTGTAAATGGAAAACCAGTCTGGGTATTTTCATGAAACTTCATAGAAATATAAAACATCATATGACGTGCAGATGACAAGAACAGTAACTGTTGCCTGTATATTTTTGGAGTTATTCTCCTTTGAAATTTGATAATGGTAGTTTTTTTGTGATTGTAAAAGTAGGAAGCCTTTCAAGATATTTTCATGAACTTTTACAGAAATATAAAGCTTCAGCAGATGATGTGCAGACTACAAGAAGTGTAACTCTTGTCTGTATATATTTTGGAGATATTCCTCTTAGAAATTTGACAATTGGGATTATTTGAAAAGATGGTGTGATGTCATGGCTCTTCATACGGGTATCTCTCACGGCTACAAATTAATAGTGGACGCATAACACACTATATAGAATATATGTCAAAAGCCCAAGTTCTTTATTTTGACTTACAATTTTTTATTTTTATATATGTAATGTTTCTAAGACTTACTAAAATACTATAAAACAATCATGTTTTGCTATTTTCTTATATTTTTTCGTTATAAATTCAAACTTATTAACTCATGCATCAGTATGCATTTTGGACAATTTTAACTGGTGAGAAGATTCGTCATTGGATTTCCTTGAGTTTTTCAAGGTGGATATTTTGTAGAATTGTACAATTATCTGTATTCATCTTATCTCATACATTTTCTTAATCTCCTCTTTGGTACTATAACTACCTCACTAAAAATGTATGCGTGTAAAAAAACAAAATTATTTCATGCTATTCAAAATCTTCCAATTCGGATAAAGGATACTATTTAATAGAAAGTTTGTGTTAATTAGAAAATGACACTAACAATGCAAACTAGTTTGACATTCATGATATTAAAATACATACAACTTATTTTTTATTTATTGTTTTTTTTTTTTTTTTTTTTTTTTTTTTTTGTTTAGAACATTGCATCCTTCTAACCATTCATGATTAAGTCATTATATGTTACTGCAAATAAATTAAGTTTTTTATCCGTATCATTTGCCTTTGTAGCCTTATTTCCGTACTATTTCTATTTATGTCCGTCTACTCTGTACCCATGAGATGACCTATACGATTTGTGATGACATCATAGCCATCTTTTCCGATAACTGCCATAGTAGTTTTGTTTCCACTGTGTAAGTTGAAAACCATTCAAGATATGTTCATGAAAATTTATAGAAATATAAAGCATCATCAGTCAACAATCTGTATGTCAGTGGCAGCTTGTGGGGTTGGGGGAAACTATTTTTTTTTTGGTTAAAAAAGGCTTTAGTTTATATTTATTTCCTCTCTTCACATGTAAAATAGAGTGTGACTAGATCACACGCCACACATGCAAATAATTATTTGGCAGCGCCATGCAAAACATGTCTTCGGCATAAGTGGACGGTGAAGGCCTGGATGCCTATATAATTTTGGCCCCCTTAAACCCCAGGTTTATAAAGTAAAACTGGGGTTTACAGGAGGATACATTATTTTTCTTATTTCTGTTCAAAAACATAGACTGTGGGTATCGTTAGAACTGCCTCATTGAGGCAGTTCTAACGATACCCGCAGTCTATGTTTTGAGCAGAAATATGAAATATATCAGAATTTTTTATCTGAAAATTTTTATTTTCTTTTGGTGATAAAATTTTCAGTATACTTGAATTTACCTGTTTTTATAATGAGTCTTTGCAGGGCACTCTGTGAGTAGCCAAAGAGCCAAAGTGTCTCTATATGCTGACAGCTGATCATCACGAAAACATGCCTATATAACTTTGACCCCTTAAACCCCACTTTTATCTAGTAAAACTGGGGTTTACAGGGGTATACATTATTTTTCATATTTCTGCTTAAAAACATAGATTGTTGGTACTCATTAGAACAGCTTCGCCGAGGCGGTTCTAATGAGTACCCACAATATATGTTTTGAGCAAAAATATGAAAAATATCAGAGTTTTTTTTATCTGAAAAATTTCAGTTTTTGAGGTGAAATTTTCTATATATTTATGTCCCCCTACCATGGGGGGTGGGGATATATTGTTTTTAGTGAGGATCCCGTCAGCGTCGGCGTCCCCGTAGCCTCTTGTCTGCACTCTATCTCCTTATTGAATGGACATATTTTAGCCAAACTTACACAACTACAGTATATCATTGGGAGGGGGAAAAATGCTGATTAGATTTTGGTGACCATGACCCCATTTTCAAAGTCACAGGAGGGCTTAGTTTGTTGGAAAATGGCTTGTCAGCACCATATCTCTTGAAGGAATGAATAGATTTTAACCAAACTTGCACATCTATATTGCTGGGACATGTAAAAGAAATGATTAGATTTTGGTGACCTTGACCTCATTTTCAAGGTCACAGGAGGGCTTAGATTGTTGGAAAATGGCTTGTCCACATCCTATCTCTTGTAGGAATGAATAGATTTTGACCAAACTTGCACATCTACAATGCTGGGACATGTAAAAGAACTGATTAGATTTTGGTGACCTTGACCCCATTTTCAAGGTCACAGGAGGGCTTAGATTGTTGGAAAACGGCTTGTCCGCACCTTATCTCTTGAAGGAATGAATAGATTTTTACCAAACTTACACATCTACAATGCTGGGACATGTAAAAGAACTGATTAGATTTTGGTGACCTTGACCCCATTTTCAAGGTCACAAGAGGGCTTAGATTTGTTGGAAAATGGCTTGTCCGCACCCTATCTCTTGTAGGAATGAATAGATTTTGACCAAACTTGCACATCTACAATGCTGGGACATGTAAAAGAACTGATTAGATTTTGGTGACCTTGACCCCATTTTCAAGGTCACTGGAGTGCTTAGATTGTTAGAAAATTGCTTGTCTGCACCCTATCTCCTAAAAGAATGAATGGATTTTGACCAAACTTCTACATCTTAATTGTTGACACATGGAAAAGAACTGGTTAGATTTTGACAACCTTGACCCCATTTTCAAGGTCACACTAAGGCTTAGATTGGTGGAAAATGGCTTGTCTGCACCTTGTCACCTGAAGGAATGAGTAGACTTCGACCAGACTTGCACAGCTATATTTTTGGGACATGGAAAAGAACTGATTAGATTTTGGTGACCTTGACCCCATTATCAAGGTCACTCTAGGGCTTAGATTGTTTGAAAATGTCTTGTCTGCACTGTATCTCTTAAAGGAATGGATGGATTTTAACTAAACTTGCACAGCCAAATTGTTGTGGCATGGAAAATTAACTAATTTTATTTTGGTGACCTTGACTCCATATTCAAGGTCGCAGGAGGGCTCAGATTGTTGGACAATGGCTTGTCTGCATGCTATCTGCTGAATGAATGGATGGATTTTGACCAAACTTGCACAGCTATATTGTTGAGACAGAGAAAATAACTGATTAGTTTTTGTGACCTTGATCCCATTTTCAAGGTTACACAAGGGCTATGATTTTAGAAAATGGCTTCTCAGCACCCTATCTCATTGAGGAATGGATGAATTCTGACCAAACTTACATATAGGTATATTGTGACCTTGAGTTTATTATAGATACACTCTATTTTAACAATATGTCTGTTCAAACTGGTGGGTGGGGGGGGGGGTCGGGGACATACGTTTTCTTCCGATAGCACTGTTCTAGTTGAACAGTAGTGTTTTTGTAATGTGGCCGGGAAATGCCATAGAGAAGGCTCAGATCAGACAGCATGGATGCGCAGGCTGATCTGGGCCTTTGCTGTCTGCATATACCGGAAGACACATTTTCACACGATGTGATCATCATATCAAGTTTTTGGTAAAATTCTAGTATAGGTCATTTTCGATAAAAAAAAACAAGGTCACTAGATCAGATTACTCAAAAACTAAATGTGATCTCTAGAGGCCAGGGTTTTGACCCAATCTTCAAGAATCTTTATCAGAATGTTATTTTTTTTTCTGATACCTTGGCCAGATATATACATCATGTGTGGTTAAAAACTAGGTCTATAGGTCTAACTATTTCTTTAAAACCTTGTGTATACTCTAGAGGCTACAGTTTCAATTCAGTCTTCATGAAATATCATCAGTATGTTTGTCTTTATGATATATAAATGAAGAGGCATTCAGGGCCCGGTTGTTCAAAGCGTCGTTAGCTTAACAAGCTTGTTAAGGGTCATTTCGTTAACTGTTTTAGCGGATTCAATATACAATATTTTGAAATTTTTTGCTGAAAAAATGTGAGTAGCTTTTGCACTGCAAAAGCTACTCACATTTTTCAGCAAAAAAAATTCAGCATATTTGCGTATCACTCAATTAAAATTTTAACGAATCGTTAACTAACGACGTCGTTAGCTTTGAACAACTGGGCCCAGGTGATCGATTTAGGGCCATGGCAGCCCTTATGTTTGGATTGAGATTTTATTTATCCAGGGAAAGATCCTGTTTAGATAATTGAACATCTGGATGTCTTTGCAGAATGGTCGTGTCTGTTGTTCTTTTGTATGATATTTTATATGTAGAATTTTGTCTTGGGATTTGTTCTGCAAAATCACCATAAACAATTTATACATGTATAACCTTACAAAATGCTATTTTTATTCTTATAGTGGATAACGGGGGGGGGGGGGGGGGGGGGTGGCATTTTCTGTTGGATGTCATTTTTTCCGTCTGTCTGTACATCATAAGTTATGATATAAAGTTTGCATAATCAGCAGTTCTACATTTTTCAGTGCAGGGAGACCACATCTCTAAAATTATTTTTCTAGACTGCCTTGACAGTCAAATCCTTGGCCCTGAGGCATAATTAAGAGCTTCTATGCACAACAGCCTATTCCTGGGCATCTGGTAACCCTTGGGGAATCAGTTAACCCTTAAAATGCCAAGAAAACCTGCATCTGAAAATGTTGTCTGTTTTTGTCTTCTGCTGAATATTCTTGCAAACTTTTCAAACCTATTTTTGCATACAGGCAAACAGTGTGGACCCAGATCAGACTGCTCCTAGAGGAGCAGTCTGATCTGGGTCCACACTGTTTGCAAAAATGACTTAAAATCACAAGCAGATGACAAAGCAGACGACAATTCCTATGAGTTTCTGAAGTAAACTCTTCTGTTTTGAAATTTGGATATATCCATTGCTGCAAATGGGGGTGTTGTATAAAATAAAGAACTGAATGACAATGTAGATCCTGATGAGATGGCTCCTTACGAACCGTCTCATCTGGATTTACACTGTGTGCATAGCCATATGCTTTGGTCTGCAGAACTGAAAGAGTAATATATTGTGCATAACACTACAGTGAGTTTGTTAAAATGGCTCTTGACAGTCAAAACGGTATGTATTGTTTGGACAAAATTACATTTCCTAAACATTTTCAGGAACAAACTTTGCACTTGAATGTATATAGGTTGTGTAAGCAGCTGCGCCTAGAGTTATCAAGGAATCGTTTAGGAAAGTGGTATATCTTGAAGGGTATTTAATGTATGCACATTATACTTATCGATTATGAGTCAGTTTGACGCCGAAATAAATGTAGGTCATAGTGACCTATATTTCATGATACAGTGATTTTGCCTTTAGTCTTGAAGAGAATCTATAAACACCATACTATAACATACTTTCCAATTATTAGTAAGTATAACTGGAAGTTTGATCTCAAAATAAAGTAGGTCACAATGACCTACGGTTCCCACTCCAGCGATTTCGCCTATCTTGAAAATACGTTTTTTTGTTTAAACACTATACTTTCAGATTATCCTTCGGTATCACCTGACGTTTGTCCTTAAACTAATGTAGGTCACAGTGACCTGTATTTCTTAGTGCAGTGATTATACCTTGTATCCTGAAGTATACTTTTCTGGTGTATAAACATGATACTTTTGCATTATGAGTCAGTATAACCTGAAGTTGATAACTTTGCTTCCGTCTTTAATTGCTCGACTGTGAGTCGGGCCCAAAACTGAATGACTCACCTTCCTCGATTTGTTTCAGAACGTTGACGCTTAGTTGTTACCGTCTGTGTTAAGGCTCATCGTGATCCAGCTTGATTTTCTTTCGCACTGATTTTACATTGTCATTGAACCTCCTCATTTGTTTCATTGCAGTTTCATGACTATTTGTGTTTTACTGTGATAATTCATTGATGAGGTAGAGGACTCCACCTGGACTGAACACATATTTGCAATTTTGAGCTGCACCAGAATTGACCCTAGTCCAGCTGAACTTGGATATGTCCTGCCTTTGCAAACAGTGTAGATCCAGATCCGTTGGCTTCTGAAGAAGCCAACTGATCTGGATCTGCACTGTTTGCCATTAAGTATGTGAATTTATATCAACATATCTGGATCAAGTAATCTGATTGGCTGAAAATTAGAAATGGGCGTGGCATCTTAATTTATTCAGCAGGACAAGGGTTAAGGACGAGGTTTCGATTTTCAGAGTAACCCCTTCAGTTTTAGAAGGGGGCAAATATGATTTAACAGAATTGTCCCTTGAAAATGTATCCATTCCCCTTAAACGTTTAAATGCTTATCACTCTGGGAAAAATTTTCAGCAGACGACATTTTGAAGTCTTGTTTTTTTTTTCTTCTTCTTATTTTTTCAAGAAAACAGGATTTGACAATTTGCATGAAATGTCAAATCCTGTTTTCTGAGAAAAAAATACCACCAACTGATTGTCTGCCGAATTAGCCAAGAGAGAGTAGTAAAGGTTAAAGATTTTTTATCTTCTGAATGTCTTGATGAATGCAGTTGATACTTGGACTAATATTTGGTACTGTTCCAAAGGTTTGTTCAGTGCAATCCCCACCCATGCAACGGCCCTGAGTTCCGGTCAAGGATTTAATTTGTTCATATGATAGACAAGGGGGTGGGGGGAGCTTCCACGTCCGGCGAAAACTCTTCTTTAAGACCTCTGGGTCAGCATTTCCAAGATTCGTGTACCTTTTCGAGCTTTCTGCTGATAAGAAACGGTGTCCTTTAAGTGACTTGCTTGATACCTCAAAGAGAGAAAACTCAGTTTAAAGTAGTTACCTCCCGTCTCAAACGGAGACCTCTCTTAGACTTAGACTAGGCTGAATGGGCTTTGAAAATATACCGTATAGATTTTAAAAGCGGGGGATACTTCTCTACATCCACAGAGCAAGGATGTTGCGCAAAGAATTTTCTTTTGAGTCATCACGAAAACATGCGTATAAAATTTGACTCCCTTAAACCCCACTTTTATATACTAAAACTGGGGTTTACAGGAGTAGACATTATTTTTCTTATTTCTGTTCAAAAACATAGATTGTGCGTACTCGTTAGAACCGCCTATGTTTTGAGCAGAAATATGAAAAATATCAGAATTTTTCATCTGAAAATGTTCAGTTTTAGTGGTAAAATTTTGAGTATATTTGATTAGACATGTTTCATAATGAAACCCTTTTGGAAAGAGAGACAGATGTTATAACAGGGTGGGGGGAGGGGGTGCAGGTTACGACAAACCCTAACACGACTTGTACGACCAGCGAAGACTCAGCTAGATAAGCCTGCCTGCGCATCTGCGCTGGCTGATCAGTCTTCGCTGGTCGCATGTGCCTTCTACAGTCTCCGGGCTATTCCCAAAGAGGGATAAACGTGAACCCTCGCCACACTGGGTGAATGTACAGGCTGATCTGAGTCTTTGCTAGCCACACAGGTCTTATCCCAGCTAGCATTCTACGTAAATCTACATCGGACCGTCATCGGCCCGTCAGCTACCCTGACGGGCCGATGACGGCCCGATATAGATTTACGCAGAATGCTGACTGGGATGTGCTTACTGATTACTCGCAAGTCGGAGTTCTCTCCCTTGGCGGTCTATCGTTTTACCTGGACTTTCTGCCATTTGGCTAGGAAGATAATTTAAGTTACCCTTTTTGCTTTCCAACAGTCGAAACCTCATTTGAAAGGAGGGCTACTCTAAAAGGACAGAATGTGCTCCCAAGGGATTGATCAAAATCATTTTTTTCGCTTATAACACGATCATTTTCACGTGTTACGCTGTTTGGTTTCGATCGATACATTTGGTTCAACACATTTCGACGCGGACCCCACACCCTCCGCTCAGCCCTTGTACCCACTCTTAATTGGGTAGTATTTGGGTCTATCCTTTTCATGACATGCTGTTGATAGTCCTTTCTGACATCACTAGGTATGACACTAGATGATAAGATAGTTAATATAATGGATGGACCGTGTCAAGTGAAAAAGTGCCTGCGAACATACGCAAAATGCGCATATTCAGAACAGTCTACCAAAATTGAAAAGAATCATCTGGGCCCAGTTGTTCAAAGCTAACGATGTCGTTAGTTAACGATTCGTTAAAAGTTACATCGAGTGATACGCAAATATGCTGAATTTTTTTGCAGAAAAAATGTGAGTAGCTTTTGCAGTGCAAAAGCTACTCACATTTTTTCAGCAAAAATATCAGAATATTGTATATTGAATCCGCTAAAACAGTTAACGAAATGACCCTTAACGAGCTCGTTAAGCTAACGACGCTTTGAACAACTGGGCCCTGGCCTTTTGACCGTTCATACATTCTTTATAGTATCCAATGATTCTGTTAGCGGACAGCAAGGCCCTGATAATTCGCGTAGTCTGATGCGAGTCTGATTTGGGCATTCGCTGTCAGCACATGGCTCGAAGGTACATTTTCGCTAGGTGTGGATCAGATAAATAAACATATCTCTCAGTGTGTGCGAGCTATTTACACCGTCACGGGTAACTTCCTTGTATGAGTATACAATAACCGAAAACGAAAGCAGAATTATGAAAACACGAAATGACAGCTCGTAAGTAAGACTTCGTTTTAGATTATTATTATTATTATTATTATTATTATTATTATTATTATTATTATTATTATTATTATGTTGTTGTTGTTGTTGTTTTTGTTCAAGCACGGATTAACTATTCTTATAACTAAGCTGTGTAGTGTTGTTTTAGTTAGTGTGGGTTGTCTTGGCAAACTTATTCATCCAAGCTGATATACTCCCAGCTAGTATTCTTTATAAATCTACAGCGGGCCGTTATCGGCCCGTCAGGGTAGCTGACGGTCCGATAACGGCCCGCTGTAGATTTATGTAGAATGCTTACTGGACTGATGTAGTGGGAAAATAGTTTTTTGTTGTTTGTTTTTCCTACTTTGTTTCCGGTTGAGAGCCGTGCCAAAGAAAGTGGTTATCTTAACCGATATATGCCGAGTGTACTCTTTTTGCCTTAACTTTTTGGACTCCGGTCCATTTCCAATAGAAGGGGTGTCAGGTTAATTTTATTATTACCAAGCTTTATAGGAATTCCTGTATATAATGCAAACAGTTTAGACCCGGATCAGACGCCGTGTTCTGCAGCGTCTGATCTGAATCTACACCGTTTGTCATTGTCCCTTTTATGGGACGTTAGGATTAAATGGGTTAAACACGTTCATGGATAGAGAATTCCCAGCTGAGTGATCAGCAAGTTGCCTATTTTGCTTGTGCCCATGTAATTTCTGGGGTCAACACTAATATAAAGTTAAAAAAGTAAAATAATAGATAGCACATGTGAACAGCTCTAGTAAATGCTTCCCTTCCTCATTATTTAAATTCTTAGCCTTCCTTGTAGTCTGTCTCACGCAAGACCGAATTAAGTCTTATTTTAAAGAAACACTTAACGCCATATCCTGTGTAAGGCGACTGGTTCCCTGGGACTGGTTACACTTACAGAGGAGACCAGTCTGTCAATTTTTGTCTCCCTTCAGAAATGGGACTTGGCTTGCAAAATGTGTCTCCTCATAAAATTGGCGGAAGCTATCAGTGTTCCCAGCCCCACCACCACCACCCCCCCCCCCCCACCCACACACACACACACCCTTTTAAATGAAAATGAACTTCAACTCTTTCACAGCCGAAGGCAATAATAATAGGCTTTTGCAAACAGCACAGATCCAGATGAGACGGCTCAGCCGTCTCATCTGGATCTACGCTGTTTGACATTCAGGCTTTTAAACTTTACATATGAACATCTTTCCAAACGGTAGTTTGTTAAAATAAAAAGAGCAGACGAAAAATATCGTCTGAAATTTGGCACCGAACGAGTTAAGGAGACTGGATACATCTGGTAGTTTTTCTGTCATTTCGACAGCTGACTTCCTATTTGCATTCCTGCGTATATATCCCTTCGGAAGAGGCGTCTACTTTAAAAGGAAAGAACTTAACCCTAAGGGAGGCAAACAGTAGTGACAGAATTGCTCCCCTGAAAGTATATCGATTTCCGTTAATTCTCGACATCCCTCTCCGTCCTGTCTGAAGGAGCTTTAACCTCAGAAAAGTGGAGCAGGGACCAACCCCCCCCCCCCCCTCCCACCCCCACTCCACATACACACGCGCACGTGTGCAGGTTAAAACTACTCTTACCCTAATTACTCGTATACATGGCCTCAATCTGCAACCTGGAGTGTACAATATACACCGTCTGTGTCCTCCTAGGAGGTTAAGTCGTGAAAAAAAAAAAAAAAAAAAAGAGAAAGGTGTATTTTGGGCATATGTTGATATCGAAGGCCCAGATCAGCTTTCGCTCTCTTCTGTGAGCCGTGCCAGGCAAAATGTGTTTTTTAGGGCACATGCGGACAACGATGGCCCACATTACTTAAACACGCCTATTAAAATATTTTGAGAATTTTACCACCCCCCAAAAAAGGCCGGCCTCGGTGACTCAGTTGGATGCGCCGTCCGACTGGAGACCAGGAGGTCGCGGGTTCAACCCCCGCCGAGGTCGGCAACATTCTTTCGTGGAGATTGATCATGAAATATTTTCTACGGTCATTCTCTCCCTTTCGCTGATTCAAGAAGGGCAGTTGTCAGTTTCTGGCGAAAGAATGTGCACAATACAGGTTAACCGCTTAGAGGACTAAGCCTGCCCAGTAAACGTGTGGTTAGGTAAACTGAACGCGCTCGACATGACCATATTGGGTTGACTGGGCCGTAAAACCTCAACACAAACAATTACCACCCAAAAAATAAATACTTTCAGATGAAAAATTCTGGTAGTTTTCATATTTCTGCTCATAACATAGATTGTGGGTACTTGTTAGAACCGCCTCAGCCAGGCGGTTCTCACGAGTACCCACAATCTATGTTTTTGAGCAGAAATAAGAAAATTAAAGCATACCCCTGTAAACCCCAGTTTTACTGTATAAAAGTGGGTTTTAAGGGGGTCAAAACTATATAGGCGTGTTTTCGTGATGCAGGTCAGCTTGCGCATGCGTGGATTCTGATCATGACCTTCATCTCCGTTCTCATAATTATAAACTGCTGTGAAAAGTATTAGTGTACAACAGAGATCTTGATCAGGCAGTTCGACATTGCTGACTGATGTAGATTTTCGTTATTTGCACATAAACAAAGATACATTTTCGCAAAGCGCGGTTTATCTAAGCCATTTTCGGGTACAGAATTATCACCAGTGGATAAACATATTATATTTATTTAAATAGTCAGGTGTACTTTCTATCGGATGGGCAAATATTCACCTTTATAGCGGGTGCAAATTAACCTGTCTTTCTGACCCCTTATTTGAACATATTAGCTGGCCTTGTCCATTTCACGAAAAGGGTGCATTCACTAATAGGCTTCCTTGGTTTTATCCCAGGTATATTTTAAAATGCTTTACTGCACTTGAATGGTGTGTTGAATAGCTAACGATGCCCGTTTATTTCGTTCAAATTGCTTTCCTCAACTGACCGAGTTATTTCAAACTGAAATAGATGCAGTCATATACACTGACCAATTTACTTGATACAATAAGAAACGACCAGGCAAAGGATGGTCAGGAGTCCACCTTTTACATGACAACGCCTCCTCTCATAAGTGTGAGGTTGTTAAGTCTTTTTTTTTTCGCTTCTGAAAAGGTGAAAGTTTTTAAACCATCCACCTTATTCACCTGACCTGAGCCCCTGTGACTTCTTTTTATTCCCAAGGCTTAAGAAAATGCTTTCCGGAAATAAGTATACGTCTAGAAGTTCTCTTGGCAGCACTATTTATCAGTGTCTCCAACAGATACCAAAAGAAGACTATTTATCTGCTTTTCGCGACTGGGTAAAAAAAGGTTACAAAATGTGTTTCAGTAAAGGGGGAATACTTTGAAGGTTTGTAATAAAAATATGTTTGATAAAACGTAGCACGGACGTAATCCGAACCCAGTGACAAAACTTTTTGCAGGATCCTCGTACTGTAGACAATTTTGTAGTAAATCTTGTTACGTATACCATTGACTTGACATAGGGCATAGCCAGTTAATTGCCGTTTGTAAATTCAGTTCACCTACAATAGAAACAAAACCAAGATTTATAAATCATATACAAATTTAAAAAGTGGGGCTAACGGTTGAGTTTTATTTATCCAAACTAAGATATCACATATTAAATTTTGTAATAACATGTTTAATGTGTTTAAAGGATTTTTTGTCGAAGTGCTTAATTCATAGAAGAATGCACTGATACTAACCATTTCTCTCTTAACAAAACGCGTGCTTTATTCTAAATTCTGTTTAAAACATCAGTGAAATAAATCTTGTCTTAGATTTGCTTACATGCCGTTGCAAACCGAAAAATTGGACGCGAGTACTTAGTAAGATAACGAATAAATAATAACATTTGCGAATACGATCTTAATTATACACGTGAAGAAATATGAATAAATTTTAAACATCAGAATTTTATGAGTGCGTAGTACGAGTTGAAATTCTTCTATTTTCAATACATGAGATGAAATATAGTTTGTATTCACCTACAAAAATGTATTTTTTTTTCTTTTTATCTCTTATGTTTTAAGTAGAAATTACGCATGTCAGAACATGCTTCAAAATTATCTCACGTCCTCGGTTCGAACTAGTATGTGTGGGTATCTGGAGCATTACTAATGAGTACACTGATTGTTCATTGCCCGTAATGATAATTGGACGAGTAAGAAGACCTCCAAACGGACCGAACAAATATATATATTTTTACATTTTTACCCCTATTGAAGCTGAGAGCGAGGGTTGGGATCCTGTAAAAGATAGCTTAAGCCCCCCCCCCAACCTCCCCCCACCCCCCACACATACACAGATACACGCGCGCCCCCCAGTAATTCATTACTGATCATTCCGAGGCGGTACTTTCATTGTGGTACTTTTTGTTAAATGTTATGTAGTGTTTCACTTTCTAATGTTTTACTTTTAACAATTATGTATGTTTAAGAAGATAATTCAGTTTATAAGTCTGGGTAACAGAGTTGCCACCATTTTGGGAAAAAAGTTGCCAGCTCTGCTTGCCATCTGTTTATTTTGTGGCTGCTTAATTGTATTTGTCTGTCTTTACCTTTGGCGTTGGGGGGTTAGATGTGGATTTGACTGTATCAGTTCCTGAGTTCACTTATTCACTTTGCTTAAAGTGACCGGAATTCCACTGTTTTGTATCTGCCGCATGCCGGGATTCTGGCTTTATGTTCACATGTTCAAAACGCCAAAAACGGTTTCATCCAAGGTGACAAAATATCACACATTCAGTACAATAAGTCAAATTATTCAAAAAAAAAAAAAAAAAAAAAAAAAAAATCAAGTGTTTAGGTCATAAGAGACAATCAATTAAAATTATGATTTATCATTTAGTTATTTTGTAGTTTTCAATTAACTGACCATGTTATTGCTGCTACGGACCATTTACGGACCAATTTTCGGACCATAACTGACCATTCACGGACCAAGGTCTTTTCACAGACGATCTGATTGCGGGCCGATGTACGATGCACCATTTACGGACTAATTATGGACTATTCACTGACCACGCACTGCTCACGGACCAATTAGCAGTTACTATATATATTTTGCAATTAATACAGACTATTCACGATCACGGACACGGAATGTTTATTGGTCCATAAGCCTATGAATGGTGCCTGTTTTGTCACCGGGCAACGTGTGATTGATTTGATTGAGTTGGGGTTTAACGACACGACAACACTTGTGGGTCATTTTGTGTCGTCTCCCAGAAAAAGGGAGAAGAGAGATAGGAGACAGTAGATGAGATAAAAAGAGAGGGACAGTGGAGAAAGGAAAATGAATGAAAGTGAAGAAACAGAAGAAATAAAAACATTCCCCCTCTACCTTTACCTTCTGCAAAGATAGCAGGCCTTGCCCAACTGTAAGCAAATATCAGTTGGACGCCCGGTGACGTAAGACACACGACACCTTTGCCTCACCCAACTACCCCACCGGGCAACGTATATATTCCGTGTTTGGAACACCTATCAGAAAATTCATGTTTGATCTTGAAGATTTCTGTTTTGTTATTTTTTTTTTTTTTTTTTTTTTTTTTTTTTTTTTTTTTTTTGAACAGCGCAAAAGTCCATATCCAACTATGGGCAAATAAAACGATTGTCTACGGCAGAAGGATAATTATTTCTAAAAGTGTGGATTGCCACCGAAACAACGGCTATTTTGTGAACTTTCGGAATCAAAGAGAAGTAATCAACTAGACAGTAGAGATAAACCGAAATCGGACGTAAACGAAGTCAATGTAAACCACGCTTAGCGGAACACTCCTTGTCGGTGAAGTGAAATCAACGCCGGATTCATTGTTAATATACCTGAATTTACTTCAATACGTCTATTAGATACTTCTGATACCCAGTTATTGCATTCAAGTACATAAAAATAGAGTAAAATCAGTAAAATACAACAAATTTTCGTATAACACCCGCCCCCAAAATTTCCGTACCCCCGCCCCCTCTTCCCCCGCTCCCCGCCCCCTCTTCCCCCGTCCCCCGCCCCTTTATCCCCGATCCCCGCCCCCTTTATCCCCGTCCCCCGCCCCCCTTATCCCCGTATCCCCCCCCTTATCCCCGTATCCCCCCCCCCCACGTCGACCCTCTCAAAACTGCTGCATGTGCATTCGTGAAAAATTATGATGTTTTCAATTCATTCAATGAAAAAATAAAATTCCTCTATATATTCTTGAATCAAAGGCAGTGCAAAAGTATCATAGCATTACATGCCCAATTAGTGCCCTTTTTGATCTAGTTGGAATGGAGAAAATGTATCGTTTTTTTTCTGTAATGTAACTAGCTAATAACTACAGACATACGTGTAAGCATTATCTGCGGAGCGGGGGTGGGGAGGGGGCATTAATAATTCCTTGAAAATGTATCAGATGTATACATGAGGCTATTTTATTATGTATTTTTGACAAGTTTTGTAACTTTCATATCTAAAGGCCACTTGTTAGAGATTCTAATTATCATGATCTATATTCTATGTGTAATAATTATTTGAGAAAATTTTACTGAACAGTGATTACATTTCACCTTGTGATATTGAGTAATTTATCCATTTACACCTAAGAACAGCCGCCACACCACCGCCCCGCCCCGCCTACCCCGCCCATAACTTTAATAATATGTAAGTTTTCAAATTTTATATTAAGAGATTTTTTTTTCTTTTTTTTTTCTTGTCAGAAATGACTATATGTTATGCAAACAGTGAATACAAGCATTGATCATACACTGCGTTCTGCCATTTATGATCAGGATCTGCATTTTTTTTTGCGAATATCACTTGCAGGAAAGCGGGTAAAGTTATGATGTTAGTGAGTCTTTCATATCATGATAGTGTTGCATTTCTGTCTGCTGAAGTAGTGATAAAACAATAAGAAAATAACCTACCATATTGCTTCTGTGTGTCTTGCATCATAGACTGTCCTGTGCTTTCAGAACAGTTCTAGTCACAGTGAAACATATTACAATAACAAAAAAGTAAAATAAAAGTGTTTTTTTTTTTTTTTCAACTTAAAAGCATCAACCAGCAAGTAAGAAGAACTGTATAGAGTTGAAAATGAACTGCATAATGTACTCTGTAAATTCAGGACAAAGCAAGTATAAACAGGACTTCTCAGGCCCAATGAAAGTTTGTTTATTTTACTGCAAGACTGGAAGGGGTTCTGAAACATAAACTGATAAACGGACCATTATGGGAATCTGGCTTATGCTAGTAATGATTGATACTAAGATAGCTCTGGAAAGGTAATTGTGAAAATTTTGCACACTCTCAGAACCTTGTGAGCCGGACTGTTTAGCACTTTGTGCTCAGGTGAGTTAACAAACAGATTATCCTTTCAACGGCGGTAGCGTATTTATGCGTAATTCCTGTCCAACACTTTTTGAAGGCCACTCACGGCGAGATTAGTACAAGCAATCTTCCAGTTCCAGTAGCATTAAATCCGGTAGTATGCGGGATAATAATAGTATGAAAACGCGCTCTCTAGCATGTAGAGAAATGGCGCGAAAGACTTCAGAAGTAAGAAAAAACAGGTCAAGTTTTCGAACCAAGTGGCATATAAGAAGAGGGCTACCAAGTCTCTCAATAACCAAAGAGACCAGCTGGTTAGTGTGAATATCTTCTGAAACCTGTTCATTGGCTTAGAAGGAAAGAGTAAAATGCTGTGAAAGTAGCTATCTGCAATGATTTGTTTTCAGAGAAAACATTAATCTGTCATCCAAGGCTATTATATATTTTTGGGTCCCTATCAGTTAGCATACATGCACTAAAAGGTATCTTTTACCCTTTTTTCAATACATCTCATGCTTTGATCAGCCTGTTTATGCATATTGATACATGTAATTCAGTTTGATGAATGTTATGCCTCTGCTTGGAGACAGTAATATCACTTTGAATGAATCACAAGTCTTTTGATGGTCACAGTTTGGACATACATGGTAGAAAAGTCCCTTTTCACGCAAACCAACCATTTTTCACTACCATCACCTTTATGAATCTGGCAATAATCATGAGCATCATGAACAGAATGACATTGTTTATTTAAGATTAGAATGTTGCTTGCTGGCAGACAAAATTTTAACCAATCAGAACAGGGGCATCACTAACCATCTAAGACTTTACTTCACAGCCCTCTTCTTATATGCCACTTGTTCGAACCAAAAATGTTAGGTTCACCGTGTACCTTTGAAATGCTGTCCCGTCAACACCAATCAAGCGCGGCTCAAATGGTCCAGCATACGAAATGCGCAAGAAAAGGCAAAAGAAAAGGGAGGGAAAGAGAGAAAAAAAGGAGGAAAAATGCGAGATCAAATAAAAAAAATAAATAAATAAAATAAATAAATAAATAAAATAAAATAAATAATAAAATAAATAAATAAATAAAATAAAAATAAAAAATAAATAAAGAAAAAAACAAAAAAAAAAAAAAAAAACAAAAAAAAAAAAACAAACGAAAAACAACTCCATGACCCCTGCGCCATGACCTTTCGTGAGTGTAAAAACTGGCAAGTGCTTGATTGTAAAGAATAACATATCTACTTTCGTTTTCAAGTAATCTGTGTTTGATCAGTTGCGTATGTTGGATTCCAGAGGTAAATATCCAACCCTACCCTCATTTTGGCTGCATTTTAGCCCACCTGAGCACAAAGTGCTCATGGTGAGCTATTGTGACAGGCATCTGCCCGTCGTCCATGCGTCCGTCCATCGTCAACTTTTGCCCCAAACAACTTCTCCAAAACTGCTGGACAGATTTTAGAATAATTTCACAGAAATTTTACTTGGATGACTCTCTACCAAAATTGCTCAAACTGTTCCGGTCCACTGCACATCTAGGTCACAGGAGCTAAAAATTGATTTTTTTAAACTGAAAACTTAAAAAAATCTTCCTTGTCTGAAACCAGAAGGCCCAGGTCTTTGATATTTGGTATGTAGCTTCATCTAGTATACCTCTACCAAAGTTATTCAATTTATAGCGCTGGGGTCAAAAATGGCCCCGCATCGGGGGCCACTTTTTTACATAGACCCATATAGGGAAAAAACTTTAAAAATCTTGTCAGAAAGCAGAAGGCCCAGGCCTTTGATATTTGATACATAGCTTCATCTAGTGGGCCTCTATCAAGATTGTTCAAGTTATTGCCCTGGGGCAAAAAATGGCCCCACCCTGGGGCTGACATGTTTTACATAGATTTATATAGAGTAACCATTTAAAAATATTCTTATTTGAAACCAGAAGGCCCGGGTCTTTGATATTTGGTACATAGCTTCACCTAGTGGACCTCTGCCAAGATTGTTCAGATTATAGCCCTGGAGCAAAAAATGGCCCTGCCCCGGGGCCGACATGTTTTACATACACTTATATATGAAAAACCTTAAAAAATCTTCTTGTCTGAAAGTGCAAGGCCTAGGCCTTTGATATTTGGTATGTAACATTGCCTAGAGGTCCTTTGACATGAGTGTTCAAATTATACCCCCTGGGTGAAAAGAGGCCCCACCTACAGTGGGCGGAGGTGGTGGGGGGGGGGGGGGTCATTTGTTTTACATAGAGCAAAAAAAGTATTGGCAATGATTAGGCCTAGGACTATCAAACTAATAGGGAGGATGGACCTGAAGAGTAGATGACTGTGACCTTTACCAGAAAAGCTTATATTTCTGCAATGCTTATGGTTAGGACCCTCAAACTTAGTAGAGATGTTAGTCCTCACCAGTAGATGATCCTGAGGGCAATGTCAAGGTCACTAGGACTTTAGTACTAAAAAGCTTGATAAATTGGACATGCTTGGGGATAGGACCCTCAAGCTTAGAAGGGATTTTGGTCCTCACCAGTAGATGACACCGAGGGCAAAGGTCATGGTCAAGGTCACCATGTCCTATAGTACTAAAAAGCTTATAATTCGGCAGTGCTTTAGGCTTAGATGAGATGTTGGTCTTGACAGTAGATGACCCTAATGGCAAAGGTCACGGTCACAGTGATCTCTGATACAAAAGAAACTTATAACTCGGCAATGCTTGGGGCTGGGACCATTAAACTTTGAAGGGATGTTTCTTCTGACCAGAAGATGACTCTAAGGGCAAAGATCATGGTCAAGGTCACCATGACCTTTAGAACCGCATCTCTGTTTCGCAATGTTATGTATAACATGATTCAGGTGAGCGATATAGGGCCATCATGGCCCTTTTGTTTAAATAACGGTATCAGTAAGTAAGTAAGTAAGTAAGGAAGGAAGGACTTCATTTAAAATAAAGAGGGTAGCACCATTTAGCATACAACAGCTAATCTTCCATGAGGCCCTCAGAGTTATAAAACATATATTTACATAAAATATCATCACGAAAACATGCCTATATAATATTGACCCCCTTAAACCCCACTTCTATACAATAAAACTGGGGTTCACAGGGGTATACATTATTTTTCTTATTTCTGCTCAAAAACATAGATTGTGGGTACTCGTTAGAACCGCCTCGCTGTTTTGATCTATGTTTTGAGCAGAAATATGAAAACTATCAGAGTTTTTTATCTGAAAATTTTCAGATTTTGGAGGTGAAATTTTCTATATATTTGAATAGGCGTGTTTTCGTAATGTACAGACGAGTCAAATTAATTGATGGTGTTGAAACAGTCACAAGTTCTCAGACCACTATACAGCATGAAACTGCCATATTCAGCATTCCCTGGTGCATCGGTAACAACCATTCACTAAATTATATACATATATAAATACATATGAAGTCAGATTTAGCAATAAAAATCTGGCTCCAGATAAGATTTAAGTGTTGACTGTTTACCTATCTCTTTATTATATAACCCCCTGCTTATTTTTCCGGGTAATAGCCAGTTTCAAATATTTTGTTTAATAATGTATTTACTTTTGCTATCAACGCGTTTGTTCAAAAATTCATTTAGTAATAAGTCTGGTCCCGCACTCGCACTATTTCCTAATTGGCTTGCTCCGTTTTCAATTTCTTTTATTGAAATCGGTAAATAACCCGTCGAACATGACTGCCCCCCCCCCCCCCCCCCCCACACACACACACACCACCCGCCCCACCCACCCCTGTTACGTACAAAACATCTTCGTCTGGATGATAAAACACTGTCATTTGGGTCATTAATAGCTTGAAAATATTCTGATTTCTTTTTTCATCAATGAAACGTTTGTTTTTTTGTTTTTTTTTTTTGTTTTTTGTTTTTTTTGTTTTTGCATCAATGGGACTTGCCTGATTGCTAGGAGGTTTGCTGCGCATGTGGATAATTAACCCTTAAACTGCCAAACACAACAACTGACGTCTGCTTTGTTATCTGCTTATGATTTTAAAAGTCATTTTTTGCAAACAGTGTGGATCCAGATCAGACTGCTCGCAGTCTGATCTGGGTCCACCCTGTTTGCCGTTATACAAAAAATAGGATTGAAAGTTTGCAAGAATATTCAGCAGACGACATAAACAGACGGCATTTTCAGATGCATGTTTTCTTGACGTTTTAAGGATTAATGCTACATAAAATAAGTTTCTAAGCTTACTGCATTCTTCATCAAACCAGGGTTGCTATGAAGATTTTTTTTCTTCATCCCGAGGGGAATACACTTTTTTTTTCTTTTTATTTACCAAATAATGGATCACACACTTTTTTCATTAAACTTGAAAAGTTTAGTATATTATCGTCTATTCTGCTGCGGTGTATTCATTTGTAATAAAACTTAACTTTAATCTCGTAAACTATTTTCCTCCCCTTCCAAGCTAAAAGTATATTCCCCAGCTCGCACCACGCTCCAAATATATTTTTTATTTAACTTTTGAAAACTTACCTTTTCTCCAGTATTGACCGATTCATCAATATTTTTACGCACTACCCGTCAATAAAATGCCTAGTTTCTGTGCAATGACAAAAGAATGCGACGTATTTAATTTTTAACCACACAATAACATGTAACAACTTGACTGAAACGGTGATGTTTCTAACCAGGGCTATGTAATCTCTCCAAGAACTGGAGTTTTACATGTTTAACTGTCACCCAAAACGGCAAAATCCGACCACTCTTCCACCGGGAAAAAAAAAAGATTATTGTTCCGTATTCGCTTAAAGGACTAGAATTCCAGTCTGATTATACGGGAGACTAAATAAAAGGTTAAATTACATCGCCCGATGTTGGATATCGGCGATCGTGCTTAAATGTCAGTCTGATTTCAATTGACAACCACCCACAACGCCAACTAAACTGACTTTCCGCAACCACCTCTGGAAAATCTTACGATTATCTTTTCACACGACGTTGCGTGCGTGGAGATAAGCAGCCGCGACACATGTGCGATAGACAAGGAAGTTGATAATGTTTTACGATAGCGCACACCGTTCGCAGTGTTTTTCGTACACTTGTAAGCCCATATATTGACACAGAAATAATCTTATTTAACTTTTTGTTATTAAAATTCCCATCGTTAAAAATTGATACGCCAAACTGACAAATTTAGAAATAAATTTGCCCTTTCTGATTTACCCAGCGGGCGCAACGTTGCATTAAAGTCAATGTAACGTCATGATGTTATACAACGTCGGATTAACGTTGATGAAGACTTATGTCGTTTATACAACGTCGCAGTAACGTCGGTGCAACGTCGTGACGTCATGACGTTTATACAACGTCGCATTAACGTCGACGCAAAATTATGACGTTATACAACGTCGCATTTACGTCGAAGCAAGTGCATGACGTTATAAAACGTCACATTTACGTCGATGAAACGTCGTAGTTTCTTAAACATCGCAGTTACGTCGATTCAACGACATGACGTCTATACAACGTCGCATTAACGTCGATGCAACGTCATGGCGTTCTTACAGCGTCGCAGTAACATCGTTGCAATGTAATGGCGTTTATACAACGTCACATTTACGTCGATGCAATGTGACGTTTATACAACGTTGCATTTAAACGGCCACATTCACACTACATACTTAATCTGGATACGGATCAAATTGATCCGCACCAAATCGATCTGCATCAAATTGCGTTCGAATTAGGACTAATTTGATGCGGATCAAGATGATCCACATCAAGCTGCGTTCACACTATGGGCCAACTTGATCCACATCAAGCTGATCTCGATCAAGTTGATGCGGATCGAATTTTCGTTGCAGCAATGTGAACGCAATACTAGTGTGAACACAAATTTGATCCGGATCAACTTGATGCAGATCAAATAAATCTGGATCAATTTAGTCCATAGTGTGAACGCAACTTGATGTGGATCAACGTGATCCGGATCCACTTGGTTGCCAAAATGAACGCAATTTGATCCGGATCAACTTGATCCGAATCAAATTGATCCGGATCAGCTCTCAAGTGTGAACGCGGCCGAGTCGCATTAATGTTATCAACGTCATGACTTATCATTAACGTTAATACGACGTTTTGCGTTTTTTGTTGTTGTCGTTTTTTTTTTTTTTTTTATTTAGTAAACTACCTTTTTAGTATCTATATCGCCAAATAAATCAGCCCGCACCAAAGGAATGATAAACTCGGCCAATACAGAAAAACTGGGGCCAATCGTATTAGCCGACTTTTCTGCATTGGTCTAGTTTTTTTCCTGTATTGGTCGACTTTCTCCATATTAGCCGAGTTAGGTATGATATGAACTTGGCCATATAGCTTCGATGGAAAATCTTATTTATTATGATAATCTTCGCTAAGCAATATGTTTTAAAAATCAACTAATAAAATTGTCATTAATCAGGAATTTTCGTATCGACACAGTTACAGATCCTTGCCCTGCTGTATTGACCATCGGCCTTCCGTCTCGGGCCAGTACAGCGGACCTCGGACCTGTAACTGGGCCGACACCGTTTACGAAATGTCCTGATTAATAACATTTTAGTGTAAACTTCATGAGCACCCTGGGATATTTTATTAAAATAATATGTCCGAATAAAATCATTATGTTTGTAGTGAACAATGAGAGAATCAGTAGTTTAGCTGGAAGTCAAGACATACTCCTGAGTACTACATTCACTCAGTTATTCTTTAAGAAGCAACCTAATGATTTCCTAACCATATAACTACTTCAACATATGTCAGGAAGAAATTGCTGGACCTCCATCACTTGTGAATTTCTGAAATGGACTTTTCCATTGTTCTAAATAGAGGTCTCATTCAAAAATCAAAATCCGAATGGCGAACAGTGTAGATCCACACTGTTTGCAAGCATAGGTGTTTGTGTCAACAGGGCTGAAAGGGTTAGGATGTATTCCATCACGAAAACATACCTATATAATTTTGACCCCCTTAAACCCCACTTTTATATAGTAAAATTGGGGTTTACAGGGGTATACATTATTTTTCTTATTTCTGCTCAAAACATAGATTGTGGGTACTCGTTAGAACCGCATCGGCGAGGCGGTTCTAACGAGTACCCACAATCTATGTTTTGTGCAGAAATATGAAAAATATCTTGAGTTTTTCTGAAAAATTTTCAGTTTTTGGAGATGAAATCTTCTATATATTTGAATAGGCGTGTTTTCGTAATGCTGTAAACGAGAGCATGTGGCGTCTAGCCCTTTAAATGATGATATTAACTCCTTCGGTGCCAAATTTGTCGTCTGTTTTTTTTTTAAACAAACTATTGCTTGGAAAGAAGTTTATATTAAAGTTGAAAGACTGAATGTCAAACAGCGTAGATCCAGATGAGACGGCTCATTATGAGCCGTCTCATCTGGATCTGTGCTGTTTGCAAAAGCCTATTTTATCGCCTATGGCAGTGAAAGAGTTAAACCTGTGATACCAACCAAACTAATTTAGTGTTATATGATTGATCGAGGGCAATTTATTCTTCGATAGTTTCACTGAGCAGGGTCCTTGCAACTGTTTTCTTTGGGTAGATTTCTGAAAAAAAAACAAAACAAAAAAAAAAAAAAAAAAAAAAAAAAAAAAAACAAACAAAAAAAAAAAAAAAAAAAAAAAAAAAAAAACAACAACAACTTTATACTCATGTTTTCAGCATAAACATGACTGAATTTGAATTATCAGAAATAAGTGATTTTTTTTTTTTTTTTTTAGGTTTTATTGATGTGTAAATGCTAGAGAATCACACACAAACTTAACAGAAAGCCCTTCGGCTTTATTCTTTTTGTGAGTTATTTGCCGGTGTTTATACATCGACAGAATCAACAAAAGTGAAATTCATTCCTAAATATATATATATTTTTTTGTTGTTGATTAAAGTATTTAATGTTTTTCTAAAATGCAAACATTTAAAAATTACCTCCTAAACCTAAAGTTTCTTTTCACGACCTAAGGCAAGGTATTCAACATCCGTAGGAGGTTTATGTTGGTCCCAGCAGACAGAACTTCACAAAAGTGATTGTAATGTTATTAGCATTTCGCACTTTAATCTAAATACCCGCAAAAATGCAGCGCTCCCGTAAACACATGTAAAAATGGTAACCACCTGGGTTTGTACTGCGTGAACATTATCGCAGATACAATATGTATTGATACAATGTCCAAAGCATCCTCCCGAAGCTCGAAATACTTCATGCAGAGCTCCATGAATTTGACATACTTGCATTCTCTGAGACTTGGCTAAACCCTTCCATTGATAATGAAGATATATTGCTTCAGCAATACCAGGCGCCAGTGCGTAAAGACAGACAAGGAGATGCTCATGGAGGGGTAATTATTTATGTTAAGGAGGGTATCCATTATAAACGGAGGAATGACTTAGAAATTAGAGGTATAGAGAATATATGGATTGAGATAGCCAATAACCATAAAAGCATACTATTTGGCCTGTTTTATCGACCGCCTAATTCGAATAACAATTACTTTTCTAATATTGAAGACTCTATTGCCCTCGCGGTAGATACTAATATTCGTGAAATAATCGTCATGGGAGATTTTAACTACAATTTGTTGAATTTGCAATCATCTAGAAAGATCAATGCTCTGTGCACTCAGTTCTCTTTGTCTCAAACAATCGAAGAAGCCACCCATTATACTGAGAATTCTTCGTCTTTAATTGATTTATTAATAGTCAGTAACAAAAATAGTTTGCCTTTAAGTGGTATAGGTGACCCATTTCTGAATCAGGATATACGTTACCATTGCCCAGTATACGGAATTCTCAAGTTTGCTAAACTAAAACGTAAAACATTTAAACGTCATATTTGGGACTATGAAAAAGGAAATTATCAATCATTACGTGAGCAAGCATCCTTAGTAGACTGGTCTGCTCTTTACGACGATAACATTGACACATACTCTGTAAATATAACTTCAAAAATAATCGACCTAGCCAAAGATAACATTCCAAATAGAAATATTACAATCCACCTTTCAGATCCTCCATGGATAACGTCAGAATTAAAAAGATATATTCGCAAACGCAAACGGTCATATCATAGAGCAAAACGAACAGGAAATGAAACAGACTGGAGTAAGTTTAAGAAATTACGAAATCAAACAGTTAAAATGACACGCAAATGTAAACAGTTTTACAATGACAAAATAGCAGACAAATTGCGGTCTGAATCCCTTTCTTCAAAAGACTGGTGGTCTACATTAAAACAAATAATCGCCCCAAACTCAAGAATATCTGTTCCGCCACTTGAGGTCAATAATAACATAATCACAGACGAGCATGACAAAGCAAATGTTTTAAACAATTTCTTCCAAAGTCAAACACTCCTGGATGAACAAAATGCTGTTATTCCTGATTTAACTCCAGCTACTGTTGATTCTTTATTGGATCGTATCGTTTTGACTCCTCATGAGGTTGAATTAGTACTCGAGGTATTGCCTGTAGGTAAAGCTTCTGGACCAAATGGGCTGAGTAATCGTATTCTAAAGGAACTTTCGCATCAACTAGCTTCTCCTTTTTGTTCACTCTTCAATGACTCATTGCACAAAGGTGTTGTGCCCGTTTCTTACAAAGAGGCTCATGTTTGCCCTGTTCCGAAGAAAGGTGACTTGTCTGCTGTAAATAATTATCGACCAATATCTCTTCTAAACTCTGAAGACAAGCTTTTTGAACGTCTTGTCTTCAAACATCTGTATAATCATTTACAAACTTATAACTTGCTCTCTTCGCTCCAGTCCGGTTTTATACCTGGCGATTCAACTGTCAACCAACTTACATATTTATATAATACTTTTTGTCAGGCCTTAGATTCTGGCAAAGAAGTGCGGGTTGTCTTCTGTGACATCAGCAAAGCTTTTGACAGGGTTTGGCATGCAGGACTACTTTTGAAACTTGAAGCAGCTGGTGTCACAGGACAAGTCCTAGAATGGTTTAAGAGTTATTTAACTAATCGAAAGCAAAGAGTTGTTCTGCCTGGTGCTGTCTCAGATTGGATTTTTATACATGCTGGAGTCCCTCAAGGTTCGATCTTAGGACCCCTTTTATTTCTTGTGTATATCAATGATATTGTTCTTGATATAGGTTCCAATATTCGACTTTTTGCAGATGATACAAGTGTTTATATTGTTGTCGATGACCCCGTCACTGCAGCTGCTTGTATTAACGCTGACTTAGGAAGAATAACACAATGGGCTGCTAAGTGGTTAGTCACTTTTAACCCTCCAAAAACTGAATCTATGTTAATTTCGCGTAAATTAAATAGAAACCTTCACCCCCCATTATTTATGCAAAATGTACAAATAACTGAAGTGGACTCTCATAAACACTTAGGAATAGTATTCTCACAAGACTGCTCATGGCACAAACATATAAACTACATATCTGAAAAAGCGTGGACAAGAATAAATATCATGAGAAAACTTAAATTTCAACTCGACCGAAAATCTCTTGAAACCATTTATATTGTATTTATAAGACCGTTGCTTGAGTATGGTGATGTCATATGGGATAATTGTACCCAGTACGAAAAACGAGAACTGGACAAAATACAAAATGAAGCTGCCAGAATAGTTACGGGAGCAACAAAGTTAGTTTCGTTAGACACACTCTATTCTGAAATTCGATGGGAAACTCTCGAACAGAGACGCAAAAACCACAGGCTAACTCTTTTCTATAAAATGAGATACAGTTTAACTCCACAGTATCTATCCTCTTTGGTACCTGAATCTATTAGTAATGTTTTTAATTATAATTTAAGGCATTCAAATAATCTACGAGGAATCAATGCTAGAACCACTCAGTATCAACAATCTTTTCTGCCAACGGCCATCAAAGAATGGAATAATCTGCCATTAGAACTCCAGCAAAGTAATACTGTTAACTCTTTTAAATATAACTTAACTAAAGACAAGGAACAAACACCGAAACACTATTATACTGGCAGTCGCCGCCTCCAGATCTTACACACTCGTTTGCGTACTCACTGCAGTGCTTTGAATCTGGATCTGTTCCTGAAAAATGTCTCTGAAACTCCACTGTGTAGTTGTGGTAGTATCGAGGATTCGCAGCATTATTTTTTCCATTGCTCACATTACCAAACTCAACGCACAGCTTTAATGAATGCTATATCTACAATTCAGACACCTACTTTAAATCTGTTGCTATACGGCAGCTCAAACCTCTCTGTTGACATAAACAAAGCCATTTTTGATAAAGTTCATAAATTTATATTGGACACTAAACGGTTTTAAATCTGTAGTAAATGCATGTTGCAGGTGCAACTTGTCCTGAACAATATCTGCATTGTCTGCCTGTGGATGCAAGCTCAGTTGTTCCTCTCCAAGAATGCTATTTTCATATACCTTGTTACACACTGTTTGATTCCTACTACTGTTTTCTTAATACAAACACTTATTGAATTATTTGTTTATTATTTATCTATTTATTTTTATTTTTTTTTATAATTTTTCTTTATTCTTATTTCTTTTATGTATTCTATATTTTTTGTGTGTGTTTTGTCAACTAATTTATTTTACCTTCTTACATGATATAAACCACAACATTTTGCCTTGATCTGTGAAACGATCTGCCTTCAAGTCAACAACGAAATATACACCGTAGAGGAGAAGAACTCTATAAGTATTTATATGCTTTCGTTCTAATCCTATATCGTTTGTATGTCAAATTTGTTACTTTGTTGTACTTGTATTATGTAATAAAATATGTTTAAACCAATATGTATTGATAAATTATAAACCCGAAGTATACTACCAGCGGGCACATGCTGTTTATACATCATCGCATTAACGTCGATGCAACGTCATGCGACGTTTTATTATTTGAATACCTTATATCGCCAAATCAGCCCGCATCATACTTATGACAAATCTGCCAATACAGAAAAACTCGGCCAATTAGAGTCGTATCGGCAGACCTTTTTCTGTATTTGCTTAGTTTTCTTTTTTTTTTTTTTTTTTTTTTTTCATAGGCCGACTTGTTCCTGTATATTGGCAAACTTTCTCTTTATTGGCCGACTTTGTTATCGGGATGGATGATATGAGGGTTTACCCAATTTTTTCTCTCTTTCCGGCAAGCATTCAATGTTGACGTCATAATGTTTTGTTTGGCGACGTCAGTTATGACGTCCGAGGCTCTAAAGCAAAAAATAAAAATAAATAAATAAATAAAAAAAAATAAAATTTGCTTTATTTTCCTAAATAAATATTTTAATTTCGTGTACTGGAAACATTCAACATTTCACTCGTGCTTCGGACTCGTGAAAATACTTCTGTTTTTATGACACTCCATGAAAATATTTATGGTATTCACTCCAAAAGAGTAAATATCCTCTACGTATAGGTCTATATGCCATTACGAAAACACACCTATTCAAATATATAGAAAATTTCTCCTCCAAAAAATTAAAATTTTCAGATAAAAAACTGTGATATTTTTCATATTTCTGCTCAAAACATAGATTGTGGGTACTCGTTAGAACCGCCTCGGCGAGGCGGTTCTAACGAGTACCCACAATCTATGTTTTGAGCAGAAATAAGAAAAATAACTTATACCCCTGCAAACCCCAGTTTTACTATATAAAAGTGGGGTTTAAGGGGGTCCAAATTATATAGGCATGTTTTCGTGATGAATATGTCTTTTGGGCTGAATGGTACAGACCAAAATGGTGCAGACATTTCAGACAGCCATAATATCCATATTTTACAGAAGCAAGGAAATTGGTAAATTGAGAACATGAAGAATGTCTGGTCCTGAACAGAGAGGAAGTAGGTCATTACAACAGCAACTGGCTGCTGCTGGCGACGATTACGATACCCTGTGTCGTCTCATAGTAGCATTCCAGATCAATACCGGAGCTAGATTTCCACGTACCGCTCAAGATGCTGTTTCAGCCATTCGACAACACATTGACAACACAGCTAGATCGTTTTATGACGTCAGAGAACGAATGGTAACCATTAGCACTCTCGGAAAAAAATTCAGCAGACAAGATTTTGAAATATTTTTATTTCATTTTTTCCTAGACAACAGGATTTGACATTTCATACAAATTGTCTCCACTGAAGATAATTTGCATGAAATATCAAAAACTGTTTCCTGGCGGAAAAAATGGTATCAATTTGTCGTCTGCTGAATTTGTCCATCGACTGGTAAAGAACAGAAGCTCCATAAAAGTAATGCGACACATTTTGTTTACTGTAATTACCTTAAGTATTCGGACACCATGACCGGCCCAGTGGCTCACTTGTAGAGCGTCCGTTTTGGGTCCAGGAAGTCGTGGGTTCGATCCCAGCCGAATCATACCAAAGACTTGAAAAAATACTTTATGATATTTTGATTGGCGCTTTGCATTAAGAAATTAGTTTTTTTGGTTAAGTTGAGGTTTTACGGCCCAGTCAACCCATTACGGTCATGTCGAGCCGGTCAATTTACCTAACCACACTTTTCCTGGGCAGGCTTAGTCCTCTAAGTGGTTAACCAGTATTTGTGCACTTTCTCTCGCCAGAAACTGACAATTGCCCTTCTTTAATCAGCGGAAGGGAGAGAATGACACTCACTGTAGAAAATATTTCATAATCTCCACGAAAGAATGTTGCGGGACCCGGCGGGGATCGAACTGGCAACTTCCTGCACGTATCCGACTGGTCCACCGAGGCCGGCTAAAAATTATTCTAAGAAATGTTACAGTAGCCTTGCAATAATAGACCATGTCTTCGCTGCACTGCGTGCCTGGAAGGTCGGAAGAAAAAGTGTGTCTCCCATGCAGCCCCCCTCTCTCTCTCTCTGTCTCTCTCTCTCTCTCTCTCTGTCTGTCTGTCTGTCTGTCTCTCTCTCCCTCACTCTCAGTATATTTTCCTGAATGCATTTGCAGTTAGTCACCATTCACCTACGTTATACATTATTATACGAATCAATGAATTGGCATACAATAAGCTTCAAGCTTACAGTTACAGTCAGGTCCTGGTACTAGGCATGTTGTAAATTCCACGTAAGTTTGTAGAATATGACATAAAAATATTGTTTGTCAGTCCAATGTAAGTATAATGTGACTGGATGGAACATCATAATATTGGCCGCGCCATGCGAACACGTGTCTTTGGCCATATACGGACATCCGCACAGTCTGATCAAGGCATTCCCTGTCCGCTAACAGTATCACTGGTAGCTGTAGAATGTATAAATGAAGAGCAAAGGCCCGCATCAAGAAAACATGCCTATAAAATTTTGACCCCCTTAAACCCCACTTTTATAGTAAAACTGGGGTTTACAGGGGTATACATTATTTTTCTTATTTCTGCTCAAAACATAGATTGTGGGTACTCGTTAGAACCGCCTCGTCGAGGCGGTTCTAACGAGTACCAACAATCTATGTTTCTAGCAGAAATATGAAAAATATCAGAGTTTTTTTTTCTGAAAAATTTCAGTTTTTGGAGGTGAAAATTTTTATATATTTGAATAGGCATGTTTTCGTAATAAGTGTGATACTTTTGTGCATGCACATGATGATCTGAATCTGTACATTTTTAAAATACGATTTTGTTTTTTTTTTTTGCTTGATGCTACCCATATAATGTAATGTGTCTGGGGGATGATATTGCAATGAGAAGGACTCTAAATGAAACTGCTCATTTTCATCCAGACACCACGATATGACTGAACGGTTGTTGAAAGCGACGCATTTACCCTGTCACCTCCGAGTTCCGGAAGTGGACACTTCCAGCTTTGAATTTGGACATTTCCATTATTGGAAACAAAGTATCAGTCAAAACACAAAAATAGAATGGCAAACAGTGTAGATGGAGATGAGATGGCTCATAATGAGTCATCTCATCTGTATTCATTACGAAAACACGCCTATTCAAATATACTGAAAATTTTACCACCAAAAAATGAAAATTTTCAGATAAAAATTCGGATTTTTTTCTTATTTCTGCTCAAAACATAGATTGTGGGTACTCGTTAGAACCGCCTCGGTGAGGCGGTTCTCACGTGTACCCACAATCTATGTTTTGAGCAGAAATAAGAAAAATAATGTATACCCCTGTAAACCCCAGTATTACTATATAAAAGTGAGGTTTAAGGGGGTCAAAATTATATAGGTATGTTTTCGTGATGCAAGCCTGGCTGCACGAATATGCTATTTTTTTTATCTTGTCCTAATAAAGTAATTTCTTTAGTCGTTTAGGGGTTCTACCAAATGTATACATTCACCATAAGTGCTGGTTTGTTAATGTTTCAATTAGATGTTTTGTTTAAGTGTACAGGAAACGCTCTATGTATTATGGATAGTTAAATACCGTATCAATCCAGCTATTAATCACGCAAAACTTATATTACGAAAACATGCCTATTCAAATAGACTGAAAATTTTACACTAAAAATGAAAATTTTGAGATGAAAGATTCTGATTTTTTTCATATTGCTGCTCAAAACATATACTGTGGTACTTTGTTAGAACCGCCTCGCCGAGGCGGTTTTAAAGAATACCCACAGTCTATGTTTTTGAGCAGAAATAAATAAAAAATAATGTATACCCCTTAAAGTCCCCAGTTTTACTATATGAAAGTGGGGTTTAAGGGGGTCAAAATTATACAGGCATGTTTTCGTGATGACAGCCTTCCATGTTTATGTATATCTGAATTATCAAATGTCATCTTTATTTGTGCATGCGTCTGTGGTTTCATATGTGGCGTCTATGTTGTCCTTATTTGTTCCTCGTCTCTCATTCTTTTGGTGCCTCAGGAGGGCTGTACTTCGTGATCATGGCATTTTCTGAGTATATTCACTTATTTTATTTCCATGTACCATACACATGTGTGCGTGTATGCGTTTGTCACTACGCGTGCATGTACAGTTGACTCTCGTTATCTCGACCTCGCTTATCTCGAATAACCGCTTATCTCGAAGTGAAAATCTGGTCCCTGCCTATACATGAAAACCTATGGAAAATATTGTAGAAAAGAGGAGAAATTGCTCCTAAGGAGCAATTTCTCCTCTTTTCCACAATATTTTCAATATATCTCTAACTTCAAAAGTTCAATTACCTATCAGTTTGTTAAATGTGGTTAATCAAATTTATTTTTTCCTCAATTCTGCAAACCTGATATGTCGAACTACGGATATCTCGAAGTATTTCAGAGAGTCCCTTGGAATTCGAGATAACGAGAGTCGACTGTATATGATAATTGGAGAAATGAATGATCACTATTGCAATTATGTATTTATATATAAACAAACATATCAGTGTTACCTTCAGAAAAATACATCTGATATAGAACCCTTCATAAGAACGGAATTTCGGAGCCAGTGCGGGCAACCACCATTCGTTTCAATACGACTAAATATAGACTAGCTACTAGTCTGATAATAAGCGTCTGGTCATTTTTAATAAAGCTAGTCAACTTCTTTATGATGGCAAGTCTGTTCGGCAGAGTCTCCAAAACACATACTGGCTAAGTATTATCAAATTAGAATTGAGAAAGGAGACTCGACTAGCTACAATTTATACTGTTCATTTCAATGCAAATAGATGGTTTTGTTTCGATACTCGTGGGGGTGGGGGAGGGGTAACTTCCTATATATGGCATAGTACGGATGTGCGTGCCGAATGGCCTCCTTTTTCAGCGCTGCCAGGTATATGATTAGCCCCCTTTTTCAAAAAAAAAAAAAAAAAAAAAAAAAAAAAATTATATGACTGACCTGTTGAATCTTGATTGACATATGAAAGGGCCCACTTTTCTGACATCCCAGTATATGCACATAATTTTCGAGGCTGCTTGTTCTCTTGGTATTCTATGAACTGACTGCGATATTTGTCCAACTAGCAGCAATAAATGGGTACAAAAATCAAAGGACAGTATATGAATGGGTCAACATTTCAGACGATCCAGTATATCAATGGGTCCTTTTTTCAAAGGTCAGGTATATGAATGGGGTAGGTTTCGAAATACTGACTCGCACGCCCGTACTGTAATTTTCACAGTTACCACCCCACCCCACACATACACACACCACCCCCACCCCCACCGAGTTTCCTTATTATTCAATTTAACGCCTAGTGGCTAGGCTAGACCAAATACTGATGAGTGTGTCAACAAACAAGGACTGCGTGCGGCCTTTCCTGTAGTCAGTCTACATCTCCTGAGACACCTCTTTTATTTTATTTATTTATTTATCTGTTTATTTTTTTTATTTTTATTTTGCTTACGTATCTGGGTTTTTTGGCACTAGCGTAAAGCTTTATATTTTCTAGACCGTCTTTACTGACATCTATGACATTATGTGTATTTTGCACGTGATTGGACAATTTTGAATTTTGTTAGATCAACTTCATTTGTCAGGATTCCAGATTAGCAAAGGATTTTTTTTTATTCAGAAAAAATATTAATACTTAGCGCTCTGGGTAAGCAGACGACATGAAATATTTTCATTATTATTTCCCAGAAAACAGATTTGACATTTCATGCAAATTGTCTCCATGGAGACAATTTGCATGAAATAATTGAGACAATTTGCATGAAATATCTAATTCTGTTTTCTCGGAAAATAAGAAAATATCACCAAATAGTGGTCTGCTGAATCGAAAGCCCAGAAAGTGGTGAAGATTAATGATCCAAGAATCCAAGAGAATGACCATTTTTCATCACGAGAACATGCCTATATAATTTTGACCCCCTTAAACCCCACTTTTATATAGTAAAGCTGGGGTTTACAGGGGTATACATTATTTTTCTTATTTCTGCTCAAAAACATAGATTGTGGGTACTCGTTAGAACCGCCTCGGCGAGGCGGTTCTAACGAGTACCCACAATCTATGTTTTGAGCAGAAATATGAAAATTATCAGATTTTTTTATCTAAAAATTCTAAGTTTTTGGAGGTGAAATTTTCAATATATTTGAATAGGCGTGTTTTCGTAATGTCACAGACACGTCATTTTTCCAGAATGTTGTGATCGTGTTTACAGGTAAAGCGCTCTAAAGGGATGATTGATTCACTTCGAAAATGTCGGAAGCACCAGTTAAGATGTCAAGAATTTTATGATGCTGCTGCGTCTGAGGTTGGTCAGTTGAATCAGTTGACTACCTGCCAATTGAACATTTATCGTCCAAGATTTATTGAACTAATCAAAGAAAGGTCGGCGCGACTAAAAGGAGGACGACACAAAATACTGATTTTAGGTAGGCAATTTTATTTCACAGCACTTCCTACAAGATTGCATGTGCGTGCAGCGAAGAGAGATCGGCCTCATATTTTCGAAGTGCGTGCAGCGAGCTCGAGGAGGCAGCGAGTCGCCCAGTATTCAAGGCGATTCGAAGCAACAGCGAACAGCGAAGACAATCTTTCAGGAAATGCAATACCTCGGCGCATATTATAAAACTAGGTGTATACAGGAGTCTAGATTATTAGGCGAAATTAATTGACGAATAATTTTTCAAGTTGTTTGTGCACCGAATAAAACTGCCTTAACCCCTACAGCCAGATGTGTTCCTTAGCCTTTACCACTCTCTAGGCTAATTAAGCAGATAAAAAATTGATGATATATATAGTATTTTGTTATTTTTCCCCAGTAAACATGCGTTGAAAATTTGCACGAACTGTAAATGCGTATTTTCTTGAAAAAAAAAAACAAAAAAAACAAAAAAAAAAAAAAAAAAAACAAACAAAAAAAAAAAAAAAAAAAAAAAAAAAAAAAAAAAACAAAAAAAAAAAAAAAAAAAAAAAAAAAAAAAAACAAACAAAAAAACAAAAAAAAAAAACATTTATTTCAAAATATCGTCTGCTGATATTTTACCCAACATCCTGAAAGAATGTATCTGAGATGAAAAGTATTGACAGACCATACATTCTATTGCAAACTTGATCAAAACTAGATAAAAACTAAGGAAGTTATTTACATTTTAAGATTCCAAACCCCTTGTTAAGGACGCCGCCATTCTAAATATCTAATATGAATTTAATAAGTGCTACCTATATCCGTGCGTCCAAATTATCATCACATGCTTCATAGGTGAGTTGGCCAGATCAAACTGAATTTGATTTCAGACCACGCTTGACTACTCATCCACTGCATGAATTGCAATATAACGTCCAAGTCAACAATATTTCTGTAGTTCAGAGACATTGCCTCCAAATTTGTGGGACTTTTACCCGACCCGATCACATGAATTTGGGTCTTGCTTAGTTACTAGCAGCTCTGCCATGGAGGCTTTAGGCAGCACATCTATTTCGCAGGCCCCGATGGGCGGGGGCCATGCTTTCCGAATACCGAAAACAAGTGTATGCCGACAATATACTATCGTTCGCTTACCTGTGTCGAAGTTTTTTTTAAGATTATCACGTGAAAAGAGCGTAAAATCTATGTGTTATCTAAAAATATACATCAAAGTGTACCTTATACACAAAGCGAATCATGCTTAGCTTGTCAACAGACGGAGAACGGATAGAAATAAAATTCGAAGTGGAGACAAAATTCAAAATGGCTGCGATCGCAAATTTTGTAGGCTGACATCTTAAGTCTCGTGATTCAACCCCTTGCAACTGGAATACTTGGCGTTATTGGCTGTTTTGTTGCTATTATCGGCACGGCCGACGTGTCAATAGTCTCTGCCAAATCACGGAACGTTTATTGTTTTTCAGGATCACCCAAGCGTTTGTTGGAACATCACATTTTTGGTCACACACATCACTGGTCTGTGGTGACATATAACCGACATCTAAATATTGAGATACTAAGTCGACTTCTTCTGCTTTTATGTCGACTTACAATGTATGACTTGATGCTATATCGACTTCCGTTGATAATGGTTATCGCGTCTGCAGGTCGTAGTATTACTCTAAGCTGCCTTCAAGAAAACAAAGCGTGTTAACATTGTATGACGACTTATTTTCTATTTTTTTTATTATCTCGACTTCCGGTTCTCTTACATGTCATGATTTGCCAGTTAGCGTTGAGATACGTTTACGTAGTCGTGAAAGTTTATTTTTAGACCAAAATCACACAGGCAGCGCCAGTCTTATTGCAATCGCAGAGTTGTTTCAAGAAACGATAATTATATAACAACTGTATGCCACCAAACACTATATTAAGCCCTAAACTTAATACGTCACATCGTCCCGAATTTAGGTATCTCGACCGGCATTGTCACTGTCTGACTATCATTATCTTCTCAACAAATCCTACTACATAATATGACCGGAAGTCGAGATAATAACTATAATGTCGACATACAGTTGTAAAAATGTTTCGTGACGCTGACGTTGTGGATGACACTTCTGGACAGTATTACGACTTGCAGTTGCGATTACCAGTGTCAACGGAAGTCGATATAGTATCAGACCATACATTTTAAGTCAACATAAAGGCAGAAAAAGTCGACTTAGTATCTCAATATTTAGATGTCAGTTATATGCCACCATACTGGTCACATCGATAGTCTATAGTAGTGCTTCTGCACGCCGAATTGCTGCGCGGGTCAGGGAACTATATATCCAAGTTAAAATTTGTTCTTAATATGCCTTATTTAAGTTTTGCATATCTTATTAGGGTTTTATGACGTCATAAATTTTCATTAACATCACGAAAACACGCCTATATAATTTTGACCCCCTTAAATCCACTTTTGTATAGTAAAACTGGGGTTTACGGGGGGTGGGGGGTGGGTATACATGAATTTTCTCATATCTGCTCAAAAACATAGATTGTGGGTACTCGTTAGGACGGCCTCGGCGAGGCGGTTCTAACGAGGACCCACAATCTATGTTTTGAGCAGAAATATGAACATATCAGGATTTTTATCTGAAAACTTTCAGTTTTTGGTGGTGAAATCTTCTATATATTTGAATAGGCATGTTTTCGTATTGTGATAAAATTTGCAACAAAATGTATGCTATGCCAATATCTTTTATTTCAGATTCACTCTTTGTCAACATTGCCTCTCCTCCTCGTTCACTGCATGTCGCATAGGAAATAATTAATTTTACCAGACATGTTTTTCTGCAGGTGAAATCTGTGCTGGGAAGAGCAGTATTTTAAACCACTTGATGGGCGGGCTCTATTTTCCAGTAGGGCATGGGCACTGCACGAGAATTCCGTGTGAAGTACGGAATGATAGTTTACGACGAGCCTATCTCTACTATGAAGAGGAACAATGGTCTGAACCAGCATTTTCGTTCGATTTGTCGAAAGATCCCGAAGACGTCTCATGGATACGAATTCAAAGATGTATAGTAAACGGCTATGATCAAATGAATGAAGATAAGACTTACTACTCTAGACCTTTACACAAAATTGTAATCAGCTGGCCCTTAGAGATGTTTCAGGTCAGTTCAATAGAACCCTAAATTTTTTCGGCTTATTTAGTAGACGACAAATTGTTTATAATTTTCATTTTTTTCCCAGAAAACATGTTTTGACATTTCATGCAAATTGTATTCAAAGAATATGAAAACCTGTTTTCTGTGTAAAATAAGAAAAAATATTTCAATATGCCGTTTGCTCAATTTTACCCAGAGAGCTAAGCAGAAATACAAATAATCTTGAAGGTGCAAATTTCTAACTTGCGGCATAGGCCCTTTTCTGAAGGAGACAACTTAATTTTGAATGAGCTGTCCCCCTTGAAGCTGTATCCATTACCCGTAAAAAGTCATACTTTCATTATCAGCAACATCTAGTTTTAGCAATTGCATGCGGACATGCGCTGCATCAGCTCCTATTTTGGTTAGTATGTTTAGAGCGACCATTCTAGATTTCTATTTATAATAGAATTTTATAAAATCATGGATGACTTTATCAACTTGAAGTAACATTTAATATTTTAGGTAACATTTTTTCAAGGCATTTGTCGTGAGAAAACACCTGACATGTGCGCCCAACGAAGACTCAAATCTGCATGCGTATCCGCGCAGGCTGATCAATCTTCGCCATCCATAGTAAGAAACTTTGCATCCTGTCCTAGCGGCTATCCAGATTTCCCCTAGTGATGAGTCTGAGCAGACTGCGCGAATGCACAGGTTCATCTGGAGCATCGCTGGGCGCACATCTCCGAAGGTACGTTTTCTGACGTTCCGGCTCAAATATATATTCTACGTTATTCAATTATTCTATAAGCGGACAGAATAGACCCACGTCAGACTACACGAATATGCGGTATGCGCAATCTGATCAGGCCTTTTCTCGTGGTTTGGCCCGTCCGTATCTTGGTGACTTTTAAGAAAATTACGTATTGATGGATTGATTGACTGAGTGAATGACTGACTGATTGATTGATTAATTGATTGATTGATTGATTAGTTAAATAAATAAATGAAATGTACAGGCAAGCCTATGCGTTTGCACAGTCTCTCCAGAACCTATGACGTAAGCGGTAGGCCAAGGTAAGGGACTTGGAATGCACACTGAAAGATTGATTTGTTGGAAAGTCCGAAGAGCCCTTTTCTCGCGACGTAGCTCATTTGATTTTACAGATATTGTCTTTTCAGAATCAGCAGGGAAACCAGCATCGGATAGATTGGAACAGTGAGGAAACACATGTTCTAAAACTGCCTCAGACAAACAAATCTGAACCTAAACTAGAGGTAAGAAATATTACATCACAGCCTCTTTATAACCCTTTTGCTGGGAAAAAAAGTGAAAATCGTATTACTAGGCTACTGGCCAATTTTGACCCTGCTCCCCAGTCATTGGAATTTTGAAGACATACTCTATCTCAAAGATCTGTCTTTTCTGCATCGAATAAGAGCTGTTTTCACTTTGTACCTGATGGCGTAACGTAGTAACAGCTTGTTAAATACGTTCCCTGTCACCAATTGTACAATGTACGTAAATTTATTTATTTGCTAAAATACCATGCTAGTTTATTCAACAAAGCCATCTTTCAAGCGTTATATATCGTATCTGAATCAAACGATGCACCAAAATTAAAACTGGTTTACTTTTGGTTTGGCTGAGCAATGTAAGTTAACATAGGGAACGAAAAGGGTTACAAATGCTCAATGAAGGGACAGTTTTGCTGCAAATAGAACACATTGGTTCGCTTGTATATCTGTCTAATAAAATGCAAACATTTATATAATTGTACAATTATATAGAACTATGAGCAAATAGTTGTAGGGTTTGTTGGCTTATTTGAACAAAATCGGTAACATACATAACAAAACTGGGGTTTTAAGCAGCTTGTTAGGACTGTTTAACTTCCAATAAAAAAAGTTCCAAGAAGTTTTTATGACTCTTAACCTGGAAATATCAGTGACATGCTCTATATTAAACGCTTAGCTTTAACACATCAAATTAAATGAACTATCACTGTGTATTTGTTGACGTAACAATGTAACAGGAGTTTAAACTACTCTACTGTATCCAATATGACAAATTACTATATTTTTCTCGGACTTCATCATAAAGTATGGGTTTAGACAAAAATAATTGTTAAATATGCTTCAAATAATTGAAATAGATTTTTAAGTTTCCCACAACACTTTTCTGGTCCTCTTAGGCAGACATTTCAAAATGATTGCAGTACTAATAACCGAGCCGTTTGCCTGAATGTAATAATCAGCAGTTCGGTACTTAGAGATTGTTTATAGAAGTATAGTTAGTAATGCGTGTTACGCACGTATCACTTTTTCATGCATAAAATTTCGTCTTTGAAGTGTTTTCTCATAAGTGATGACTGAACTAAACATTTTTTTTTAATTTAGCAATATGCCAAAAAACATAAACCTACTGTAACATATGTAATATTTGTTACACATTGCAAAGATAATGCATGATGATTTTAACATAATTCTGTTCAGTAACTAACTCATTCTAAAAAGGTCTTAAACAAAAAAAAAATAATTTTTTTTTAATTTTGTTTCGTTTTGTAGGTTTTATAAATGTGCATTGCGATATTATCCTTTTTATCCAAACTGTTTGGCATTTTTTCATGGCTGTTACAATACATCATTGGTACGTTACCGAAATGATTGAATAATAAAAATGCTTGAAATTGTAGCCAAGAAAAGTAATTTTACTTAAAATGACATGCTTTTGCAGATTTTCCTTAGACATATATGACTAAAACCAAGATATAGAAAAAAAGGTAAGAGAAAAGTACAGGGAGTGCCACAATCACAAACCGCAGTCCTTCCCAGGCACCAAGAGGAAGAGGAAACAGACGAAACCAAACAATCGCAAATCAAACAAACGTACGAAGAGCACTAAGATTAGCTCTCTTTTCCCCAAGCGAGGTAATCGCAATGCTAAAAGGACTGAAAAACACAAGAACAAAATCACCCAAGGTAAGACGTAAAACAAATCGCATTGTAGAAAAAAACACAAAGCAACAAAGAATAAGACTAACACCGGGGCGACCCTTTAAACGGCCAGTAGAATAAACCACCGGGGGTTTAAAGCACTTTTACAGCTAGCAAACTTCATCCTGGGTCCCGATGCCACTCTTAATCACAACTAGAAAAACAGAATGCAAAATGGGCAGCTGTTGAAGCTGACCAAAAACCGATTTTTATTTGTTTTGTAACATACATTACGAAAAAATACCTATTCAAATATATAGAAGATTTCACCTCCAAAAACTAAAACAATTTCAGATAAAAACCCCCGATATTTTTCATATTTCTGCTCAAAACATAGATTGTGGGTACTCGTTAGAACCGCCTCGGCGAGGCGGTTCTAACAAGTACCCACAATCTATGTTATTTAGCAAAATAAGAAAAATAATGTATACCCCTGTAAATCCCAGTTTTACTATATAAAAGTGGGGTTGAAAGGGGTCAAATTTATATAGGCATGTTTTCGTGATGATTACCTTGTGTCAGCCAGATTGTAAAATGCGCAAACAATATTTGATGTTTTGTGCATTCTGTTCATATTTACAGGTGCAACCTGAATTAAATATAAAAAATATAGCTAATGTGGATAATTTTGTTATGAAAACATTTTCGCATTGTTGTTCATAACTGGGTGTTAACTTGATTTACAGAATATTACTGTCATTCTAATGCAAATACGATTATAAATTTTATTTTATCTGAAAGAAATTAAAAATCTATAAACTGCAATTGCATAATATTTTAAATGCTAACCAGGCAAGGCTTGGATCTGATTATGTTGTGTAATTCTCATTTTTCGGAGACAAACATTGCCATCCAAATATTGTCTATGTTAGCTGACATACATGTAACTAAGCTTTAAGAATATATGCATATCTATTGCATTTAAGTAAGATAAATGCTTTGGGGTTTTTAGATCACAAATTTTGACTCTTCTTTCATAAAATTTTGTGGGGTAACATAATGTAACAGACTGTTACACACATTGGCCATCAGATATAGGATGCAAATAGTTTTATGGTACCCCATTGCTCTTTAAGAATAGGACATGTCTGGAAAGACCCTAGGGTTAGGGGGGTTATCTGGCCAGTAGTCTTAACTTCTGGCCAGCTTTGACCCTGCTCTCTAAACCTTAGAGAATTTAGCAGACATAGTCTATCTAAAAGTGTAGTCTGTTCTGCATCGAATAAGAATTGTTTGCACTTTGTACCTGGTGGCTTAGCGTAGTAACAGCTTTTCAAATATGTTAACTGTCATTTTAGCAATATGTTGATACAACAAAATCACTGTAACATATATTATAATTCTTACATATGTTACATATTGCAAAAATAATGCAGATTTTTTTTTAAAATTCAATTCTGTTTAATATATATATATTGTTTTGACGGGTTTATATGGGTACATTGAGAAATTATCCATTTCGGGATTGCTTGGCGTATTTTTATGGATGTTGCAATGCATCATTATTGATACGCTACCGAAATAAATAAATAGTAAAAACTCTTGTAAGTGTAGCCAAGAATAATAATTTTATTTAAATGACATGCTTTTGAAGATTTTTTCAGACACATATGCTAAAACCAAGATATAGAACCCGATTGTTTGTTTTGTTACATACGTTACCTTGTTTCCGACATTACGTAAAATGCGCAAACACTATTTCAAACCTTTTGTTTGCAGTCTGTTAATATTTACAGGTGCAGCCAGAATTAAATGCAAAGCACATGGCTGTGATGGATGTATAAGCAATTCTGTTATAAAGACGTCTTCTTTTCTTTGTTGTTCATAACTGGGTGTTAACTTGATTTACAGAATATTAACGCCGTACTCAAGCATATAGGATTGTAAAACATTATTTTATCTGAAAGGAACCGGAAACATTATTTACTAAAATTACATTAAATTTTAAATGCTTTCCTGAGAAAATAGAAGCGAAGGCAATGATCAGGAATCGATACAATTATCCCATACATTCCATCAAAGACATCAAAGGCTTAAAATCTGATAATGTTGAGTAATGTTTTCAATTTTTGAAGAAAATCTTTATTCGTTAACGTCCGTTACATTCTAGGAGACTGAAATTTGCCATCCAACAATTGCTTGTTTTGGCTGACATATTAAACTTTATGAATACATGGATATTTATTACATTTGAGTAAGACAAATGCTTCTTCTTATGTCCCAATTTAGTTAGTGGGCAACCAACGTTACAGACTGTTACACACATAGGCCACCAGATACTGGGTGCAAACAAATTTTACACAACAAGCATTGCCCTTTAAACCAGGACATGTCTGCGAAATTTCCTAAGATCGGGGAGGGTACGTCTATCTGGCCAGGTTTTTATTCTGTCCTTTCGACATCACTCGGAAAGACTTTTTTCTGATGACCTTATTTTATCAGAAACCATTTGTCTTTTCTGTTTCTATGTTTTGTTTTAAAATATGTACCCTAAAATTACATTTACGGCCAAAAAATAGTCTGATCTATGCAGTTTCTATTGTAAAGTGATTTGGAATTTGTGTCTTAGAAAATATTTTTACTTTTCTTTGCTGAATTTAAGTTACTGACGTGTGAAAATTTCAGAAAAATGGAACAACCTGATCTTGTTTAAAATCTTCCTCCAAGCTACCTCCCTACAGGTTTCTGCACAATTTAAATTTATTTTTACTATGTCAAAAAAGTGAAAATATTTGATTTTTTAAAAAAAACAATGATCAGAATTAAACCTTTAATTTAAAAAAAAGGTTTTAAATCATGACAAAAGTTTGCAAATTTACTTCTTCTGTGTAAGGCGCCCAGCAAAAATCGACTTTCTGAAAATATCGAAAGCACAGTAGGTAAACAGCCATGTTATAGCCAAACAAAAATATATAGATTAATGGTCATTTATGGTCATTTTTTTCCATATAATCAACACATGTTTGTCTACAATAGTTTTGGGGTCCAACGTTAAACCATCCTATATCCTAACCGTCTTATGAGGTTCCAGAACTTTTTTTTCTGTTGCACTATTGCGAGGCGACGTTGTATAGACGTCATGTGTCTGCTTGGGTAGACCCAGATCAGATGCCACAGTACACGGCGCCTTATCAGGTCTACACTGTTTTCATTAAGTTTAGAGTTTTCTATAATAAATGATAATAATAGAAACAAAGCAGGCACACATTCCTTTAGACACAGACCTGCCCAAAGACGAGTCCATTAGGCATTGATGGATTAATCCTAATCCGATGTCTTGCGAGGGCTGTGCTGCGTTGCGTGATTGTAACTGTAGTGTGAAACCGGGTCCTCTACGAAGTCAAGCACCGCGGTCACCCATCCAGGTACTAACCGCGATCTCTGTTGCTTAACTTCGTAAAAAAGCCAATCACTCTACCAGTGTCCCCATAAAAGCCGGCTTCCACAACGAGGCTGTAGAAGTGATCTATATCAATAACCGTTACATTTCTCCCCCTCATCTCTTGACTTCGTCCCGAAGTCACACACGCCTATGTGTGAGCCTATGCAACACACTACGGACACCGTCTTCCATCCCACCGCTGCCACCAATAATGTAGTGTGAAACCGGGTCCTCTACGAAGTCAAGCACCGCAGTCACCCATCCAGGTACTAACCGCGATCTCTGTTGCTTAACTTCGTAAAAAAGCCAATCACTCTACCAGTGTCGCCATAAAAGCCGGCTTCCACAGCGAGGCTGTAGAAGTGATCTATATCAGTAACCGTTACATTTCTCCCCCTCATCTCTTGACTTCGTCCCGAAGTCACACACGCCTATGTGTGAGCCTATGCAACACACTACGGACACCGTCTTCCATCCCACCGCTGCCACCAATAATGTAGTGTGAAACCGGGTCCTCTACGAAGTCAAGCACCGCGGTCACCCATCCAGGTACTAACCGCGATCTCTGTTGCTTAACTTCGTAAAAAAGCCAATCACTCTACCAGTGTCGCCATAAAGCCGGCTTCCACAGCGAGGCTGTAGAAGTGATCTATATCAATAACCGTTACATAACTATGCTTGGTAATCTCCATAGTTTTTCATCGATATTAACATATTTAAATGTTGAGCCGCTCTTTAAAGAAAACGATCTACGGGCCCTAATTTACCTAATCCGCGGATAATTTTAATTGACGGTATGAATATGATGACGTGTTTTCAAAACATTTATACTTTCAAGAGAATCTTATTTTCGAATGATTTCTGACGGTAAGAAATTTCAAAGCTGAAAGTTAACATTTGATTGGCTGCGTGGCCAGACTGTGTCTCTGCACTTGCTCCTCTTCTACATCCCGTTCCAAGGGCAAGAAACATAAGCGTATCAGCAATGCCATACAGAATTACGTCCCTTATAAATAGAAGTATTGTTAAGCGTGTGGAGAACAGTTCTTACATTTTGTCACGAATTCAAAGCCTCTGTTAAATGTAACGAGTTGGCTGTCTAACGCAACGACCCATTTTATGCAAGAGTCGCCATCTCTGTCCTTAGGTTTCAATAATTACATTTTATGCCCTCGCCATTCGAAGAATGGAGGAAAGGATATACAGTGTTAAACTTGTCCGTCCGTCTCCGTTCGCATCAAAGATTGCGTTAGCAATTAGCGTTTATTTTTTTCAGGCGTAAGCTATTTGCGATTAGGTTTTTTTTTCAGGCGGGGGCATCCTTATCCTTTGAACACATTTATAGTTATATTCAGATTTGAAATTCTGTTGGTTTAAACATATTTTATTTCAAATCTATCAATTAACATGCATATGACATTTACATACAATGACAGATTAATGGGATTGGAATGAAAGCAATATGCTTATTGAATCTCTTTCCTGCTATAGAAGCAAAGAATGTACAATATTGGCAGATCATGTGGTAACTAAATATATGCCGATATACCCACGAGACATTGTTTTGCACAAATGGTAATAAGTATCAGTAAAGGGGCATTTAACATCTTTGCACGGAACAAATAATAATATAGTTAGCTAGGCAATAATAAAATGTGAAAAAAGAAGGAATGAACAAAAAAAGTTGTTATGCGAACAGCGAAGAATCTATGGATTTTCGAACAATACGCTACATGTAAAAGTGCATGTAACAAGCATAACAGAGAAAGCAGCAGGATCATCCATCGGGAGCATACATGTACAGGGGACTGGGAGGGGTAGGGGATGGGGCGGAACGCCATGTGCATACTATTCTATCACATTTCTTCTCCCCGAGAGATTAACTTATTATATTAAATGTTCTTTGATACTGCTTAAGATTTCAAAGCCTGATATGATTACCCTATAGTTATATCATTAGCGCAATAAGTAGCGTGTATAGGGCATTACATATCGGGTTTCTTGTCAGCACCTAGCAGTCATGATGTTAAGAAAAAAAATAGACATTGTACATTAGTGACGGTAGAAGGACAAAATTAAGCACATACTAATTAGAATCTTTTGGAGTCTCTTATAAACTTTTGCACGTGTGAGAATATTCTGCTGATTATTTCGTTTGATAGGGAAATATCACCAAATAACAGCACGTCTATAGATACGTGGCATAATTTCGAGATGTTACTTAACATCTCGTGTCGCTGCAGGTGATACCTACTAAATTCTGTTTACTACAACACAAACGTATTTCATCGTCTTTGGTGATAAAATGTTGAAAAACATTCTTTCGACACTTTAAAGTCTACCGTCAGCAGTATTGCCACCATTTTGGTGCGTCTCGCTGCCATTCAATGATCCGCTTTGAAAGCGCTTCACGTGAGGCAGCTACAATTACGCCACGTAGCGTCAGCAAGCGCTTTGTTGCAACACGTCGTTGCATAGCCATTTGCCACAAAGCGCACTTTTCTTTAACCTATTTATGCCCAGTATCCCATAAAAAGGACATTGGCAAACAGTGTAGACCAAGATCAGACGCCACAGAACGCGGTGTCTGATCAGGGTTTACACTGTTTGCTATAAGTTCGGAAATTTCTACAAAAAATGATAACTAAATAAAAATCAACCAGACAAGCTTTGTGTAGGAAGTGGACCTGTCCAAACAAATGAGGTAGAAGAGCCCACTCGGCATGAATGGGTAAAACAATTTGGGATACCGTGCTACCGAGGAAGTTAAATACAGAAACGTCAAGCGTAATAAACGGTTATGATTTAAATTTTTCTTGTACGAGTTCTGATGTAAACTTTGCACCATTACCAAATAAAACTCACTATTATTCTTACATTTGCAGACAACTGCTTTATGTTTTATTTATGTATTCATTGTTTTTTTAATGTTATAAAATGTATTGTATGTAGATGATATGCATATGAGGCATGCGTGTTGGCCTCTAGCGATGTATAAATCATTGGCAAAATATTACTTCAGTTTTTGCTTTGCAACTTTAATCCTTAAAGTGCCGTAATCCAAACTTGCAGCAGCTATACTAGTATATTTTTGTTTCGAGAAAAGGATTTAACATGAATCGTCTGTGGCATGAATGACATACTATACTTTCTCAGAAAAATAAAATGTATATACATTATAGAATGTTTTCTGCTCCTGATGTGACTAGAAATTTTCTACGCAGCAGGCACATAACGTTGAAACAACGTTGATTCAACGTTGATTCGACGTCTTGACGTCGAATCAACGTTGAATCGACGTTGGTTCAAGATTACTGGGAATTAATACAGTTTATAGTTTTACAGCGATTTTTACAAGGAAGGCAGCTTTTACGTCGTTTCCTCTATTGGAGTTCTATGTGTGTCGGTAGTTTCATATATAGCATTTGTTTTGTCATTGTTCGTTAACATCTCCTCTTCTTTCGGTGCCTGGGGAAGGCTGTGCTTCGTGATTTTAGCATTTTCTGGGTATTTCCACTTATATATTACCTTTTCTTGGAATCCTGCACACCAAGCCCTATTCTGTAAAGGGTTCTATTCTAAAAGGAAAGGCACTGGCACAGTGGCTCAGTTGGTAGAGCGTCCGCTTTGTCACCGGGAGATTGCGGGGTCGATCCCCGGCAGTGTCACACTAAACACTTTAAAAATGGTATTAACTGATCTTTTGCTTGGTGCTCAGCATTAAGAAAGTAGAGCTAGAACTGGTCAGATCAGTGTAAGTATAATGTGACTGGGTGGAATATCAAGTCAAGTGTCTGGGGTGTGATATTTCAGTGAGGCAGCACTCTAAAAAAGTGAGCATTGAGCTCCCTACCACATCTAGACACCATCGCGATATGACTAAAAGATTGTTGAAAGCGACGTAAAGCCCGAATAAAACAAACACACAAACAAACAAAAGGAAACGCCTTGCTTCCAAACATTGAAATTCTTTCCTTTTAAAATACACTCCCGTTTAGAAGGGGAAATGAACCAGTTGACATGGTCACAGTTGACTGACCTGAAAGTGTATCAATATTCCTCGAGCCTTATTGTGTTTATAGTTTCTTGATTTTTGTGCTAAGGCCAACAGAAAGTTGCGCATTTGAGTTGCAATATAAGAAAAGATGCTTTCGGGTATATTAAAATATACTAGAGGACTTTGAAAACGCAACATATATTGTTTTCGAATAATTTTGGATAATTTTCATCACGAAAACATGCCTATATAATTTTGACCCCCTTAAACCCCACTTTTATATAGTAAAACTGGGGTTTACAGGGGTATACATTATTTTTCTTATTTCTGCTCAAAAACATAAATTGTGGGTACTCGTTAGAACCGCCTCGGCGAGGCGGTTCTAACGAGTACCCACAATCTATGTTTTGAGCAGAAATATGAAGAATATCAGAATTTTTTATCTGAAAATTTTCATTTTTTGGTGGTAAAGTTTCAGTATATTTGAATAGGTATGTTTTCGTAATGGTTATCATACTTGCTGATACATGCTTCTGTACAACCTAAAATCAACCATCCAGGGTGGTCAGTTCAATTACATATGGCTCGTAAACGCGTGATCTCTTTGCACGTGCACAACGAGGTATTCCTTTGTCTACATGGCCATGTAGACGTGTACATTTGTAGTGTTTCATTAGATATCTTTAGAAGGTGTCCGCAAGTCAGTTTGTCTTTGTCATTTGGATAAATTTTAGAAATTATCAATGCCAAGGTTAAATAACGAAAACCGGAATCGGATTTAAGGCCTTCTGGAAGTTGGCATATCACAAATTGAGGTCGCGCGTCGCTTTAATGTCGCTAGATCAACGATATGCCGTCTTGGTCAACGCGTCAGGCAAACAGGAACAGTTGCTGATCGTCCTAGACTTGGTTAAGCGAAAGTGACGTCACAACGTCACCTACGGGACCGCTTCCAAACGGCCGCGGCAACATCTTCCGTGATAATTGGCAACCGAGGGCGACAAATTTATCACAGGACAGTGTCACGACGTCTTTAGGAATTCGGTATTCGCTGCCGTCGACCATATAATGGACCCGTACTAACAAGACGTCATAGGCAACTTCGCAATAACTCTGCTCAAAACCACCAACGACGTGTCAAATGCATGGTGTTGTCTTCAGCGATGAGTCGCGTTTCAATTTGTACCATAATGACGGACGAGTGCAAGTATATCGACGCAACGGAGAGAGATACACCAACAATGGCATTGTGGAACGTGACAGATTCGGCTGCGGTGGTGTCCTAGTCTGGGGCGCCATTTTCTATAACTTTCGATCGCGTCTGTTGGTAATCTACGGTAATCTGACCGCCAGGGGTTATATCGATGAGATTTTGCGACCAGAGCTGGTTCCGTTGGTTCGACGCAAACGTATTCCTATGCTTTCCCAGCAGGATAACGCTCGTCCACATATGGCAAGGTTAACACAAGACATTGCCTCAACATTCTTCCTTGGCCGTCGAGATCACCGGATCTTTATCCGATCGAATACTTATGGGATGAGTTGGGCCGTCGCGTTCGTGGACGTCAACACGCGCCGCAGACTGTGCGGCAGCTGGCGACAGCGCTTCAGCAAAAGTAGGCCAACATCCCTCGACGTACTGTCAGACGCTTGTGTTGTTCAATGCGATCCAGACTGCGTGAATAGTCGCAACGTGCAGGTGAACACACTCGATATTGACGTGGCTCGAGATTTGGTTGACCCCTTGTGTGTTTGTGACGATGTGGACAGAAAACCTGACGTGATAGGTCTAATTGGTTTGCGGGATCAAAAGTAATTGGATTAAATAAGTTCATGGCGGTTTTTTTTTTGTTTTGAATAAAATTGGCGAGTTAAAAGATTTCTCATTTTCTCTTTTGTGTTGCATTTTCAAAGTCCTCTAGTATAGTAAAGTTTCAGATCAGCCAGTGGACTAGTCAGATCAGGAACTTAACTATACTTCGTAATATTCTACAGTACCCATTGATTCTATGAGCGGACATTGAAGGTCCTGATCAGACTGCGTGGGCACGCAGGCTGATCTGGTGAATTGTGCCTACGCTGTCCGCAAATGCACGAAGACACATTTTCGCATGGCGCGACTTATTTGATTGTGTTCAGATTCACTGCCATTTTATAAGTGCAAAATACAGACATTTCAAAGATGTACCCCCCCCCCTTACCCCATGATCCCACCCCGGCCCCCTTTCTCGTATGTATGACAAACATGTTTCCAACATTTTTATTCAACAAAAACATAAAAGAGTTCGGACTTTTTGTTGAAGTTGATGTATATGGTCCCATTGATTTTAGAGGGCATGCAGACGTTATTTTCAGGAGATGGATGGATGGACGGACGAACGAATCGACGGACAGACAGACGGACGGACAGGGTTAGATAGATAGATAGATAGATAGATTGATAGATAGATAGATAGATATGTTTCTTTTGTAGTGTAAAGATCCAGAAGTGCCGTACAACGGTGAAACAGAAGTTTTGAAGTCAACAAAGTCAGAACCAACCCTTCAAGTATGTAACATTAAAATATTTTTGTAACAAAATATTTTTATCATGAGGACATTGTCCATTTCGCATATACTGGAACGAAAACCAAGATTAGCTGCGCATCAACGAAGTCTGGTTGGGACTTTTGTTTCCGCCTGCAGAATCGATATGCACTATAGGATAGATCAACAAGAAATGGAGGACCCTGGTCATACTATGCAAATACTCAGCGCATAAATCTAAATTAAAATGTAAAACGTGTCAGTACAAACATATTGTAAAATTTAAAAAAAGAGTGTTCTCTTACAAGTTTATCGTAGCGGCCATATTGGATCAGACGTATTTGTTCTCAGTCCATTTATATGAACCTTTTAATATATGACGTTGAAAAATGGTAGAAGGTGTATTTGAAATACAGTTTGCATGCGAAATTTTTAAAAAAAGTTTCAGGCAGTAAACCAGGGTACGTTCCCTTGAATGCAGAAAACAGTCTCAGTGTCACTGTTTGCTTCATGGGTGCATATGCACATGAGACAATAAACATTCTAGCCCCTGTTTTGAACATTATTTTCTTTCTTTTCTATGACGTAATCTGAGATTTTGTATACTTTGAATTTGCTAAGTATCGATTGGACTTCCGTAGAAACATGCACGTTTTAGCGAGATACAATGTATATCTGCTATAGAGTTGTTTTGTTTACAGGAAGGTCCAAACTGTCTTCCAGTATCAAAATGAATTGTATATCTTTCCGGTTGTAGGTTTAACAATTTTCTTATACTGGAGTCCGTACTATTAGAACTAGTATATGTCTTTTAGGAGTGTGACTATTTCAGTTTTTGGTTTAGCATCATAACATGTCTTCATGTACCTCACCTAAGTGTAATTTATATCTTATATTTTATATATTCTGATTATTTGGGATAAATGAGCGCATAAGATGTGTTTAATCAAGCGCCTCTTTTGTAGATATTTTTAATATCCTCCTGACTTCTGTATATTATGCGATGTTAATGATAAAATGACTGTTTTGTGATTATTAAACATAGCTCCAAATAAGGTGCATTTTTTCAACCCAAACTTTGATATTCTTCTTATTTATCCACAAAAGCATATGTTGTAGGTACTCATTAGAAGCTCCTCACTGATGCGTTTCGAATAAGTACCGCAACATATGTGTTTGAGGAGAAATGAGAAAACGTTTTTCCTGATACTACCTCTTCTCTAGAGCTTTGGATTAACACCATATTTCTGCGTGCATTTTATTTTATAGTATAGGGGATTAACATTTGCGGCTGGAATAACAAGACCAAAAGGTCCAGTGGATGTTGAGACTGTATATTCTAGAGATGATACAGCTAATACACCTGCCTCGTCAGAAGATTTTCAGCAGTCTAGTTTGTCTCGTTCATCGGACGAATATGACGATACATTAAAGGTAAGACACCCGTTACTTTTATATTGAACTTCAGTTTACAACATTATATCGTAGTACATCACGGAAACATACCTATATAATTTTAACCCCACTTTTATATAGTAAAACTGGGGTTTACAGGGGTATACATTATTTTTTTTTATTTCTGCTCAAAAACATAGATTGTGGATACTCGTTAGAATCGCCTCGGCGAGGCGGTTCTAACGGGTATCCACAATCTATTTTTTGAGCAGAAATATGAAAAATATCTGAATTTTTTATCTGAAACCTTTCAGTTTTGGGTGGTGAAATTTTCAGTATATTTGAATGGGCGTGTTTTCGTAATGCTTAGAATTAGTAAAATGCCTTCCCGGAGTGTGATATTTTTTAGTTCGGCGTGGCAGCCATAAACTGTCGATCTTCAGGTATAAACTGTCGATCTTCAGGTATAAACTGTCGCTCTTCAGGTACTTATTTCCTTTAAATGTACTTTATATTTTTGTAATGTATGTCTTGGTTTGTTTGCTCTTCTTCTTGGTGCCTTCCTCTTGATAGTTGAGTTTCCTGAACATCTTCTATTCTATTTTGCATTGTTTTTCTAATAAAATTACGATTGCAGAAAGAATGTATGAAATTAGCAACCCGCTGATAATGCTTTTAATATTGTACCGTCAGTCAGTAGTTCAAAGCCACAATCTTTTAACACACTTAAGGACTTTTCTTTAATGTATCGTAATGTTATTTACGCTGCATTTATGTTGCTAGGTAACGTCGCTATCCCAGCCAGCATTCTACATAAATCTATAACGGGCCGTCATCGGCCCGTCAGCTACCCTGACGGGCCGATAACGGCCCGCTATAGAGTTATGTAGAATGCTTACTGGGATGTTGCTTTAACGTCTTCTTGAAAATCTGTCAACAGCAGTGAAAGCGCAGTATAAGTTTATTAAATATACAGAATATTGTGGCGATATCACCAGACTGCATGCTTAGATATTAACCAAGTTGTGGTTAAAACATTAGCTGTCTTTCTTCATACACGACGATATGTCGGGCCACAGAAACAATGAAGACTTTTGTGTTTTCGCTTTGATGCATTTACTGAGTTGGGGGCCTTTATGCGAACCGAATTTTTTATGTATTTCTGTATTAGGAATAGCCTCGGGACCCAGGGTGAAGTTGGCTAGCTGTAAAAGTGCTTTATTGTTTGTGTTGAGGTTTTACGGCCCAGTCAACCCAATGGGGTCATCTCTAGCGCGGTCAGTTTACCTAGCCACACGTTTACTGGGCAGGCTTAATCCTCTAAGCGGTTAACCAGTATTGTGCACATTCTTTCGCCAGAAACTGACAACTGCCCTTCTTGAATCAGCGGAAGGGAGAGAATGACCGTAGAAAATATTTCACGATCAATCTCCACGAAAGAATGTTGTCGACCTCGGCGGGGGTTGTAAAAGTGCTTTAACCACCCCCACCCCCACCCCCGGTGGTTTTATCTACTGACCGTTCTGAGGCGGTGGTCCCGGTGTTAGTCTTACTCTTTGTTGCTTTGTGGTTTATTCTACGGGGCGATTTGTTTTATGTCTTACCTTGTGTCATTTTGTTCTTGTATTTTTCTGTCCTTTTAGCATTGCGATTACCTCGCTTGGGGAAGGGAGAGCTAATCTTAGTGTTTTTCGTACGTTTGTTCGATTTGTCTTTGTTTGGATTTGTCGGTTCCTTTTCCTCTTAGTGTCTGGGCAGGGCTGCGGTTTGTAATTGTGGCACTCCCTGGACTTTTCTCTTACCCTGTTTTTAATACTGAATATTTTCCTAGACGGTTTTAGATTGTAAAATTGTATCTGTTGGGCTCACTGTGGTTCTACTAGTGGGGTTCTTGTGCTCTTCGGATTCCTTTCAGTTTGTAGTCGAGCTTTCATCTTTGTTTACTTACAGTGGTTTGAGGTAGATTTCTTGTTTTTCCCTGTTGATCCATTGTTGAGTTTGAGAAACCCTACTTGGACCACAAATGCAAATGTATATGAAGCGGGAACTATATCAGGATTATGTGTGAGATTTTATCGCTCATGAAACAAGCTTTAAGCGTAACCTCTACAAACAGCAACAAAAAAGCTCTTTCACCATTGACCGTTCCAAGGCGGTATATCACTTGTATTTCTTCTTTGGATTGTCCAATCTGGTTTTTAGACTGTTAATGTTGTTTTCTGATCTCGTTCCGTGCCGTCCAAAAGAATGAATAAGGACCACAATTACAAAGCACTGCCTTTGCGAGGCACCAAAGAAAGGTAAGGGAGGAACATACAGGCATTAAAACAAATGCCATATATATGAAACTACCTACGCACGAATGAAGAACTGCAACAGAGGAAACACCTCGGAACGGTCAGTAGAAAAACTTCTGGGGCCTTAAACCCGTTTTACTCTTGCAAAACGTTACCCTTAATTTTGATGTAGTTCCCAACTGCAAACATACCCTCGTTCTACATATAGGCCCTCTGCTTCATCAATGAGGCATCACAGTGAAACTTATATAATCACAAACACGTTGATACAAAGAAGCAAAGAAAAAAGCCAGCACACACACACACACACACACACACACACACACACACACACACACACACACAAAAGGTAAGAGAAAGTCCAGGGAGTACAACAATTACAAACCGCAGCCCTTCCCAGACACCAACACCAAGAGGAAGAGTAAACCGACAAAACCAAACAAGCACAAATCGAACAAACGTACGAAAAGCACTAAGATTACATCACGAAAACACGCCTATGTACTTTTAACCCCCGTAAACCCCACTTTTATATAGTAAAACTGGGGTTTAAAGGGGTATACATTACTTTTCTTATTTCTGCTCAAAACATAGATTGTGGGTACTCGTTAGAACCGCCTCGCCGAGGCGGTTCTAACGAGTACCCACAATCTATGTTTTGAGCAGAAATATGAAAAAATATCAGAGTTTTTTATCTGAAAATTTTCATCTTTGGTGGTAAAATATTCAATATATTTGAATAGGCGTGTTTTCGTAATGAGCTCTCTCTTCCCCAAGCGAGGTAATCGCAATGCTAAAAGGACTGAAAACACAACAAAATAACACAAGGTAAGACACAAAACAAATCGCCTCGTACGATGGGACCGACCACGCGCTTTGAAAGACAGGCGCCAAACTAAAACTGATCGATGGGGGAGAAGTCATTTAATGTGAGGACTGACTCACCGTCATGAAATTTAAATGAGAAGCAAAGTTATTAGCCATAACTAGACTGACATATTTGCATGCAGTTTGCCGCAGAATAACCAGGTTCTTACTTATCTTTTAGTACCGAGTGACACTCTTTTTAGACTGTTCCGAATAATTGGATTTGCCGAACAATCGTTCTGAATTACAGTCTGAATAGAAAGGAATGCAGTGATCAGCAATCGATACAATTACCTAACACATTCTGTCCAAGACACCAAAGGAAAAGCACGGCACCATAATCAAAGCACTACAAGCAAGAAAGCTAAAAGGACAGTTTCTTTCCCCGAAATTGGCCAAACGGCTATCCAAAAATAAAACTTTCACCATAACATACATGAAAAGACATACAATGACAGAAATAGTAAACCACAGCAGAAGCACCGTCTTGGAACGGTCAGTAAACTTTTAACTAGTTGCTTTAATCGATTTTAATTCTGTCGTGGTATACACAAGACATTTGTTCAGTCCGCGTGAAGGGTTTCTTACTCATCAGTCCAACATCTCCGGGAACATCTTGCGGAAGTGTTTTGAAATATATAGTTGAAGAATCCCATAAAATGTCACAACCACGGTCTTTTAAGAGGCATCCAAATAGAGATGGCGAGCAACTGAGGAATAAGGGAGAACCGCCTTCGAGCGATCGGTAGAAATATAACAAACAACGTCATACATGTGTATTTGTAAATTAATTCAGAATGACGGCGATAAAACTTAGAAAATGTCTTACGTTGTCAGTGATAGTGATAAATTTAAATCAAGAAACGGTTCTTCGGTATCAGAGGTATTAGCTTTACTTACCGGAAGTTCTTTTGGGTAAATTGTGTCAAATGTTTGTTCAAAATAATCATTATCAATATTCAGTAATTCATCAAAATACCGAGACATTGAATTGAATGCATTAATGGTGTCCTCTTGGTTTTCATGAGGAGGCAACATAGAAATCTTTCTCGTAACAGAATAGAAACAAATCTGAATAAGTGTGGGGCACAATTTGTGCTCATAGGTTTACCAAAACTTGTTAGTAATAATAAGTACCCGCCTTAATGAGAATGTTATCAAGAAGAACTGAAAGAGCCTCACAACCATTCTGTCAAATGTTTATGATCTTCTGATATGCAAAAAACATGTTTTCCATTTCAAGCAAAGTATGAGTAAAGAGAATTTTCTCTTAACAAGGTACTTTTAGTTAAATCAAGAAGGTTATCTTTAATCAGTTTATGCAACAATGTTGTATAAAGCATTGAAAAATCATATTTAGACAAGATCGACGCACGGAAATATCTAGATTGAAGTTTATTTCAAATTACACCTTAATTATTATAGAAGAGATTTTTACCGGATCTTTTTGTATACTGAACCACAACAGTTAACTGCATGGGTTTTAATGGCAGTAACAGAAGTAATTAATAATTTTGAGACTTCAGTTGTAGTGCTTGAACTAGAAGCTAGCTTTATATGGCCTTTTATGGAGCTTCTGTTATCCTTATTCAGTGCCTTGGAAGGACTTTGTTCCTTGAATGAGGCTTTTCATGGGTATCTCCGTATTTATATTGTTTGTCATGATTAGGCTGCGATATGCGATAAATTTATCTTCTTGGCTATGCAAACAGCGAATATACCATGTGCTAGGTGTTCAGTGTCTTCCATGTTCGCTTACAAATTTGATATTGAATCTGGAGATGGAGGGATGAATAGATTCTAAAAAGCACTGATCAGACTGGATTTATAATGTTGTCTGAATCTGTGTGTTTTGCATATCGTTCAATTTTCGCGGCTCAATTTGCATTGAATATCTTCTGGGTAGATATAGAAACTGTCTCGAATTTAACCTTACAGGTTTTCTGTTTCAGCTGATTAATGGCATTACGTTTGTTGACGCACCAGGTATCCATGACACGGACGAAAGTTTTCTTAGCCTTCAACCACACATACAGGACAGTGATGCTTTTATTTTCGTTATAAGCAATGCTGAACACGACGGTGTTGCGAAAGACAGGGTAAGTGGGTTGCATTAATCAAATTCGACAATCTGGTATGTCATTAAATACTCGAAATGCACATTTTATCAGAGTGCGCAGTTATTTTTTATAGTCTAATTCGGAATGTCATACCATCTGTTACATACCATCAAGTACTGAATACATTGTGTAATTGACAGGTTGTAGATGATGACAATCTGATATTGTATTTCCTTTTTTTAAACTTCAACACTCTCTGAAAAAGCTCAACAAATGCCACAATCACGAAGCACAACCTTCCAGAGGCACTAAAAATGAGAGATGAGGAATAAATAATGACAAAATAAACGCTACCTACGAAACCGTCGACGGATATACAAAGAAGAACTCTTATAGGGTTATCGCCTTGATATGGTCAGTAACAAACAAGCGGAGTTTTGTGTGGAGGGGTAGGGGGAGGGGTTAGGGTAGGGTCACAAAGTCTTATTTTTTCTAAAAATAGTGTTTGAGATTTCATGCAAATTGTCTCCTGAACAAAAAGTATTGGCATCTCATGCAAATTATTTCTTTAGGAGAGTTTGTATGGAATGTAAAACTTGGATACGGACATATCCAGATTTGTCCTCAACAATAAAACACAGCCCACCAAACATAAGGCAACAGACAAAAGTGCAGTTTATCAATATGGTCCTTTCCGAGATTTTTGAAAATTTATTATGAGAGATACTGATGAGGCCTAATAGGCAGAAAGGAGCTAGTCTAGCCTTGAAATACTGACATTTCACACTCATTAGTGGATCAATACAGAAAATTGTTAACCAAGTTCTCAACACCTTGATAAAAGAAAAATAAGGGCTCCACAACAGGCCAAAAGACCGAGCAAAAGAAAACCACCAGTAGAATAACGGTGAGCCAGACCACAGACAAGGAAGGTCAGGCACAAACTGTTAAGAAAAGGTTAACGATTTAGCCACTACTGAATGTACGGTCAGAGCCACCGCGGCTAAAGAGGTCGGATAAACTGTTAACCTTCGTTAAGGCTGAAGATTCGATAACCATCATGCTTCAGTTTGTATGTGTGTGTGTGTGTTCAGGTATCAGATCCCCATTGAGCCATTTATTCGTTGCTCCTATGGGTCATTCCATTTAGAATCTTTTATGAAACCTGCAGGGATACATTATTGGGACAAGCTTTAGAACTAATTAGATTTGTAACCTTGATCTCATATTCACACAGGACAAAAGTTCGTGGTGGGGAGATCCTTATTGCTAGTGAATGTCTTGTTTCTAGTATGTATAGCCTAGATATTATACGACAGACTGCATGCCAAGTTATCCACTCAATCATTGTTGATGGCTATGCTTTACTTTTTTATTGCACGACGGCGGTTCGGGCCTCAGACTCAATGACGGCCTCTTAGTAAAACTTAAACCAGTGTGGTGGAGCTTGACGATTTGTCGTTGGCTTGGCTTACTCTGTCACACAAAGAATTAGCCATGAGTACTCGTCTTTATCATAGTGATGAATTTGATTTTTATGGTTTCGCTTTGATGCATTGACTGAGTTGTGAGCCTTTATGCGAACCGATTTTTATGTATATCTCTGTAGCTCTGGCGAATCTTATAAGTTGAGATATGTATACCCCATATGAGGTACGCCGGAGGATATCGCCATCCAGAAAATGGAAATTGACTATATCAAAATTAAAATCGTCCCGTTATCATAAATTTTGGTGGAAACTGTACCATTAGATATACATAGATTCAAATCCAAAAAAAGGTGCCTCGGTATCGGAAGAATTAACTCTATTTAATTGGAATTCTGTAGGGTATATGCGGTCCACCATTTGGTCAAAGTAAATCTTGTCAATATTTAATAAATTATCAAGGTATCTTAAAGTTGAACTGAAAGCCTCAATAATGTCAGCCTGATTTTCACGTGAGAGGGACTTCATGAAATCTCTCTCATAACAAAAAAAAAAAACAAATCTGCAACAAGAGGAGCACAATTAGTTCCCATCGGAATACCAATAGTTTGCCTGGAAAGTTTAGTTCCAAATATAATAAAAATATTATCCAAAAGATAAATTAGGGCATCACAGACTTTTAGACACGACCATAAATTGTGATTATTGTATACATCAGAAGTGAAAAAAAAAAAAAAAACACATTCTTCGTTGGAAGCCAAATATTGGGTATTCTTCCGAATAAACGTTCGGTTAAGTAAATTAATGATTATCTTTTATAAGATGAGGTAACGTAGTATACAGTGTAGAAAAATCATTTAAGACAATTTAGAAGCCTGAAAGTTTTTAGATTTAAATTTATTGAGAACATCATTAGAATTTTTAATTGACCAAAAATAGTTAATTCCGCCGGGGGCTTTAAAGCCCTTTTACAGCTAGCCAACTTCACCCTGGGTCCCGATGCTACTCTTAATACAGAAATACATAAAAACTCGGTTCGCATAAAGGCTCCCGACTGTCAATGCATCACAGCAAAAACATAAAAATCAAATTAATCACTATAATACTATAATAAACAAAGATGAGTGCTCATGGCTAATTCTACTGTATGCCAGAGTATATGCTTTGATGCACTGACTGAGTTGGGAGCCTCTATGCAAACTGAATTTTTATGTGTTTGTGTATTAAGAGTTACATCGTGACCAAGGGTGAAATGGGCTAGCCGTAAAAGTGCTTTAAATCCTCCGGTGGTTTATTCTACTGACCGTTCTAAGGCAGTGGTCCCGGTGTGAGTCTTATGAAGAGACTCAATCAAACCGAGTCTCCCATTTTCGTGATTTTGTTTGTTCTGTGTTTCCAAAGGCAATCCTTTTTGACTTTTATTTTACTCTTTGTTGCTTTGCGGCTTATTCTACGAGGCGATTTGTTTTATGGCTTGCCTTGTTTTATTTTGTTGTTGTGTTTTTCAGTCCTTTTAGCATTGCGATTACCTCGCTTGGGGAAGAGAGAGCTAGTCTTGGTGCTTTTCGTACGTATGTTTGATTTGCGCTTGTTTGATTTTGTCTGTTTCCTCTTCCTCTTGGTGTCTGGGAAAGGTTGCGGTTTGTGATTGTGGCAATCCCTGGACTTTTCTCTTACTCTTTTTTAATACTTGTTTTCCACTGTTTACTTGGGTTGCTGTGCGTATGTGTTTAATAGTGCATCTCTTACTTCCAGTGGATAGTGGTTGGTTTATTCACTGAATATGGCATTTCCGGGGTATCTTATGTTCAGCGTTTGTAATTAATGCCGTGTGGCGGCCGTAAAACGTCTCTGCATGCTTAAATATAGTGCAGTTTAAATTTTCTCGTCCTTTGTAGTTCAGAGCACATTCAGAGAATTTTGAAAATTTATATGAGGGTCGCTGATGAGGCTAAACTGCCCAAAACCAGGTAGTATCTTGGCTTCAGATTGTCATTGAGCCATTTGCTTCGTTTCGTCTCAGCGGTTTGATTATATGTGTTTCACTGTGATGTTTCACAGATGAGGTAGATGACTCCTCTGCGGACGGAATATATATTTGTAATTTGGAGCTGCATCAGAATTAAGGGCGAGGTATTGCGCGAGTAAAATAAGTTTGAGCCTCCTCACACCCCACCTGCTCCACCACACTCAGATTTTTACTACTGATGGTTTCAAGGCGGTTTCTCTGTTGTAGTTCTTCTTTGTTTGAGCATGTTTGAGCATCTATGATTTCATATGTGGCATTTGTGTTGTCTTTAAATTTTCCTCATCTTTTCTTCCTTTGGTGCGTTTTAGCTGTTTTCAAATTTGTGCGTTCACCCTCTCATGGGCCACTTGTTTTAGATTCTATTTGCATTTGAATGAATATAATATTATGTTTGTTGCATATCCTTAAAACAGTTCTATATTAGCTTATTTACTATGTTCATTTATATATCTATTAGCCGCAATATCAGGAAACGAATATTCCGATCAGCTTGTGCATTTGCGCAGTCTGTTCAGAATCTTTACTGGCCACATTTTGGACCTTCAAGGATGCTAAGTTTTATCATTCGGATAACATAGACTCTGAACAGACTGCGCTAATGCGCATGCTGATTTGAGTCTTTGTTAGTGCACATTTCAGAAGGTACGTTTTGTCACGTTTCGGCTCCTATATATTTAGATATTAAAGTTGATGGAGCTGGTTCGCCAGACATATGAAGAAAAGAATAACCATTTCAACCCACAATGTGCCCTATTCCTATGTAACAAATGGGATATATTAGAGGAGGAATACAAGGAAGTTTTACTGGATACCATTCTTAAGAAATTAAGAGAATGTTGGCCAACAATAGTACGCAAACAACTGTATCCCATTTCAGGATCTAAACAGGTATCCAAACAATTTGCTCTTTTTCATATAATCCAAATCCTGAGGGGCGTCCTTTAATTATTGCAATATTATCATGCTGATTAGCTCTACATACAAAATACATACATACATACATACATACATACATACATACATACATACATACACACACACGCGCACACGCACGCACGCACGCACGCACACACACACACACATATATTCCCTTTGGCAAATCGACAGCAGTGTTTCAAGGCATTAAGATGAAACCACAATAGATGATCGCTGATTCTTACTGTCAATAAATAACTGAGCATCTGTAGTAGAATTGCCACAATATACGAAGGGAATTACAACAACCAGAAGATGTTTACAAAAAGGCACTGTATCTTGAAGGATTCAGGACTAATAAAATAACAGTATAAGTAGGAAGATTCTGAGAAAGAGAAACGAGATTCCTCGATGTTTTTATTATGCAGAACTTATTGTCCTCAGGGACAATAACGAAGCAACAAATTCTTCCTTGTTACTTCAAAGCCAAGTGAAATCCAATTGTATGTAGAACAGTTTAGGAAACATGCATTTTACGTTTATAAAACAGTTCAGAACCGACTTCTAAAATAACCACAGTAACCATACATAAATTGTACAATATTTAAACTGAAGGACTTTTCTGACACTACACGGCCGATTGAGATACATCAATCAGACTTTTCGGGATCAGCATTTTATTTAAATAATCTCTGAAACTAGTTTGTTAATTAAAACCATATTGAGTCGAATTGATACATAGGAGAGAATCTGTCAAAATGTTTTGCTGTTTTCCGAAACGGGATCTAGTATAAAAAGAAAGGATTTGCTCGCCTTGGAAGCCTTGGAAGTTTTTCTCATATGAAAGCAGATCCCTTTTAGAAGGGTATAAGTGTTCACGAAAGCAAACAGAAAGTAGCTAAAATTGTCTTCCATGTGAAAAGAAATGACAGAAAGTCTACCAAATGAACCCAGTCCCCCCTTAAATGTGTTTTTGCTGGAACAAGCGGAAATTATTTGGAACTGACACACAAGGTAACTGTAGTAAGTATTATGAATTTGTTCTTCCTTTAACGGTTTTGTTCCGAATACGCCAGGCCAACTGAGCTCGTTTTATATCTTGCACACACGTGGCAAATGTCTTTAATTTTGCGTAACATGCTGAGAACTGACATCTAAGATCCGATGACCATATATGACAAAACGTTTTGAACGGATTCTAAGGTAATTTAAAGGTTTAAACGTTTAAAGGACTTCTTGATACCTGCTATGACTATGTATAGTATATTAAACGATTTCTCCGAAATTGTAAGGACGATGGAGCTTAAATTGCATATTCAGTATTCATTAAACATGATAATTCATGATACAAAATGTATTGAAAATTAGCATCCAATACGACCACTGTAACTACGGCAAAATTCCTTCATCGGCGTCTCTATCTCCAAGGGTGATGAAATGAAATTATATACTCGGACAGAAGGTTGCATTTAAGAATCAATATACAGCAGACTGAGCTCTGAGATTGTCTACATCTCAAAACATCGCCTTGGGATGTATTAGGACACCTTAGTGGTCAAACTAGCGAATCAATAGTAAAACGAACAAAATGGCATGTGCGCTAAGCGAAGACTCAGACCAGCCCTGGGAATCCGCCCAGTCTGATCTGAGTCTTCGCTGTCCGCGTGAAGAAAGCTTTGGTCCTGAGCTACCCACTGAGTGTACAACGAGACTCTGATCAGACTAGGTGGATGCCCAGGCTGATCTGAGTCTTCGCAGGGTACACATGCCATTTTGAGGGTTTTGTCATGCGATGGTTTTTTCATTGTTTCCACATGGTCCCTCCACTTTATTTATTTTGTTTATGTATTTGTGGCACGTGATCCGACCAAGACAGTGTTTATACAAATATCTAATCATCGTTTTCTATAGATACTTTGTCAGATTAGAAATGGGAAGATACCAAAGTTGTATGAAGAGTTTTACTATGGTATGTGCTCGTTCATAGAGAAAGCTACGAGTATCAACATTGAGTCAAACTGTTGGTAAGTCGTGCTGGACCAAAATTTTAAACTGTAATACTGTTACAGCTGACATGTGCGCCCAAGGAAAATTCAAATCAGGTTGCGCATCCGCGCAGTTTGATCAGTGTCTTCGTTGTCCGCATGAAGAAACCTTGCATACGGCAATCCAAAAATTGCAAAAAGTAAAGATTCAGATCAGAATGCGACGGCTGGTTTGTTAATCTTCGCTGGGTACACATAGCAAAAGGTAAATTTTCCGACGTTAAGACTTAGGCACCCTTTTAGATCCTTACCATATCTGAATCTATGAAAAATAATTATTCCTTTTTTATTTACAACGACATGACAGACAAATACATTATTACATTGAAATTCTCAGTGCAGCTACAGAAAAAATCCTACAGTTAACTATGGGGACCAAATGTTCATACATGTAATTCAATGATTACATTGACTCACGCGACGTCACATGATCTAAGTAAGTCAAAATAAACTATGGTTCTCTTCAATACGATTGAACGATTGCGACGTTATGACGTCATTGACGATGTTCCGCTGTTAATAGGAAAACGGCGTGCAATTGTTTCCTTGATTAAATTTTAGTATTTGAACCAGTAGGGCATATAGCGTTATGTCATGATGTTACGTGCGTACGTGCGTCCGTCATGTTCGTAAGCAGAGTCTAACAAACGTTTGAGTGTACATTCAAATTGACATTCACGTCCGCATTTCTCTTGGATGTCATAACTGAGGTACCTTTTATGCACTGACATTTATGTCCGCATTTCTCTTGGATATCATAACTGAGGTATCTTTTATGCAAGGAAGTTGAAATGTGGTATGCTACTTACTCAGACCTAAACGTTCAATTCTGTGCTAGAGATCCCCCTGGGTCATACCATGGAATAAGGCTAGGAGTCAATATGTATAACAGATAAGAGTGAGCCTTTGGAAAAGAGTTGTTGAAATTTATGCATCCCTCGGTTGTTGCTATATTGGCAAAGACCAAAGAGCGGAGGCATTTTTGTAATTTGGACACATGACTTAGTTTCGTCAAAGAATGGAAGGAAAATATTATGAACATGCGTAATAAAAACAATTTATTTAACGTTCATTGGAGTATGAACACCATTAGGTCGCAGGCAAAGATTACAGAAATCGCTGTTTGTTTTTTTTTTATGTTAGCTACATATAGCCACGGATCAGTCTGTTCTGTTTCATGGCAGTGTTTGTGGGTACATATGTTTTACTGCGATTTTTCACTGTTAAGGTAGATGACTCATATGCGGACCGAACCCTTATTTGTAATTTGGAACTAGTCGGAAATCTTCTTTTGAGCCTTTGAAAGGATTTGTTCAACAAATATTTTTCTTTAACCCAAGCTGCCAGTGTCTGAGGTGGTTGCCTAGAGTCCTCATCCTTATGTCATCACAAGGATTTTATTCAATTCATTCATTTTTTCTGTGATGTTTCGCTGATTGATTTAGGTATCCTCTATCAGAGCCCAGCGATCATTTTGTATTTTTACAACGTTTGCACATAGGGAGAAGATTAAAATTGAGATGGATTTAAACCCTTGGTAGTTTTTTATTACTGACCATTCTGTGGCGGTTGTTCTGGTGGTGTTTGTTATTTGTGTGGCCTTTTGGCTACTTGCTGCGGAGTTTTCTTCATGTTTTATTCTTTTCGACTATTGTTTTGTTTAGTAGATCATGTCTAGCATTGTGATCACCTTGTTGAGAAAGAATGAACTAGTTGCTTTGTTTTTTTGTTCTTTATTTTGTGGCTATTGTATTGCCTGTCTTGTTTTGTAGGCTTTTTCCCTTGGTATCATTAATAGGTTATGGTTTGTTATATCTTCTATATTATTCTTAGCTCACCAGGATGAGCTATTGTGATCACGTCCGTCGTCGTCCATCCGTCCGTCCACACCTTTGAACGACTTCTCTTCTGAAATCCCTGTGACCCCTTTCTTCAAACCATGTGGAGCCTACTGTTTAGGGGGTATTAAAAATTTCAACAAATGTTACGCTTTGTTAATCAAGATGGCCGCCATGCCCATATATGGTAAAAACACTTAAAATCTATTTTCCAGAACCAAGAAAGCTTTGGAGCTGAATCTTTGTGTATAGCATTGAGGACTCAAGGTTTACCAAATTTGTTCATATAATGACCTTAGGTTGACTTTGACCTTCTTACGGCAAGGTCAAATTTGCGTCCCCATGCATTTGTATGAGGAAAATGTTGAAAAGTCATGTTTCAAAATATATTAATGACTTATGGCTGAAACTTACAATATGTGATTAAAGTAGTAAGTACCCTGGGGATTATCTGCCCTTTCCTCTGGGCTCTACAGATGTATAAAATTGTAGGAATTTTAAATGTCGTCTTCTCTGAAACAGCTTAGGCAGTTTTTACCAGATTTCACATAGGGCCTTCTGTTGAAAGAGTATTACCATTTTCTTTAAACGGTAATGCACCACTGAACAAGATGGCCGCCATGCCCATATATAGTAAAAACAAGGTAAAATAAAAGTCCAGGGACTGCCACAATTACAAACCACAGCCCTTCCCAGACACCAAAAGGAAGAGGAAACCGACAAATCCAAACAAGCACAAATCGAACAAACGTACGACTACGATTAACTCTTTCTTCCCCAAGCGAGGTAACCGCAATGCTAAAAGGACTGAAAAACACAAAAACAAAATGACACAAGGTAAGTTATAAAACAAATAGCCTCGTAGAATAAACCACAAAGCAACAAAGAGTAAGACTAACACTGGAACCACCGCCTAAGAACGGACAGTAAACCACCGCGGGTGGCAGGGGGGCGGGGGAGTGTTTAAGCCCTTTTACAGCTAGCGAACTTCACCCTAGGTCCCGATGCTACTCTTAGTACAGAAATACATAAAAATTCGGTTCGTATAAAGGCTCCCGACTCAGTCAATGCATCAAAGCGAAAACTTAATAATCAAATTAATCACTATAATAAACAAAGACGAGTACTCATGGCTAATTCTACTGTATGCCAGAGCAAATGAAAACCAATAGTTGAACCACGGCGGGCCAAACTAAAGACATATCGTCATGCCCCTACCACTGGTTAAAGTTTTACGAAGAGGCAGTCATTGAGTCTGAGGCTCGAACCGCCCACGTGCAATTATATATCAAGAGTGAAGCAGTGCCGTCAACAATGATTGGGTTGACAACTAGGCATGCAGTCTGCCGCATAATATCCAGGCTATAGCAAATTCTTTTATAACGGTTAATAAGTTTTCTGAAACTTCATAAACGACCCCATAAAGCACATTTCATTGCTAATTCTAGTTCATGTACGACTACTGTTTTGTCCAAACTGCTAACTTCATGCCGTACTGCTGTTAAAAAAAAACATTGGATTAGATACTATGATACTGCTTAGGAAAGGCCTAACTCTCTGGTTAAAGTTTTACGAAGAGGCCGTCATTGAGTCTGAGGCAAGAACAGCCGTCGTACAATTAAACAGTAAAGCATAGCCATCAACAATAATTGGGTTGACAACTAGGCATGCAGTCTGTCGCATAATGTACAGGCTATAGTCAATTCTTTTATAACGGTTAATAAGTTTAAAAACACTTAAAAATCATCTTCTCCAGAACCAAAAAATAAATAATAAATTTTAAAACACTTTAAAATCATCTTCACCAGAACCAAAAAAGCTTTGGGGCTGAATTTTGATATATAGCATCGAGGACTCAAAGTCTACTAAGTTTATTCAAATAATGACCCTAGGTTGACCTTTGACCTCTTTACGACAAGATCAAATTTGCTTTTCCATGAATCTGTATGAGGAAAATGTTGAAAAGTCATTTTCTCAAAATGTATTAAACACTTATGGCCGAAACTTAATCAAACCGAGTCTCAGATTTTCATTATTTTTTGTGTGTTCTTTGTTTCCGAAGGCAATCCTTTCTAACTTTTATTTTACAATATATGATTAAAGTAGTAAAACATTTTAGTTATAATCCAAATTTTGTACCCTGAGGATTATCTGTTCTTGCCCATGGGCTATATACATGTATAAAATAGTGTCATTTTTAAATGTCTTCTGTAAAACTACCTGTGCAATTTTTACCGGATTTCACATTGGGTCTTCTGTGGAAAGGGCAACGCCAATTTGTTCAATGGTTCCGTGGCATTGAACAAGCTGGCCATCATGTCCATATAGGGTAAAACATTTAAAAATCTTCTTCTCCTGTACCAAGAATCTTGGTATATAGCATCGCTGTCTCAAGCTCTACCAAGTTTGTTCAAGTAATGGTCGTTGACTTTTTTGTGGTAAGGTCAAATCTAATGGCTGAAACTTTCAATGTATGATTAAAGTAGTAAAGCTTTTAAATTAGGATCAAAGTTTTGCGCCCACCTCCGCCCACCCAGGGGTTATCTGCTCTTGCCTCTTGGCTATATACAGGTATGAAAATGTGTAATCTTTAAACATCATCTCTGAAACCAATTTTCACTAGATTTCACATGGGGCCTTCTGTTGATAGGGTATTGACAATTTGTTCAAATGGTTTTGCACCATTGAACAAGATGGCCACTATGCCGAGATGTGGTAAAATAAAACAACTTGAAAATCTACTCCAGAACCAAGAATGCTTTATGGCTGAATTTGTATGGAGAAACAGTTGAAAATTTATTTTCTCAAAATGTATCAAAATACTAATGGCTGTCACTTTCAATGTATGGTAACACTATTTAGTTACCAACACTGTTTAGTTACCATCAAAATTGTGGGGTTATCTGCCCTTGCACTGGGCAATATATTAAAAATTATGAGATTTTTAAACGTCTTCTTCTCTGAAACTGCTTGATCAATTTACAGCAGATTTCACATAGGGCCTTCTGTTGAAAGGACGTTGACAATTTGTTCAAATGATTCTGCACCATTGAACAAGATGGCTGCCATGCCCACATATAGTGAAACACTTAAAAAAAAGTAAGAGAAAAGTCCAGGGAGTGCCACAATCATAAACCGCAGCCCTTCCCAGACCCGAAGAGGAAGAGGAAACCGACAAATCTAAACAAGCACAAACCAAACAAAAGTACGAAAAGCACTAAGATTATCTCTCTCTTCCCCAAGCGAGGTAATCGCAATACTAAAAGGACTGAAAAACACAAGAACAAAATGACACACGGAAAGACATACAACAAATCGCCTCGTAGAATAAACCACAAAGCAACAAGGAGTAAGACTAACACCGGGACCACCGCCTTAGAACGGTTAGTAGAGCAAACCACCGGGGGGTTTAAAGCACTTTTACAGCTAGCTAACTTCACCCCGGGTCCCGATGCTACTTTTTATACATAAATACATAAAAATTCGGTTCGCATAAAGGCTCCCAACTCAGTCAATGCATCAATGCGAAAACATAAAAATCAAATTAATCACTATAATAAACAAAGACGAGTACTCATGGCTAATTCTACTATATGCCAGAGTAAATGAAAACCAATAGTTGAACCACGGCGGGCCAAGCCAAAGACATATCGTCAAGCCCCAACCCACTGGTTAAAGTTTTACGAAGAGGCCGTCATTGAGTCTGAGGCCCGAACCGCCGTCGTGCAATTAAAGAGTGAAGCATAGCCATCAACAATGATTGGGTTGACAACTAGGCATGCAGTCTGCCGCATAATATCCAGGCTATAGCCAATTCTTTTATAACGCTTAATAAGTTTTCTGAATTGCTCCGAAAAGTTAGATTTACCTACAATTTTTCTAAATCTGTACACTAAGTCACCGTAAAATTCGGGTTCCGATATACCTTGTTGCAGAAGTGTTTTTAGACTGACGCTATATTTTTCTAACAAGGCACTGTGTCTGCGATAAAATTTCGAAAACGCCTTACGAAGTTTAAAATAATGATAGCCCTGCCTAAGAAGTTTGGCAGTAAGGGCTTTATTACGGTAGTTAGTCATTAAGATTTGAAGAAGCTCTGGCGAATCTTATAAGTTGAGATATGTATACCCCATATGAGGTATGCCGGGGGACATCGCCATCCAGAAAAGGGAAATTGACTATATCAAAATCAAAATCGTCCCGTTTATCATAAATTTTGGTGGAAACCGTACCATTAGATATACATAGATTCAAATCCAAAAAAGGTGCCTCGGTATTGGAAGAATTTGCTCTATTTAATTGGAGTTCTGTAGGGTATATCCGGTCCACCATTTGGTCAAAATAAATATTGTCAATATTTAATAAATCGTCAAGGTATCTTGAAGTTGAATTAAAAGCCTCAATAATGTCAGCCTGATTTTCACGTGAGAGAGACTTCATGAAATCTCTCTCATAACAAAAAGGAAACAAATCAGCAACAAGAGGAGCACAATTAGTTCCCATCGGAATACCAATAGTTTGTCTATAAAGTTTAGTTCCAAATCTAATAAAAATATTATCCAAAAGATAAACAAGGGCATCACAGACTTTTTGACATGACCATAAATTGTGATTATTATATACATCAGAAGTGAAAAAAAAAACCACATTCTTCGTTGCAAGCCAAATATTGGGTATTCTCCCGAATAAACGTTCGGTTAATTAAATCAACAAGTTTATCTTTTATAAGATGATGAGGTAACGTAGTATACAGTGTAGAAAAATCATATGTAGATAATTTAGAAGCCTGAAAGTTTTTAGATTTAAAGTTATTGAGAACATCATTAGAATTTTTGATTGACCAAAAATAGTTAATTCCGTCCCTTTCGGAAACAGTATCATAGTATCTAATCCAATGTTTTTTAACAGCAGTAAGGCATGAAGTTAGCAGTTTGGACAAAACAGTAGTCGTACAAGAACTAGAATTAGCAATGAAACGTGCTTTATAAGGTCGTTTATGAAGTTTCGGTAACCAATATAACGTAGAAAGTCTGTCTTGCTTTTCTTTAATACTCACTGCAAACTTAGAAGTAATATCGATAGAATGGGTATTTACAATAGATCTCTCGTCAGTAGAAATCCGTTCATATGTTTTGGTACTACCAAGTTCTTGTTTTAGAGTATTGATATAATAAAGTCGTCACACAACAACAACATTATTAGCAGCTTTATCAGCTGGAGCCAGAACATACTTCCTATGAAATTCTTGGATACCTTGTTTCAAATATCGAAAAGATAATTTAGGCTTAGGAGGGAGAAGATCAAGGTTATTAGAGTAAAATAACACACGTTCATCAATGATCTTAAAAATCTTTAATTTCCAATGATTTAAAGCATTAGACTCAACATGCTCTCGTTTACACCAACGCGTACAATAATCATTTAAAGCACTGGCAATTGTTTCCCGACATTTATTGAAATCAATGTGGGCTGGGAATCTATATTTAGGTCCTTTTGAAATAACTGAACGGATTCGTGAATAAGTTATAATCTTCAAGTTACCAGTGACAATATGACCCGCTGGTTGATAACAAAATTTAGAATCTTTACTATCTCAAGAATCAGGGGAACTAGTTTCAATATCAAGATCAAAAACTAATTTATTGAAATTAAGTATAGTATTACGGATAGGTTTGTTATATTTATAACAAATAATAGGAGATTCCGTGTTTTCGAAATATGAAGGTATAGCTGATATAACATTATTATCTCGAAATATGCTAGGTAAATCTATGAATTCAATACCTTTATTAATGAATGGAATTTTGATGAAGTGTCTAATGTGGTTAATTTCAGGATCAATGTAAGGACGAAGAGCATGCTGAGTATAACATCTAGTAAGGAGAGCTGCTTTATACAAATTATGTTTTCTATCATAAAATTTATTCGCCTCATCATCTAACTTACGTAATGAAGAAACAGACAGTGAAGCTAGTTTAGAAAGCATTTGATGACGTCAGAATTTAAGAGAATATTTAAATCAAAAAGAGATAAAACAATTTTATGTTTTCGTTTAAAATTGCCATTTTTGCGCTTACCATGGGATCGTTTATTACGTTTTTTAATATCTAAAAGGGAAAAAGCATCGAAATCCGGCATTTTAGAAATATTTCCTTCATTTAAAATTTTTAAAATCTGCTTCTCCAGTACCAAGAACGCTTTGAGGCTGAATTTTGGTATACGGCATTAAGGACTCAAGGTCTATCAAGTTTGTTGAAATGATGATACTAGTATGGCCTTTGACCTTTTTATGGTTTGGTCAGATTTGTGTCTGAGTTGCTGCGGCAATACTGGAAGAATGTTGCATGGCATTTTCAATTGTGCAATAACTGTTTTTATCAGGTGAGCGAATTGTGCATCATGGGCCTCTTGTTCGTAATTGTTGCGTTTTCTGGATAATTTCATCTATGTTTTTTTTTCTTGATGTGTTGAAATATTGTTGTATTGAGGTACTCTTTGAAATACAAAACATTATGTGCTTATTCGCATATACATTTCAGCTGTAGCAACCTCTTGGCTAAGTCACCCTATAAAAAAAACTTTGTTTGTTTTTCCGCAGAAAAAAAAAAAAATTGTCATTTAATTCAAATTGTATGAACTGAACAGCAATTTGAATTAAATGACACTTTTTTTTACCCAGCGACAGGTTAGGTCAGTTTGTGCATTCGCGGAATCTGATAAGAGTCTTCACTGGGTACATTTTGCATAGCCAAGGAAACAAAGTTTCTTAAGAGAACAAAGACTCTGATGATCAGACTGTGTGAATTCTTCTTTGTGCGCACACGTCTGAAGGAACTGTGGTCTTATATATGAACGGGTTTCTACTGACGAGAGATCTGTTGTTAATACCCATACTGTCGATATTATTGCTATGTTTGCAGAGGGCATTAAAGAAAACAAAGACAGACTTCCTACATGATGTTGGTTACCGAAGCCTCATAAAGCACGTTTCATTGCAAATACTAGTTCATGTACAACTACTGTTTTGTCCAAACTGCTAACTTCATGCCTTACTGCTGTGAAAAACAACAACAACAAAAAAAACCCCAAAAAAAACATTGGATTAGATACCATGATACTGTTTACGAAAGGGACGAAATTAACTATGTTCTCAATAAAAACTTTAAGGTTTCTAAATTGTCCACGTATGATTTTGCTACACTGTATACTACGTTACCTCAACATCTTATAAAAGATAAACTTATTGATTTAATTCACCGAACGTTTATTCGAGAGAATAACCAATAGTTGGCTTGCAACGAAGAATGTGCTTTTTCACTTTCTGATGGTATGGTCTTGTCAAAAAGTGATGCCCTTGTTTATCTTTTTGCAGATTTGTTTCTTTTCTGTTATGAGAGAGATTACATGAAGTTGCTCTCACGGGAAAATCAGGCTGACATTATTGAGGCTTTCAATTCCACTTCAAGATACCTTGATAATTTATAAAAAATTGACAATATTTACTTTGACCAAATGTGGACCGCATATACCCTACTGAAATCCAATTAAATAGAGACAATTCTTCCGATACAGGGGCTCCTTTTTTGGATTTGAATCTGTATATCTAATGGTACAGTTTCCACCAAAATTTATGATGAAAGGGACGATTTTGATTTTGATGTAGACAGTTTCCCTTTTCTGTGAGGCGATGTCCCCCGGCGTACTTCATATAGGGTATACATATCGCAACTTATAAGATTTGCAATACCTTCTTCAAATCTTAGTGATTTTAAATGCCGTAATAAAGCCCTTACTGCCAAACTTCTTAGGCAGGGCTATCGTTATTTTAAACTTCGTAAGGCTTTTCGAAATTTAATCGCAGAGTTCCCTGGTAGAAATATATAACGTCAGTCTGAAAAAAAAAATGTAAGAAAAAAGTCCAGGGAGTGCCACAATCACAAACCGCAGCCCTTCCCAGACACCAAGAGGAAGAGGAAACCGACAAATCCAAACAAGCACAAACCGAACAAACGTACGAAAAGCACTAAGATTAGCTCTCTCTTCCTCAAGCGAGGTAATCGCAATACTAAAAGGACTGAAAAACACAAGAACAAAATGACACACGGAGAGACACACAACAAAAAAAGGTAAGAGAAAAGTCCAGGGAGTGCCACAATCACAAACCGCAGCCCTTCCCAGACCCCAAGAGGAAGAGGAAATCGACAAATCTAAACAAGCACAAACCGAACAAACGTACGAAAAGCACTAACATTAGCTTAATCGCCTGGATATTATGCGGCAGACTGCATACCTAGTTGTCAACCCAATCATTGTTGATGGCTATGCTTCACACTTTAATTGCACGACGGCGGTTCAGGCCTCAGACTCAATGACGGCCTCTTCGTAAAACTTTAACCAGTGGGTTGGGGCTTGACGATATGTCTTTGGCTTGGCACCCCGTGGTTCAACTATTGGTTTTCTTTTACTCTGGCATACAGTAGAATTAGCTACTCTGGCATACAGTAGAATTAGCCATGAGTACTCGTCTTTGTTTATTATAGTGATTAATTTGATTTTTTATGTTTTCCCTTTGATGCATTGACTGAGTTGGGAGCCTTTATGCGAACCGAATTTTTATGTATTTCTGTATTAGAGTAGCATCGAGACCCAGGGTGAAGTTAGCTAGCTGTAAAAGTGCTTTAAACCTCCCCCCCCCCACACGGCCCTGTGGTTTGCTCTACCGACCGTTCTAAGGCGGTGGTCCCGGTGTTAGTCTTACTCTTTGTTGCTTTGTGGTTTGTTCTACGAGGCGATTTGTTGTATGTCTTTCCGTGTGTCGTTTTCTTCTTGTGTTTTTCGGTCCTTTTGGTATTGCGATTGCCTCGCTTGGGGAGGAGGGAGCTGGCCTTGGTGTTTTTCGTGCGTTTGTACGGTTTGTGCTTGTTTGGATTTGTCGGTTTCCTCTACCTCTTGGGGTCTGGGAAGGGCTGCGGTTTGAGATTATGGCACTCCTTGGACTTTTCTCTTACCTTTTTTGAGTGATTGTTGATTCCACAGCAAAAGTTTACCCCCGACCTTTCTCTGCTACAACATACCTATGTATATCTAGGAGAAAATGTCATACAGACAAAACAAAAAAAAAAAAAAAAAAAGAAATAAACAAATCCATGATGTGGGGTTGTGGGGGATGGAGGGAAGGAGTAAACAATGTACTTATAACACCTCTTCAGAAGCTATTTTATTTGATTTACTACCATATTTGAAGCTATTTTATTTGATTTACTACCATATTTGACACATATATAATCGGTTGAGCCTGCTGCTAAAAACTCTCAAGGCGGGCGGGGGAGGGGTTGGGGGGGGGGGCAGGGGGGAAGAAACCAACCGGTCCATTTCTTCCCCGGGGGAAGAAACCATCAGTTTGGTCCGTTTCTTCCCTCGGGGGAAGATTTAGATGGGGGTGAAACTGACCGTTACACCTGGTAATGAAATCAATAGAAATAACTTTTCCAGTAACCTATTTTTGTTTACAATTTGGTAGTTTACATTTTCACTCTACATAAGAAATAACAGATATAAAGCCTTATGTCTTTAGATGTCGACAGAATCAAGTTTTTGCATTGTTTCACACACACGCACGCACGCACGCACGCACACTGTTTCTGTTTGATAAAACTTTTATATTTATGGTGCACACTCTATATAAACCAAATAATAGAAAGTGGTCGGTTTTAGACAAATTGATTTGACATCAGTGTAATAAAATATAAGTGAAGCTATCCATTAATTATCACTTTCACGAAGCACAACCCTCCCGAGGCTGCAAAAGAATGAGAGATAAGGAACCAATAAAGACAACACAAACGCCATAATTGAAAACCACCGGCGCACAAACAAAGGCAACGTAAGAACCACTTTGGAATGGTCAGTAGAAAAACTACTGGGCCACTTACTTCGCGCAAAACCTCAACCTTATCTCCTGATGCAGCTCAAAACAGGGACATAATACATAAAAGCTGCAAGAATCCACGCCGGAATATGCATATGCAAGAGTACTACAGATATTGAAATGCTTTTTCCTAAATTACATATACTTAAAACGAATTCTGAACTGCCCGAAAATTCTAGGAAGATGGTCAACATGATGCTCACACATATCACTGGGTGTTGTTGCATATTTAGCTTAATGAAAATGGCTATAGCCAAACTACGCAGATGTGCAGGGAAATCTGGATCTATTGTTCACCTGTGCATATTTAGCTTAATGAAAATGGCTATAGCCAAACTACGCAGATGTGCAGGGAAATCTGGGATCTATTGTTCACCTGTGCCTCGAAGATCATCAGTCTTTTTACTGTGATATGGCACGTAAATTTTACAGTTTATTGTTGCTTGTTGTTTTAATATCTACAAAAACAGACGCCTGATCATACAGCTATCTTTATTGTGATCTTATATAACATACATGAAACATACAATGGTTACATTAATGTACACCTAAGTTTTGAGCAGACAGAAGTTAAAATACAATAATGCACTGGTCTGCAAAATCAGCCTCAAGACTTCTGTACGAAACAATGGTTACATTAATGTACACCTAAGTTTTGAGCAGACAGAAGTTAAAATACAATAATGCACTGGTCTGCAAAATCAGCCTCAGGACTTCTGTACGAAACTGTATTTGTGGGGAACTTACTCGCATTGGCAGGAGAAGGTACATGCCGCTGTGATTATGGAGACACCGTTGATTATATATGAAATAGTTAATTTTTTTTTTGTAGAACGTATATGTATAATTAATAACCAATGTAGAATTAATTTGAACAGTATTAACGTTCTTCATCTAATTATTATTATTATTATTATTATTTTTTTTTTTTTTTTTTTTTGAATAGCACAATAATTAAGTTAACCGTCTTATTGACCATTACTAGGCAATAAAAATGTTACTAGTAATAAAAATGTCTTGTTTAACATGAAAATTAACAGTAGTAAAACCGTATAAAAGAGATTTATTAAAATATGACAAGTTTAAGATCAGAATAATTGAAAATTAGAACTGTAATCAAATAATTATGTGAAATGTTAAAACAGTGTACTCGTGTACAAAAACAGAAGACGGCTGATCATACAACTATCTTTATTATGATACCTGTACTAACCAGGTCGTGTTTAAATAAGCTGAGCAGGGATGTAAGTTGGACAGAATTAGTGAATGATTAGGATGGAAATCTTGCAGCAATGATTTTATCCCTAGACTTCCTTATACATGTACACCTGTCAACCGCTGAAGTGAAATTCTTGGTTATGAAAAATCTGTCGCATGAACGGACGAGCGTTGGGCCGGTGACGATGGACTAGACGCAATCACAAGCAATCAGAGGATAAACACAACACTTTGTAAAATAAAGCATGTATTTAGAATAGTTAAAAAAAAAAAAAAAAAAACAAGCTATAATGAAAGTTCAAATTTCCATGTTCCGAAGCTTCCATAATCCACAGGTACTGTTAAACTTCATAATCTGAAAATACTGTTGAAATTTAATTTCCATAATTAAATATACTATAAATTTGAAGTAAATACATATCTTAAGATGAAGTCCACGGATGTATCCTCCATGATATTTCCGGTTATCACTAACACTTGTTTCTATAGAACTTTGAACAAAACTTGCCGGAAAACATTTAATGGTCAATCATAGTGACGATAACAGTGGCGAAACAGATACATATACGGATACGGATACGGGACCTGAAAATAAGTATCATGTCCTAGAACTCTCGATATCAAACATGACAAGGTATTGCCTTATTAATTTCCACTAGATATACAGAGTGTGTACGCCAAATGTTGTCAAACATGACAAGGTATTGCCTTATTAATTTCCACTAGATATACAGAGTGTGTACGCCAAATGTTATAAATGCGACAAGTCCGTTGCAATTGATTATTATATAGCAAAATCAGATCCTAAAACCACATGGACGCTGTTAATGACATAATATTGTACAAAAATCCAACACAGGCAGACACACAGTCAGAATATATCTGACAACCATATTAATTAATCGGAGGAATGGCATCTGGACGATTACACATTTTTACAGGAAGAACCCATGCGCCTTCCACTGTAAGAATCCCTTTAGAACGCTTTAAGGCTAAAATAAATTACAACTGTCATTATACTACAATGATTACACGATCACACATCGTCCTACGTAATCATTGGGTACAATATCAACATGCCATCGTCATAGCCTCAAACACGACTCCTTGCTGCTTGAGCCATTTCACCGTAAAATATTCTAGTAAACAGACTTGTGGTTAAAATAAAAAGGACCTCTGTATATGTGTTCATGGTGAATATAGTATGTGTCATTTGTGCAAATCGCGCTAACTACTGAATGTGTATGCAGTTAACATAACGCCTAACGGTAGCGTACGTTTACGCGTATATGTACGGTGTGTGCGGTTAACATAACGACATAACGCCTAACTGTGCCATACATTTAAGCGTATATGTCTGGTATGTACATGTCAGATGAGAATATGTAATATCAAAGTACGGTAGTGCTACCATTGCGCCGATCCATTTATCTTATTCAAATAAGAACATTATAATGATTGCATTCTGATCAGGGTCCACAGAACCTATCAGACTCACCAGACTGACCAGGATCCATAGAATCGATCAAACTTAACCTCCCTATTCGGTTTATAGTTTACACATCCGACACGGCTTATTCGTCTGATCAGGGTCTACACATATAACCAAAGTGTACACATCTGATCAGGGTCTATCTACTTATCATGCCGGGTTTGTAAGTACGAATGATACGTAAAATCGCAACGTAGTAAAGCAATAAATTTACCTACTCGAATTTTAGCTGCGGTAAAGACGAGCAAGAATATTGCAAAAATAAAATTAAATAAATTATTGACTTACCATGGTCAGATTCCCCAGATACAGCACAACATGAAGATTAGAAAAAGGAAGACAAGGATCAGTCTTCGATGAAATAAATTTTGTAGTGTGTATCGTTCTATTCAACCAGGGAACTTTTATAGTAATGTAGCACGTTTTGAAACATTGTGTCCACAAGAAATCCGTGAAATCCAAGATCTAAAAATAATATTCACAAGAATACCGTGATAGTCAAGATTTAAAATAACCTGTTCGATTGTCCGAACGGTGCAAAGTTTCACACAGCAACTGCTAAAACTATGAAGGAAAACACATTTTTCTCTCAGAACGCTACAAAACTGCAAAATTACGACAGAAAATTGTCTCCCCTTTCAAAAGATAGCCTTGAGCCAAAAATCAATCCCATAACAGTGAAGATATTGATCACCGAACCTAGGTTCACTCGAAATATAAAGTGTTCTGGTAACCGCTCAAGTATATAGACGTAAATAATTAAATACACCCTCAGCATAACTATCTCGTGATTACCGTAATACCGTAACTTGAAAGCTGAAGTGTACCTACTTGCTTAAAGAGTAAAACTGTCATCATAATCAGCGCTCCAGTTACAAATGCAATAATCTAACCTGGTTAATAAAAATCGATACAAACTTCTTTTTATACTATGTACATGTAAAAATATATTCAAGATAAAACAGGGACGTGACAAAATCATACTTAGTAACATGAAATAAGACAATATTAAACACCTATATATACAAAAGCAAAATTAAAATAAATTGTGAATGTCAACTGAATCATATAAACACCAGCAAACCTTACAATTGCCTGGAGATAGTGATAGGACTCGATTTCTTGTGTTCTTGGTGCATCGGGAGCTGCGTTTCGTGGTTGTTGCATTTGCTGGGTACTTGTATCTTCATTTATGTTCTTATTGTTTAACCAGGTGGCTCACTTCCTTCTTGGATAAAATTGTAGCTCTTCAAAAGAATGCTAAAAACATTTTGGCCTTTGCACGTCAGCAGAAAAACGAAGTCCTCACTTGTCTCTTAGAATTGAAGAAGGCAATGATTGACGCTTCAGACAACCACAAAGACACATTACAGCGGATAACAGAAGAAGAAGAAAAGGCCGTAAATGCTGTACAAAATAGGATTAAATATGTTCTAAAAACGAATAAAAAATTGCTGTGCAATTGGTCTGACTCCGATTTACCTCCACGTGATAACGACGTACCATGGAGAAATTATCAATATGACTTAAACAAACAAATTGCAAAAAGGCTTGAAAATATTCTAGTAAATGATGATGAAACTGATCTTATACTGGACACATTTGAAAGGAACATTAAACAGGAGTTGGTTAAAATGAAAACATTAATATCCGAAGAAGATTCGAAAGCATCCTTTCTTCAACCTTTAACGGCGTCAGTAGATCTTGCTAACGACAATGACGGGGTTATGTCAAATTCAAAATTTCCTTTTATAGTACTTGCGGTTGTTTTTACACTTCCAGTTGCTCCTTTCATATTGATATTGTGGCATTTGTTTGAAGAAGCAACTGTGCCAGTGCTACAAGACGATGAACTTCGTTTCACACAGAATCCAAATGAATATATGATGAAGCAAACTAATATTTTCATCGAGAAAGTTTTGAAGGAAAAGTTGTTAAATGTAGCCCATGCAAGATTGGAAAGCTTGTCTAGCAATGCTAAGCACATGATGCAGTTCTTTTCTGCCTGTGTTGAAGACCGACTGAGCTGTATCAACGAAATGACTCGACAGGTAGTGGGTGAGACTGTTTCAGGTGACAATCACACGAAGTTGAATGAAATAACTAAGGACTTGTCACAGTTTTATGTAACAGAGATCATGAAGCACGAAATTAACTTTGACGAATTAAGAACTGATACAGAAAACCCAGCAAACCTAATAGGTGAAGGTGGTCCCTGTTCGTATGTAGTTAAAGGTAAGAAAATTTCTGAATATTCTTTTTTTATTCATACTAAATAATGCAAATACATTTTGTATGAATATTTTGTAATTATATTTTATAGTGTTTAAAGGCGAGTTATGAAAGAGAAGAAATATGAGACGCCTTACCGCTCATTTAGGTCATCTTAAAAATATAAATGAGCCAGGCAACACCACATTTATGAAAGACAACCATCCCGAGGCAGGCACCGAAACAGAAACAAACATTGACACATTAAACGATACGAAACGTCGCCCTCAATTTTGATGCACTTCAAAATCACAAATGTACGTTCGGTCCGCGTAGGGGTCCTCTATCTGATGATTAAAACGTCATGATAAAACAGGTATAGTCACAAACACAGGGATGAAGCGGAAAGATTTGCGGAAATCTTACGCCAGAGCACGAAACAAAACGCAATCAGGACTAGAACTGGCTCGACCATAAACATCGATAGTACCGCAGCAACTTTTTGAAATAGAATGAGGAAAGAAAGAGCGGTAATTCAATCACTGAGGCCCGACTCATCGTTTTGCAATTAAAGAGCAAAGTGATCACCCATAATCGGGTGACAACCATGCATGCAGTTTGCTACAGGACATTCACGTTGTAACTTATCTTTATGTAGGACGTCAAAATAGTGCTAATATAATAACACCATTTCAACGTTTTACAACCTCCACGCACGCTGTTGCGATTCGATGCAGCCTTGTGACTGCAGAACTAACTAAAAAATGGACAATAAAAGACTCGATTTGATTGAGTCTCTTTATTCGGTAGATGGAAAATACAATGTATCTTAGCTCCTAACTGTATCTTAATCCCAGTTTTATCTGATACAAAAATCTATTTAAATGTCAAGAGTTTTAACAAATATGATGAATATGACTTCCTCTGTTTTGTCTTATTGCAGTTATGTACGACGGTGTGTCGGGCCTCAAACTGGATAACGGCTCCTTTTTTGTCTATTTCAAATTGTTTGCACCTAACTCTTGCTGTCTGGACGGGTTCATCGTAACCCAACTTGTGGGTTTCTTTTGCTCTGGTTTCAGAAGGAAACCGCACACATATTTGTGTTCTTAAGCTGCATCAGAAATAAGGGTGAGTTTGCGATTGAGTAAAACTAAGATAAGCCCCGAGTAGCTGTTTCTACTAACCAGTCTAAAAGTAGGTACCCAGAAACTGCCATACTGACGAAGCAAACCTTCTCGAGGCATCGAAAGAAGGAGAGTTGAGGAATACACATTGACAAAACAAATGGGAAATATAAAGCCGCCGACAAAGAACAACAGTAACATAGGAAGTGCCTTAGAATGGTTAGTAAAACAACTATTCTCACTCGCGCCAAACCTCAGCTTAATTGTGATGCAGCTCCAGATTATCAACAAATATTCGGTCTGTATAGGGGTTCTCAACCTCATCAGTCATCACTTACCTATATAATTTTGACCCTCTTAAACCCCACTTGTATATAGTAAATCTGGGAGTTACAGGGGTATATATTATTTACTTATTTTTGCTCAAAAACATAGATTGTGGGTATTCGTTAGAACCGCCTCGGCGAGGCGGTTCTATCGAGTACTCACAATCTAAGTTTTGAGCTGAAAGATGAAAAATATCAGGGTTTTATCTGAAAACTTTCAGGTTTTGGTGGTGAAATTTTCAATATATTTGAATAGGCATGTTTTCGTAATGGAAATATCAAAGTAAAACACATATAATCACAAACAATATAATGAAACTTAGCAAAGGACTCAGTGGCGATATATAATGCCAGAACACAAGAAATCACAAACATTGATAGGCGGACGCCATCTTTCAAAACTAATTGAGGAGAAAGCCGTCGTTTAGTCAAAGGACCGACTGCTCGTCGTGCAGTTAAAGACGGAAGCAAAGTTATCAGCCATAACTGGATTAACAATTATGCTTGTATTTTGCCGCAGATTATCTATGATGTAACCTATCTTTTTGTAGCGGGTTCCTCTGCTGTATAGTGTGTAGTTCTTCTGTGATCGCAAATATTTCATTGTCTTATCATTGTTTGTTCCTCGACACTTTTGATGCCTCGAGAAGGCTGTGTTCCGTGATTGTAGCCTTTACGGGGTAAATCTATTTACGTTTGTGATTATTTGTGTTAATTGTCATGTATCACTGATGATGCCAAAACTTACTTTTCTGTGGCGGGAGACAATTTGCATGAAATATCAAAGAATATTTTCAGGGGGAAATAAGAAAAATATTTCAAAACGGTGTATACTGAAATTTTACCGTTTGCAAAGTGTTAACAAAGGTCATATAAAGTGACACCGTCGCTATGACCAGTTGAACAACGCCACGTGAATATTGCTTCAAATGTGAAAATAAGGATTTATTGATGGATTCTAGGAGACACAATATGAAATGCGTTGCTTGTTTGCCTCCTTAACATCAGAGGAGCCCATGATTTTATTAACATTTTACATTCAAGTTAACTTTCCTTCGAAATATTTTGTGATCGCAGCAGCTCTTATTAAGTCCTTGTGTAGAGCTGTAAAACGTCACGCCGTACTTCGATGGTGCTGTTATTATTAAATTTGCCGGGACTTTGCGACTGCTGTGCTCATACATTATTTGTTTAATAAGATTTTCGCTCAAAGCTGCTAGGGTGTGGGACATGAGGGATATTGCATTTTCCATTATTCCCGTTGAACAGACACAATAACACATAGTTTGCTATTTTATGGTTTTGATTTCTGAATATTTTATCGCTTAAAGACCTATCTTTATGAACTGAGAAAATGAACTGAGAAAGGACACTAAAACACCAAATGAGAATTTAAAGCGGAAAAACTAAATGCAATTAATTAATTTCTTTGTAAAATTCATTATTTTTTTTTGGACCTCGCCATGCGAAAGCATGTCTTCAGACATATGCGGACAGCGAAGGCCCAGATAAGCCTGTGCATCCGCACAGTGTGTTCAGGGCCTTCGCTGTCCGCAAACAGAATTATTGGGTACTAAAGAATGTTTCATAGGAGAGAAAATGCGCGGATGAGACTTTTCGCATGTTCAGGGTGATGTGAATCCGCACATTTGCGCATGCTCGGCTTGTTCACTTGACAAGACCTATTTCTAAACCTGTATGCCATTTTTACTGTTGTTCAGTTTGTCGTGTACTTAGGATGCTTTCCATTTGTAATGTTTTCAAACAGGAGAATACTTCGACGAACAGTCAAATAACGTTGCGGTGAAGGTGATTAAATGGCCGCGTGGAGAGGAAGAGTCGATTTTCCGGGAATGTTTTATATTAAGGTAGTAGTACAGACTTACATATACAGTCGACTCTCGTTATCTCGAATTTCAAGGGACTCTCTAAATACTTCGAGATATCCGTACCTCGACATATCAGATTTGCTGAGCTGAGGAAAAAATAATTTGAACAACCACATTTAACAAATTTATATGTAACTGAACTCTTGAATTTAGAGACATATCTAAAATATTGTGGAAAAGAGGAGAAATTGCTCCTGAGGAGCAATTCCTCCTCTTTTCCACAATATATTTTTACGTGTTGTAACAGTTTCATGTTTAGTCAGGGACAAGATTTTCACTTCCAGATAAGCGGTTATTCGAGATAAACGAGGTTGAGATAACGAGAGTCAACTGTACTTCAGTCAGAGCGAGTAAGCCCATAGTTCAAGATAAGAGGAGCATGTAGATAAATAGTTTATTTATTTTTCAATGAAAGCACAGATTGTCGAACTAATTATAACTCTAGCATATGGAGTATATACGTATGAGGTGCCGTTTTGTTATAAATCCCCTATTATGTGATATCACTAAATCGAATTAGTGATATCACTGATTCTATTTAGTGATATCACTAAATAGAGATGAATTTGTGATATCACTAAATCGAATTAGTGATATCACAAAATCGATTTTGTGATATCACTAAATAGAATTAGTGATATCACTAAATAGAATTAGTGATATCACAAAATCTTGACCATTTTGTGATATCATTAAATCGATTTTGTGATATCACAAATTGTATTATGTGATATCACTAAATCAATTTTGTGATATCACAAATTTAGTTATTTTGTGATATCACTAAATCGATTTTGTGACATCACAAAATAATTAATGATATCACATAATAATTAGTGATATTACAAAATCGATTTTGTGATATCAAAAAAATATGGGGGGTTATAGTAAAACGGCACCTCATATATACGGGGTATTTAGTTTTTGTCTTTTCCGTAACAGTGCATGTGTGTGTGTGTGTGTGTGTGTGTGTGTGTGTGTGTGTGTGTGTGTGTTTTTTCCGTTTCTCAGGAACTGCTAGACCTAGGATGTAGAAATATAGTGCAAACATTGGTTATGAATTGTTATATTGTGTAAGAGAGAATCAGCATCCTCGTGCTTCCTATTTTTTGTCCACGTATTTTTCCTCCAATAAACATTTTCATCACAGATTTCTCAGCTCCAATGAAAGTCAGAGTCTTCAAGTTTTGTATGCACGTAAAATGGGTTGAAGTATTATGTGTAAAGGAATACCAAGATGCTGAGATTTAGTTTTGTTTTATTTTAGGTTTGTCTTTTCATCTCTTACCCCATTGCAATGCATAGAGAAATTTGTGATCAAATATCTCATCAACTACTAAGCTTAGGAGTTTAAAATACGGTACAAATGTTGAGTATGACTTGTTGTATTGTGTAAGAGAAAATCTGCCTATGCTTGCTTATCATTCTCGTTTTTGTCCATTTTACAATCTAAACAATACAAATTTCTGTCACAGGTTTCTCACCTCCTGTGACAGCCAGAGCCTTCAAATTTTGTAGCCACCCTGAGGGTACTGAAGTTTTGTGTCAAAGAAAACCCAAATCCTGAGACTTACTTTCTTCTTTTTTCTATTTTTTCTCTATCTATCACTCCAGTGTAAGACACAGAGACTTTGTGTTAAAGATTTCTCAAGAACTATTGGACAAAGTATTATGAAGGCCACTGATGGATTGGCCCTGTCCTCATGTATATGTGACCCACTGGTCTCTTTGTCTAGTTAGGAGCGTCTCGGAGAGTACCTAACATATGTTTGCGTGGAGAAATAGGAAGAATAGCCATTCTTTTTGCTTAACAAAAGCACCTTAGCGAGATGGAAATTCAATGCCATATAGGAACAATCAATGAAACACACAGACTGCGGCATGCGCACAGTTTTTATCAACGCTTTGACTGTCCGGGAGTATTTTAGTTATACTGAGGCAACGGAAAGGTAATATTCATTATCAAGGCTCTGTACAGCCATGAGCCTAATGTCACCGCCAATAGGATTCGAACTCTAAACTTCCTTATCGAAAGTCGGAAGAGCTGACCAGGCCCCGAGGTTATAAAACTTTTTTTTAGGCTCAGCTCAGCTGAGCATGAAATTGTCTCTGCTAATAAATATGAAAATGCCAACAATAGTTGGCATTTTTATATTTATTAGCAGAGAAAATTTCATGCTCAGCTATGTATAGCAAGAAAGAATTTGCAATTGTAAGTAATTTGAGATTTGAGAAAAATATGCTCTGCTGAGTTGAAAAAAAGTTTTATAACCTCGGGCCCAGTCTGTAACACAGAGGCTTCATAATAGAAAGTAACCCATTTACGACGAGTAGACTTTTCTATTACAACTCTTTGGACCGGTCTGTTACCAATAGCAGGGTGTCTGGTTAGTGTTTATTATTACCATGTTTTATTATTTTGTATAGTAAATCAACACCAACACAGATAAATCTATAAACATCAACGTTTCGCCATATTGGCTTCTTCAGGATGTAATAAACAATAGATATACATGACGTCGCACACGAAAACAGCAAGGTGATTCGTTGCACCACGTCACCTACGTCACACAAAAATTAGCGGCAATGTACATTAAAACAAGTTATCCGGGGCACAGCAATTCCCACAGCATACAAGTATGCGACAAGCGAATACCAAGATCAGCCCGCACATCCGCGAGGCCCGATAAAAGTTCTCACCGGCCGCATAAGGGAAAACTAGGTTCCCAACCCTCCATTTTTTTACCATGTTTTATTGAAATTACTGTATATAATGCAAACAGTGTAGACTCTGATGAGACGCCGCGTCTGGGTCTGCACTGTTTGCCAATCACCCGTTGTGGGGTCTGGACTAAAATGGATTAAACATCAAACACCGGCATCCAAAGTCAGACTCAGCTCGGACTTGCTATTTCATTTATAAGTTTTTTCCTCTACCGCTGCTTATTTATCGTTCAGTTCTTTTCTTCGTTACGAAAACAAGCCTATTCAAATATATTGAAAATTTCACCTTCAAAAACTGAAAATTTTCAGATAAAAAAACTGATATTATTCATATTTCTGTTCAAAAAATAGATTGCGGGTACTCGTTAGAACCGCCTCCTCGGCGAGGCGGTTCTAACGAGTACACGCAATCTATATTTTTAGCAGAAATAAGGAAAATAATGTATGCCCCTGTAAACCCGTTTTACTATATAAAAGTGGGGTTTAAATCATATAAGCATGTTTTCGTGATGCGTTGATGTTGTTTATATTTGTAATGGACACACAGGACTTAAGGTGAATTGATTGTGACACTTGGAAGCTCCTCCGCCATTTTTGCCAAGGGATGCAACTTTTGTGACTTCCCGTTTTTTTTTTGATCGCCAGCCCCCTTCTGAAAAGGGGCTACGTTTAAAAGAATGAATTTACTAACATTCTATCCTTTCAGAATAGACCCCTTTTCAGAAGGGAGTTATTCAATTATTACTTATAAGCAAATAATGAAAGGCAAGGCTATATAAGCATTTAACAGTCAGTTTTCTCATTTCTCGTATCTTGCGAAAAAAACCCCAAAAAACCCTACTATCGGAAAGATATACAGCTGATTATATATATATATATATATATATATATATATATATATATATATATATATATATATATATATATATATATATATATATATATATATATATATATATCCTGGATATTGCATTATACAAAACCACTGTATAGCAATCCGAAACTAATGCACGCAATGTGCATGGTACTGTCTCCGATTTTTGCCTGGCAACTGTAACTGTTAAGTGTATGGTAAATAGGTATATACTGACAGGTTAATATACCCGTCTAGCAATAAAATTGATCTGTTCAATTGAAATCTAGATATAAATGAGCACTGAATCTTTTAAATTCTTGTCGCGTATTTTGTTAAACCGCTTGTACTTTTATGAAATTTCGATGAACATTTTTGTTTGCGGAAATTACTTGACTTATTGTATTTGGTTTTCATGCATTCTTACCGAGTGTAGTCCGTCAACAAATGTTTTAAATTGTTTATCTTTCCGTTTGTAGGGCTAGCAATTTTCTTTTATTGGAGCTCATACTATAAGGGGACTGGATACATTTGGCAGATTTTCCACCGTTTGATCTATCCCCTTCTGAGAAAGGTCCACTCTAAAAGGAAAGAATTTGCTCCTATTGGGATCAAATTCTTTCCTTTTAGAGTAGACTACTTTTCAGAAGAGAACAAAAACAATTTAGACCGCACCTGAAAATGTATACATTCGCCTTAATTTAAATAGATATGCCTTAATTCTTCAATGCGACAGAACTCTGTGCTGAATAAATTGCCTTCCTTTCCGAAAAGAGAACACTTAACCCTTGTCCTGCTGAGCCCGGATATACCCTGTCTTTGGAAACAGTGTAGATCCAGATCAGTTGGCTTCTGAAGAAGCCAACTGATCTGGATCTGCACTGTTTGTCATTAAGTATGTGAATTTATATCAACATTCTGGATCAAGTTATATGATTGGCTGAAAATTAGAAATGGGCGTGGCATCTTAATATATTCAGCAGGACAAGGGTTAAAGAGGAAAGTATGCTTTCCTCTCTTGTAAATCCCTTCTCAAGGCTCCAGGTGAGCATACATTTTTCCTTTTAACTCTTGTCCTGCTGAACCCGGATATACCCTGTTTTGCAAACAGTGTAGATCCAGATCAGTTGGCTTCTGAAGAAGCCAACTGATCTGGATCTGCACTGTTTGCCATCAAGTATGCAAATTTATTGCAACAATGAGGATCAAGTAACCTGATTGGCTGAAAATTAGAAGTGGGTGTGGCATCTTAATTTATTCAGCAGGACAAGGGTTAAACGTTGGGTTAGTTAGATCATTGATAATTATCTACCATATTTACCAGAAGTTGTTGGAGAGACAGACTTAAGCAAACTGTGTAAACTCAACACCGTATGCCACATCAAGCATTTTTTGCATATACCAAAGCTAAGTTAAATCGGCTTGTTAGATTTAAGGACAGTTGTGGTAGGTAGATATGAAATGATGTCCGCTTATTTAGAGTCAATACAATACCCTTTATTGCACATTACCATACTCAACCTGAATAATTGCACAGTCTTCAAATTACAGCCGGTGTACATTTTTTTTCATTGTAAAAGCAAATTTTGTGGGCATTCGAATTGCCCGGACAAGTCGAGACAAGTCAAATGAGTACCAACAACATATGCTTAATGTAGAAAATAAGAAAAAATCTTATAAGTATCACTTAATACCCCCATATGTAGTCCTCTGCTGATCTCTCTTTAAAGTGTGCCCTCAATGGGTATTTTACCACGAAATTTTCCAATAATTAAAAAAAAACAACAAAAAAACCTAAGCACACAGTGCGGTAATAATGTCGAATACGGTATGTCTCTTTTAACAGACAATTGTCTCAGAAGGCCGAAGAAGAGAAATCCAATTTTGTTAAATTCTACGGGTCAACTTACACGGTCAGGGGTCATACCTTCAAGTTGATGTTAGTGTGTGAACTCTGTGATACAGACCTGGCTAAAATGGTACAAATGGATAGAATGATTCTGTCAACCGGTACCGAAGTTGACTTTCCTGGGAAAGATCCGCTGAGGGGTAGAGGCTGGAATTATTTCTTTGACCTCGCCAAACAGGCAACTGCCGGGCTTCAGTTTGTACATAAAAATGGTATTGTTCATCGAGATGTGAAACCTAGCAACTTTCTGGTAAGACAGCAGAACACAGACCGGTGTTTGTGTATTCTTTTTTTATTATTCTGTTATGTCTAATATTTTACATTACCAAAACATGCCTATTCAAATATATTGAAAATTTCACCATCAAAACTGAACGTTTTCAGATAAAAATTCTGATATTTTTCATATTTCTGCTCAAAACATAGACTGTGGGTACTCGTTAGAACCGCCTCGTCGAGGCGGTTCTAACGAGTACCCACAATCAATGTTTTTGAGCAGAAATAAGAAAAGGAATGTATAACCGTGTAAATCCCAGTTTTACTATATAAAAGTGGGGTTTAAGGGTGTCAAAATTATATAGGTATGTTTTTGTGATGATGTGCAGGTTCGTGTGTCAGTTTAACTCATTTATGCCTAGTAGACTTCTACCTCAACTCTTGGGACTGGTCCATTCTAAGTAAAGGGATGTCTGATTAATTTGACAATTTCATCTTTATAAAAAACCCTGTACTTAATGCAATCAGTGTAGACCCTGGTGTCAGACGCCGCGTTCTTGGTCTACTCTGCTTGCAAAGGTCCCGGACATAAATGGATTAAATTTAGATCATGTAGCTGCCTGTACAGTTGACTCTCGCGTCATCTTAAAGTCCAAGGGACTATCAAATACTCCGAGATATCCGTATCTCTGCATATCAAATTTGCAGAATTGAGGAAAAAATAAATTGAACATCACCTTGTACACATGAATATGTAATTTGACTTCTGAAGTACATGAATATGTAATTTGACTCCTAAGTTAGAGATATATGATAAAATATTGAGGAAAAGAGAAATTGCTTTTTGGGAGAAATATCTCCTCTTTTTCGCAATATTTTGGTATTTTGTCAGATTCATGTTTAAATAGGAACCAGATTTTCACTTCGAGATAATCTGTTATTCGAGAGAAGCGAAGTCGAGATAACGAGAGTTGACTGTACGTCGGCATAATTTTCACCCATTTTGTTGCAAATTTGTATTTTTCAATTTACTTTAATCATTCATGCCTAGTTTTCCGTAAAAGGGACATTGGCAAACAATGCAGACCCAGATCAAAAGCCACAATAAATGATAATAATGATAAAAACAGACAAAAACGCCTTCCATTAGACATGGACCTGCCCAAAGAAAATGGTAGAAGAGTCTATTAGGCATTAATGGGTTACTATTTATATTCAAGACAATTATCGAAGTTATTCGTGATAGATTAAATGCCATTTTCAGCTAAGGTTTTAGCTAATATATAACTGGCCTCTTTGAGTGCAAGAAGAGGCTGGAATGCTCAAAGATAACCACCCACGAGCCAGTGTCTAACAATTCCTCGTCGGTCGATATCGCAACTATAATGAATTCAGAAACACCGCGGGATCCGTAAGCCGAATAAGTCCAAACACGAAAAATGTATCGTACATGTGCACTACGGGAAGACTCGGATCACCCTGCGAAACCTTACAGTCCAGTCAGAGTATAACCTGGGCACTCTGTGGACAGTCAAAGAACTAAGGTTTCTTCAGATGAACAGCGAAGATCATCTTCACACGCTGCTGCTTAACCCATTTATGCTGAAGGAACTCTTCTACTTTAACTCTTTGGACAGGTTCATTTCCTATATAAGGAGTGTCTGGTTAGTTATTATTATTGTCATGTTTAGTAGAAATATCTGAACTTAATGCAAACAGTATAGACCCTGATCAGACGCCGCGTTCTGCGGCGTCTGATCTGGGTCTACACTGTTTGCCTATGTCTCTTTAACGGGACGCTAGGCTTAAATGGGTTAACACATTTATGCAGAGTGAACTTTTCTACCTTAACTATTTGGACCAGTCCATTTCCAGTTTAAGGGTCGTCTGGTCAGCTTTATTATAACCATGTTTTATATAAATTCTTGTTATTAATACAAACAGCGTAGACCCTGATCAGACGCATGTTGCGGCGTCTGATCTGGGTCTACATTGTTTGCCAACGTCCCTTTTATGGGACGCTAGGCATAAGTGGGTTAACGCTTGCACTGTAAATTTTCCACCAGATGACATATTGAAACATTTTTCTTATTTTTCCCAGAAAACGAGATTTGATGTTTGATGCGAATTGTCTCCACTGGAAACAATTTTCCCTCAGGTGGGGTGGGGGGGGGGGGGGGCAAACTTCCTATATATGGCATAGTACGGATGTGCGTGCCGAATGGCCCCCTTTTTCAGCGCTGACAGGTATATGCTTGGGTCCCTTTTTTCGACAAAAAGTATATGACTGACCCAATTTTTCTTGATTGGTATATGAATGGCCCCACTTTTTCTGACATCCCGGTATATGCACATATTTTTCACTCAGAGATTTTTGAGGCTGCTTGTTCCTTTGGTATTCAATGAATTGACTGCAATATTTGCCTAACTATATATCAGCAATAAATGGGTACAAAAAATCAACGGGCAGTATATGAATGGGTCATTATTTCAGATGATCTAGTATATGAATAGGTCAGTTTTTCCAAAGGCCAGGTATATGAATGGGTAGGTTTCGAAATACTGGCTCGCATACCCGTATCAAAATTACCCCCAAGTTACCCCCCCCCCCCCCTTCCTCTCTCGCCCCCGAGAATTTTCCTAAAATATCAATGCTGCTTGAGAGTGGTAACGATTAAGCGCGTTTCTCCACTTTAATAGCCATCCATTCCAAATATCGATGAAATTCATGGGCTTCTTACATGGTCGCCAGCATTCCTGTTTATTATATATGGGCCGCGTCAAGCGAAAATGTGCCTTCGAGCATGCGCACAATATGCGGATTCACTTAAACCTGCACATACGCAAATTCTCATTCGGACATTTGCTCTCCATTGAAACATTCTATAGTATCCAATAGTTCTATTATGTGGACAGCAAATGCTCTGATTATACAGGGTCGATGCGCAGGCTGATCTGGGCCTTCGCTGCCCGCATATACCCGAAGACTAGTTTTTGCATTGCGCGACCCACGTAGTTCCCACCGGCCCATCAGAAGGACACTGCAAGTTATCACTCCCATTTGTTGTTCCATCTGTCCGTTTTCCCTCCATCCGCCCGTCCGTCTTTCCATTCGTCCAAAATTGTGTCCGGAGTACATGCTCTAGTCTTCCCAAATGGTGTATGGGCGCAGCTTTTGACGCTGGTACGTCACGTTACCAAATGCTACCAAATGCAAATGCTAGGTCTATGCGGCAAATATTTGATCCATCACGAAAACATGCCTATATAATTTTGACCCCCATAAACCCCACTTTTATATAGTAAAACTGGGATTTACAGGGGTATACATTATTTTTCTTATTTCTGCTCAAAAACATAGATTGTGGGTACTCATTAGAACCGCCTCATCGAGGCGGTTCTAACGAGTACCCACAATCTATGTTTTGAGCAGAAATAAGAAAAATATCAGAATTTTTCATCTGAAAATTTTCATATTTTGGTGGTAAAATTCTCAATATATTTGAATAGGCATGTTTTCGTAATGACTGGTCTTATTTATGCAAGTACTTGTCAGACAGGTCTGAGCATACAGTGTAGATCCAGATCAGACCCGCGTTTTGGGTCCACGCTATTTGCAACTCATCCATCAATGTTACACACATTCATACACAGGTCGTAAACTGGACTTGTTGATGAGACATATAAGGTAAACAGTAAGGGATGTGATAAGGTAAACAGTAAGGGATGTGACTATTCAAGGTAGAAATAGTATCCACTGAAAATGAAATTTAAAGTCAAAGCGGGTTCGACTGAACATCTCTAAATCCGCCCCTACCCATGTACTGTATGGTTTATGCTGGTCAATTTAGTTTGTGGGTACATCGTTTAACGACCATGTGTTTCGGACCAAACGTAGGTCACGGGTACTTGTGATGTGACGTCTGACCTATTTAGTACAAAAACAATTGTTGGGAGCATATCTCATACGTATACTGAAATACTATTTTTTATCAATTTGGCAAACTGGGTGTAGGTTTTATCTACTGAAGACAGTGTGCCGCGTACACAATGCTTACCCCTTGCCTCTGATTTACACTAAATAGAAACTTGTCCAGGCCGTACCTACTGTTGTGTATGAACCCGACTTATCACGAACACATACCTGTATAAGTTTGACCCATTAAATCCCACTTTTACATTGTAAAACTGGAGTATTTTAATATTTCTGCTCAAAAACAGATTGTGGGTACTCGTTAGAACCGCATCTCCGATGCGGTTCTAACGAGTACCCACAATCTATGTTTTGAGCATAAACATGAAAAGTATCAGAATTTTTATCTGAAAACTTTCAGTCTTTGGTTGTGAAATTTTCAAAATATTTGAATAGCCGTGTTTTCGCAATGTCAAAAGTAAGCTTTACTAAAGACAATGTGTCCCATAATGAATGCCCACACGTTTTTATGATGAAATAAGAAGAAAAAAAATATGTGGATAACTCAGCCTATATGGAGCTATGTGTAACGTCACCATTTAGTAATTGGGTACACTGCCAAGGGATAATCGTGAAAGCGTTTGCCTGCCTCCCTAAAGGTGGGTGGGGTACTCTTAAAGAATGTAATGTTCCGCTGAGATCAACCTCTTCTCTTCACGAGTAGGTCCCTTCAGAAAGGGCAGCAACTTTGCTTCTGTTGTACTGTTCTTGTTTTGAAATGGGAAGCAAAAGCATTCAAATTAAGGTGCAGTCTCTTTGTGGTGTATCTATTCACCTAAACGGGACTTGATACACTTGGTAGATTTTACACCACTTCCGCCAGGGAAGACAACTTTTGTTATTTCCTATTTGCTTTCCTGCACACCAATTCCCTTCTGAAAAGGAGTCTACTCTGAAAGGAAAGAATTTGCTCCTACGGGGAGCAAATTCTTTCTTTTCAAAGTGGACTCCTATTCAGAAGGGGACAACACTGATTCTGACAGTGTTGTTTCCCCTGAAAGTGTATCCATTTCCCTTAAATAGATCTACAGTTTTTAAACATTTACCTGTTTAAAAGGCTATGTTTTGCTACAGGTGAGATTTATCGGAGACAAAACTGTGGTGAAAATTGCTGACGTCGGTTTATCAAGGAGCGTCGAACTTAACGCAACGACAAGAATTGGAACAAAAATATACAGTTCTCCTGAGGTACAGCTTGGATCTCTTCACAGCTTTAGCAGTGATATATACAGTCTGTTGCTGGTGCTCTTCGAACTTTGGTACGGTCAGATGATTCAATACAGGGTACCTGCGGATCCAAAACTAAACTACACTCCCCCTCCGCCTCAGTTACTTGACACTTACCCACCACGTAGCCTAAAAGACGTCATGAGATCTGCTTGGAGACGTAATCCTGCTGAAAGGCCTTCCGTTGGAGACATAATGCACTGCCTTGCAGAACTTTCGAAAACATATTTGTATTGACAAATAGCGGGGAGATCTTCTGCACTTACCATAAACATTCAGACACTATCGCTGCTGGCACATGATATGTGTACAACGTAGCATTAATGTCGATGACGTAGTGTCAACTTTAACGCGATTTGTAACGTCAGACCGTTGCATCAACGTTAATGCGACGTTGTAGTAACGTCACTATAGAATATAAGGATCTATCGTTGGTGTGAGGGGTAGATAGAAAAATCCGTCCCGAGGATCATTGTCTTTTCGAGTGATGCCAGACTGTGATCGCGAGGGAGGGATTTTTCTGTCTACCCCTCACACCTGACGTCCGCCATATTGTGATGACATTACCGATAAAAATCTAGAATTCTAACGTGTTTGATATGCACTGGCTGTAATGGACGTCACGCAAGCCACCGTTAAGATTTACGTCACTGAACGTAATGACTTCATTAAACGCCACAATAATGTCATCACACTATGTCGGAGGTCAGCAATCGAAGTGACTGCATTATTAAAAAATTCTACGTTCAGAAATAAAAGGTGTGCAAGAAAAAGAATCTATCATGGGTGTGAGGGGTAGATAGAAAAAACTTGTCCCTCGCGATCACAGTTTGGCATCACTCGACAAGCCTCGTGATGCCAGACAGTGGTCCTCGGGACGGATTTTTCTATCTACCCCTCACACCAATGATAGACGTATCAATTCCATGACGTTGCTACGACGTTAATGCGACGTTGTAGAAAAGCCACTACATTGCATCGACGTTAATGCGACGTTGTATTATACAGTAGGATAATTACAGTATAAAGTACAGTGGACTCTCGTTATCTCAAACTCCAAGGGACTATAAGTTTCGGTTCGAAATAACAGTAGACTTATATAACTGGAGATGAAATATATAGAATATAAAGCAAAACTTAACCAACATTATCAGATATCAGAAGTTACGTCTGACCTAAGCAGTATTTTGAGTTATCAGTGTTTGAGATAGTGAGAATCAACTAGATATAAATTGAAAATATTGTGGAAAAGGGGAGAAATTGCTCCATTGAACGGATTTTTCTATATACCCTTCACACCATTGATAGACGTATAAATATCAAGACGTTGCTACGACGTTAATGCGACGTTGTAGAAACGCCATTACATTGCATCGACGTTAATGCGACGTTGTTTTACTACAGTAGGATAATTACAGTATTAAGTACAGTGGACTCTCGTTATCTCAAACACCAAGGGACTATAAGTTTCAGTTCGAAATAACAGTAGATTTATATAACGGGAGATGAAATGTATAGAATATAAAGCAAAACTTAACCAACATTATCAAAAGTTACGTCTAACCTAAGCAGTATTTTGAGTTATCAGTGTTTGAGCTAGTGTGTCAACTATATATAAATTGAAAATATTGTGGAACAGAGGAGAAATTGCTCAGTTTCTCCTCTTTTCCACAATATTTTGTTACCTGTTGTTAGATTTCCATGTTAAATAGGGACCAGATTTTCACTTCGAGATAAGCGGTTATTCGAGATAAGCTAAGACGAGATAACGAGAGTCAACTGTATTTACTTGTGTATGACTGTAAAATCTCTAACCATTATATATAGTAAAATTCCGCTATAAAGACCCCTCGAAATTAACCCAGTCAGCATTCTACGTAAATCTATATCGGGTCGTCATCGGCCCGTCAGGGTAGCTGACGGGCCGATGACGGCCCGATGTGGATTTACGTAGAATGCTAGCTGGGAAGACCACTCCACTATTAAGACCAGCTTTTGTCAGTCCCAATTGTTTTCCCGCTTATTATGGTATGTCCCAAATTTCGTACACCAAGGTTTCTGACAAAATGGCATATGCAAACAGTGTCGACCCAGATCAGAATGCTCCTTCAGGAGCAGTCTGATCATGGTTTACACTGTTTGCCAATCTACAAAGTATTTTAAGAAACAACTGCATACAAGCAAATTTGTGGCCAAATGTTGGCCAAAAAGAATGGAATAAAGTGTTCGAATTTTAGAGCATTTACTGTATTCTATAATCAATATTAAGATCATCCCACTGATAAGACCACTTAGACAGTCCCACTGATAAGACCACTTTTAGACAGTCCCACTGATAAGACCACTTTTAGACAGTACCACTGATAAGACCACTTTTAGACAGTCCCACTGATATGACCACTTTTAGAAAGTCCCACTGATAAAGCCCCTTTTAGACAGTCTCACTGATAAGACCACTTTTAGACAGTCCCACTGATAAAGCCACTTTTAGACAGTCCCACTGATAAAACCACTTTTAGACAGTCCCACTCATAAGACCACTTTTGGACATCCCCACTGATTAAAACCACTTTTAGACAGACCCACTGATAAGACCACTTGTAGACAGTCCCACTGATAAGACCACTTTTAGACAGTGCCACTGAAAAGGCCCCTTTTAGACAGTCTCACTGATAGGACCACTTTTAAACAGTCCCATTGATAAGGCCACTTTTAGACAGTCCCACTGATAAGACCACTTTAAGATAGTCCCAAAAGTGGTCTTAATAGCGGCATTGTACTGTATCTCACATTATTGTAGTATCATTTGTCGATGAGGTAGCTTTAATATCATGAACAGTATTATATTTCACTAGAAATGACATATAATATCATGAACTGTATTATATTTCACTAGTAATGATACAGCTTTACACAAAGTCTTATAAGATCATATGTGACCTAATTCTGTCTGCCTCTGAATAAAAGACTGTTCATGCCTTGAAGCGATGATAAATCGCATGAAACGGTTATTTATGTCAAATTCTTTGATTTAACCTATATTGCTTTTCATTTTAAAACATCTTTACAATATGATCCACACCCAAACAAAAATAATTCTTAGTAAATCATGAATGCACCATCAATGCAAATAAATACAACACAAAATAGTGATTTGTTGAAGTGTATGAAGTCTATGGGCTAAACATGATACTACTGCAACATAAATACATCACAATGTAGCATTGTCATATGTCACCACGCAATTTGTAATAACGCTGCAATTTGTAATAAACTAGTTTATTACAAATTGCGGCGCATGTCACAACGCAATTCGTAATAACGCCGCAATTTGTAATAAACTTTTCGAACTTGGACTGCCCCAGGTTGGCTGTGCGTATATATCGGGCAGCCACCATGAAAAGATCCGTCTTCCTGATGGCGCATCTATTTTCACTGCTGAATCCAAGGCTATTGATATGGCTTTGGATTACGTTATGAATAATTCTTTAGACAACAAATTCGTTATTTTCTCGGACTCCCTTTCTGTTTTGAAATCTCTAAAGCACACATCTTCAAAAAATCCCAAAATCCAGAACGTGATAGAAAAACATCACGAGCTATCGAAAACTAAGGAAATTTAGTTCTGTTGGCTCCCCAGCCATGTTGGCATAAAAGGTAACGAGGCTGCCGACATAAAAGCAAAGGCCTCACTCCATCTAGAAATTTCGAATTTTAAACTTCCATGTAAAGATCAACCTTTTATCAACAGGTACATCTTATCCAAATGGCAGCTGTCATGGGACAGAGCGACATTCAACAAACTACAAGAAATAAAAACCGGTTCTTGGTAAAAATACCATTTATCGATCATTAAGGCGAAAAGAAGTGGTTCTTACTCGTCTACGTATAGGTCATACTAGACTCACACATTCTTATCTACTCAAACGAGAAGATCAGCCATTTTGTATCAGCTGTAATGAACCTTTTACGGTAAAACACTTTCTGATTGACTGCATTGAATTCTCTCATCTGCGACGTCAATTTTTCCAAACAAATGACCTGAGATACTTATTTGAAAATGTACCAACTGATAACATACTTATGTTTTTAAAACACATCAATCTTTTTAACAAAGTATAACTGCTTTAATTTTTAAATTCCTTCTAGTTTGACATTTTATGCATTTATGACTTATCATTATAATCGTTTCATTACAGAACCATGTTAGTTCACCATTTTGACGCAAATGACCCTCATGGGTTGATGCGTCGTTAAACCTGAACTCATCATCTTGGACTGCCCCAGGACTTTCGAAGTATATGTACGCTTACATTCCCAATAACTAATCAGGGGACAGAATTGGTCAGTTTAGACATCAAAGACGAAGTTTTCAAATTCCTCTTGGTGTCTGGGAAGGTCTGCGGTTTGTGATTGTGGCACTCCCTGGACTTTTCTCTTACCTTTTTTTTTTCATTACAAATTGCATTGACCTTGCTTTTGGGCGTTTTTCGATGATTTTCACATTCGCCGCAATTTGTAATAAACTTATACTACCAAAGGAATTTCGATGAATATGTACTTGTTTCTTCGTTACAACTAATCAATTGGAAATAAAGAACAGTTGACACATCAAAGATGAAGGTTTCGAACTTTATTACAAATTGTATTGACGTGCTTTTTGGAGATTTTCAAAGATTTTCACATTCGTCGCAATTTGTAATAAAATGTTCAAACTTGAACTACACAAGGAATTTCCAAGTTTATGTACTTTTAGTTTCGTTACAACTAATGAGGGGACACAACTGGACAGTTTAGATATAAAAAAATGAAGTATTCGAATTTTATTACAAATTGCGTTGGTTTTGCTTTTTGACCTTTTTCGATTATTTTCACATTCGCCACAATTTGTAATAAACTTTTCAAACTTAAAATACCCAAGAAATTTCGACGTATATGTACTTTTAGTTTCTTTACAACTAATCATGGGACACAACTGGACAGTTTAGACATCAAAAATAAAGTATTCGAACTGTATTACAAATTGTGTTGAGTTTGCTTGTTGGCGATTTTTGATAAAACATTTTAAACCTAAACTACCCCAGAAATTTTGAAGTAAATGTACTTGTATATTCATTACAAATAATAAGGGGACAGAACTGGTCAGTTTAGACATCAAATTTGAAGTTTTCGAATTTTACTACAAATTGCGTTGACTGCTCTTTTGGCGATTTTTGATGATTTTCACATTCACCGCAATTTGTAATAAACTTTCCAAACTTGAACTACCCAAGGCATTTTGATGTATGTGTACTTGTTTCTTCGTTGCAACTAATCAGGGGACACAATTAGACTTTAGACGAAAAATGAAGTATTCGATCTTTTTTTTTGTATTACAAATTGCGTTGAGTCTGCTTTTTGGCGATTTTGAGGGTAGTTTAAGTTTTAAAAAGTTTATTACAAATTGCAGCGAATTTGAAAATCATCGAAAATGACCAAAAAAGCAAATTTAACGCAATTTGTAATAAAGTTCGAAAACTTCATCTTTGATGTGCAAACTGTCCTGTTATGTCACCTGATTAGTTGTAACGAAGATACAAGTACATGTACATCGTAATTCCTTGGCAGTTCAAGTTTGAAAGTTTATTACAAATTGCGGTGATTGTGAAAATCATCGAAAATCGGCAAAAGGCAAAGTCAACGCAATTTGTAATAAACTTCAAAAACTTTATCTGTGATCTTATCTTTTAGTTCTGTCCCCTGGTAAGTTGTAACGAAGATACAATACATATACTTCGAATTTCCTGGGATAGTTATGTTTGGAACATTTTATTGCAAATTCCTGCCAATGTGAAAATCATCGAAAATCGAAAAATAGTCAATTCAATGCGATTTGTAATAAGGTTCGAAAATTTTATCTTTGATGTGTAAACTGTCCCGTTATGTCCCCTGATTAGTTCTAACGAAGAAACAAGTAGATACACGTCGAAATTTCTTGGATAGTTTAAGTTTGAAAAGTTTATTACAAATTGCGGCAAATGTGAAAATGATCGAAATCACCAAAAAGCAAACTCAACGTAATTTGTAATAAAGTTCGGAAACTTCAGCTTTGATCTCCAGACTGTCCTGTTATGCCCCCCTTTTGTTGTAACGAAGAAACAAGTACATATACATCGAATTTCCTTGGGAAGTTCAAGTATGAAAGTTTATTACAAATTGCGGCTAATGTGAAAATCATCGAAAATCAGCAAAAAGCAAAGTCAATGCACTTTGTAATAAACTTCAAAAATTCTATCTTTGATGTCTTAACTTTTAGTTCTGTTCCCTGAATGATTGTAACGAAGATACAAGTACATATACTTCGGAATTTTTTGGCGTAGTTTAAGTTTGGCAAATTTTACTATAAATTGTGGCTAATGCATAAATCATCGAAAATCGCCAAAAAGCAAAGTCAACGCAATTTGTAATAAAGATCAAAACTTAATCTTTGATGTCTGAATTGTCCATGTCTGTCCCCTGATTAATTGGAACGAAGATGCAAGTACATATACTTTGAAATTCTAAGGGTAGTTTAAGTTTGGAAAGTTTATAACAAATTGCGGCGAATGTAAAAATCATCGAAAATTGACAAACAGCAAAGTCAGCGCAATTAGTAATAAAGATCATAAACGTATTCTTTGATGTTTGAACTGTCCATTTCTGTCCCCTGATTAGTTGTACGAAGATACAAATACATCTACTTCGAAATGCCAAAAGGTAGTTTAAGTTTGAAACGTTTATTACAAATTGGTGAATATGAAAATCATCGAAAAATGGCCAAAACATCACGAAAACATGCCTATGTAATGTTGACCCCCTTAAACCCCAGTTTTATATAGTAAAACTGGGGTTTAGAGGGGTATACATTATTTTTCTTATTTCTGCTCAAAAATATAGATTGTGGGTACTCGTTAGAACCGCCTAGGTTAGGCGGTTCTAACGAGTATCCACAATCTATGTTTTGAGCAGAAATGTGAAAAATATCAGAATTTCTATCTGAAAATTTTCACTTTTTGGTGGTAAAAATTTTCAGTAAATTTGAATAGGCGTGTTTTCGTAATGAAGGTCAACGCAATTTGTAATAAAGTTTGAAAATTTTGTCTTTGATGTCTAAACTGTCCAGTTCTGGCCCCTGCTTAGTAGTAACGAAGATAATTACTTGGGTAGTTAAAGTTTGGAAAGTTTATTACAAATTGCGGCAAATGTGAAAATCATTGAAATCGCCAAAAAGCGAAGTCAACGCTATTTGTAATGTAATGTAAAATTCGAAAACTTCATTTTTGATATCTAAGCTGTCTAATTCTGTCCCCTGTTTAGTTGTTAGGAATGCACATGCATGTTTACTTCGCAAGTCCTGGGGTAGTATATGTTTGAAAAGTTTATTACAAATTGCGGCCTTATTACAAATTGCTTGGTGACATGTTCCGCAATTTGTAACAAACTAGTTTATTACAAATTGCGACGTTATTACAAATTGCATGGTGACATAGCATTAATGTATCATTTCACTTTAACTTTTTGAAAGTGTTGCATTAATGTTGAATTTAACTTTGTTTTTAAATCAATGCGTTATTTCAGATTCATTTAACTCGGAAGTTTTATACAGTGTAGTATTAATGTTTTGTTGGACTTTAACTTTTCTCATTGTGCGGCAAGACCGTTTTGTTGACTTACCAGCAAATTTGTAGGATTTTTCTAATGTTGGACTACTTGAAATTAAACTGAAACTTTTTTTTCAGTTTCTTTTTAAAATCAGTCTTTATTTGCGAACTAATTAATATTTAAAACCGACTGGACATAACAAATAATGGAATACATATAAAAAAAAAGAAATAAAATAAATCCGGCGAGTTTCATTTTGATCTGGGTTTCAGAATTGTGTAATAAGTACTTGTTGTTGCTTTGTGTTTAAAATTCTAGAATTGGGCATCAACGGCCTGAAATTGATTAAAATGGTTAATTTCTTTCTCATTTCTAGGTTTCCTGGCTTAAAAAGTATTCATACTTAAAGCATAAATTATCCATTATAGAAAATCAAGAACGGAAGTCAAATGTGTTACAAACATGCTTTGGCATTCACTTAAATTTATTTCTTCCATGTTGCTGCATTTCAGTACATGTATATACTTATAATTGTGATTTTAACAGAATGGCTTTAATCTGTGTTGCATTAATGTTTTGTTAGAATCTGGTCACAAGTGATAACATGTGATCCATTTCCTGAAAATTTAAATTTTAGTGTTTTATTACTGTATTACTAGCCTGCACATGCTCAGTGAACAAATGACTCACTTCCTGACCTTATAAATTTGGAGGGAAATAAATGACAGCAATTGCAAGGAGTCATTGTTTATTTCTTTAAAATTTTAAATTTTTAGTTGTTTGAAGGATAAATTTTTATAAGTTATTCAGTAAGTAGCAATTATATGTGTATGATAGTTTAACATATTTGTCCTAGCCATATGATTTCGCATATGCCAAGATTTAATTTGAAAATTAATGTTATGAAGTTGTATACTATTCCCCACCCATCTTAAAAAAACAGTGGAGCCAAAACAGTTCCTTTCTAAATTACATCACTCATTCACATCTGATGTGCCCTGTTCAAGGCTTGTTTGGGACTAAAATACCCATTATGCTGCGTGAATTGAATTAAGATCCTTATCATCAATTGAATTTTATCAGTTATGTTGATTTTTAACTGACTAATTTATGAGATGCCTTACATTTATCATTTCTCATTTGTGGATATTTCTAATTTGATCATACTCAGCTAGCATCAGTGTATTACATTTAAAGTTAAATTTTTATGAGATGCGAGACAGCCATTATATTCAATTTTGAACTATTTGTAGATTGGCCAAATTTTGTTGACATACTTAGACAAGCGTCATATTAATGCCATGCTGCAGAGTTGTATTTGTGATTTGTCAAAGGTGATGCATTAATGTATAGTTACTGTGTTGCATTAGTGATTTGTTACAGTGTTATATTGCTGCTGCATTTCTGATTTGTTAGCATTTGCATGTGAAATTTGTCTCAAATAAAACATTAATGAAACACATGTAGCATTACTGATTTGTTAAAGTGATGCATTCCCCTGATTTTTTTGTTTGGGCAAGTTCACGCCAAAATCAAGTTTTGAAAATCAAAGAAAACATAACCTATTTAGACCAACAATTTGATAGAATTAACGGTGTACATTGTGCTAACGTGTAATCATAAGAAAAGACAAATTATATACCGCTTTGCCGGGATCAAATGGGACAAAATTATGACGGACTTCTAGTAAAACATCTAAACGCCAGAGCCCAATTGTTCAAAGCGTCGTTAGCTTAACGAGCTCGTTAAGGGTCATTTCGTAAACTGTTTTAGCGGATTCAACATACGATATTCTGATATTTTTTGCTGAAAAATGTGAGTAGCTTTTGCACTGCAAAAGCTACTCACATTTTTTTCAGGAAAAAATTCCAGCATATTTGCGTATCACTCGATGAAAATTTTAACGAATCGTTAACTAACGATGTCGTTAGCTTTGAACAACTGGGCCCAGAAGATAAAACGCAATTTTTGTTTTTCTTTTGCTTTTGCATGTTAAGAACCAAATGAAATGTTTAAAACTTGCAAAAAATGTGCAAATTTGTTGACACCAAGAAATATGTGGCGGACATACCGAAGCCATAGAGCATTCATAAAACGTTGAACCAGTGGCAAATCAGAATGTTCAGATGAACAGACATGGACGCCAAAAGAAAAGGTTCGATCAGGCGTCCTAGGAATTTAAGTACTACAGCAGTCTTTCCATAGACTTAAGTTGCCATATATCTAAACGACTAAAAGAAGGTTTCGTGCAAAGAAAGACGCGTATGGCGGTGTTACCAACCCCGTATCCAGCATTATATTGAGTGGACTTCGTTCAAAGAGCCTATGTCATAATAATCATTGGAACACTTGCCAAAATTATTTAGTATTCTTCGTCGCATCTATTCTTTTTTGAAGATGCTTGTTTATATTTCACTACAGTGATTAGAAGCGCCTATATGAGGCACTTCTAATGAGTACCCACAACTTGTTTTTTTTTTTATGAGAAATTGAGACGATCATCCCATAATTATCACCATATATGCCTCTCTAGTCTGTACTCTGATACCCCTACAAAACTTTGCTGTTGTGTTTCTGGGGTATAAGTACGAGGACCAATCATAATCAACGTCACAAATCTCGGACCTAGTGTATATTGAGTCCAAGCACAAATAGACCCCGCTCAAATTCTTCATTATAGGGTCTACCTAATTTAACCTTAATCATTCAGTGGGCAAATACAACAGACGACAAATTAATTATATTTTCTTATTTTTTTCAGAAAACAGGTTTTGTCATTTCCTTTCAAAACTTGGGCCCAGTTGTTCAAACCTAACGACATCGTTAGTTAACGATTCGTTAAAATTTACATCGAGTGATACGCAAATATACTGAAATTTTTTGCTGAAAAAATGTGAGTAGCTTTTGCAGTGCAAAAGCTACTCACATTTTTTCAGCAAAAACTATCAGAATATTGTATATTGAATCTGCTAAAACAGTTAATGAAATGACCCTTAACGAGCTCGTTAAGCTAACGACGCTTTGAACGACTGGGCCGTTTTCTGGGGAAAAAGAAGAGAAAATATTTCAATATGTCGTATGCTGAATATTTTACCCAGAGTGCTAAGCGTTAAATGTTAAACTTGTCTTGTTTGAGTTGGCGTTTTATAGTCCAGTCAACACTGTTAAGGCTATGTCAAGCCAGTCAGTTAACATACTCACACTTTTCCTGAGCATGTTTAGTCCTCTAAGCAGTTAACCACTATTTGTGCTCATACAGTCGAACCTCGTTATCTCGAACTCGCTTATTTCGAATTACCGCTTATCTCGAAGTGAAAATCTGGTCCCTGTTTTAACATGAAACTATGACAACAGGTGACAAAATAATGTGGAAAAGAGGAGAAATTGTTCCTCAGGAGCAATTTCTCCTCTTTTCCACATTATTATATATATATATTTCTAACTTCAGGAGTCAAATTACATATTCATTTGTTAAATGTGGTTGTTCAATTTATTGTTGTCCTCACTCTCTCAACTCTGATATGTCGAAGTACGGATATCTCGAAGTGTTTCTGTGAGTCCCTTGGAATTTGAGATAACGAGAGTCGACTGTACTTTCACCAGTAAATGACAACTGCCTTTGAATAAGCAGAAGGGAGAAAATGACCTAGAAATCATATGATGATTAAACACAACGAGCATTATGTGGTTGAGCTGGGATTCAAACTTGAGATCCCTGGATCTGCAGTCAGATGCCCTACCAACTGCGCAATGGAGACCCGCAAACTTGTCTTGAATGGTGGCATTTCTTGCAGTACCATCACAAAAACATAGTTTTGACCCCCTTAAACCCCACTTTTTATATAGTAAAACTGGGGTATACATTATTTTTCTTATTTCTGCTCAAAACAATATAGATTGTTGGTACTCGTTACAACCGCCTTGTTGAGGCAGTTCAAACGAGTACCAACAATCTATGTTTTGAGCAGAAATATGAAAAATATCAGAACTTTTTAGCTGAAAATTTTCATTTTGTTGGTGGTAAAATTTTCAGTATATTTGAATAGGCGTGTTTTCGTAATGGACTGGCTTTGACACTGGAGTCCTACAGTAGCACATTTAACTCTTTCGACGCCAAATTCAAGACTACATTTGTCGTCTGCTTTGTCTTTTAACAAATTATGGATAAATTATGGATAAAAAGAAGTTTATATGTAGGTTAAAAACTGAATGTCAAACAGCGTTGATTCTGATGAGATGGTTCATTATGAGCCTCTCATCTGGATCTACACTGTTCGCAAACATTACGAAAACACTCCTATTCAAATATACTGAAAATTTTACTACCAAAACAAAGATAATTTTCAGATAAAAATACTCATATGTTTCATATTTCTGCTCAAAAGATAGATTGTGGATACTCGTTAGAACCGCCTCGGCGAGGCGGTTCTAACGAGTACCCACAATCTATGTTTTCGAGCAAAAATAAGAGAAATAAAGTATACCCCTGTAAACCCCAGTTTTACTATATAAAAGTGGGGTTTAATGGGGGTCAAAGCTACATAGGTGTGTTTTCGTGATGAAAGCCTATTGTTATTACCTGTGGTAGTGAAAGAATTAAACAAGCTACTTCCTGAGATGCAGAGAATGTGATAAGATCATCCGCAAAACATGTACAGTGAACCCTCGTTACAACGTCAGCATTTGCTCCAAAAGATGTTGCCATTAAATAAATTTGCTGTTGTAAAAATCCTTAAATAGCAGAGTGATATGTAAATACCTTGCTGTATTGTTATTTAATCATAGAAAATATGTTTTGGATATTTGTTAGAATCGTGTGTGTGTGTGTGTGTGTGTGTGTGTGTGAGAGAGAGAGAAATGCATGGTCATATGCCAAATCCTTTATTATGTAGAATAAGCTGTCAATATGCGACAAAATAGCATTCTAATATTTTATATAAATGTTTTCAAGAGAAAGTAAATAAGCCAAACCTTCACAGTGTGAAGCGTCTGTTGACAATTTGAGCTCCACTTCTGCAAAACCGGAAGTTCCTCTCACTGATTCATTTGCTCGACCGCGGTTTCTCATGAGAGTGATTGGTAGACGTGTTTAGACCCCTGGACATTTTGGTCCATCCATATTTAAGTCACCGACCATTCAAGCCCGTGACTTTAGGGTTTCGCTGGACCATAAAATATAGGTCACTGACCAACATATACTTGTTTGTTTGTGTTGAGGTTTTATGGCCCAGTCAACCCAATGGGGTCATGTCGAGCGCGGTCAGTTTACCTAACCACACGTTTACTGGGCAGGCTTAATCCTCTTTTGTGTTAAGGTTTTACGGCCCAGTCAACCCAATGGGGTCATGTCGAGCGCGGTCAGTTTACCTAGCCACACGTTTACTGGGCAGGCTTAGTCCTCTAAGCGGTTAACCAGTATTGTGTACATTCTTTCGCCAGAAACTGACAACTGCCCTTCTTGAATCAGCAGAAGGGAGAGGATGACCGTAGAAAATATTTCATGATCAATCTCCACGAAAGAATGTTGCCGACCTTGGCGGGGGTTGAACCAATGACCTCCTGGTCTCCAGTCGGACGGCGCATCCAACTGAGCCACCGAGGCCGGCGCGGCTTAATCCTCTAAGCGGTTAACCAGTATTGTGTCAGAAACTGACAACTGCCCTTCTTGAATCAGCGGAAGGGAGAGAATGACCATAGAAAATATTTCATGATCAATCTCCACGAAACAATGTTGCTGACCTCAGCGGGGGTTGAACCCACGACCTCCTAGTCTCCAGTCGGATGGCTAAACCTACTGAGCCACCGAGGCTGGCAACATATACTTTAGAAGTTAACTGTTAATTTGATGTGTCATATAGATCCATTATACCAACTATGCTGTTAATCCATTAAAAAATCTAGAAGATACTAGAGCAAGTGCTCAGAGGGTCACCAATACCCCCCGGCCAGCGCCATTTCTTATAAAATATTTTTAAGCCAATGAAAATGATATAAGGCAAAATCAATGGACCATGAAATATAGGTCACTGACCCACATGTAGTTTACAAGGACAATCTCTGAGTGATACTGATCTATCATCTAAGTCATGCTAATTTAGTTTTACTTTGAGATCAAAGTTTGGTTCATTATCTGTAAATATGAAACTCAGGCATCAAATAGTGGGAGATATAAGACAAAGTCACTGGGCTATGAAATATAGATCACAGACCTATATTTATTTTGAGGTAAAATGCTGTGTCATACTGACTCATACCCAGCTAGCATTCTACGTAAATCTACATCGGGCCGTCATCGGCCCGTCATTTACCCTGACGGGCCGATGACGGCCCGATATAGATTTACGTAGAATGCTGACTGGGTAATCCCAAACTATGATAGTCATACATGAAATTGTCTTCAAGATTAACATAAAAGTCACAGGATTATGAAATATAGGTCAAAGTGACTTACATTTACTTTCAGGTCAACTATCGGATCATACTGATTAATAATCCCAAATAATGATATGCATACATTAAATAACATTCAACATATAAGTCAAACTCAGTGGACCATGTATAGGTCAAGGTGACCTACATTTATAATCTCAATCAGGGTGTCACACAGAACCAATATCCCAAGTATCACATTAATCCATTAAATAGTCTTTAAGATATAAGGCAATCACTGGAGCATGAAAATCTGGCCACAAGGACCTAGACTTTATTACACTGAATGTTGATGTGATAAACATGTCTGATGACCATCCCTCCTTATTAAGAAGTTTGTATAAACAAACTGCAATACACTTTTTTATTGAGGCATCCAATATTCTGACCTCTAGCCCCACCCACGGCATGACCCAGGGGTTCATAGATGTTGAATGGAAGAGAACCCTTCCAGGTACCCCTATACCAAAGATGAATAGTTTCTGATATGTGGCTGCAGAGATATAAGTGTTAACGGATGGAATCACGAACGGAAAAACGGATGGACAGAACCGACAAAACATATAAGCCCCTTCAGCATACTTACTTTTGTATGCTGATGGTATAATAATATAGGGCCCAGTTGCTCAAAGCTTCGTTGGCTTAACGAGCTCGTTAAGGGTCATTACGTTAACTGTTTTAGCGGATTCAATATACAATAATCTGATATTTTTTGCTGAAAAAATTTCAGCATATTTGCGTATCACTCGATGTAAATTTTAACGAATCGTTAACTAACGACATCATTAGTTTTGAACAACTGGGCCCAGGCGTATCATTTGCTGGGCACATTATGAAAACATGCCTATTCAAATATATAGAAAATTTCACCTCCAAAAACTGAAATTTTCAGATAAAAAACTCTTATATTTTTCATATTTCTGCTCAAAACATAGCTTGTGGGTACTCGTTAGAACCCCCTCGGCGAGGCGGTTCTAACGAGTACCCACAATCTATGTTTTGAGCAGATATAGTAAAAATAATGTTACCCCTGTAAACCCCAGTTTTTCTATATAAAAATGGGGTTAAAGGGGGTCAAAATTATAAAGGCGTGTTTTCGTGATGATTAATTATAAAGAAGATTCCAAGTCATTTATGTTGTGGAATTGGATAACATCTGCATAGTCGTACCAAACATCTTCAAAACGAGTTGATGAACACTTTCTGTGGGCAGGCATCTGAACCTCTTTCCTATACTTTTCTGCATGCTTAAATCCTGCTCGATTCTTTTTCATGACTTCATATGGCCCAGTACAAAAGTACCTGTAGTTTAATGTCAACCAAAGAAACAAAACATGATCTACAACCAAGCGTTTTTTGTCAGGGGACCAAATTTCTAAATAAGGAGTTGCCATTAGTAAATCATTTTCACTATCATAAAAATAGAAAAGCAAACTTTTGGAATCTATTCCTATTCCTGGCACAAGAAAATTTTTCAATTTCGCCTGGTTATATTTTGCTTGTAGGAATGAAAATACTATGGTTTGAGCCATTATCTGAGCCTGATACTCCTCTTTAGTACAGGTAAATTCTTCCTTACATTTAACTTCATCTGATGATACAGAGCTGACTGACTGATTGTCAGATTTGTCATCAGGGATGAGGTGTCCCCTGTCTGTAAGAACTTTGACTGGTAAATTATCCACTACTAATATATCTGCACATCCAAGCCATCCGTTAGGGCTACCTGCAAAGAATACATAATAGATTCAGTTGGTATCCCTGCGAAATTTTGTTCCTAATTAAAGAATACATACATGTAGTAGAATCAGCTGGTACGCCTGTGAATTTTGTTCTTAATTAAAGAACAGTTTTATAACATCAAGAACAGCTCTTGAACTGTCCCTAAACTGTTCAGTTGTTGTGTTTCAGAACAAATGTTCCACATTAGTTCCAGAACTTTAAAAGAACTTAATATAATAGCAATTTTAGAATTTTAAAAAAGTCTTAAAATGCACTTAAAAGTGCAAGAAAAAAAAAACAAAAAAAAACAAAACAAAAAAAACACTACATACATGTATGTTTTAAACTGTTGTTGAATACTTTTAAAGACAAATGAAAAAACAAAAAGCCCACGGGCCACAGCTCGCTCACCTGAGTGAAATAGCCACTGCAGATATGCAGATGTTATACAACATTTCTTCAATCCTGTCCTTGCAATTAATACAAGACAGCCACCAGAGCTAATGAAAAATGTCAATAAGCAGCGCTTATCAGATACCCCCTGCTCAGAAACAAGGACAGACTAGTATAGAATTATGAAGGGAATAACTGTAAAGGTATTAACCCCTGGACCCTTATTTTTCGGTAACACTGAAACCTTATCAATATCAAGATGTCTGCAAAATATGAAGATACCTTAAAGTATTAAGCAAGATAGCCTAAAAAAAAACAAAATCTAATCACTTCTTTCCCCCATTCAAACAAGATACTAGGAAAAAACCAAAGTGTCGCGGATGGATAGACGGACAACGTGAAAACAGTATAACTCACTACAAACAAAGTTTGAGCGTGTATACCAGTAATAAGATCAAGGTCACCAAAACCTTATCACTTGTCTTCCCCATCCTAATGACGTATCTGTGCTAGTTTGATCAAGTTTGAGCCATTGGTTGAAGAGATATTGTACACATAAGCTTTTTATTGTATTTAGAAATTTAACAAATGGCAATAACGCCAAGAGATTAGGCCCCTAGCCCTTTTTTCTTATGTAGGTACACCTAATTGATATAAATGTGTCTGCAAAAATTGATGAGTATCCATCAATGCCTTTTCAAAATATAAAGGTAAACCAAAGCGTCGCGGACGGGCAGACATTTTACAAAGGGCAATAACTCCAAGAGAATAGGCCCCTAGCCCTAACTTTATCTTATGTAGGTACACCTTACTGATGTCAATATGTCTGCAAAACTTGATGAATATCCACTGGTGCCTTTTCAAAATATAAGGGAAAAACCAAAGCATCGCGGACGGACAGATGGACATTTTACAAAGGGCAATAACTCCAAGAGAAGGCCCCTAGCCCTTACTTTTTCTTATGTACATGTATGTACACCTTAATGATATAAATGTGTCTGCAAAAACTGGTGAATATCCATCAATGCCTTTTCAAAATATAAGGTAAAACCCAAAGCATCGCAGATGCATGGACGGACGGACATTTTACAAAGGACAAACCTTATCACTTCTCTTCCCCATCCTAATGAAGTATCTGTGCTAGTTTGATCAAGTTTGAGCCATTGGTTGAAGAGATAGTGTGCACACAAGCTTTTTTTTTGCATTTAGAAATTCAACAAAGGGCAATAACGCCAAGTGAATAGGTCCCTAGCCCTAACTTTTTTATATGTAGGTACATCTAACTGATATAAATGCGTCTGCAAAAATTGATGAATATCCATCAATGCCTTTTCAAAATATAAGGGAAAAACAAAAGCGACGCGGACGAACGGACAGATATTTTACAAAGGGCAATAACTCCAAGAGAATATCCATTGTCCTAACTTTTTTTCATGTAGGTACACCTTACTGATGTCAATGTGTCTGCAAATATTCATGAATATCCATCAATACCAAAGTGCCGGGAATGGCCAGAAGGATGGACATTATACAAAGGACAATAACTCCAAGAGAATAGGCCCCTAGCCCTTACTTTTTCTTATGTAGGTACATCTTACTGATATCAATGTGTCTGCAAAACTTGATGAATAGCTATCAATGCCTTTTCAAAATATAAGGGAAAAACAAAGTGTTGCAGACGGACAGACATTTTACAAAGGGCAATAACTCTAAGAGAATAGGCCCCTAGCCCTTACTTTTTTTATGTAGGTACATCTTATTGATGATATCAATGTGTGTGCAAAAATTGATGAATAGCCATCTATGCCTTTTCAAAATATACGGGAAAAACCAAAGTGTTGCGGACAGACGGACGGACGGATGGACAGACAGATGTGAAAACAGTATACCCCCCCCCCCCCCCCCCCCCACAAACACAGTTTGGAGTGGGAGGGAAGTATCAAAATGCCCAAAATTACCAAAGGCTATAACTCATGAAGTATTTTTCAGAATTTATTCAAATATTAATCAGTCAACCACTCATCATTACCAATCAATTCTCCCAAATTTCAATGCTCTAGCTCAAACAGTTTTTGTGATATTTTGCTGACAAGGTAAAAGTGCCCAAAATTACAAAGGGTCATAACTCATGAAGTATTTTTCAGAAGTTATTCAAATATAAATCAGCCATCCACTCATCATTATCAATCAATTCTCCCAAGTTTCAATGCTCTAGCTCAAACAGTTTTTGTGATATTTTGCTGACAAGGTAAAAGTGCCCAAAATTACAAAGGGCTATAACTCATGAAGTATTTTTCAGAAGTTATTCAAATATAAATCAGTCATCCACTCATCATTATCAATCAATTCTCCCAAGTTTCAATGCTCTAGCTCAAACAGTTTTTGTGATATATTGCTGAGAAGGTAAAAGTGCCCAAAATTACAAAGGGCCATAACTCATGAAGTATTTTTCAAAATTTTTATTCAAAAGTTAATCAGTTCGTCTACATATCACTACCAGTCCATTCATCAAGTTTGAAGGCTTTAGCTTCAATAGTTTTTGAGATATTTTGCTGATAAGATTGCATCCATATTTTTTCAAAGGGCAATAACTCGGGAAATGGGCATATGGGCATAATCCTGCTGAGAGAAAAAAAAAAATATGTGTCGCTATTTTTTTGTGAGGAATCCATATAAAAATTTCAAAGCAGTAGCATGCATGTGTCTAAAGTTATGCTATGCATCAAAAAGCGTGACGAACGAACGGATGGACGGATGCACGCCCCAGAAGCAATATGCCCCTCCAACTTTTTTGAAGCTGAGGACATAATAATGTACACCCCTGTAAACCCTACTTTTCTTTGTATAAAATGGGGTTTACAGGGGTATTCATTTCATGGACATTAAGCTGATGAGCAGGATTAGAACCAGTGACCACATGTTCTGAAGTAGAGAGCACCAACTACACAGCCACCTGGCTGCTTCTTGATACAGACCAACCTGTGCAGTCTGGTCTGGGTCTTTACTGGTTGCTAACAAAATGTATGGATCTCACAACATTTCATTAGTGAACAAAGTAAACCCTGATCAGACTGCAAAGATGCACAGGCTGATATGTCATAAGACTGATTTTTGTCTGAAGTCAATCATAGTAATACTTTATGGGACAGGATAATTTTTGTTATATTTACAACAGAATATAATTATGCTATAGATGTTTTAGACAATGTTTACAATTACTACATAGTATTTATGGGAAACAAATGGCAATCTGACTCTTTTTTTGAATATTGTTTGTTAACCTTTTTTAGTCTGCAGAGCCCAAAATGGGTAATCAGCAAACAGTGCAGACCCAGACCAGATGCCACAGAAAGTGGCTTCTGATCAGAGTCTCCACTGTTTTATAAATATCTTTAATAGCCATTTTTCTCTGGGAATATCTAAATCACATAGCCTAACAGACCTAAAATTGAAATTGGACTCTTCAGGAGCTTAGACTGGAGTGGGTGATAACTGAAGGATAATTTTGCTTAGCTTTCAATAAAAACATATGTTGTGGGCACTCATTTGAACCATCTCACTGAGATGGTTTAAATGAGTAACCACAGCATTTGTTTTTTGTTGAGAAATAAGGAAAATTATCACTTAATGAAAAATGTCAATAAGCAACGCTTAACAGATCCCCCTACCTCCTCCCCTACCCCACCCCCTTGACAGACTAATATAGAATTACCAAGGGAAATAACTGTAAAGGTATTAACCCTGTAAAACAGAAACCTTATCAATATCAAGATGTCTGCAAAATATGAAGGTATCTTAAAGTATTAAGCAAGATATGCTAGAAAAAGAAAATCTAATTACTTCTTTCCCCCATCCAAATGAAGTATCTGTGCTAGTTTGAACAATTTCCATCTATTGATTCAAGACATATAGAGTGCATACAAGGCTAATTTTAGTCTTTATAATGTCCTGACATTGTAAATGAGGTCACATCATCAAAATCTAATCACTTCTTTCCCATGTCTTATTGATGTAGCTGTGCAAGTTATTAAAATTCCAGACATTGGTTCAAGATACAGTGTGCACACAAGTTTTTCCTTATCAAATTTTAGTTTCAAAGTGCCAGTGTGACCTTGAAAATGAGGTCAAGGTCACCAAAATCTAATTATTTCTTTCCCCAATCCCAGTGATGTAGCTGTGCTAGTTTAGTCAAATTCCATCTATTGATTCATGAGATAGAGTGCTTTATAACGTGATGACCTTGACAATAAGGTCAAGGTCACCAAAATCTAACCACTTCTTTCTCTCATTCCAATGAAGTATCTGTGCTATTTGAACAAATTACATCTATTGATTCATGTGATACAGTGCACACAAGGCTAAGTTTTAATCTTTATAATATAGTGGCCTTGAAAATGAGGTCAAGGTCAACAAAACCTGGTCGCTTCTTTCCCATGTCCTAATGATGTATCTGTGCTAGTTTATTAAAATTGCAGTCGTTGGTTCAAGATACAGTGTGCACCAGGGTTTGAGAAAATGCCGGTCTTTCAGTCCTGGACTGGTTTTTGAGTAGGCGGACCAATTTTCATTTCAGAAGGACCTTCAAAACTCGGTTCATAATAATTCAAGTTTTCTGATACTGGACTTTAAAATTTACACCTTATCTGGCGCTATGCAAGCTAGTAAACAAACCTTTTGTCCAGAATTAATCCCAGCTGTGTACTTCACTGGAAATTGCCTTGAGTGATGTGCTCGTTTGATTGGCATGTCAGAAATTAACATTTATCGTTCTCTGGACAAATTCAGAAGAAATGCTAAAATTGATGATATTTTTCTTTCTTTTTTTTTTTCATGAAAACAGCATTTAACATTTGTCTCAAGAGGAAAGAATTAGTTTGCATGAATGTCAAATCCTGTACCCTGGGGAAAATAAGAAAAATAAAATTATTAAGCAAGATACACAGGAAAAACAGAAGTGTTACAGACATTAAAATATTACAAAGGGTAATAACTATAACAATATTGATCCCTTGATGCTTCTTTTTCTGTAGCAGCAGCATCTCATGAATATGAACATTTATGCAAAATGTGTTAAGATTCCTAATAATACTAATCAAGATATGCAAGAAAAAAGATAGAGTGCACACAAGGCTCACTTTTTGAGTATTTATAATCTAAGACCTTGAAAATAAGGTCAAGGTCACCAAAATCTAATCACTTCTTCCCCCCTCATCCTGATGATGTATCTGTGCTAGTTTGGTCGAATTCAAGACATTGGTGAAAGAGATAGTGTGCACACCAACTTTTTACTGCATCAAGAAATTTTAAAAAGGGCATTAACTCCAAGAGAATCTTATGTAAGTACACCTTACTGATATCAATGTGTCACACAAGCTTTTTTCTATCAAACTTTGAGTTTCAAAGTGCCAGTGTGACCTTGAAAATGAGGTCTAGGTCACCAAAATCTGATCACTTCTTTCCCTCATCCCAATAAAGTATCTGTGCTAGCTTGAACAAATTCCATCTAATGATTCATGAGAAAGGGTGCACACAAGGATCATTTTTAGAGTCTTAATAATGTAGTGGCATTGAAAATGAGGTCAAGGTCACAAAAATCTAATAATTTCTTTTGCATGTCCTAACCATGAATCTGTGCTAGTTTGTTAAAAATCCAGTCATTGTTTCAAAAAATAGTGTGCACACTTTCTCTATCAAAATTTGAGTTTCAAAGTGCCGGTGTGATCTTGAAAATGAGATAAAGGTCATCAAAATCTAATCACTTCTTTCCCAAAGCCCAATTATATATCTGTGCTAGTTTGGTCAAATTCCCATCTATTGATTCATGAGACAGGGTGCACACAAGACTCACTTATTGAGTAGTTATAATGTAGTGACCCTGAAAATAAGGTCATGGTCACCAAAATCTAATCACTTCTTTCCCCCATCCTGATGATGTATCTGTGCTGGCTTGGTCAAATTTCAGCCATTGGTTATAGATAGTGTGCACACAAACTTTTTACAAGGCTCAGTTTTGGAGTCTTTATAATGCAGTGACCTTGAAAATGAGGTCAAAGTAACAAAAATCTAGTCACTTCTTTCCCATGTCCTAACAATGTACCAGTGCTAATTTGTTAAAATTCCAGCCACTGGTTCAAGATATACTGTGCACACAAACTTTTTTCTATCAAAATTTGAGTTTCAAAGTGCCAGTGTGACCTTGAAAACTGGAGCTGGTGTTTGTAAAACACTATGCCCCCAACTGCCTGACTCTACTTGACTCCAACACTGCTTGCCCATGACGGTAACAAGAGTACAAATATATGAGATTTCAATGTTATTTTATTAAAAGGGAAATAACTCTAAAATGGGAGATAATTCAGATAGGAAAAAATATGGGTCACCTATTTTTTCATGAGGAATCCTTATATGAAATTTCAAACTAGAACTGTAAAACACTATGCCCCCAACTGCCTAACTCTAACACTGCTTGATTCCCACAGTGCTTGCCCATGATGGTAACAACAGTACAAATATACGAGATTTCAATGTTATTTTATCAACAGGGAAATAACTCTAAACCAGAAATTGCAAGGGGCCATAACTCCAACATTTCAATTAATTGGTTCAAAATTTAATCAGGTGATCTCCTCCTCAATCCCAATCAGTATACCAAATATCAAGGCTCTGGCTTAAATACTTTTTGAGATATCTTGCTGACAAGGTCAACATGCCTAGAACTACAAAGGACCATAGCTGTCAGTTTTTCATGGAATTCCCTAAAAAACAAATCAGGTAATCTCCACATCATCCCCAATCAGCATATAATATTTCAAGACCCTAGCTTAAGTACTTTTCGAGACATCTTGCTGACAAGATAAAAATGCACAGAACAGCAAAGGGTCGTAACTTTATCAATTATTTCACGAAATTCTCTCAAAATATAATCAGGTAATCTACACATCATTCCCACTCACTATATCTAATTTCAAGAACCCAGCTTAAATACTTTTTTGAGATATCTTGCTCACAAGAGTTAATTCTGATTTTTTTTCAAAGGGACATAACTCTAAACAAACATGCCGGACAAGAAAGAAAATACGGGTCAGCTATTTTTTCATTGGGAACCCAAATATAAAATTTCAAAACCCTAGCCTGCAGGGTTCTTAAGATATGGCATGCACAAAAAAGCTTGACGAACAGACAGAAAAATGAAGGCTATATAATACGCCTCATCAATTTCATTCGGAATTGGGGGCATACTCAGGTCATCTACTCATCGCTACCTATCTATTCATCAAGTTTCAAGGCTCCAGCTTCAATAGTTTTTGAGATATTTTGCTGACAAGGGAAACATGCCCAAATTTACAAAGGGCCATTACTTACGAAATATTTTTCAGAATTTACACAAAAGTAAAACAGGTCATCTACTCATCATTACCAATCAATTCATGAAGTTTCAAGACTCTACCTCTAACAGTTTTTGAGATATTTTGCTGAAAAGATAAAAATGCCCAAAATTACAAAGGGCCATAACTCATGAAGTATTTTTCAAAATTTATTCAAAAATTAATCAGGTTGTCTACTCATCATTACAAATCCATTCACCAAATTTCATGGCTCTAGCTCTGACAGTTTTTGAGATATTTTGCTGACAAGGTAAAAGTGCCCAAAATTACAAAGGGCCATAACTCAAGAAGTATTATTGTTCAAAAGTTAATCAGGTTGTCTACTCATCACTACCAGTCTACTCATAAAGTTTCAAGGCTCTAGCTCCAACGGTTTTTGAGATATTTTGCTGACAAGGTAAAATTGCCCAAAATTACAAGGGGCCATAACTCATGAAGTTTTTTTCAGAATTTCTTCAAAAGTTAATCAGGTCATCTACTCATCACTATAAATCCATTTACTAAGTTTCAAGGATCTAGCTCTAACAGTTTTTGAGATATTTTGCTGACAAGTTAAAAATGCCGAAAATTACAAAGGGCCATAACTCAAAAAGTATATTTCAAAATTTCTTCAAAAGTTAATCAGGTTGTCTACTCATCACTACTAGTCTATTCATAAAGTTTCAAGGCTCTAGCTCCAACGGTTTTTGAGATATTTTGCTAACAAGGTAGAAATGCCCAAAATTACAAAGAGCCATAACTCATGAAGTATTTTTTAGAATTTCTTCAAAAGTTAATCAGGTCATCTACACATCAATACAAATCCATTTACTAAGTTTCAAGGCTCTAGCTCTAACAGTTTTTGAGATATTTTGCTGACAAGGTAAAATGCCGAAAATTACAAAGGGCCATAACTCAAAAAGTATTTTTCAAAATTTCTTCAAAAGTTAACCAGGTTGTCTACTCATCACTACCAGTCTACTCATCAAGTTTCAAGGCTCTAGCTCCAACTGTTTTTTAAATATTTTGCTGACAAGGTAAAAATGGCCAAAATTACAAAGGGCCATAACTCATGAAGTATTTTTCAGAATTTCTTCAAAAGTTAATCAGGTCATCTACTCATCACTACAAATCTATTTACTAAGTTTCAAGGCTCTAGCTCTAACAGTTTTTGAGATATTTTGCTGACAAGGTAAAAATGCCCAAAATTACAAAGGGCCATAACTCAAGAAGTATTTTTTCAAAGTTCCTTCAAAAGTTAATCAGGTTGTCTTCTCATCACTACCAGTCTATTCATCAAGTTTCAAGGCTCTAGCTTCAATAGTTTTTGAGATATTTTGCTGACAAGATTGCATCCATATTTTTTCAAAGGGCCATTACTCAGAAAAGGGGCATAATCCTGTCAAGATAAAAAATACCTGTCAACTATTTTTTCATGAGGAATCCATAAAAGAAATTTCAAAACAGTAGCATTCACGGTTCTAAAGTTATGCTATGCATCAAAAAGCGTGACGGACGGACTGAAGGACAGACAGATGGACAGACGGACGGACGGACAGATGAACAACCCAGAAGCAATATGCCCCCCAACTTCTTTGAAGTTGGGGGCATAACTAGCATGCACAGTTCAAAACGTATGCTATGCATCAAAAAGTGTGCAATGTAAAAATGCCCAAAATGACAAAGGGCCATAACTCTAGAAGTGCTTATTAAAATTTATTCAGAAGTTAATCAGGTCATCTACTTGTCGCTACCTATCAATTCCTTAAATTTCAAGGCTCTAGCTTCAATAGTTTTTGCGATATTTTGCTGACAAGATTCCATCCATATTTCTTCGAAGGGCCATAACTCAGGAAAGGGGCATAATCCTGATGGGAAAAAATATGTGTAGCTTATTTTTTCATGAGGAATCCATACATGAAATTTCAAAACCCTAGCATGCACAGTTCAAAACCTATGCTAAGCATCAAAACGTGTGCAATGTAAAAAATGCCCAAAATGACAAAGGGCCATAACTCATGAAGTACTTTTCAGAATTTATTCAAAAGTAAATGAGGTCATCTACTCATCTCTACCAATTTATTCCTTAAATTTCAAGGCTCTAGCTTCTATAGGTTTTGAGATATTTTGGTTACAAGGTCACAACTCAGGTAAGGGGCATAACCCTAATAAGAAAAAAAATATGTCAGCTTTTCTTTCATGAGAAATCTAAATATAAATTTCAAAACCCTAGCATGCACAGTTCAAAACTTATGCTATGCATCAAAAAATGTGCAATGTAAAAATGCCCAAAATGACAAGGGGCCATAACTCAAGAAGTACTTTTCAGAATTTATTCAAAAGTTAATCAGGTCATCTACTCATCGCTACCAACCTATTCCTCAAATTTCAAGGCTCTAGCTTCAATAGTTTTTTAGATAGCTTGCTGACAAGACTCCACACATATTTTTTCAAAGGCCATAACTCAGGAAAGGGGCAGAATCCTGATAAGAAAAAAATACGTGTCAGCTATTTTTTCATGAGGAATCCATATATGAAATTTCAAAACCCTAGTATGCACAGTTCAAATGCTATGCATCAAAAAGTGTACAATGTACATGTAAAAATGTCCAAATTTATAAAGGGCCATAACTCCTGAAACAATTTTTAGAATTTATTCAAAAGTTAATCAGGTCATCTACTCATAGATATTTTGCTGACAAGATTTCATCCATATTTTTTTCAAACGGCCATAACTTAGGAAAGGGGCATAATCCTGATGGGGAAATAAATATGTGTCAGCTATTTTTTCATGAAGAGTCCATATATGAAATTTCAAAACCCTAGCATGCACGGCTCAGAAGTTATGCTATGCATCAAAAAGTGTAAGGGACGGACGCACAGACAGACAGATGCATACTCACACAAACGTCCCAGAAATAATATGCCCCTCCAACTTCTTCGAAGTTGGGGGCATAATGAGATAAAGGTCAGGGAAATCTTCACTTCTCTCCCTAATCCCAATGATGTATCTTTGCTAATGTGGTCAAATTCCATCTATTGATTCATGAAGCAGAGTGTACACAAGGCTCACTTTTTGAGTATTTATAGTGTAGTGACCTTGAAAATAAGGTCAAGGTTACCAAAATCTAACCAATTCTTTCCCCTCTCCTTAAGATGTATCTGTGATAGTTAGGTTAAATTCCAGCCATTGGTTAAAGCGATAATGTGCACTCAAATTTTTCACTGCATTAACTAGGCTCACTTCTTTGAGTATTTATAGTGTAGTGACCTTGAAAATAAGGTCAAGGTCACCAAAATCTAATCACTTTTTTGCCCTATCCTTATGATGTATCTGTGCTAGTTCGGTCAAATTCAAGCCATTGGTTAAAGAGATATTGTGCACACAAACTTTTTACTTCATTAACAAGGCTCCTTTTTTAGTATTTTAATGTAGTGACCTTGAAAACAGGGTCAAGGTCACCAAAATCTAATCACTTCTTTCCCAGATCCTGATGATGTACCTGTGCTAGTTTGGTCAAATTCCATCCATTGGTTAAAGAGATAATGTGTACATATTTTTTTACAACATTAACAAGGCTCACTTTTTTGAGTATTTATAGTGTAGTGACCTTGAAAATAAGGTCAAGGTCACCAAAATCACTTCTTTGTCCCATCCTTATGATGTATCTATGCTAGTTTGGTCAAATTCCAGCCATGTGTTAAAGAGATATTGTGCATACAAACTTTTTACTTCATTAACAAGGCTTCTTTTTGAGTATTTATAATGTAGTGATCTTGAAAATAAGGTTAAGGTCACCAAAATCTAATCACTTCTTTCCCTTATCCTTATGATGTATCTGTGCTAATTTGGTCAAATTCCACCCATTGGATAAAGAAATAATCTACACACAAACTTTTTACTGCATTAACAAGGCACACCTTTTTGTGTATTTATAGTGTAGTGACCTTGAAAATATGGTCAAGGTCACCAAAATCTGACCACTTCTTTGCCACATCCTTATGATGTATCTGTGCTAGTTTAGTCAAATTCCAGCCATCTGTTAAAGAGATATTGTGCACACAATCTTTTTACTTGATTAACAAGGCTCCTTTAGGCTCCTCTATGAGTATTTAGAATGTAGTGACCTTGAAAATAAGATGAAGGTCACCAAAATCTAGTAACTTCTTTCCTGAATCCTGATGATGTATCTGTGCTAGTTTGGTCAAATTTCATTAATTAGTTAAAGAGATAATGTTTACACAAACCTTTTACTGCATTTACAGGGCTCACTTTTTTGAGTAGTTATAGTGTATTGACCTTGAAAATGAGGTCAAGGTCACCAAAATCTAATCTCTTCTTTGCCCTGTCCTTATGATGTATCTGTGCTAGTTTGGTCAAATTCCAGCCATTGGTAAAAGATATATTGTGCACACAATTCCAGCCATTGGTAAAAGATATATTGTGCACACAAACGTTTTACTTCATTAACAAGGCTCCTTTAGGCTCCTTTTTGAGTATTTATAATGTAGTGACCTTGAAAATAAGATCAAGGTCACAAAAATCCAATCACTTCTTAACCCCATCCTGATGATGTATCTGAGCTAGTTTGGTCAAATTCCAGCCATTGGTTAAAGAGATAGTGTGCACACAAACTTCTTTCTGCATTAAGTAAAACTTTTAGAAAGGATAATAACTCCCAAGAGAATTGGCCCCTACCCCTTACTTTCTCTTATGTACATGTAGGTACATCTAATTGATATCAATGTGTCTGCAGAAATGGATGAACATCCATCACTGCGTTTTCAAGATATTAGGAAAAAAAAACAGTGTAGCAGACAAAAACAGGATGGACAGACAGACAGACGGATAGGCCAACAAAGTAAAAACAGTATACCCCCCCCCCCCCCACAAAAAAAGTTTGCAGGTGTGTGTGTGTTGGGGGGGGGTGTGGGAGTATAAAGATACCCTCCGCTCATAAGCAAGGTCAGACTAGTATAGAATTACAAAGGGGATTTGATTGTGTTGGGGTTTAACGACACATCAACCCTTGTGGGTCATTTTGTGTCATCACCCAGAAAAGGGAGAATAGGGGAATAACTGTAAAGGTATTAACCTCTGGACCCTTATTCTTCTGTAACAAAGAAACCTTATCAATATCAAGATGTCTGCAAAATATGAAGATACCTTAAAGTATTAAGCATAACATGCTAAAAAAACAAAATCTAATCACTTCTGTCCCCCATCCAAATGAAGTATCTGTGGTAGTTTGAACAAATTCCATCTATTGATTCAAGAGATAGGGCACACACAAGGCTAATTTTAGTCTTTATTAATGTCCTGACCTTGAAAATAAGGTCAAGGTCACCAAAATCTAATCACTTCTTTCCCATGTCTTATTGATGTAGCTGTGCCCTTCTTGAGTCATTTCAGACATTGGTTCAAGATATAGTGTGCACACAAGTTTTTCTCTATCAAAATTTGAGTTTTATAGTGCTAGTGAGACCTTGAAAATGAGTTCAAGGTCACCAAAATCTAACCATTTCTTTCTCCAATCCCAGTGATGTAGTTGTGCTAGTTTAAATTTACATCTATGGATTCATGAGACAGAGTGCACACAAGGCTTATTTTATGAGTCTTTATAATGTGATGACCTTGAAAAAAAGGTCAAGGTCACCAAAATCTAATCACTTCTTTCCCCTATCCCAATGAAGTATTTGTGCTAGTCTGAACAAATTCCATCAATTGATTCATGAGATAGAGTGCAAACAAGACTAATTTTTAGTCTCTATAATGTAGTTACTTCAAAATGAGGTCAAGGTAACCAAAATCTAATCAGTTCTTACCCATGTCATAATGATGTAACTGCTAGTTTATTAAAATTCCAGTCACTGGTTCAAGATATAGCGCACACACAAGTTCTTTCTTTCAAAATTTGAGTTTCAAAGTGCCAGTGTGACCTTGAAAATGAGGTCAAGGTCACCAAAATCTTTCCCCCATCCCAATGAAGTATCTGTGCTAGTTTGAACAAATTCCATCTATTGATTTATGAGACAGAGTGCATACAAGGCTTATTTTTAGTCTTCATAATGTAGTGACCTTCAAAATGAGGTCTTGATCACTTCTTTTCCAAGTCATAATGATGTACCCGTGTTAGTTTATTAAAATTCCAAACAGTGGTTCAATATATAATATAAGTTTTTTGCTATTGAAATTTGAGTTTCAAAGTGCCAGTGTGACCTTGAAAATGAGGTCAAGGCCACCAAAATCTAATCATATCTTTCCCCCATCCCAGTGATGTACCTGTGCTAGTGTGATCACATTCCATCTATTGATTCATGAGATAGAGTCTTACTTTTTGAGTCTTTATAATGTGATGACCTTGAAAATAAGGTCAAGGCCACCAAAATCTAATCACTTCTTTCCCCCATCCCAATAAAGTATCTGTGTTGGTTTGATCAAGTTTGAGTCATTGGTTGAAGAGAAAGTGTGCACACAAGCTTTTTACTGCAATTGAGATAGAGTGCACACAAGGCTAATTTTTTAGTCTTTATAATGTAGTGACTTCAAAATGAGGTCAAGGTAACCAAAATCTAATCCCTTCTTTCCCATGTCATAATGATGTATCTGTGCTAGTTTAATAAACCAAGTCCAGTCATTGATTCAAGATAAAGTGCGCACACAATTTTTTTTTTCTATCAAAATTTGAGTTTCAAAGTGCCAGTGTGACCTTGAAAATGAGATCAAGGTCACCAAGATCTAACCACTTCTTTCTCCTATCCCAATGAAGTATCTGTGCTACTTTGAACTAATTCCATCTATTGATTCATGAGACAGTGCACACAAGGCTTATTTTAGTCTTTATAATGTAGTAAACCTTCAAAATGAGGTCTTGGTAACCAAAATCTAATCACTTCTTTCCAATGTCATAATGATGTATCTGTGTTAGTTTATTAAAATTCCAAACATTGGTTCAATATATAGTGCACACACGTTTTTTGCCATTGAAATTTGAGCTTCAAAGTGCCAGTGTGACCTAGAAAATGAAGTCAAGGTCATCAAAATCTAATCATTTCTTTCCCCCATCCCAGTGATGTACCTGTGCTAGTTTGGTCACATTCCATCTATTGATTTACAAGATAGAGTGCACACAAGGTTTACTTTGAGAGCATACAAGGTTTATTTTTCAAATCTTTATGTGATGACTTTTCGCACCTTTATAATGTGATGACTGAAAATAAGGTCAAGGTCACAAAAATCTAATCACTTCTTTCGCCCATCCCAATGAAGTATCTGTGCTAGTTTGATCCATTGGTTGAAAAGATAGTGTGCACACAAGCTTTTTACTGCATTTAGAAATTTTACAAAGAGCAATAACTCCATATGATGACCTTGAAAATAAGGTCAAGGTCACCAAAACCTAATCATTTCTCTTCCCCATCCTAATGAAGTATCTATGCTAGTTTGATCAAGTTTGAGCCACTGGTTGAAGAGATATTGTGCACACAAGCTTTTAATTGCATTTCGAAATTTTACAAATGGTAATAACTCCAAGAGAATATGCCCCTAGATATTGTGCACACAAGCTTTTAGACTGGCTCCAGTCTCCAGTGACTAAATATTTCTCTCATAATCCTGTTTGATAATTCACTAACATAAAACCAAAAAAATATCATGACTATAAAGGCTGGTCACTAGACCAGCCTCTTTAGTCATGATATTACTTTGGTTTTATTTTAGTGGATTATTAAACAGGGCCCAGTTGTTCAAAGCTAACGACATCGTTAGTTAACGATTCGTTAAAATTTACATTGAGTGATACGCAAATATGCTGAAATTTTTTGCTGAAAAAATGTGAGTAGCTTTTGCAATGCAAAAGCTACTCACATTTTTTCAGCAAAAAATGTCCGAATATTGTATATTGAATCCGCTAAAACAGTTAACGAAATGACCCTTAACGAGCTCGGTAAGCTAACGACACTTTGAACAACTGGGCCCAGATTATAAGAAAAATTATTTTGTCACTAGAGACTGGAGCCAGCCTTTTCAAAATATAAGAGAAAAACCAAAGCATCATGGATGGACAAACCCACAAAATGAGGGTTATGTGATGGCTACTTTAAGTGACGTTTCTCCAAATTTTTACGTGACTTTTCAAATGTTCTAATGAAATGGTAGGTATGTGATTTTGTTCAAATTCAACTTGACCCATTAATACTTTAATTGTATATAGAGCATAACAAGTTAAGTGCACTGATACTATTATTTAAATCAATGGTGAACTTAAATTATTGAATGGATTACAGGCACATAAATGCATGGACAGGAGTCACATAAGGACCTTAAGTCACATATTTTTTTGGATAAGTGTCATATAAATTATTCATGGATGTCTGTATGATGGACAAATATACCAATATGACTGTATCATCATTTTCACAGATATTGAAGTTACAGAGCGGACAAGAATTTTTATGCCGACACCGAGGGGATCCGTCTCAAAAAATGGGCGGGGTTGGGGGTGGGGAGAGGACATAAAATTTTTAAGATATTGACCAGGTCATGTAGGGGGTTGGGGATGTTACTGCACAAAATTTTGACCAATATCTAATATCATACCAAATATGAACTTAATCCATCATTTAGTCTGGCCCCAGACCCTCTCTTTATTTTTATTTTCTTCTTCTTCTTTCTTTTTTTTTTTTTTTTTTTTTTTTTTTGTGAGGGGACACAACACTTGTATAGCTTGTAGAATTTTTGTTTTCTTCAGTCCTTGGCTAGTTTTTTGTTCAGCCATAGGTAACTTGAAGTTGGATTAAAGAGGATCATGATAAAAAAAAAAAAAAAAAAAAAATGTCGAGAAAGAGAGAAATAGATATAAAACAAAAACGACTGGAGCCAGTCTATCCATCATTAGATGCAGATGTTAAAAGCTCTTACAAAATTTTGATGCAGATTTCTACATGTCCCACAGAAAAACTGTTGAACAAACTAACATATAAACTAAATGACAGAAATTATATACCTCTCAGCATATGCCAGGGGTATAAATATAATTTGGTGTACCAAAAGTTCAATGTCTTGAAGCATTTTTTATGGGATTTGGCCATCTTTTTTTCCATAAAAGTTAAAGGGATGCTTATTAAAGAGGAAGGTATTTATTATGTATTATGTAATCTGGAATGTAAAAAAAAAACAGTATTATACTATATGGAGTTTTTTTTTAGGATATATGTATATTTAAGCCCAAATTAAGTTCCCTAATATGCATGCACCTGCTTTATGTAAGTTTAATTCAGTAAAATGTTCATACTATTGAAAAAACTTAAAATATTCACTGGTTTCAGTAAACTCCATGCTCATCATTTGATTAAATGTGAACAACTGCACTATATTTCCTATTTTCTTACTTACATGGTGTATTATGTATTGTTATATTCACTCTACATCAATATTGCTAAACTATGGCTTTCAGTCTTTTATTACCCATAGTTCTTTATATTCCATTAGCCGGCTGGAAGCAGACTTTTAGGTCTGTACCAGCCAGATGGCACTAGATATAAATTGCTGGCCTCAGTGGCTCAGTTGGATGCGCCTTCCGACTGTAGACCAGTAGGTCACAGGCTCAATCCCCACCGAGGTCGGCAAATTCTTTTGTGGAGATTGATCATGAAATATTTTCTATGGCCATTCTCTCCGTTCTGCTGATTCAAGAAGGGCAGTTGTCTGACGAAAGAATGCGCATAATACTGTTTAACTGCTTAGAGGATTAAGCCTGCTCAGTAAATGTGTGGTTAGGTAAACTTACCGCACTCAACAGGACCCGATTGGGTTGACTGGGCCGTAAAACCTCAACACATACAAAAGCACTAGGCCTAAAAGTCTCCTGCCAGACTTTATTGGGCCCATATACCCAATGCTGCATATCAAGCCCCAGGCCCATTTGCCTTTTGGTTCCAGAGAAGACTTTTAAAGCTTGGTCAAACTCCAGGCCTCTAACCATGAAGGCTCCATGTGAATTTGGCTTTGATTGGACCAGTGGTCTCTGAAGAGAAAACATTTCTTTTCCCTAGTACAAGAGTCTATGAAAACCATGGGGTTGGGGCAAATTTTGACCCCAAGGCTATAATTTGAACAATCTTGGTAGAGGTCCACAAGATAAAGCTACAGACCTGGGCCTTCTAGTTTCAGAAAAGAAGATTTTTAAAGTTTTGCCTGTAGGAGTCTGTGTCAAAACGTTTGACCTGTCCATATAAACTGTCAAGTTCAAACCAAGGTTATCATTTTTATGTCCCCGGTAGCGATGCTTTTGCCGTCTGTTTGTTGGTTTGTTTGTTTGTTGGTTGGACAACTTTAATATTGGTCATTATTTTTTAACCGTTTGAGATAGAGCCTTTATACTTGCATTTAGGTTCCCTGTGACATGGGCTTCCCACTCACACACAAAAAAGAGACCTGTGGCCTTGACCTCTGACCTACTTTAAAGAAAACATTGGTCATAACTTTTGAACGGTTCAAGATAGAGCCCTCATATTTGGCATGTAGGTTTCTTGTGACAAGGGCTTCCCATTCACACAAAAAGTTTGACCTCTGACCTTGACTTGTGACCTGCTTTGAAGGAAAAATTAACATTGGCCATAACTTTTGATCCCTTTGAGATAGAACCTTCATATTTGGCATGTAGGTTCCTTGTGACAAGGGCTTCCCACTCATCAAAAAAAATTTTGACCTGTGACCTTGACCTTGACCTGTAACAAGCACAAAGCGGGGGACATGTTTGTGTTTTACAAACACATCTTTCTTGTTTCAAACTATATTTGGCCTATGTCCCCAATGCTGTATATAAGCCCCCGGGCCAATGGCAGGCTGTCAACTGATTCTTATATTCCTATAATTTCACTGTATATTTTTAAAAATTTTCCTATATTTTTTAACCCTACCTATATTTCCCTATAATTTGGATACTTTTCTTATATTTTTCTCCAAAAATGGTACTAGTATTTATATTTATAACATTTATGTTTTTTTGTTTTTTGTTTTTTTTTTGTTTTCACTGCCTCTAGATACTTTTATTTGCTTTAGCTCACCTGAGCCTTTAGGCTCATAACCGGCACAATGGCTGAATTAGTAGAGTTTTGTGACCGAGAGGTTGCAGGTTTGAATCCCAGCCGAGTCATACCAAAGACTTTAAAAATGCAGGGTTGTAAAATTCTACTCGCCTGCTCACATTTGCAAGTAAATTTAAGGCAGGGCCAGTGAGATTTTCACAATTTTCTTCACTTTTTTTTAGCTGACCTGAGCAAAAGCTCAGGGTGAGCTATTGTGATCATGTGATCACCCCTTGTCCGTGGTCGTCCCTCATCAACAATTAGTTTGTTAACACTCTAGAGATCAGTTTTGACCTAATCTTGATGAAACTTGCCCAGAATGTTTGCCCCTATGAAATCTAGGTCAAATTCGATACTTGGTTACTTGGGGTAAAAAAAATAGGTCACCAGGTCAAATCAAAGGAAAAACTTGTTAACACTCTAGAGGTCACATTTTTGAAGCACTCATCATGAATATTGCTCAAAATATTTGCCTTGATGATTTCTAGGTCAATTTCGAAACTGGGTCACTTGGGGTCAAAACTAGGTCACCAGGCCAAATCAAAGGAAAACCTTGTTAACGCTCTAGCAGTCGCATTATTGAAGCAATCATCATGACTCTAGCTCAAAATGTTTGTCTGAATGAGCTCTAGGTCAAGTTCAAAACTGCGTCACTTGGGGCCAAAACTAGGTCACCGGGCCAAATCAGCAGACAACCTTGTTAACACTCTAGCAGTCACATTTTTGAAGCAATCATCAAGAATCTTGTTCAAAATGTTTGTCTTGATGATTTCTAGGTCAAGTTGGAAACTGGGTCACGTGGGTTCAAAAACTAGGTCACCTGGCCAAATCAGCGTAAAAACCTTGTTAACACTCTAGCGGCCACATTTTTCAAGCAATCGTAATGAACTTTGCCCAAAATGTTTGTCTTGATGATTTCTTGGCCAAGTTCGAAACTGGGTCAAATACAGTCAAAAACTAGGTCACCTGGCCACATCAGTTTAAAACCTTGTTAACACTCTAGAGGTCACATTTATGAAGCAATCATCATGAATCTTGCTCAAAATGTTTGTCTTGATGATTTCTAGGTCAAGTTTGAAACTGGGTCACTTGGAGTCAAAAACTAGGTCACCAGGCCAAATCAAAGGAAGACCTTGTTAACACTACAGGTCGCATTTTTGAAGCAATCATCATGAATTTTGCCTAAAATGTTTGTCTTGATGATTTCTAAGTCACGTTTGAAACTGGGTTACATGGGGTCAAAAACTAGGTCACCAGACTAAACCAAAGGAAAACTTTGTTAACACTCCAGAGGTCAGATTTTTTAAATAATCATCATAAACATTGCTCAAAATGTTCGTCTTGATAATTTCTAGGTCTAGTTTAAAACTGGGTCACTTGATGTCAGAAACTAGGTCAGCAGACCAAATCAAAGGAAAACCTTGTTGACGCTCTAGAGGTCACATTTTTGAAGCGATCATCATGAATCTTGCTCAAAATGTTTGTCTTGATGATTTCTAGGTGACATACATTTCACTGACGAGAGACTTTCTTAAGTTTTTCTGTTTAAGTCAGTTTCTCAGTAATTATTGGTCCTCCAGAGTGATATTTGGTACTTGTGAAGAGTGTGTGTTTAGGTCAGTTTCTCAGTAACTATTGCTACTACAGCCAGTGATACTTAGTACATGCATACATCTTAGCATGGCCTCTTGAGTGCAGTCATCCATATTTGACCTCTAATTCACAGTCCACTGGACACGCTACATTGTCTTACTTGTTAATATAATCATTTTGAATTTTGATCAGAATGTTTGCCTTGATCAGTTTTAGGTCAGGTTCTCAAAGTGAAATGATACTCAGGTGAGCATTACAGGGCCATCATGGCCCTCTTGTTTATTTTTAGCATCTAAAAAGTCTAGACCATAAGGGTGAGTTAGTTTTGAGGAAATTTACACATCTGACATACAAATGTAGTACTAGCTGCTCTTTCCCTTAAGAAAGTCGAGCTAGGGATCAGATCTGGTCTCTCAGTGTTAGTATAAGGTGACAGGGTTAAATACATGTATTACATCAAGTGTTTAGAGCGTGGTATTTCAGTGAGGCAGCACTCTCAAAGTGAGCATCGAGCTTCCTGCCACATACAGACAACATAGCGATATGACTGAAGGATTGTTTAAAGAGACATAAAGCCAGAATAAAACAAAACCACTGGGCTAATCAAAGGCAAATTTCATAAAAATTCGAGGAATTAAAGCCAAAACCTTGTATCGGCCATTTTATTGAATTTCACCTTTTATACCCCGCCACACAATAGTGGCGGGGTATTATGATATACCTTCCAATGTCTATGCAGCCGTACGTCCGTTCGTTTCATTTCCATCGATAACTTGAATATTATGGAATTTGTCCAAACTTTACATACATATTGGCATCAGGGATGAGTGGTATGGGACTGTTAATGGGCAAAATCCGTCCATTTTAAATTTCACGAGTTACTGCCCTTTTTCATGTCTTCCGCTCCATTTCCATTTCCGATTGATAACTTGCGTGTTTATTCATGGAATTTCTTCAAGCTTTGCATACATATTGGTATCGGGGATGAGCGGTATGGGATTGTTAATCGGCAAAATCCGTCCATTTTTAACAGAGTTATACTGCCCTTGTTCATATTCGAAAAATGGGTTTCCGGCCATTTCCCATTGATTACTTGAGTACTTATCCATGGAATTTCCTCAAACTCTGCATACATACAGTACATGTAATCGTATAAAAATTACAACTCTGGCTTTCTTACTTTTGGAATTATCACCCTTTGTTTTGTTTGAAATAGATTTTGTGTCCACTTTGGAACTCAAAAACCTTTTGGTATATTTTGATGGTACTTGGTAGAAATGCAGAACAGGACTAGATGATGTGTCTCATACAAGAACGACAACTCTGCCTTGCTTACTTTTGGCATATCTCCCTTTGTTATATTTGACAGTGATTATGCATTGATTTTGTGTCAACTCTGTAAGTCGAATACCCTTTGGAATATTTCTATGATACTTAGTAGAAATGTAGAACAGAATGAGATGACATGTCACATACATGTACAAGAATAACAACTTTGGCTTTCTTACTTTTGGAGTTCTTGCACTTAAATTTGATTTTGTGTCCGCTCTGTAACACAAATACCCTTCGGAATATTTTGATGATACTTAAAAGAAATGTAGAACAGGACAAGATGACCTGTTGCGTACAAGAATGACAACTCCGACTTTCTTACTTTTGAACAGCACAAGACAAGTGTCATGTACACGTATGACAAATGTGGCGGGGTTGTGTGTGTGGGGACATTTTTTTGTTGTTGTTGTTGTTTTTGTTTGTTTGTTTTTTTGGTTATTTTTACCAAAAAAAAAAAAACCTTTTCTAGTTATGAGCTTTTAGGATCAAATCATTTCCAAACCGTTGTCTGGATTTTGTTCATTTACAGTATGATCACAGATACTGGTCCAAAATTTTATGCAGTACCGTTTCCCCCCTCCAACCCCCAACCCCGTCCCCCTTCTTTCCCCTTAAGAGACCTCAAGGTCAAGGTCATAAACTTAGAATTTTTATGTTAAAGTTTTACATGATGATAGATATATTGGTCCAAAGTTTTACACAGTACCATCCCCACTGCCCCTATGTGACCACAAGGTCAAGATCATGGACTTAGCAGGTTTTTCAAAAATCTGTCCTTTACAATAGCAATGTCCTGGCTGGCGGGTGCGTGGGCATCCTTCGGCAGGTTTACCTTTTGAAAAACCCTTTTGAAAAAACCCTTCATAATGCCGTTAGGATTTTTTCTTGTTAAGTAAAAATTTTATGAAGATATATATATTGGTCTAACATTTTACACAGAACCATCCCTACCCCCTACATGATTTCAGGGTCAAGGTCATGGACTTTAACTTTATTATATAAAAGTTTAACATTTAAGTTTTTAGGTTCTCAGTTATTACAAAGCCTATGAAGATTTACACCTAGTATGAAGATCCACTATGCAGTACCATCCTCACCCTCTACATGACCATAAGCATTACGAAAACATGTCTATTCAAATATATAGAACATTTTATCTCCAGAAACTGAAAATTTTCAGATAAAAAAAACTGATATTTTTCATATTACTGCACAAAACATAGATTGTAGGTACTCGTTAGAACCGCCTCGCTGAGGCGGTTCTAATGAGTACCCACAATCTATGTTTTGAGCAGAAATAAGAAAAATAATGTATACCCCTGTAAACCCCAGTTTTACTATATAAAAGTGGGGTTTAAGGAGGTCAAAATTATATAGGTATGTTTTCGTGATGACTTTAAGTTGTAGCTTTCCTGTATGAAGTAGTCATGGAGAGCTATTGCAATCACCCTGGTTGTCCACGTCTGGGTCACACTACTGTAATGTTTAATGCAGGGCTGTGGAAATACCATGTCCGATTTGTCCAACGTCCCATTTCCCTATGGACAAATAAGAAATTTCAATTTACTTGTCCTGGGATTTGGACTTCGTAGCTCTAATTCAGAAGAGTAGCCAGATTAAGATATGTGTATTTTTCTTATTTCTTGAAGAAAACATATGTTGTGGGTACTCATTAGAAAAGCCCTGTGGAGGCACTTCTAATGAGTACCCATAACATACATGTATGTTTTCTTTGAGAAGTAAGAAAATATGTCAATTTTCGGGCAAGTAAACCTTGGAAGGACAAGTGGATTTTGACCATTTACTTTCCCATGGACAAGTTATAAAATATGATAATTCCACAACCCTGTTAAATGTTCATGTTTTTCAAAAGTTCAACTTGATAACCGCTTACCAGGAAGAATTCATTTTTGGACCAAAGATACCCTGTTGTATATTCAACCTATCATCTGAAAAGTTCTCGTGCATTATATTACATGTATATGATTTTTGTCTGTTTGTGTTGTGGTTTTACTGCCCAGTCAACCCAATGGGGTCATGCTGAGTGGTCAGTTTACCTAACTACACTTTTACTGGGCAGGCTTAGTCCTCTAAGCGGTTAACCAGTATTGTGCATATTCTTTTGCCAGAAGCAGCAAGCTGACAACTGTCCTTCTTGAATCCGCGGAAGGAAGAGAATGACCGTAGAAAATATTTCATGATCAATCTCCATGAAAGAATGTTGCCGACCCCAGCGGGGATCGAACCCATGACCTCCTAGTCTCCAGTCGGACGTGCATCCAACTGTGCCACCAAGGGGTTTGTATTATACAATGCTTTTGTTTGTGTACACACAAGACATCCATTACATGTATCTATCTTTATCATTTGTTCCAAAGAAATTTTTTTTTTTTTTTCAAAGTAATTTTAATATGTAAAGTAAGAATACAGAGGAATCATGGGGAAATGTAGTATTCATGTATATTAATGGCCTAAAATTAATCCCCTTCTTATGACATGAAAGTCGCAACAAAGGAATGAAGCATAGCTGAAAAATTTTCCTGCCTGTCGTGCGAATCGAACTGATCCTCCCGGTTAAAAATCCAATGCTCTAACCATTGAGCCAAAGAGTCGACTCTCTGACGCAGTTGTCAGCGACTGAATATATACCTACAAGCTATGCGTAATCTGCCAAGGCAGATAATCGAAGGTAGGAGTGCTAGGTTGTAACACTCCCCCTTTTCAAGGAAGTCATCATTTATGATGACGCGAAGCCATTTTCGGCTAAATAAAGTCCTATTCCGAACGAGCCCCCATCTTACGACATGGAAGTCACAACAAAGGAATGAAGCATAGCTGAAAAATTTTCCTGTCTGTCGTGCGAATCCAACTCCAGTCCTTCCGGTTAAAAATCCAATGCTCTAACCACTGAGCCAAAGAGTCGACACTTGTCAGAGATTGATTTGTTTGTGTTGAGGTTTTACGGCCCAGTCAACCCAATTGGGTCATGTCGAGCGCGATCAGTTTACCTAACCACACGTTTACTGGGCAGGCTTAGTCCTTTAAGCGGTTAACCAGTATTGTGCACATTCTTTCGCCAGAAACTGACAACTGCCCTTCTTGAATCAGCGGAAGGGAAAGAATGACTGTAGAAAATATTTCATGATCAATCTTCACAAAAGAATGTTGCTGACCTCGGTGGGGGTTGAACTCGCGACCTCTTGGTCTCCAGTCGGACGGCGTATCCAACTGAGCCACCAGGTGAATATATACCTACAAGATATGCGTAATCTGCCAAGGCAGATAATCAAAGGTAGGGTGCTAGGTCGTAACACCCTGATGTGTGTACATGTATGTTCAGTACCTACTTTATGTACAAGTTTAATTTAGGAAATGTTCATATCATGAAATACTTGAAATGGCCAGTGCAGCATTATGTATAATCCATGCATACCATTTACAACCATTTCCTATACATTTCTACATTGCATGTAAGTTGTATTATGCATTGTAAATACATGAAAGAATGCCATTATTCAATCTTACTTTCCTATTTATTCATATTAAGTTAGCTGTTTGGCAGGCAGCAGACTTTTAGGTCTGCTACCAGCCGGCTTGCACTAGACCTGAAAGTCTCCTGCCAGCTGGCAGGCAGTAGACCTAAAAGTCTGCTACCAGCCAGCTGGCAGCAGACCTTGCCAAACTTTTAAATCTCTTCCTTGTCTGAAAGCAGAATGCCCAGGCCTTTAATATTTGGTATGTAGCCTAATCAAAGCAGTATTTTATGTTAAGTGTCAGTTTAGGCAAATTAATTAAAGCTCCATTTGTAAATTCCATACCAAGTTACTATAAATTAGGCTAAAGAGAGACCACAGGTTTTTCAAACTGTTAGCTACCGTACCCATATGTTTCAGTCAGAACAAATACAGTCGAACCTCAATGGCTCGAACATCTTTGGGACCATAATACGTTCGAAACATGGGTAGTTCGAGCCACTGAGGGTTGATCATGGCACCAGTTCAGGAAGCAAATAGCTATAATTTATGGAAATCTTTTCGATTTTCTACACAATGATTGTATGTTGAGTGTACTCATTAGAATTGCCTCGATGAGGTGATTCTAATGAGTACACACAACATACAATTCCATGATAAAATAAGAAAAAAAGTCCCTACATACGATTTGTTTTCTTGAGCTATTGGAAGAATTTTGTAGCGACTGAAAAAAGAGTTCGAATTATCCACGGTAAACAAGCCATCCGTGTTAGAGCCATTGAGGTTATACTGTAGTTTCAGGTGAGCTATAGGACCATTGGTCCTCTGATTTGATTTGTCGCATACATACCATAACTTGTGTCACCCTGTTTCATTACCAGATCATCATGATCTTTGCAAGGACACTTTTCCAATGGCTTATTACAGTAAGACCAGTCAATTATGCAGTTGCTGTCTACTGTAAGCTTTGATATAAGATGCTGTACAATCACGACTGCCCATTCTGACTCTCTATAGCCATTACTTTCCAACAGCACATCATGATCTGCAAATAAATAAAGAAGGATTATTTAAACTAGCGCCCTTAATGTACTGTATTTGACCTACATGTAATTACTGCATGTGCTCCTATAAGCGCACAGTCAAGCAATTTCTTGCTCTTCAGATAACAACCACTATAATTTTATCTGGTTCTTTTATAAAAGCATATGTTGTGGGTAATCATTTAAATTGCCTCGACTTTAATTCAAACAAGATATGAATATAATCTACCAATTATAAAGTCTCCAAAACAAACCCCTAATACACTGAAGTGCTTTTCTAATGCTGTTGTTTATAACGTGGAAACCGTTATACTGCAGTTTTTCCCTAATTTTGAAAGTGCTGCCCTTTTTCCACAAACTCAGCAGTCAAAAAATCATCAGCCATGAACATACACTTACTGACTTACAACTTCTGTTTTACCAGTTGTCACCAGTATTTGTCTTTAAACTATTTCAGATAACGTCCGCGCACCTTTTACATGCCATACTACATTAACTAAATGGGCTCTAAATGGTCATTTTCATGTATTATAGGAGAAATAAGAGAAATAACGGCAACTTAGGCAACACAAATTAATTATATCATTATGCAAACATAGTCATAAAATCAACACTTCACTGTCCTTTTTGAAGTAATCTAGAGTCTGATGATTAATCCGTTTGTGTGACACGTGTGAATACACTGCGACAGTCAGCATGTCCAAAAGATGAAAAGATCACAGGTCGGTTTAATCCTAACTGAGAGTGATCAAAGAATGCAGCTTGAAGGCATTTTTTTTTTGTTTTTTTGTTTAACACGTTTTGCAGTTTGTTGGCCCCAGATTTAATGTAATAATTTCCAAACTGTGAAGATCCTGGTCAGACCTCAATTTCAGATCTTGTCTGATTAGTGTCTGTATTTTTTTTTTTTTATTTATTTTTTTTTTTTTTTGTTTTACTTTTTTTTTTTGTTTTTTTTTTTTTTAAGGCTCTAGCATGCGAGAATAATCCAAGGTAGATTTCAAGGTAGAAATTTGCGCTAGACAAAGACTAGTCAGTGCTCTTAAACAAATCAACAACAGCAAGGAAAACTGACAAAGCATGTACATGTAAGCCTGTACCTTTTATCACTTTTATACTTAGGCCAAAAAAAAAAGTTGTGTTTCAGGTTCCTTGCCAGAAAAAAAAACAGGGTGGGTAGGTCGATTTTACTTGTTTTTTACTTTTTTTGCTAAGCCTCCTATCTAAGTGTTGAGGATTGTGTGGAGATAAAGGGTATACTAACTGAAAACAATGTTATATGTTTGTTTTTGTTTTTTTTCTTTTGAACAATCCATGTGCATCTACCTCAGGAGTTTCTCCACCTCAAATGCATTGGTGGAGTTCAGTTCTGTTTTGCATACTTCAAAAGCATCACTTCACCATCTACACTGACCTCAAAAAACTGTATGTTTCATGATTTAACTTAACCTATACATACCTAGATAGCACATGCATTGCTTTCTCAAACCTGGAATGCTCATATACGAATATCTTTGTTAGAGACAAGTCTACAATACATGAGTAGCACTGTCTGCAAGAATTAAAGAAGCAGTCCTTGTTTGATTTGAAAGCCATTGCTTCAAATAGATAACCTGGATGACCTCTTTCACATCAATCATCTAGTACAGACCTTCACCCCAAATTCATACATTTCCATTAATCAGCAAGTCAGCCAGTCAATTATATTATTACTCAGTCATTCAATCAATCAGACTGGGAAAAGAAAGAAAACTTCAAACAGTAACACTTTCTGATAGTAATATGCTAACAGTATACACTCGACTACCCCTCAGTGAGGTGAGCCTCTACTGGCAGAATTTAGAAAGCATGAGCATTGAACCAATAGTCACTGAGTCTCATTGAACCAATAGTCACTATAGTGCTGCTATTGGAAAAATATGGCCACCACCATCGCTGGAGATAACATCAAAAATGCATGAACTGCAGGCTGAGGAGGCCCCATATGAAATTTAAGCAAATTTGGCTCAGCAGCTTCAGAGAAAAATTCATTTGAAATTCTCAACAATTTTCCCATACAAAAATATATGGGGTTCATACAAAATTAATATATAGGGAAGCAAACTTGACCTTGCCGTAAAAAGGTCAAACGTCAACATACGACAAATATTTTAGCAAATCTGGTAGACCTACCGTCCCCAATGATTTGCTCGAAGATTCGGCCGCAAGGCATCCTCCGTTCTGGTTTTTACCATATATGGGCATGGCGGCCATCTTGGTCAACTGACTGTGACCATTTTAGCTATCTTTCGTTCCCCCAACCTAAGGAGGCTCCATATGAAATTTGAGCAAAATTGGCTCGGAGGCTTCAGAGAAGAAGTTGTTTGAAAATGTTAACAGACGAATGGACGGACAGACAGATGGACAAAAAGTGATCATTATAGCTCATCCTGAGCATACCCAATAGCTAATAAATTTTATCTATTTAATAAATCTGGGGTGAACAGGGGGCGAAATTACTAGAGATAAAATGACCAGGGGGCGAAATGACCAGGGGCGAAACATCTTGGGGACAAAACGTCTTGGGGAGGCAATGGTTTGGGGGAGAAATGACTCGAAACCGTATTTTATAAGTCCTTGGATCGGCTAAAATTTTTTATTTCAACACCAGCATTGAACTGGGACAGTGGATCACCTGGCTCGGCATTGGAGTATTTCAATACAAAAGGCCCACAGGCCACGGCTTGCTCACCTGAGACAAATAGCCACTGCAGATGTTATACAACATTTTTTTCAATTCTGTCATTGCAACTAATAAAAGGATCATCATTTAAGTGGGGATCTGAATGGTTTCCGAGTTATTAAGCCTTATGTGAACTGGAGGGGCAGGACCCCATGGTCAGTATCAATGAATGTATCTTATCATTATGAACAATAATATATATGGGCCATTTCAAAAAAAATGAGTCAAAAGTGTGACATTGGAGGTCAAAAATAAAAATCAGTTTGAGTCAATGCTGTCTATCAAAATATTAACTTTGATGATACAGGTTTCACAAAATGTAGATGAGAAATGAAAAGAAGGAAACACGTTTTTGAAAATTTTGAATTCATTTCAACTTTTTTGTATTTTTTGTTCAATTACAGGATTTTTCCAAGATGGAATATGTTTGGAAATACATATCTTTTCCACACAATTTTATATATGTATTGACAACATATATATAAAGGAAAAATTTGACATAAAAATTGGTCATATTTGTGTTATTTATTGAGAATTTTGGCTTTTTAAAGCAAATTTAAGCACTTGTTTTTTTATCTTTACCTCAAAAAGTTTTTATAAAAACCTGATTAGATAGAATTAAGCAGTAAAAGATGCACTATGGACAACATTAAGTATCCTGCTGATGTATGCAAAATTTTGACAGGGTGTGACAAGCGGTTTTTTCTCAAGACTATTTAAAAAAATTGTTGTATTTTATAATAATTTGTTACACTCGGGACAAAATGAGAAACTTTAATATTATTCTACTTTTCATTCAATTTCTCTCTGACAGCTTGCATTTATTCTAAGTTTTATGTTATGGAAACATATGTAGTTGAAATAATTCAAGTTTTTACCAACCTGAAACTATATTTGTACAAAAAATAACTATAGAACACAAATAATTGAACTTTAGTACAAAGAAACTAGTCATTCTGCACAAGAAATGCTTTCTATAAGCAATGGTTTTGTCAGGTGCTTAGGGAAAACCAATATGCTTGATTAAAATATTTAATATTGTGTCTTCACTTTATGTTAGAATGCAGCCATTTTAAAGTCTTTGGTCTGAACTGTTACACTCGGGACAAAAAAATGCTCTTTAGTTTATTGATATTGATAGAGCCGGTTTGTGACTTCCATTTAGTTCTTTGGTGTCAAATTTCATCAGTATCCCTCTCCCTGACTACACTTCAGGTGGTTTCAGCCACAACTGCTATCTTGAAAATCTATTTTGAATGTCTTCTCCTGAACTGAAAGTCCCAACTGACTTGAAGCTTGGTAAGGGAGCATCTGGGTGACTTGTAGATCAATAAAAGCTAAAAATCATTGTGATCAGAAATCGAAGATGGCAGATATTTTGAAAATTAATCTATTTTTTCTTTCTTCTCTTGATCTTAAAGGCCAGTTGACTCAAAACTTTGTAGGAAGCATCATGGTGACTGGTAGATCAAAATTGGCTAAAATTGTTCCTATTGGAAATCCAGAATGGCTGCCATGGGGGCCATCTTGAAAATCTTTTTTTTTTTTTTTTCCACTTCTCCTCCTGAACCGAAAGGCCAGTTAACTTGAAACTTGGTAGGAAACATTAGGGTGACTTGTAGATCAAATATAGCTTAAACCATTCCGATCGTAAATCTAAGATGGCCAATATCTTGAAACTCTATTTTGTGCTTCTTCTTCTGAACCAAAAGGCCAACAGACTTGAAACTTGGTAGGAAGCATCAGGGCTTACCTGTAGATCACATATAGCTCAAATCTTTTCACTCAGATATCCAAGATGCCTGCCATGGTGGTCATCTTGAAAATTTATTTTTCTCTTCCTTTTCTGAACCGAAAGGCTAACTGGCTTGAAACTTGATACCGTAGGAAGGTGTGACTTTTAGAGAGTAACTAGCTAACATCCTTCTAATCGGAAATCCAAGATGGCCTACATGGCTGCTATCTTCGAAATCTATTTTGCGCTTCTCCTGAACCAAATGGCCAGTTGACTCTTAACTTGGTAGAAAGCATCAGGGTGATTGTAGGTCAAAAACCAGTGAAAACCGTGTCGATCGGAAGTACAAGATGGTCGCCAATCTTGAAAATCTATTTTGAACATCTTCTCCTGAACAGAAAGGCCCACTGACTCTAAACTTATATGACAGGAAGTATCGAGATGACTTGTCGATCAAACATAACTAATCATTCTGATAAGAAATCCAAGATGGTCCCACACCAGCCCTACTGAAAATCTATTTTGAACTTTTTCTCCAGAACCATATATTGGAAGTATTGAGTTGACTTGTAGTTCAGAAGCAAAAATCATTCTGACTGGAAATCCAACATAGCTGTCATCTTAAAAATCTATATTGAACCGAAAGGCCAACTGACTCAAACTTCTTTGGTAATCTGGTGAGCGATGCAGGGTCATCTTGGCCCTCTTGTTTAGTTTAGGGTCTGTCTTAAGCCTCTCCCTAAACTTTCTCACTCTTTCTGCTGATGAGCCTGGCCTCTTTTTTTTCTGTACATTTTTTTGACCTTGAGACAAAAGGCAGCTTCACAACAAATTTTGTCATTTTTCATAAAATTTAACAGTTCAACTGTAAAAAGTCAAGAAATTTCATACCACAAGTCATTTCAAAAACTTTATGTCCCGAGTGTAACGCTATTTTCTTAATTTTACTGCTGTATAAAGATGATTTTTAAAATATAGGCACTTATATTTAAGTATTTTTTATGTTTTCTGTTTCATGATGCATATTTTTGACCTTATATATGAAGGTATGACTAGATTGTAAGACCATCATTTTCCAACCAAACATGATTTTTGTTGTACGCAAAGACAAAAAACATGAAGATTTTTAAAAATATTACATCAATACAGTCTTATTTCCATTAAAAGTCCCTTCAAAATTAAAGTACAAAGACTCTTCTTATAACTTGTAATAGGTTTACTTTTGTTACTTTTTATGGTACTGATTTAAGGTACTAAACAATGTACAAAGGCTTTAATGCAAATAAGGTGTTACACTCGGGACATTTGTTTTTAGGTCCTAAAAATACACACAAGCCTTTCATCATGAAAATCTTTAGATGTATTAACTTATGGGCACTTGGTTTCATGAAATATAAAACACAATGCAAATTAAAGCAGCATGTGGAGATGATATGAGCATTTAAAGTCAAAATGTTACACTCGGGACATTTGTGGGTTACAACACATATAATGGTGCTTGTTAAGTATAAATGAACATGCATTAGTAAGTTCATGCTTTTTAGGAAGCTGTAACATTGGACTTACCAACTAGGGTTAGTCTGGCTAATATAGATCTACTGTATGCAAATTATAATAGACTTCTTTCAAAGATTAGTGTTTTGGTGCTGACAAAATTTTCCACACATGCTTCCTCCTGAGAGGGTTCAAAAGTAACAAAATATTTGAAAAAAAGTTATCCATATCCAAAAACTATATGCCGAATAAGTGATGTTTACTGTGAAATATAAGGTTATCTCTACAAGAGTGTTTATTCTATTTGATAGCCAGATGAAAATTGATGTTTACTTTAAATGTCACACTTTTTTTGTTACACTCGGGACAAATTTGACTACTTAATGTTTTAGAAATTTTTTTCTATTGAATCTATACTTACGAAATTCGGCCACAACTTTAAGAGTTTTATAACACATAATGTGGCATGAACTTATCATTAGCAAGTCTTTTCAGTTTTGGTGCAGGTCAGTTTGAAAAAAAAGACTCATTTTTTTTTAAATGGCCCATATGGTTTAGGGGTGGGGTTCTGTACAGTTTCTGACATATTATGACATATGAACTGGAGGGAGTGGGGCATATCCCCTGGGGACCTACTGTCAGTGTCACTGGATGCATCTTATCATAAGGAACAAGAATATACATGTATATGGTTTAGGGGTGGAGATCTGAACAATCATAGAATATTTGGCCTTTTATTATTGAATGGGTTTGGGGTAGCCCCCTGGGGAACCCCAGGTCAGTGTCACTGGATGGGTCTTATCATAAGGAACAACAATATCTATGGTTTATGGGTGGGTATCTGAACTGCTTCTGAGATATTAGGCCTTTTATGAACTGGAGGGGTTAGGGCAATCCCCGGGAGACCCCTGGTCTATATCAGTGGATGCATCATACGGAACTAGAGCTGTCAGAGGACCTGACTATAGTCCTGCTGAAGCACTTTTAGAGGAGAAAGACCCACAGTGTCAAAATATTTTTAATTCATGCTGACCAGGTACATCACTGTAGGACATGGTAATATAGCATAACTCCATGAGTTATAGGCCCTTGGCCACTGTTCTGCCAGTACACCTTTCTTACTTTAGAGACCAAGTGTGGTATAAGTTTCATTGAGGTAGGACCACAAACATAAAAGTTCTTGAACAAAATGTATTTTAATGTTTTAAAAACCTACCAAGGGACATAACTCCAAGAGTTATGGACCCTTTGCACCATTCGGGTATACACAATACAGCCAGTTATTGTCTATGTTTATACAAACTTTCAGCTTTCTAGCTTTCATAGTACCTAAGAAATCTGATACGAAATTTTTCAAGAATGGCAAAATTTGAACACCTACATGTATCAAGAGACATAGCTCGAAGAATTATGGACCCTTGACCCCTATTCCAGTATACAGGCAGGGCCCGACAAATCCATTGCCCAGCTTCCCCGGACAAGTCCAAATTTTGGCTGGGCAAGTGTTTTTTTATTTCACTTGCCCAGAAAAATGTATAGAATATAATATAGGGAATATTGTAATTTCGAGCCATTTTCAAGATGCTGTGGAAAGCCGGGCAAGTGGCTGAAACTTGGATTTGTCAGGCCCTGATACAGGATACATCAAGTCATTGTCTATGTTTATACAAACTTTCAGCTTTCTAGCTTTAATAGTTCCTGAGAAATCTGTTAAGAAAATTTTCAAGAATGGCAAAATTTGAAAACCTTGGCCCTTGGCCACTATTCTGCTACTACACTTTCCTTACTTTAGAGACCAAGTGTGGTATAAGTTTCATTGAAGTAGGACCACAAACATTAAAGTTATTAAGCAAAATGCATTTTAATTTTTCAGTCAGGGAATGGCGAAATCACAGTCATAGAATCACAGAATCACGGAAGGACATGGCAAATCCAGTATAGCCCCTCTTTTTCAAATAACAATATATATGGTTTAAGGGTGGGGATCCCAATGGTTATTGAGATATTAGGCCTTTTATGACTTGGAGAGGGTGGGGCATACCCCTGGGGGACCCCCGGTTTATGTCATTGAATGCATCTTACCATAAGGAGCAAGAGTATATATGATTTAGGGGTGGGGATCTGAACAGTTTCTGAGATATTATGCCTTTTATGACTGAGGGGGTGGGACATACCCTTGGGGGACCCAAGGTCTATGTCACTGAATGCTTCTTACCATAAGAAGCAAGGGTATATATGGTTTAGGGGTGGTGATCTGAACGGTTTCTGAGATATGAGGCCTTTTATGAAATGATGGGGTGGGGCATACCCACAAGGGACCCCTGGTCTGTGTTATTGGATGTGTCTTATCATACGGAACAAGAATATATATGGTTTAGGGGTGGGGATCCAAACCGTTTCTGAGATATATGGCCTTTTGTGAACTGGAGGGGGGTGGGGCAAATCACCAGTCTTATAAGGAACAACAAGAGGCCCATGCGCCACAACTCGCTCACCTGATAAAAACAGTTATTCATATATTTAATGCCATGCAACTTCTTCCAGTATTGCCACAGCAACTAGGACACAAATTTGACCATAATTGTAAAAAAGAGGCCCACGGGCCACAGCTCGCTCACCTGAGTGAAATAGCCACTGCAGATATGCAGATGTTATACAACATTTCTTCAATCCCGTCATTGCAACTAATACAAGATGGCCACCAGAGCTAAAAACAGAAAAAATCTTTAAACAGCATCTCCTCCTTGGTTAGTGGCCCAACTTCAAAATAATTTCACAGAAAAAATGTTCCTCTTATAGGCCTCTACCAAAATCGCTAAAATGGTTCTTCTTGACTGAACAAAATGGCCGCCAGAGCTTGGAATAGAAAAAAATAAAAAATAAAACATCTCCCCGGCCAGTGGCCTGATTTCAAAATACATGTAATTTCACAGCAATCCTCTTATGGCCCTTAACTAAAATTGCTAAAATGATTCTGCTAAAAATGGCCAAGAGACTTCTTTTCCTGCTTGTGTTTCACAGTGTTTTCTTTCTCTGCTGGTGATTAACATGGTCTTTCCTTTCTGGTGTGTCACAAATTTCCTACTTTAAAGTTTTGCCATGGCAACCACACAAAATGGTCATTGGTCATAAAACAAACAAACTGGGTGGACAATCATCAGATAATCATAACTGCCAAATATGGTTCACATCACTTCACTGGTTATGGAGAAAATGCAATTTAACCATTTTCCCATGATAAGTCTATGGGAACTTTCTGTTGCCATTGCAACCAAACCAAGAGGCAAATCACCATAATTTTAGCTAGTTTGAATTGACCCTACCAAAACAACATTTGTACCAAATTAGGGACAAATCGCTTCAATGGCTTTGGAGGAGTTGTTGTTTGAAAGTGTTAAAGGACGGACGGACAATCGGATGGAAGGACAATGGACAAAAAGTGATCACTATATCTCATCCTGAGAATAGCTCAGGTGAACTAAATACAGACATGAGACTTCCTTTTCTGCTGATAAAAACTGCTGGTGATTCACATGGTCTTCTTATCCTGCTGGCAAAGGCAGAAAAATTGTTGTCTTCTTTCTTTACTGGTGTGTCACAAATTTCCTACTTTAAAGTTTTGCTATGGCAACCAAAAAAAATGGCCATTGGCCATTAAACACACAAGCTGCATAGACAATTATCAGATGATCGTAACTGCCAAATATGGTTCACTTCAACTCACTGGTTAAAAAAAAAATGCAATTTAACGATTTTCCCATTATAACTCTATGGAAGCTTTCTGGTGGCATGGCAACCAAATCAAAAGGCAGATCACCACACTTTTAGTTATTTTTAAATCCTTCTACCCAAGCAACATTCTTACCAAATTAGGGACCAATCCCTTCAATGGTTTAGGAGGAGTTGTTGTCTGAAAGTGTTAACGGACGGACAGACGCAGGGACAGACAGACGACAGACAAAAAGTGATCACTATAGCTCATCTTGAGCTCTAGCTCAGGTGAGCTAAAAAAGTCAAAGGTCCCCCTAGTATCATCAATTGAACAAACTTAACTTTGAGTCCCCAATGCCGTATACCAAAATGCAGGCTCAAAGCTTCCTTAGTTCTGGAGAAGAAAGATTTTTAAGTGTTTTACCATATATGGGCATGGCAGCCATCTTGTTCAATGATGCAGAAACTTTTGAACAAATTCACTACTTGCAGTAACTGTTAAAATCAGGAAGTTCCAGGACTTCCTAGCTCCAATATCTGGAAGTCCTGGTGATCAATTTTTTTCACTCACTTTCAGAAATTCAACCTCAATATTCTTAAACTCTCTTTTATGGAGTAAAATCACCATTCTTAAGCTAAATAACACATAAATTCATTCTAAATTTTTGTTATAAATGACTAAATATCTTTAAAAGTTGGGAGTCCCAGACTTCCTGGCATTGATTTTTGGAAGTCCCAGGGCAGTTTTTGGGAGTCTCTGACTCCCAGACTTCCCTTAATGCAAGCACTGCAAATTGCCAACATCCTTTTTACACAAGGCCCCATGAGAAATCTTGTGAAAATTGTTCAAGTGGGCTCATAGAAGAACATGTTCAACAATGTCACGATTTATACAAGTACATAGCTAAGGGGCAAGGGCAGATAACCCCCAGAGGACAACATTTTGATATTTACTGAACAGTTTTAATACTTTAATCATACACTGCAAGTTTCAGCCATTAGTATTTAATACATTCTGGGAAAATAACTTCTCAATATTTTCTTTTCCCAAACAAAATGTATGGGGTGCAAATCTGACCTTGCCATAAAAAGGTCAAAAGGTCAACCTACCACCCTCGTTTGAACAAACTAGGAAGACCTTGAGTACCCGATGCTTTACACTAAGATTCAGCCCCAAAGCTTTCTTGGTTCTGGAGAAGAAGATTTCAGTGTGTGTTTACCATATGGGCATGGCTGTCATCTTGTTCAATGTCCCGGAACCAAATGAACAAATTGTCAAAACCCTTTCAGCAGAAGGCCCATTGTGAAACCTGATGAATATTGCTCAAGCGGTTTCAGAGAAGAAGATGTTAACAAATTACACAATTTCATACATGTATATAGCCCAGGGGCATGGGCAGCTAACCCTCAGGGTACAAAATTTTGATTGTACAGTAACTTTAGTTTTAATAATTTAAGCATTCATTGTAAGTTTCTGCCATTAGTATACTTTTAGATAAAATGATTTTTCAATATTTTCCCCATACAAATGTGCAGTGATGCAAATTTGACCTTGCCGTAAAAAGGTCAATGGTCAACCTATGGTCATCATTTGAACAAACTTGGTATACCTTGAGTCCCCAATGCTATATACCAAGATTCAGCATGAAAGCTTTGTTGGTTCTGGAGAAGATTTTAAAGTGTTTTTACCATATAGGGCATGGCGGCCATCTTGTTCAATGGTTGCAGAACCATACAAATAAATTGTCAATATCCTTTGGACAGAAGGCCCCATGTAAAATCTGGTAAAAATTGCTCAAGCATCTGGTGAAAATTGCTCAAGCCGCTTCAGAGAAAAAGACATTTAAAATCGCACATTTTTTTTTTTCATTTATACAGCCCAGGGGCAAGGGCAGATAGCCCCCAGGGGACAGAATTTTGATTGTAACTAAAAAGTTATAATAATTTAATCATATATTGTAAGTTTCAGCCATTAGTCTTTAATACTTTTTGATAAAGTAGTTGCGGTCATGGTACATGTACCTAAGCGTAATCCAAACTCATAAATCCATAAATGAATGACGAATCGGAATGTTCAGACCAACAGACATGGACCCCAGAATAAAAGGTGTAATCAGGCGTCCATGGATAGTAAGCATTACTTGGTAAGCAAGCTTTCCCCACCATGCCCATAGGCCTGAACAAAGGAAATATCGGTAGAAGCGTATGTCCGGGATTTGGGAAGTCTACTTATTGCACGTCACTGGCAAAAACATCAGAAACAAAATTTCTGGAAACTGTCACATTGTAGGGATTGACCAGGTCATGATGTCTCCCATAGAACTTCTTAAGTGTTGCTACCAGTTTGGTTTTTTGATACCCCTGGCTCAACAACTTTGTAGTGAGCACTTTCCCACGCTCCATGAAGTCCTGATAATTTGAACAGGTTCTGGCATAACAGATTAATTGTGAAACATAAACACCGTATGCTGGTGCAGAAGGGATATTACTGCTCAGGAATGGAAAGTTAACAATGGGAAAATTGAAGTCATCCTGTTTGTCGTAAAGCCTGGTAGTAAGCTTTCCATTGTCAATGTAGAGATAACAATCCAAGTATGAGGAGGAGACTGCAGTCTCCGTTGTTTCCTTCAAGTTCACATGGATAGATGAATTCTAAATACTCTGCATTTTGTTTTTTTCAGAGACAATACATCATCTATATACCTGTAGGTTTGTTTGTGTTGAGGTTTTACGGCCCAGTCAACCCAATGGGGTCATGTCGAGCGCGGTCAGTTTACGTAACCACACGTTTACTGGGCAGGCTTAGTCCTCTAAGCGGTTAACCAGTATTGTGCACATTCTTTCGCCAGAAACTGACAACTGCCCTTCTTGAATCAGCGGAAGGGAGAGAATGACCGTAGAAAATATTTCATGATCAATCTCCACGAAAGAATGTTGCCGACCTCGGCGGGGGTTGAACCCGCGACCTCCTGGTCTCCAGTCGGACGGCGCATCCAACTGAGCCTGTAGGTAAAATTGAATTGTTGTGCAAGGTGTTTCTTGCCTGCTTGGAGGAGACTTTGTACAAACTCCGCCTCATACGAGTATAAAAACAAGTCGACAAGTAACAGGTGCACAGCTAGTACCCATCGGACCTTTCAACATTTTTCCCATACAAATGTATAGGGATGCAAATTTGTCCTTGCCATAAAAAAGGTCAAAGGTCAACATACAGTCGTTATTTGGAAAACATTGGTAGACCTTGAGTCCCCAATGCTATACACCCAAGATACAGCCCCAAAGCTTTCTTGGTTCTAGTGGAGAAGATAATTTTTAAATGTTTTTACAATATATGGGCATGGGGGCCATCTTGATTAACGGACCGTGACCATTTGTATAAATTTTCAATCCCCCATTAACAGAAGCCTCCACATGAAGTTTGAAGAAAATCGGCCTAGGGGTTTCAGAGGAGAAGTCGTTCAAAGTTGTAGACAACGGATGGATGGACAATGGACGGAGAGTGATCACAATAGCTCATCCTGGATTTCAAATGGCTCAGTTTAGCTATTTTGTGATTCTAATTAGGGCCCCAATGCTCCTCAACAAGTTTCAACCCAACTGAATTATAGTCTTTATCTATCTTCTTATACTGAGACGGTCATATTTGGCCATTACCTCAGTTGTCGGGTGGCTAAAGTCACTGGATGAGTCCTTAAAACTATTTACAATCTGAATAACAGAGGTATACTAAAACGCATACCTCTGAGTCCCAATCTATACTATAAGGGCCTTGAACTCCTCTGCGGACTTGGCATCCACCGCAGAGGAAAGACTATTCCACTGAGGAATAGTTCTAGGGAAGAAAGAATTCTTCAGGGCATCACTATAGGACTGGTATCTACGATATTGTGTGTTGTTTATTTTTTATGCCCTTGTTTGGGTTGTAGCTGTCACAGGGGTAAGAATCTATCTTTATTAATAGACACTACACCAGAGTGTATCTTATAGAAGAAAGTTAAAGAGGACTGCTCACGACGGGCCTCAAGGGATGGCCATTCTAGTTCACTAAGCATGTCACCGACGCTACTTCTATTTCTCCATCGCCGACAGGTCCATCGAGCAGCCGTCCTCTGTAACCTTCTCCACCTGCTGAATCTGAGTTTTAACATGGGGATGCCAAATGGGTGATGCATATTCAAGTTGAGGGCGAACCAATGTTTTATATGCAACATCCTTTGTCTGCCTAGGTGCAAAGGCCAAATTTCGTCTAAGAAATCCTAAAGTCCTAGTTGCTTTTGATGATATCTCTGAAATATGTTGACCCCAATCAAGATCATCAGTGATGGTGATACCAAGATATTTGGCGGATTGAACCTGTTCCAATATTTGCTGGTGTAATGAATATTCAAACTTAATTTGTTTGTCCGGAAGGTGTTGTGACACCCTCACTGAGTGACATTTGGCCACACTGAACTTCATCTGCCAGTCGGCTTCCTACAGTGCTAGTCGATCCAGGTCATCTTGTAAAATAAGACAGTCAGAAGGAGACCATATGTTCCTATACAGGACACAATCATCAGCAAACAAACGGACAGATGACCTGATGTTATCAGGGAGATCGTTGATGAATGTACCAAGAAAAGGACCGGTCCAAGGGCCGAGCCTTAGGGAACACCAGATAGAACAGGGACTGGATCTGATGCTTGGCCATCAAGTACAACTTGTTGTGAGCGACTAGAGAGCCATGGGCTAATCCACCTATGTGTGGACCCTCTTATCCCATAATAGTCCAATTTATATAATAGCCTTCTGTGTGGTACCTTGTCAAAGGCCTTAGCGAAGTCCATGATAATCAAGTCAGTCTGTTTGTGACCACGGCTTATGGCCCCATCCAGATTACTCACAATGTCATGGTAGAATTGAACAAGTTGAGTTTCGCAAGACCTTTGACTTTGGAAACCATGTTGACAGTCAGCAAGAATGCGTTCAAAGGCTAGAAGCTTGTTAATGTTACTAACTAATATATGCTCCAGGGTTTTGCAACAAATGCATGTCAGCGACACCGGTCTATACATGTAATTTGCAGCATCATATTTTTCACCTTTTTTATAGACCGGACTCGCATTTGCTTGTCGCCAGTCATCTGGTACAGTGCCCTGAGCAAGTGATTCATTGAAGATAAAGGCCAGCAGAGGAGAAATTTCAGCACTACATTCTTTAAGCACCCTGGCATTCAGGTCATCGGGCCCAGATGCCTTATGTATGTTGAGCTTACCCGACAGCTTAGAAGAGATGCCCAAAATATGAATTCTCAACATTTTTCCATGTATAAATGGATAGGACCCATACAAATGCATGGGGAAACAAATTTGACCTTCTCGTAAAAAGGTCAAAGGTCAAAGAAAGATCATCATTCTGGCAATTTTGGAAGAACTCCCATCCCAGATGATCTGTGTGCAGATAAAGTCCCAAGGCTCTGGAGAAAAAGATTTTTAACGTTTTTTTTACCATATATGGGCATGGCGGGCATCTTAGTCAATGGACCGGGACCATCTTCGCAATCTTTCATTGCCTTCGACCTAAGGAGGCTCCATATAAAATTTGAACATAATTGGCTCAGCGGCTTCAGAGGAGAAGTCATTTGAAATTCTCAACAATTTTCCCATACAGAGGTATGAGGCTCGTATAAATGCACAGGGAACCAAACTTGACCTTGCAGTACAACGGTCAAACGTCAACGTAACACAATCATTTTAGCAACTTTGGCAGATCTCCCATCCCCGATGATTTTTTGCAAAGATTTGGCCCCATGGCATCCTGGATACCAGAGATCTAAGAAGAAGATTTTTAATGCTTTTTGCCATATATGGGCATGACAGCCATCTTGGTCAACCCACTGCTACCATTTCAGCAATCCTTCCTTCCCCTGAACTAAGGAGGCTCCATATGAAATTTTGTGCAAGTTTGGCGCAACGGCTTCAGAGGAGAAGTTGTTTGAAATTCTCAACAATTGTCCCATACAAATGTATGGGGCTCATACAAATGCACAAGGAAGCAAATTTCACCTTGCCATAAAAGAGTCAAATGTAAAAGTATGACAATTATTTTAGCAACTTTGGTAGATCTCCTGTCCCAGATGATTTGTGCAAATATTCAGCCCCAAGGCATCCTCCGTTCTGGAGAAGAAGATTTTTAAAGGTCTTTACCATATATGGGCATGGTGACCATCTTGGTCAATGGACTGTGACCATTTCAGCAATCTTTTGCTCCCCCAAACTAAGGAGGCTCCACATGAAATTTGAGCAAATTTGGCTTAGTGGCTTCAGAGGAAAAGTCGTCTGGAATTATCAACAATTTTCCAATGTTATGGGGCTCATACAAATGCATAGGGAAGCAAACTTGACATTGCCGTAAAATGTCAATGTTAGACAATCATTTTAGGAATTTTGGTAGATCTCCTAACCCCGATGATTTGTGCAAAGATGCAGCCCCAAGGCATACTCGGTTCTGGTGAAAAAGATTTTTAAAGGATTATACCATATATGGGCATGGCGGCCCATCGTGGTCAATGGACCGCGACCATTTTAGCAACCTTTCATTCCACCCACCTAAGGAGGCTCCATATGAAATTTGTGTCTATTTGGCTCAGTGGCTTCAAAGTAGGTTGTTAGGAATTCTCAACAATTTTCCCATTCAACTGTATGGGGGTCATACAAATGCATAGGGAAGCAAATCTGATCTTGCCGTAAAAAAAGTCAAATGTCAACATACATTGTATGACAATCAGTTTAGCAACTTTGGTAAATCTCTTGTCCCGGTGATTTGTGCAAAGATTCAGCCCCAAGGCATCCTCGGTTTTGGGGAAGAAGATTTTTAAAGGATTTTACCATATATGGGCATGACAGCCACCTTGGTCAAGGGACCGGGACCATTTTAGCAATGTTTCATTCCCCCGACCTAAGGAGGCTCCATATGAAATTTGAGCAAATTTGGCTCAGTGGCTTCAGAGGAGAAGTCGTTTGAAATTCTCCACAATTTTCCCATTCAAATGTATGGGGCTCATACAAATGCATATAGGAAGCAAACTTAACCATGCTGTAAAAAAAAAGGCCAAACGCCAATGTACGATAATTCTTTTAGCAACTTTGGTAGACCTCCCGCCCCCGATGATTTGTGCAAAGATTCAGCCCGAAGGCATCCTCGGTTCTGGAGAAGATTTTTAAAGGTTTTTACCATATATGGGCATGGCGGCCATGTTGGTCAACGGACGATGACCATTTAGCAATCTTTTGTTCCCCCAACCTAAGGAGGCTCCATATGAAATCTGATCAAAACTGGCTCAGCAGCTTCAGAGGAGAAGTTGTAAAATGTTAACGGACGGATGGACAACTGGACAAAAAGTGATCACTATAGCTCATCCGAGCATAGCTCTGGTGAGCTAAAAACAAATAACTAGGCTATGTACATATTTTGGTTTCCCCAAAAATCTAGTAAAATAGTAGATGATAAAACTGATCAAAGTGGCTTCTTATTTATACTCACCAGGTTCCAGAAGAAATTTCAACAGCTTTGCAAGAAGCTTTTTGACAGCCTCATTTTTTGGCAATTTTCCTTTACGAAAAAAATCATTTACAACCAGTAATCCATCCTTAAATATAATTCCTGCAGCACACCCAGACAGTGTCCCTAAGCCTACTGGAGACTCTATTGATGTATAATTTTCTGTTCGTACAGTGGCCGCTGAAAAAGAAACGCCTGCACTCGCATCTTCGCAAACAATCTTTTTCATGCATAGTTTCAATTTGGTGTGTAGTCCCATCGTCATGGCAATTATTGCAGCTTGCAGGTTTAACATTCGACTTGCGTCACTCCTAAACTGCTCAAATATGGGATCATCTTTCTCGTCTAGTTTCGTTTTTTTTGTTGCAGGTTCACCGGCCGCCATTGTTGTTATTGTTGTTGTTGTTAAGAGTTCCTCCGCTGATTTATCGGAGAACCGTCATTTGACGTAGATTGGGAAGAAGACTTTTCAGAGCTCTGTTTTACAATTTTACTCTTGTGAATGTATTTACACGTGAATATTTTTTCCTTTTTTGCAGATGTACACCAACTGTCTGTTTTTAAATCTATTGCTTAAAATCATTATTGTCCTTCCAATGCTGCAAGTCTCCTAGCATGAATTTTGAACAGGTCTACTCTCTACTGTCCTTTCGACATCTCTTGGAAAGACGTTTTTTGCTTGGAGTTTTATTTTAAATGAAAACTTTTTGTTCTGACTGACCATATCTTATCAGAAACCATTTGTCTTTCCTATTTCTGTTTGTTCTCAAATATTTACACTAAAATTCAATTTACGGCTAAAAGTTGGTCTGACCTATGCAATTTCTATAGTAAAGTGATTTTTTGGAAGTTTTGTCTAAGAAAATATTTTTTACTTTCCTTTGCTGAATTTAAATTATTGATGTTTCACAACAATATTGTGAAAATTTCAGAAAAATTGAACAAGTGGAACTAGTTGAAAATCTTCCTCCAAGTTAACTACCCTACATATTTCTGCATGATTTGGCTTCATTTTTACTATGGGAAAAAGTGAATATATTTGATTTTTTTAAAATCCAATGACTAGAATGAAACTTTTCATACATAGGAAGTTACGACAAATGGTTTTGCATTAAATCATGACAAAAGCTTGCAAATTTACTTCTTATGTGTAAAGCGTCAAGCAAAAAAAAAACAAAAAAAAAAACAAAAAAAAAAAAAAAAAAAAAAAAAAAAAAAACGACTTTCTGAAAGATGTCGAAAGCACAGAAGTTCAAGAGCAACCCCCATGTATTACTTTCAATATTCTTCCATTCAAGAACTGCAGAAGCATCCAACGTTAGCTGCGTCAAGAACTCGGGTTTCCGAACATGTGAGACCGGTAAATTTTGAATGGCTGTACTTTTCATGAGATTTTCTTCAAACGCCAGTCTTTCTGACAGCAGGTATGAACATTCGTCAATTGAAATGCTGTCTAGCTTCTGGCGCTGCTAAACACAGTCTGCACGTTGCATCAACTTGAAATTGACTAAATGTTGCTCTATTTCCTTGTAGGATATATGTTCCTGTTAAAACTTTTGAGTTATGCTCTTCTGCTGTCATAAGCACTGCTCCTTACCGTAGACCAAGCATGATGATTTTTTCCAATTTTCAGAGAATCAGTATTCACATATTTTAGCGAGTTTTTGTTCTGTATGTCAGATTTCCAGGAGGCTTCAACAACACTGTGCAAAGCATCATTCAAAAGCTTTTTCCATTCATTTTTTAAAGGTGGGCACTGGTGGAGGGAGACGTAGATTTTATAGAGCTCTTTAAAACTAATCTTTATGTGTATATTTTAACCTCGGACCTAAATGAGAATCTGGGCCTGATATGCTTGCGCAAAAATTGGCGACCATCTTGAATTTTTCTGAATTTCGAGTTCTCGAAACTTATGTAAAGACAGTTAGGCCGTGGTAATTCTATCAAATACTGAAAATACTCTTGCTGCTGAAACCCAGAAATAGCAACCCCCTTTTTGAATAACACTGGTGCACTCTTTGAACTTTTACCACCAAGAACTTGAAGTAATGTTTGTGCCAATATTGGCTGCCTTGAACTACAAATAAATAGTGAAGAGTACCGAGCAGCAATAGTCTTTGCTGTTGTTTTAGGTGCCCGTTTTTAAAATAGACACTTCAGCTGGACTGAATGATAATATTTTATGCAAATATTCTTATCTAGTGTGTTGAGTTCAATGTTTTACTTTCTGCACATGAAACTGGTTTTATTATAAAATTTTAATTTAAAAAAAAAAAAAAAAAAAAAAAAAAAAACTTAAAAAAAAGTAATAGCATTTTATGGTGGGACTGCCTGTATCAAAATTGTCGTTTAAACTGCTGTCAAAATACCGGCACTGCATCAAGCGTACTGATGAAATTTCCCAAATCCCAAAATGTCTTCAAGTACATACATAACTAGGAGGAGTGCTAGAAACCTGCACAGGTTGGCAACAATGAACATTGAGATTGAGAAAGAGCAACAGAGGGACTACTCAATGAACATGAAAAAGGCTCTGAAAAAGAAGATTAATACCTGTGATGCCGAGTACAAAGTTTAGGTCACAAACAGAGGCGGCAATCTTATCTTTGATTTCTCAGCTGCTATGTATGAACTGTATCGCACATGCTCTCACTCAACCACTTTGAGTCTTTGCAAACGCCTGACGCCTCAACTGTAAAAATAGAGTATAAAGACGTAGTAGACAGAAGTAACATGTGTGTAGAGAGCGTGGTGAAAGTGCTCAATAAAGATGATAGTACTTTGAAATTTATTATAAACTTGTACCACACAAAATCAAGAGCTATGGTTAATGGGAGGGAGGTAGTGTTATTTAATGATGAACATATACTGATAACAGACTCAATTCTAGACCATAGAATATAAACCAGATGGACGGGAATCTCCGCTCTAGTATTATTGAATGCCTAAAAAGCATGGAGGTTAAAAAGCGAGTGCCATATAACATTCAGACTGAAAACTCAGAGCGTGTGCAATCTGCTCAGACTGATAATTCACAGAGAACAACATTAAATTCTCCTGAACTTCATAGTGAACTAGCCATGGCGAACAGTAATACATTGAGTAATATGACCGATTCTGATCCACCGACTCAAAGTACGGAAATGAACTCTCAACTAATAGCAGATTCGCCAGAAATATGTCCTGCGTGTGAAGAATATGCCGACAATGACGTCTGTTGTGACCGCTGCCAATGTTGGCTTCATTTTGGCTGTGAGGCATTAAGTGATAGTGACATTGATAAGTATGACGATATAAACATCCCGTACATTTGTACGATTTGTGGGTATGATGATCAATGTCAGATGTTAGACGATTCTATCTTGTTTACACAATTTAGGGTAAATGAAATTGATGAAGAGACACATCCCGAAAAATAGATCGTAGCCTAACATACCCAGATGCAGATACACGTTCAATACCTAAGTGTCAGCTCACTGCAACAGCTCAAACACAACATATGCAGCAAACAAAATTGATGCAACAAATCATTTCTAAGGATCAAAGCAGTGAACCTACCAGTAGTATATCTGCAAGCAAGCCCAGTCTGAAAGAGTCAAAGTGTAAGCCTGTGCAAAGAACTAAAACAACCAAGTCTGTAATGCCCCTAATGATCTTCATATTCATGATGCAAGCCAAGAAATGGGTACACACAGTACAAGCACAACACACAACCAAACTGCAAAATTAACAGCTATGCAAAACACTCAAGCATAAAAAAAAGGCTATATGATGGTCATTTCAATGACATGCAGAAGGGGATAGAGAATAAAAGAACAGCTTTTGATTCTGGGAATGGGTCAGAACTTGGGGAGGGTGCTGCAGAGGACTCCCAAGGTGTTCATGTAGCTCAGAATAAGAGTTCAAAGCAATCTAGGCAAGCCAAGAAAACCGACAAAACCAAGATCAAAGAAAATGAACAGGGTGAGCAACTTAAGTTAGCGCGCTCACCAGTAAGCGGCCTCGAACGGCGGTTGGAAGAAGCAGAAAATACTAACAAGATTTTAAGGCAGGAAATCACTCTGTCTACAAATAGAATTGGTAAGTCTTCTCAGACAGAATCATCTCTCAATTCTCCGGGTAATGATGGTAGTCGGAGAAGGGAATCTCGACAGAATACTTCTCATACCTATCTAGATAGTGCAATAATTACCCTAAAAGAGAATGTTCGAATCATAGAGCTTTAGCAGATTCGGGCTAGGTTACTGAATCTTGAACAGAATATGCAACTTCAAAAGCAATACAGCTGTCTGTCATTGATGGGAAATACCTTTCATATGCCGGTTAATCCATACCTAGTGGGGCACAGATTGTTCCTGGGTATGGGTGGACTAACCGCTATTCAACTTCATCCTAGCATGTCATACTCCTTCCTACCTCAAGGCCTGACTGGCTTAAGCTATACTCCCACATTTGTGCCTGCATACCCCCGATATGGTTTCCCTTTACCGTCATATACACAAATATCTCATAACCCATATAACCTTCGTCAAGGTGGTAATATGACCCCAAACAACCAGTACGTGCAAGCAGGTACTGTAGCATACCAACAGCAGGCACAGCCAGCTGTGCATATAGCACATATGCCTGGTTACCAAGGGCAGGGTTCTGTATACCAAAGCAGGAATGGCTCAGGCGAGGTGGGACATCGAGGAGGTATAGAGAGGTCATCAGGTTCCCAGCATCCGTACAGGAATTTGTTTTTTGTTTGTGTTGAGGTTTTACGGCCCAGTCAACCCAATGTGGCCATGTCGAGCGCCGTCAGTTTACCTAACCACACGTTTACTGGGCTGGCTTAGTCCTCTAAGCGGTTAACCAGTATTGTGGGTATTCCAATGGGTACGAATTGCGCACCCCTTGTGACTGATTTGTTCTTGTTTTGTTATGAAAGAGACTTCATGCTGTCTCTTTCCGTTGAAAACCAATCTGAAATCATTGAAGCTTTTAGCTCGACTTCAAGATATTTGGATGATTTATTAAATATTGACAATACCTACTTCGACGGTTTAATCAGTCAAATTTACCCCGCAGAACTTCAGTTAAATAAAGCTAATTCTTCTGATACCGAAGCCGCGTTTTTGGATTTACATTTATCTATTGTACATGGGTTTGTTTCCTGCAAAATTTATGATAAACGCGATGATTTTGATTTTGAGATTGTAAAGTTTCCTTTCTTGGATGGTGATGTTCCTCGTGCGGCATCCTACGGTGTTTATATTTCACAATTAATTCGATTTGCCAGAGTCCTTAGTTATGTTACTGACCAACACTCGTAATAAATTGCTAAATGCTAAACTTCTTAATCAGGGTTATCGGTATCATAAACTACGCAAAGCCTTTTCTAAGTTTTATAGACGTCATTCCGATTTAGTTTCTAAATTCAATGTTGGACTTAAATCTCTTCTGCAACAAGGGCTATCGGAATCCGAATTTTATGGTGACTTAGTATACAAATTCAGAAAAATATATGCTTGAAAGATCTCAGTTTCAAGATGAAGAGACTACTCCAGGGAGGATATAGAATAGCAGCCGTTGAAGTAGATTCTTCTCCCCCAACCCTACCCCCACCCCACTATGTGCATTTGCAGTGTCTATATGCCTAGCAGAAATACGAAAGGTGTGGATAAGGATAGCTATTCACTCTGCTTGGATCAACTAGAGGAAATACTGAAAATATACAGTAGCACCCATATGGTCTTTATCCTTGGGGATATGAACGCTTCTTTGGTACAACAGAAAAACAACGTACAAGATTCACTTTTACTGGACTTTTTTCAACCGGAATTCACTCATTTATAGACAGACAGGAAAGGAAAATGTCTTTCATCCGAATAAGACGGACAAGGCCGACATAGACTATGTGCTCTGGAACAAACTCGGGGATAAGGTTGTTAAAAGAGTGACCACAGATGAGGATCTTTCCTTGAATACCTCGGACCAATTCAACATTATAACCGAAACGAAAACCGACCTGAAAGTGAAAACGATGCAAGTCAAACTTAAATGGGAAAACTGTGATAACGTGAAATACCAAAGGTCAGTTAGACAAAATCTACTTAGATTTGACACCGTGGGATTATCCACCAACTCAGAAATTGACATCCTGCAGCCTCTAGCTTATCTCAATGCAGTCCTAAAGCAGGCAGTGTACGACAGTATTCCTAAAAACAAACCTACAGTGACAATAAAGAGTCAGCGACGAAGATGCTGGACTCAGAAGATACAAGAGGCTATGAAGAACTGTTTTGGTGGGAATGGCGCAAAGATAGTAAGTCTAGACCCTACTAATCCAGCCCTGCAGAACATGATAAAAGCTAAGAAGGCCTGAGAAAGGAGCAGCCGACAGAAGCAGCTAAACAGAGGAATGCAAGAGTGGAAGAGATAATGGGCTCAGATAATAACACTAAAACTTTCTTCAAGTTAATCAACAATCAGCGGAAATCCTCCAATGTGCATTTCATTCTCTTGTGGTGGATGGACAGATATGTGAGACAGATGAAGAAATCCGGGAGGGATGGGCAAACCACTTCCAAAAACTAGCAACCCCGCTGCAGAGTGACATGTTTGATGAGGGCTACAAAGGCACGGTCGATGCTGATGTGGATGTATTAACCACTCTCTGTGAAGCACAGAATAGACCAATCAATCCTGTTAGGGGAGAGGAGGTTACTGCAGCTTTAGTGAAGTTGAAAATACCAAAGCAGTGGATGTCATGGGCTTAACAAGTGAGTATTTTAAACTAGGGGGGGGGGGGGGGGGTGGGGTTTGTATAATGGCAGAGTTCCTTACAGCTTTTTTGAACTACTTAATTAGTGCAAAAAAAAAGTCTAAGCAGCTCTGAAAGAGGGGATTTTGACACCAATTTTTAAGAAGGGTGATAATAGTGACCCAGGGAATTTTGAATCTGAGAAAACGCATGTGTGTATACTTGGGTCACACGATAAACCGAAATCACCGCTGAAATAATCGAAATCACAGTGGAAATCACCGAAATCACTAATGTAGGTGCCACAAAATAGGTGATTTCTTGCAATAAAGTTGTTTTCATCAAATGTAATTAGTATGTTTCAGGATATTACAATTGATTGTGTAATTAAACGGAAAAATGCATTTGCCTGGACCGAAATGACCGTGCTGAAATCATCGAAATCACCGCGCTGAAATCACCGAAATCACCAATGTAGGTGCCCAAAAATGGGCGATTTCTTGAAATAAAGTTTTTTTTTATCAAATTTAATTAGTATATTTCGGGATATTACAACTGATTGTGTAATTAAACGGAAAATTTCCATCTGCCTTAACCGAAATCACCGCGCTGAAATCACTGAAATCTAGTAGCCTCTAGTCTTTTATACAATATTGTATGAAATTTAATACTGTACAATATTTTATGAAACTATATTAACATATTAACAGCAGCCTCTGATCTGGGTCTACACTGTTTGCTATGGGCTGACAGATGTCAGTAATGATCTACAAATCTTGCCAGTCACCCAGTCTGAAAAATTCAGTCTTTGTTCCATAACTAAATTACATAGCTTGTGGGTACTCGTTAGAACCGCAAAGCTGAGGCGATGTTCTAAAGATTATACGCATTCTATGTTTTAGCAAAATTCAGAAACTTTTCATTTTTACAGCTTTATCAGACTGCGCGCAAGCATAGCAAATCGTGTAGACCATGACTATGTATGCATAGACCAAAACGCATCTATTCTTGAGACCACGATCAGCAGATTTGAATATAATATATATGCTGAACGCATGCTGTCAGAGCAGCGAACACTTAAAGCATGGATCAGACTGCGCGGATTCAATTTATTATCCTTTTGATTAACCAAGTTGATTAAAATAAAGGCGTTGGAAGGGGATCGGGTTAATAAACGTTAACATGGGTAAAAAAGTCTTTATGCCGTAAGCTATACATTTCATTAACATATATTTTTCTTATTTAAATAAAAGTAATCAATTTAGCATGCCTATATATAGACAGAAAATATCCAGACCTGCGCATTCGCAAAATAAGAACTCTTGGTATGAAAGTTGGCTTTACTTAAAGAGGGGGGCTCATTTAGAAATGAGAAAATGATAAAACTGATCGAGCTACAACATGAACCTTTACCATTCTGTGGGTTATGTCGGCAGATGACAAATTGATGATATTGATAAATTGAAAATAGGCATTGACATTTCATGCAAATTGTCTCCTAGGAGACAAATTACATGAATGTCAATGCCTATTTTGCAGGAAAATAATATAAATATTTTATAATATCGTCTGCTAAAATTATACACAGCATGCTAAGCGATAAAGAAAGACGCCTATTAGTATTCCATAGTTACTCTAAATAATGGGACACCTATCCATCCCATACTTGTCCTATGATCTTCGTTGGTGGGGGGCGGGGGGAGGGGGGGGGTGGTGGAGGGGGGAGGGATATGCGTTTATTTTTCGCTCAGAGATTTTTCTAGGCTGCTTATCCTCTTGGTATTATATGAATTGACTGTGATATTTGTGTAATAACCAGCAAAAAATGGGTACAAAAATCAAAGGGCAGTATATGAATAGGTCAACATTTTGGATGATCAAGTATATGAATGGGTCCGTTTTTTCGAAGACCAGGTATATGAATGTGGTAGGTTTTGAAATACTGGCTCGCACAACCGTACCAAAATTACCCCTAAGTTACCTCCGCCTCCCCCCCGCCCCCCACCCCGGAGCTATGACCTGTAGTCTGTTCCATTAGAAGTTGATACATTTGAGATATTGCTGGATGAGCGACAAACTGTGTAGACCCAAATCAGACGCCGTGTACTGTGGCTTCTGTTCTGGATCTACACTGCTTACTCAGGCCAGGCTATCCCAATTCTTAGGGTTATTACGGTAATTTTATCAGCAACAGATCAAATATTGAAGACGTTGATCCGAGAGCGCTCATGTTACATCTCATTTTTTTATGACATATATAGTCAACAGACATGTATTATGCGTACTGTCTGGGCCGAGATCGTCCTGCAGATTCGCACAGTCTGTTGCTTTAATGGAATGCAAATGTTCATTAAACAATTATAACATTTAGAACGTACACGTGCACGAACGGTCATGTACCTTGAATAATGAAACTTTTAGTTTACTACTCCATTTCTACATTGTTGACTCCTGTCTACTTTGGTGATTTCGGTGATTTCCACGGTGATTTCGGTGATTTCTCAATCCAACCCCTCTGTATATCGATGATTTCATCAATTTCTATAACCTACCGCCATCTTCAACGGTGATTTCGTTGACTACTCTACCCTACCCATCTCTACATTCGTGATTTCGGTGATTTCCAGATCCATCCCGATCTATTTTGGTGATTTCTGTGATTTTCATGGTGATTTCAGTGAATTCTCAATGCAAACCCTTTGTACCTCGGTGATTTCAACAATTTCTTTACCCTACCCCTATCTACAACGGTGATTTCGGTGACTGTTGTACCCTACCAATCTCTACATTGGTGATTTCTGTGATTTCCATGCCCTATTCCTATCTATTGGTGATTTCGGTGATTTCCATGGTGATTTCGGTGATTTCTCAGTGCAACCTCTCTGTAAGTCAGTGATTTCAACAATTTCTTTACCCTACCCCTATCTACAACGGTGAATTCGGTGACTACTCTACCCTACCTATCTCTACATTGGTGATTTCCATACACTATCCCTATTTATTTCGGTGAATTTGGTGATTTCTCAATCCAACCCCTCTGTATATCGGTGATTGCAACTATATATTTTCATACCCGACTCCTCACTACATCGGTGATTTCAGTGATTTCTCTACCCTACCCATGTCTACATTGGTAATTTCGGAGATTTCCATACCCTATCCCTATCTGATCTTCTCTAAGGCAGAGTGTATGAATATGACCACTCAGTAGGTTAAATATTAATAAATAACAGCCATATTAAGCAAATTATCTGTTCCTTATCTCTTTTAATTACATGTAACAAGTGTTCAAAGCGATGGTTCACAACTTATGTTTTACAAATACATATATCAGCGCGCGCGCGCGCGCGCGTGCGTGTGTGTGTGTGTTTGTTTTCTAGATTGGAATATTTTTAATCGAAGGGTAAAACAGATTTTCGTGCAAGGGACTACAGCGTAAACATATACCTCGCAGGGTTTGAATTGATTTAAGAGCCAGGACACAGCAGTTCCTACAAGCTTACATGAGCGTCCAGCGAAGATTCAGATCCGCCTGTGTATCCGCGCAGTCTAATCAGAGCCTCGAAGGGCACTCTGTGGGTAGAAAGCGATCGAAAGCGTCTTCAGGTGGACAACAAGGACTCTAATCGGAATGCGCGGTGCGGGTGTAGGAAATATTGTATCTCGGCTCATATAGAAATACCTCTTACCGTAATGTGTTACATACGCAGCCAGTTATTGCATAATCATTGTATAATTATGACTTGGTGTATAATTATAAATTAGCATCACGAAAACACGCCTATATAATTTTGACCCCCTTAAACCCCATTTTTATATAGAAAAACTGGGGTTTACAGGGGTATACATTATTTTTCTTATTTTGCACAAAAACATAGAGTGTGGGCACTCGTTAGAACCGCCTCGCCGAGGCGGTTCTAACAAGTGCCCACAATCTATGTTTTGAGTAGAAATATGAAAAATATCAGAATTTTTTATCTGAAAATTTTCCCTTTTTGGTTGTAAAATTTTCAAAATATTTGAATAGGCGTGTTTAATGGTGTATGATTATTAATTAGTGTATCATTATGAATTGTTAAAAAATATGTTAGTACTAACAAGTTGATATTGTATTGTTTTATTACCTGAACTCCAAACATCGCAATTAATATAATCACGAGAGGTAATATTTTCCAGTTGTGCTTATTATGCATTGTTGAAAAGTTACGAGAAATTTAAAAACTTCAAATTGTTGAAAAGTTACGAGAAATGTAGATTCTAGTTCAGCACTAATTAGATGAAAAGTATGCCAGGGTGATTATGACGTCGTTTGAAGAATTTGAATAAATAAACTTAAAATATTTCAACACATTAAGCTTGTTTTTATCATATTTTATAATGAATCAAATAAAGAGTGGCATACTCGTACTACAATATCTAATGAAGAGCAATTTCGACATTCGCATTAGAATATGATAGTAATCACTTCTAACAAAATTACAAATAAAAATGATGCCCCAGAAAAGAAAATATGGGCGGGCCTTTTAAGCTAATTTGCATACACTTTTAAGCTTTATGATTTTAGTTTGTGTTAGCTTTTTTCGATGGAATTTTCAAGAGTTTCTTTGTCTCATAAATATCTGTTAATTAAGAATATTTCTATAATATGTGAAATGACCATTGCTGTTGATCTTTAAGGAACCAGATTTAACCTTTACCACTCTATGAGCCATTCTGTGGACGACAAATTCAGCTGACATTTTTCTTTCTTTTTTTCAAAAAAGTAGGCTGTTTGACATTTCATGCAAATTTGTTCCTGGGGAGACAATTTGCATGAAATGTCAAAGCCTATTTTCTCGCAAAAGTTAAGAAAAATATTACAAATGTCGTTTGATGAAAACCCACAGTATGCTAAGCGTTAAAGCAACATTCAACCGTTTTCAGTAAGTAGAAATGATATTTTTTCTCCCTTAATTTTTTTTGTCTCCCCTGCCGAAGGGGGTGGGTTGGGGTGGGGGCATATTGTTTTTGGGACGGATCCTGTTGGCGTCGGCGTCAGTGTCGGCATAAAACTTCTTGTCCGCTCTATAACTTGAATACCCTTTGAAATAGTTTGATAATACTTGGTAGAAATGTAGAACATGACGAGACGACGTGTCGCGTACAAGAATGACAACTCTGGCTTTCTTACTTTTGACGTTATCTCTCTCTCTTTATTATAGTTGACAGTGATTATGCATTGATTTCGTGTGCGCTCTGTAAGTTGAATACTTTAGAGTTATTTCCCTTTGATTTGTTTGAAATAGATTTCGTGTCCGCTCTGTAACTCAAATACCCTCCGGAATATTTTGCTGGTATTTGGTAGAAATGCTGAACAGAACGAGACGACGTGTCGTGTACATGAATGACAACTCTGCCTTTCTTACATTTGGCGTTATCTCCCTTTGTTATATTTGACAGTGATTATTCATTGATTTCGTGTCCGCTCTTTAAGTTGAATACCTTTGGAATATATTTATGATACTTAGTAGAAACGTAGAACAGGACAAGACGACGTATCGCGTACAAGAATGACACTCTGGCTTTCTTACTTTTGGAGCTATCTCCCTTTGTCTTGTTTTTGAAATTGATTTTGTGTCCGCTCTGAAACTCGAATACCCTCAGTCGGAATATTTTTTAATGGTACATGTATTTGGTAGAAATGTTGAACAGCACGAGACGATGTGTCGCGTACAAGAATGACAACTCTGTCTTTCTTACCTTTGACAGTATCTCGATTTGTTATATTTGACAATAATTATGCATTGATTTCGTGTCCGCTCTGTAAGTCGAATACCTTTTGATATATTCAATGGTAATTGGTAGAAATGTAGTACAGACAAGACGACGTGTCACGTACAAGAATGACAATTTTGGCTGTCTTACTTTTGGAGTTATCTCCCTTCTTGTGTTTGAATTTGATGTCGTGTACGCTCTGTAACACGACTACCCTTCGGAATATTTTAATGATACATGGTAGAAATGTAGACTAGGACAAGACGACGTGTCACGTACAAGAATGACAACTTTGGCTTTCTTACTTTTGGAGTTATGTCCCCTTCTTTTGTTTGAATTTGATATCATGTCCGCTCTGCAACACGAATACCCATCGGGATATTTTGATGATACTTGGTTGAAATGTAGAACAGGACGAGATGACAAAATGCATACAAGAATGAAAACTCTGGCTTTCTTACTTATGGAGTTATATCCTCTTCTTGTGTTTAACTTTGATTTCGTGTCCGCTCTGTAACTCCAATACCCTTTGGATTATTTTAATTTTACTTGGTAGAAATGTAGAATAGGATGAGACCACATGTTGCGTATAAAAATGACAACTCTGGCGTTCTTACTTTTGGAGTTATTTCCACTTCTTCTGTTTGAATTTGATTTCCAGTCCGCTCTGTAACTCGAATACCCTTCTGACTATTTTGATGGTACTTGATAGAAATGTAGAACAGGACGAGACGACGTGTCGCCTACAAGATTGACAACTCTGGCAGGATTGAGTGGGTGGGTGGGGGAGCATTTTTTTTTTTTGGTTTTTTATTTTCTAAAAAAAAAAAATATCTAGTTTATTCACTGAAAAGGTAAACGAAATGAAATAGTGAATTATAAACCTTTACCATCCTCTGGGCTAATTCAGCAGACGACAAATTGTTCGTATTTTTTGCTTAGTTCACCAGAAAACAGGCTTTGATATTTTATGCAAATTGCATGAAATATCAAATCCTGTTTTCTGGGAAAAAATAACAATAAAATTTCAATATGTCGTCTGCTGAAGATTTTACCCAGAATGCTAATCGTTAACAATACCAGTTAATCAAAACTGTATTACCAGGAACACGGCATGTCAAATTTCATATATTTCGCCTTGTCAAAGGACACAGAGAAGCAGTGTATGTGCAAGTTAGTCAGGACATATAAACTTCATGCGCTGTTAATACATTAGACATTAGAAAACACTAGGAGATACCATGACAACTGTCGTTTTAGCGAGCTGTTCTGAGCAAATAATGATCATTCAACAAATGTCAATTTTTCACTAATCTCTTAGAGAACTAATCACATCTGCAGCAGATGATATAATGATTATTATTTGTGTATTTATCAGGAAAATTAAGACGAGATTTCATGTGAATCATCTGCCTAACAGACGATTCACATTCACATGAAATGTTGAGTTTATATTCTCCGAACAATAAAAATAATCAATTTTAGAATAACGTCTGCTACTAATTTCCTTAACGCTTTTCATTTAATACGACTTCATTATTAATGGAGTAAGATCCAAAGAAAAGGCGTCTGGTATCATTTACGGAAACTGAAGACTCCGGAGCCCGCAGTCTGACCTGACGACAACTTTTACCCAACGTATTTGTCAGTGTCCACTGGTTCAATCAGTTGACAGCGAAGGCCGTAATCGAACAGCGCTAATAAGAAGGCTGATTTTGGTAACCGGCGTTCGTTAGTGGTATACGTACTGTTTGGGCCGGACACAGTCTGTTTGAAACAGCTGTTACTAATGGAGCGAACACTTGACGAAATTTTCTTAATAACAGTTAATACTTGACAAGATTTTCTTCTCCTGTCCCGGAGTTATTGGATTGCTTATTTGCTTTTCGGCTTCTAAATCAATTTACAAAGACACCTCGCCACTGTAATCGTCTTAATGTGAAGAATTTGCTCATTTTCTGAAGAATCTATCAATAGTATCAGATTGTTCCCGCTATATAAAGCATTGTTAAACGTCTGAAACCCTAACATTTAAAATAGTTCAATTCCGCTGGATTGTGAGCATGAAGCTAGAGGACAGAGGATACACTTTATAAAATTTTCGCCCTTTTTAACAAGGGAGACATCTTTTGTAATTTCCTATTAGCTTTTCTGCAGATCTTTTCCCTTCTGAAACGGGGTTTGCTCGAAAAGGAAAGAATTTGCTCCTAAAGGGAGCAAATTCCTTCCTTTTAGAGTGAATCCCTTATCATCACGAAAACATGCCTATATAATATTGACCCCCTTAAACCCCACTTTTATATAGTAAAACTGGGGTTTACAGGGGTATACATTATTTTTCTTATTTCTGCTCAAAAACATAGATTGTGGGTACTCGTTAGAACCGCCTCGAAGCGGTTCTAATGAGTACCCACAACCTATGTTTTGAGCAGAAGTATGAAAAATATCAGAATTTTTCGGAAAACTTTTAGTTTTTGGTGGTGAAATTTTCAATATATTTGAATAGGCGTGTTTTCGTAATGTAGAAGGGAGGCAAAACATTTGTGAAAGAGGTACCTCCACTGAAAGTGTATTTATTCTCTTTAAGAAGTAAAGATGACAAAAGTCTCCTACCGCTTTTGGGATTACGTTACTTCTCAGTCTATTAGGGGTGAGCACGTGTCATTTCAAAAGAACTGAACTGGGAAACCGACCTTTATTAATAGTTACATAAGAATGCTGAGCCATGCAAGGCATTTCAAAATAAAACACCCTATTCAATAAAGCGGAATGGATAAACTTTTAGGGGAGGCAACTCTGTCATTTTTACCTCCCGTCTGAAGAGGGCTTTACTGTAAAAGGTAAGATTTTGCAAATTCTTTCCTTTTAGAGAAGACCATTTTCAAAGGGGGATTGGTGTACAGACACAAACAAGACGTATTAATAAAAGAGGAAACCCCTTTTCAAAAAGGGATAGATGTGCAAAACGCAAACAAGACGTAATAAAGTTGTCCCCCTTGTAGAAATAAATAAATGAATAAAATAAAAAGTAAATAAAAAAAAAACAAAAAAAAAACAGAAAATCAGCCAAGTGTATATAGCCCCTTTAATGTTGTTCGTTTTTCGGATTCTGAAGATATAAGAAATTGGCTCACTAACCCGACTAAAAATGGCATACTACTTAACTAACATGTTGTCGTTGGTGCGGACATGTTGCCCATGCCTTTCTAAAGACTCGGAAGAGACCGTACATTTTGTAAAATACAAACGTTTCAAGGAGGACCGAGAGATGACGGAGATGCCGAACAACAAACCGAACAGTTCGGAAAACGGAGCTATACCTAAAATAGTGGAACCAAATTGTGACATTGGTTCAACCGGGCACACGGAGGGGAACCAAATAACAGAATGGCAGGCTGGTTGGAATGTAACAAATGCTATACAGGTAAACGGGATGTGCCATTCATGAAGGTTATTAACCCATTTAAGCCTAGCGTCCCTGAAAAGGGACATTGACAGTGTAGACCCAGATCAGACACCGCAGAATGCGGCGTCTGATCAGGGTCTACACTATTTGCGTTAAGTTCAGAAATCCCTATAACACAGGGTAATAATAAAAAAAAACTAGTCAGTCACCCCTGATCTAGGAAATGGACCTGTCCAATGAGTTATGATAGATGATTTCACTCGACATAAATGGGTTAAAGCATATAGGCCGCGTTAAGCCAAAAAGTGCCTTCGAGCATGCGTAAAATGTGCGGATTTACTGCATCCTGCGCATGTGCAAGGTCTCATCGGGCCTTTGCTCTCCATGTACACATTCTATAGCCAATGTCAGAGAACAGCTAATATCCTGATCAGACCGCGAACCCACGTAGTCTGATCTGGGCCTTTGCTGTCCACGCATGCCCGGAATGCACATTTTTGCTTTGCGCAGCTCGTAAGTCCAGAAACATTTACTATTCATGTAGTCTGATCAGGATCTTCACTGTTTATCCTTCTGTGTTTACTCACAGAATCTTCGACTAACGTAGAATCAACAAACAAGCCACGAATGTTCTGATTCCCACTTAGCATTCTTTATAAATCTACAGCGGGCCGCTATCGGCCCGTCAGGGTAGCTGACGGGCCGATAACGGCCCGCTATAGATTTCTAAAGAATGCTAGCTGGACAGAGCATGCGGATGATCGGGTTTATCTGGACATTATTCGACATTGGCATTTATGGGTTATGGGGAATCGGTACACATGAAGCTTTTGACGCCATTTTGAAAGGGACACAATAGCCTAGCTACTAGGCCAATATATAAGTATGTTTGTCATTTTTTGTTACTTATTTTTTTTTTTTTTCATTTACATTCTACTTTTTGATTCAATGTTTAGCTAGTCTATGGGTGAACTTTTCTTCTGTGGTTGTCTCTGAAATATATTAGAAATCCAGACCATATTATCTATAGACTAACCACAGAGCTCAATAAGCCAAAAAATATATATGTATATTTCTAAGCCTTGGGCAAGGCTTGGGACACAACTTCTGAAGATAAGAATTTCTTTCTCTAGTATTAACGCCCTTTCGAAAATAGGGGTTAGTCTTAAGGTAAAGAGAGAGGATTCTGCTTACCTTTAAGAGTAACACCAAATATGGGAGCTTAAGTTTTTCATGCCAGAGATTTCTCTTGGAAAATATATCCAGACACCTAAAATAACTCATTTAAGTGACGCAATGCAAATAAATGTTCTTAGCAAATAAGAGACACACTGAACCGGGGCTCAGCATTTTTCTACATTATTGCAAGTGCCTCAGATCAACCTGCGCATCCGTACACTCTGTTCAGAGTATTTGCAGGTCACTCTTTGGACAGCCAAGAAGCCAATGCTACTTCAGGCCGACAGCGAAGACTGATCAGCCTGCGCTTCCGCTCAGGCTGATCTGAGTTTTCGCTGGGCGCACAGGCAATCTTTTCGAAAGTGTTTTGTCCCAAACTCGTTTTATAACTGACGTCTTTTAGGTATGTAATTTGCGTTTGTTTATACTAAATTATTTTGGCTCTTTGAGTGTGTTTATTGGTTGGGATGATGACTTAGACACTTTTGTTGCCAATCTAACGCTTAACCTATTTATTCCCAGTGAATTCGTCTATCTGGAACGATGACTTATCCATTTCAAATTTAAAGGGGCGTTTTGCAATACCGTGGGTCAATGCGGTTTAATGTCAAACAGCACCGCCTTCTGTGCCTACAGATCTTGATCTACACTGCTTGACCCGCTTTGTGAGACATAAAGCATACATGGATAAGTAATGCCAGAGAAGCGCTATTTATAGGCTAACGAGTAAAGGAATCTTGGCACGTTTGTTACAGCAATGTTGAAACAAAGTTAACTTTGTTACTTCCGCATTTAGTATGCATTCAACGTGTTTCGCATTTAATTAACCCTTTACCCATTTACGCAGAGTGGACTCTTTTACCTTAACTCTTTGTATCAGCCAGTTTGCAATAGAAGGGATGTATGGTTAGTTCTTATATTTACCAATTTTTAAAGCGATCCCTGTATTAAATGCAAACATTGTAGACCCTGATCAGACGCCTGATCTGGGTCTACACTATTTGCCAAAGTCCCTTTAATGGGACGCTCGGCTTAAATGGGCTAAAGCTGCAAGCAAAACTGTAGCTGGTGACATTCTTTTTTTTTTCAGAGAAACCTAGGATGATGTTTCATGTGAATGAGCTGCGAACAGAAAAGTCACATGAAATATCAAGTTTTTTTCCCTTTAAAGAAGCCCCCTTTTCAGAAGGGGAGTGGTGTACAGAAAACCAACAGTAATTTACAAAAGTAGTCTCTCTTATAAAACTAGTGGATATCTACCGAGTATATCCAATCACCTTAAGAGTGACGTTTATAAACTGTCAATATGTAAGTTGATTCCAAAACATGCGTTTCTCAACTTGAAAGAAGGGTCGGATATGTGCGCGCAATAGCGAAAATCGGATGTACGCGCGCAACGGTTAAAATTGGATTTGTGCGCGCAACGAAGTCTTGCGCAATCATGAAATTCGTCCTGCTTACAAAATCCTCGGCTACTGTAGAGTATGAAAAGAGAAAACCCTCTTTATGCTGTGCGAATGTGCAGACTGATCAGGCCGGCCTCGGTGGCTCAGTTGGATTCGCGTCCGACCGATGATCAGGGCCCAGTTGTTCAAAGCGTCGTTAGCTTAACGAGCTCGTTAAGGGTCATTTCGTTAACTGTTTTAGCGGATTCAATATACCATATTCTGATATTTTTTGCTGAAAAAATGTGAGTAGCTTTTGCAATGCAAAAGCTACTCACATTTTTTCAGCAAAAAATTTCAGCGTTTTTGCGTATCACTCGATGTAAATTTTAACGAATCGTTAACTAACGACATCGTTAGCTTTGAACAACTGGGCCCAGAAGTTTGCGGGTTCGACCCTCACCGGGTCGGCAACATTCTTTCGTGGAGTTTGATCATGAAATATTTTCTGCGGTCATTCTCACCCTTCCGTTATTCAAGAAGGGCAGCTGTCAGTTTCTGGCGAAAGAATATGCACAATACTGGTTAACCGCTTAGAGGACTAAGTCTGCCCAGTAAAAGTGTGGTTAGGTAAACTGACCGCGCTCGACGTGCCCCCAATGGGTTGACTGGGCCGTAAAACCTCAACACACACAAACAAGCTGATCAGTGCTTTCGCTGGTGAAATAATTTGGCGCATCAGTTTAGCATGTTACATGACGCCTTACATGTATAGGAAACCAAGAATAAAATACGACTTTTTCAAGTTATCAAAACGACAGCGCCCACGATATTTATAAAGCATCTTTTTGTTGTATTTTATTTCAGATACCGACTAGCATAAAGCACATGAGAGGGGTATAAGGCGACCAAACTGATCTGTCGCTTGGGCCTTTTGATTATTATTGACCGGCGCGGGAATCGCGCCTGTCTCTTAATATAGCTTTGGATTTGTATATATAGGAGAATACTCGATTAGCTCATTAAGGACATTTTTTTTTATATTTGCCGGGATCGTTGGTTTGTGACGATCTAGGCAAATATAAAAAATCTGATAACAAACTGTGTTATAAACAGATTAATGTCTATTTTATTTTCATTTCAATTAAGAAATTTCATAAAGCTTAATAAAAGCAAACATTAAAGAATCACATTGTTCTTCTTTTTTACCTGTTACATTGAAAATTTATTAAATTTTAGTATACCCTTGTCCCATATCTCTATGTAAACATGAACAAAACCGGCACAGTGGCTCAGTTGGTAGAACGTGACCGGGAGGTTGCGGGCTCGATCCCCAGCCGAGTTATACCAAAGACTTTAAAAATGGTACTAGCTGCTCTCTCGCTTGGCGCTCAGCATTAAGAGCTAGAAATCAGAACTGGTCAGCCCAGTGTCAGTATAATGTGACTGGGTGGAATATCATGTCAAGTATCTGGGGCGTGATATTTCAGTGAGGCAGCACTCTAAAAGTGAGCATTGAGCTCCCTGCCACATCCAGACACCGTCGCGATATGACCGAAAGATTGTTGAAAGCGACGTAAAGCCCGAATAAAACAAAGAAACAAACATGAACAAAATTTGCACCGGTACTTAGACGTTTACGTCTAAATATTTGGTCTTGTATTTTTAATTTTAGCTTACTACATACACAAAACTATAGGTAAAAATATAACCTTGTCCGGTGACATGAGACTTCCGGTTCCAAGCTGTATCACGTCAATTAGAAAATTGTAGCCAGGAGTCACAGGTCACCGGACGGTTATATTTATACCTATACATGTGCTTGTATTTTGTGCGTCTTTTATATATGGGCCTCGCCAAGCGGAAACAGATGTGCGCAAAGTGAGGGCCCAAATCAGCCTGTGCTCCGCGCAGTCTGATCAGGGCCTTCAATGTCCGCTAATAAAACAGAATGTATTAATGGAGAGCAAATATCCGGATGAGACTTTGCGCATGTGCAGGATAATGTGAATCCGCACGCATTTCGAAAACACGCCTATTCAAATATATAGAAAATTTCATTCCCCAAAACTAAAAATAATCAGATAAAAATCTCTGATTTTTTTCATATTTCTGCTCAAAACATGGATTGTGGGTACTCGTTAGAACCGCCTCGATGAGGCGGTTCTAACGAGTACCCACAATCTATGTTTTTGAGCAGAAATAAGAAAATTAATGTATACACCTGTAAACCCCAGTTTTACTTTATAAAAGTGGGGTTTAAGGGGGTAAAATTTATATAGGCATGACCTTCGTGATGTTTTGACCATGCTAGGCACTTTTTCGCTTAACGCGGGCCATATTAGAACTTTTACTTTTATTGCAGGGTATGTTCATCGTTAGTTTTCCCTATGCAGTATTACAAGGTGGCTATTGGGCCCTATTTGCGATGGTTCTGGTAGCATACATATGCTGTTATACTGGGAAAATCCTCGTGCAGTGTTTATATGACGAAGATGAATATGGCTTCCTTGTACGAGTTCGCAAAAGCTATGTTGAAATTGCGGAGCACGTGTTTGGACGACGGTTCGGAGGCAAAATAGTAAACTGTGCCCAGTTGATAGAGCTTCTTATGACGTGTATCTTATACGTTTTGCTGTGTGGTGATCTCCTTGATGGTAGTTTTCCGGGCCTCATAGACCTGTCCTCGTGGATTGTTCTAAGCACGTTCTTCCTCATGCCATGTGCTTTCCTACAAACACTGAAGAGTGTTTCTTGGCTTAGTTTCTGGTGCACAGTGGCGCATATGGCAATTAATGCAATTATAATAATATATTGTTTCACTAAGGCGTCCCACTGGTACTGGAGTACAGTGCAGTTCAGGATTGACATATGGACGTTTCCAATTTCTCTAGGGATTGTTGTATTCAGTTATACATCTCAGATATTCCTGCCAACTCTAGAGGGCAACTTGGTAAAACGCGAAAAATTCCATTGCATGATGAATTGGACCCACGTTTCGGCCGCTATTTTCAAGGCACTATTTTCCTATATCGGATTTCTGACATGGGGTGTAGCCACACAGGAAGTGATAACAAATAATTTACCAACGCAAGCCTTTAAAATAATTGTCAACGTGATTCTAGTTGTAAAGGCTCTGCTTTCTTACCCACTGCCATATTTCGCCGCTGTGGACCTCATTGAAACATCTCTTTTCAGCGGTAGAGATAAAACATTATTTCCAACATGCACAGATGACGAGTTCAGCCTCAAAATATGGGCGATAGCGCTTCGTTTTGGACTAGTTCTCACTACTATGTTGCTAGCAATATGGATCCCGTACTTTGCAATTCTGATGAGTTTAATAGGGTCTTTTACGGGAACCATGCTCTCGTTTGTATGGCCGTGTGTGTTTCATCTCAGCATGAAACGTTATAAACTAAAGTGGTACCAAAAGGCTATCGATATAGGGATAATTATTCTGGGCATTGTATTTGGGCTAATTGGTATATACTATTCAGGGCATGCTCTATATCAGGCTATAAAAGGCCTACCCACTAACCCCTACAAAACACATTTACCGGTAGCTACAAAACCTGACGATATCGATCAAGTAGGTTAAACGCTTTGCATGCTGGGTAAACATTTCAGTAGACGACATTTTGAAATATTTTTTCTTATATGTCCAGAAAATAGGCATTGAATTTTTATGCAAATTGTCTCCTAAGGAGACAAATTGCATGAAATTTCAAAGCCTATTTTCTGGGAAAAGTTAGAAACATATATTCAGTTTATCGTCTCCTAAGAATAATTGTCAAAACGTACTTTCTGGTAAAATATGAAACATATCTTCAGTCTGTCGTCTGTTGAATTTTCCTTGTGAGTGGTAAAGGTTAAACTTACATGTAGTTCGACCAGGAGAGGCGTGTTTGCAGGCAAATGATGACAAAAAGTTCAGAACGCACTGTTGCGAGTCCGGTCAAGCCTAACCCATTTATACCGAGCGTCCATTAAACAGAGCATTGGCAAACCGTGTAGAACCAGATCAGACGCCGCAGAATGCTGTGTGATCAGGGTCTACACTGTTTGCATTAGATACAGAAATTGCTTTCAAACATCTTAATATTACAAATGAACAAGACACCCCTTCTACTGGAAATGGACCTGTTCAATGTGCTGCGGTAGAAGAGTCCATTCGGCATAAAACGGTTCATTACGAAAACACGCCTATTCAAGTATATAGAAAATTTCACGTCCAAAAACTGAAAATTTTCAGATAAAAAACTCTAATATTTTTCTTATTTCTCCTCAAAACACAGATTGTGGGTACTCGTTAGAACCGCCTCGCACCTATGTTTTTGAGCAGAAATAAGAAAAATAATGTATACCCCTGTAAACCCCAGTTTTACTATATAAAAGTGGGGTTTAAGGGGGTCAATATTATATAGGCGTGTTTTCGTGATGTAATATAAAATTGCCATTGATAATTTACTATAATTAGCCATTCAGGCAGACAGGCCTATGTAAACGGTGTCGACCCGGAATGCAGCGTATGGTCATGGTCTACACTGTTCCTCATCCAACATTTTTTGATAAAAAAAGATAAAAAAGTAAAAATACACATGTTTAAATTTTAGGACAAATATGGTAAGGAGTTACCGTGTCCGAATACTTGGTGTAAATGCGGTAATATCGGGTGAGCAAGTTGTGAACATCCTTATTCAAGCCGCGCAATGAAAAGGCCATTTTCACATTCATGCGGTCAGCGGATGCCCGGATCAGCCTTTGCAACATTGCAGTGTGATGAGTATCATCACTGTTCCTGTACATGTCACTGACTGCTGTAGAATATCAACGGAGTGAAGGCTTACCCAATTAGCATTCTACTTAACCCTGTCAGGCTGAATAAATAAAGATGCCACGCCCACTTGTAATTTTCAGCCAATCAGAATACTTGATACCGGTTCTTGATAGGAATTCACATACTTAATGCCAAACAGTGTAGATCCAGATCAGTTGGCTTCTTCTGAAGAAGCCAACTGATCAAGAGCTGCACTGTTTGCAAAGGTAGGGCATAACTGGATTCAAAAGGACCGGGGTTAAATTTATTCTACAACAGACCGTTATCAGCCCGACAGGAATCCTATTGGGCCAATAACGGTCTAATATAGATTTAGTAGAATGCTTACTGGGCTGGCGATACAGCATGGATGCGTACGCCTTCGTTGATCGCATATCACTTTTTCTCACGACTCGCTTGAAGACGCTTTGGAATCTTGGATACAACAGAGTGCCCTACGAAGATTTGTCAGACTTCGCGGATACGCAGGTTGAATTGAGTCTTTGCTGGGTGCGCATACAGTCTTCATCACGAAAACTAACCTATATAATTTTGACCCCCTTAAACCACACTTTTATATAATAAAACTGGGGTTAACAAGGGTAAACATTTTTTCTTTTTTTTGCTCAAAACATACATTGTATGTGCTCGTTAGAACCGCCTCGGCGAGGCGGTTCTAACGAGTACCCACAATCTATGTTTTAAGCAGAAATATGAAAAATATCGGCGTTTTTATCTGAAAATTTTCAGTTTTTGGAGGTAAAATTTTCTATATATTTGAATAGGCGTATTTTTGTAATGTGTAGGAAATGCTGTGCCCCGGCTGATGTGTGTGCACACAAGTAAATTTCGACCTTTATCTTCTATATTCGCAATTCATCTTCAACAGGATTATGGAACGAAACATAAGAAAACGTACCTTCTCACATGTCACATCCGCGCAGTCTGATCAGAGTCTGTGGCCCTTATGAACAAACCATCACGAAAACACGCCTATATAATTTTGACCGCCTTAAACCCCACTTTTATATAGTAAAAATGGGGTTTACAGGGGTATACATTATTTGTCTTATTTTGCTATAAAACATAGATTGTGGGTACTCGTTAGAACCGCCTCGCCGAGGCGGTTCTAACGAGTATCCATAATCTATGTTCTGAGCAGGAATATGAAAAAATATCAGAATTGTTTATCCGAAAATTTTCCTTTTTTGGTTGAAAAATATTCAATATGTTTGAATAGGCGTGTGTTTTCGTAATGTTTGCATCCTTGGCTATTTAAAGTGTGCCTTGGGAGGATTCTTATTAGACTGTGCGAATGCACAGGCTGATCTGAATCTTTGCTGAGAGCACATGTCTGTAGGTACGTTTTCTGACGTTGCGACTCAGATATTTTCGATATAGTGCTGGTATGTATACATTTCCTGGTTCTTTGCCACTATTTGGTTCACACATTATAAAAGCCGGGCACAGCATTCCTACAAAATTGCATGTGAGTCCAGCGAAGACTCAGGTAAGCCTGCGCATCCGCACTGTTGGATCAGTTTTTGCACGGCACTCTGTGGGTAGCAGCGTCTTAAAACGAACAACGACGACACTGATCAGGATGCGTGGATGCATATGTAATCTTATAGAAAATGTTGCGTCCTGGCTCATATATGATAATAGAGTGCCAATCAAAACTGCAAGTGGGAAAGGACGAGGGATGTTGCATTTTTCCGTTTATCATTATGAGCAGACGCAATCAAACAGAACTTGTTTTTTTTATTTTATTTTTTTTTATTTTATTTATTTATTTTTTTTTTTTTTTTTTTTTGTAGTTTCAAAAGATCTCAACTTCGGAATATTTAACCCTTAGCACTATGGGTAAATATTTCAGCAGACGACATTTTAAAATACTTTTTTTTAATATTTGTTTTTCCAGAAAACAGGTTTTGACACTAAAGTCCTGGGCCCAGTTGTTCAAAGCATCGTTAGCTTAACGAGCTCGTTAGTGGTCAAAATGTTAACTGTTCTGGTAAGTACAATATCTAATTCACAGGTATTTTTGCTGAAAATGTGAGTAGCTATTGCAAATGCAAAAACTACTCACATTTTTTTTTTCAGCAAAAATATTAGCATAGATGGCATATTTAGGGATCAAAGTTTTAACAATACATTAACTAACGACATCGTTAGTTTTGAACAACTGGGCCCTGACGTACAAATGTATATGTCCCGTTTGGACATTTGTGAAATGACGTTTTATATCATATGAGCCATGGTACAGTATTTCCAACAAGAATGCATGTGCGCCAAGCAAAGACTCAGACTAGCCTACACGTCCGCGCATGCTGATCAGGGTCTTCGCTGTCCACCTGAAGACGCTTTGGATCTCAGCTACCCATAGAATGCGCAGCCTGATCTGAGTCTTCGCTGGGTGGACATCTAATACTGTAAGAAATACGGTGTCCCGACTTGAGGAGTCGACATATAACATCAATTATACGAAATAAAATATCAGTTTCAGGACACTGTACTGCCTTCCCATAAATGGTGGCGAAATTTTCCACCTGTACACGTCATCTTAAAATAACAACTAAAATCACAAATGAAATGCGTTATTTTAATTCTCGGCTCGTTAAACGGAACGTTGTGAAACAAACTGTTAGTATTTTTGTATTCACGAAAAAGAAAAGGGAATATGCCTGTTCGAATTTGCGCAAGTAAGAAGGTAAGTTTATTTTCATACGTATAAAATGTATTTTTATCTATTAATAACTATTTGGCATGCCTTGGCATTGAAGTTGTAAGTTAAATTTGTGAGACACGCATTTCATTTGGGATTTTTGTTGATATTTTATGATGACTTGTAGAGGTGGCATATTTCGCCACCATGTGTGGGAAGCCGATAAATAGTTCTTATGGCATAATTCGTTGAGCCCGTTTGAGTTTTATGGCAAACACAACATTATTAAGGTCATGTCGAGCCGGTCAATTTCCCTGTACACATTTGTCTTGGACAGGTTTAGTCCTCTAAGCGGGTTACCAGTGCTTGTGCACATCATCTCGTCAGCAACTTAAGCCGCCCTTTTTGAATGAGCAGAAGGGGGCGAATGAAAGTAGAAATGATTTTTGATCAATCTCCACTGACGTTATTTGGTAGAGCTGGGATTTGAACTTGCGACCTCTGGATCTGCAGTCAGGCGCGCTACCTACTGAGCTATGGAGCCGGCTCGTGATTGATTGCGTGCATCAGGAGTGTCTGGGACACGTGGTTGCGTTAATGGTCCAACAATTATGTTTTATGTTAGTCACTATTACTTATTATGTATATTTTCATTTTTTAATTCACATTCATTAACTATAATATATTGTTGTCAAAGGTTTCTACATGCTTTCTATCTTTGTGCTCATTCTGGGCCCAGTTGTTCAAAGCGTCGTTAGCTTAACGAGCTCGTTAAGGGTCAATTCGTTAACTGTTTTAGCAGATTCAATATACAATATTCTGATATTTTTTGCTGAAAAAATGTGAGTAGCTTTTGCACTAGTAGCTGCAAAAGCTACTCACATTTTCAGCAAAAAATTTGAGTATATTTGCGTATCATTTGATGTAAATGTTAACGAATCGTTAACTAACGAACAACTGGGCCCTGGTATCTAGGAAATCACGTTCCGCTTAAGCCTGTGTTACGAGCGTATGCAGTCTTGCAAACTTCAATGCTGTCTTATGAAGAGCCCCATAAAACCGACACTCCGATTTTCTTTCTTTTATGTGTGCTTTGTTTCCGAGAGAAACCGTTATAGATTTTATTTGACTTCCCTGGAGCAGGTGTTAAGTGTCCTGTGGAGGCCATGCATCTTCCTGTACATTACGAAAACACGCCTATTCAAATATATTGAAAATTTCATCACCAAAAACTACAAATTTTCAAATAAATAATCTGATATTTTTCAAATTTCTGTTCAAAACATTTATTGTGTGTACTCATTTGAACCGCCTCGCCAAGGCGGTTCAAACGAGTACCCACAATCTATGTTTTTGAGCAGAAATAAGAAAACTAATGTATACACCTATATAAAAGTGGGGTTTAAGTGAGGGGGTGGGGTGGTCAAAATTGCCCATGTATGTTTTCGTGCTGCTTCATTACAATGCAGTTTTTATTGTCATTTTCCTTGGAATCGTTGAGAGTTAGTCGAGGCATCTTGAAAAACCGAGAGTTCCGCTTAAGCCGGTGCAAACTCCAGTGCTGTCAACTACAGAGTCCCAATGAAATCTAGACTCTGAATTTCTTTTATAAAGCGTTCTTTTTTTCCAAGGGCAATCTTTATCGATTTGTTAAAAAAAGTACGTGCGTTTTTTGTCTGAATTAGTCACACAACGGTTAGTTTTAAGGGGAATATATACACATTATGAGGTGGCATCTCAGACAAAATTAATTTGTCTTCCTCCCTTAAATGGGTTTATTCTAAAAGGAACGGGCTCCTCTTGTTGTCCTTTTAGAGCAGACTTTTTGTTTCGGACGGAGCTTGTGTACATGAAGGCAGAGAAGAATATATAAAGGATGTTACCCAGCAAATGCCATAATCACGAAGCAAAACTTTCCCGGGGAGCCAAAAGAAGAAGCGGTGAGAGGTGAGGAACAAATAAGACACAACATCACGAAAACATGCCTATATAATTTTGACTCCCTTAAACCCTTCTTTTATATAGTAAAACTGGAGTTTACAGGGGTATACACTATTTTTATTATTTCTGCTGAAAAACATAGTTTGTGGGTACTCGTTAGAACCGCCTCGGCGGCGTCTGATTTGGGTATGCACCGTTTGCCTATATCCCACAAAAGGGACGCCAGGCTTATTTGGGTTAAACCAATTTTAAACTACCCCAACCTCACCCTCCATGATAATGCAGTTGATTGCTTGTGTTGGGGTTTAACGACACGTCAACCCTTGTGGGTCACTTTGTGTCGTCTCCCAGAGAAAGGGAGAAGAGAGATAGAAGAATTAGTAGAGGAGATGCAAAAGAGGGATAGGGGAGAAGAGGAACAGGAATGAAAGTGAAGAAACAGAAGAAATATAAACGTTCCCCCCCTCTACCCTTACCTGCTACAAGGATAGAAGGCCTTGTCCAACCGTAAACCAATATCAGTTGGATACCCCGTCGACGTAAGATACACGACACCTTCGCCCCCCCCCTCCCACCCCCTTACCCCCTCCCCCCCCCCCCCTCCCGATGCTGGTGAAAATTCCAAATATGTACTCGGTCCGTCTAGGGTTCTTCATCTCATCAGTGAAACATCTTAGCTGAAATATAAATGAAATACCCAGAAAATGCAACAGTCACGAAGCACAGCCCCACCCCCTACCTCTCCAACCCGCGAGGCACTGAAAAAGGCGAGACGAGTAAAAAACAATACCAAAACCAACGATTTTCGTACATATGCAACAACCGAAATATAAACAAAGAAAACAGAGAGAACCGCCTTAGAACGGTCGGTAGAAAAAACAACTAAGGGACGGAGAATAAAACCGGATTTACTCGCGCGAAACCTCGCTCTTAATTCTGATACAGCTACATATTACAAATATACATGTTCAGTCCGCTTTGGAAAACACAAATAAGCACAAAACTGTAATTAACCCTTCTCTTGCTGAACACGACATGCCCTGTCTTAGCAAACAGTGTAGAGCCAGATCAATTGGCATCTGAACAAGCCATCTGATCTGGATCTGCACTGTTTGTCATTAAATATGTGAATTTCTTTAAAAAACCCGGATCAAGTAATATGATTGGCTGGAAATTAGAAGTGGGCATGACATCTTAATTTATTCAGCATGACAAGGGTTAAACAAAGCAGAGGGTTCCATGGAAAAAAAATCACAAATGCTGCCTTTGGAAGCAATATCTGAAACCAGATCTAAAGAAAACCATAAGTTGTACCACGATGTGTCCGACTAGAAACAGCAAAAGCCGGGTGCCAACCTTCTGATACAGATTGATGAAAGAGTCATCATTCAGTCTGAGGTCCGACTCATCGTCATGCAATTAAAGGGAATCACAAAACTCGTCTCCTTCGCAAACATGGCAGAAATCTACCGCGTATGTCAAGCCCCTTATAATATATCAGACATGTACAACGTATCAAAAAAGGTAAGAGAAAAGTCCAGGGAGTACCACAATCACAAACCGTAGCCCTTCCCAGACCCCAAGAGGAAAAGTAAACCGACAAATCTAAACAAGCACAAACCGAACAAACGTACAAAAAGCACTACGATTAGCTCTCTCTTCCCCAAGCGAGGTAATCGCAATACTAAAAGGACTGAAAAAACACAAGAACAAATTGACACACGGAAAGACATACAACAAAAATCGCCTTAAAGCAATGCAAGTTTGTTTCAGCTCCGGCAGAAACAAAGCAAATAAATTAAACTTTACTTTAGAAAAGTTAGTTTACTGAACAACTCAATATGACCAACGTATGGTGTCGCAATATTCGTTAAGAGGTTTAAGAAACGCAGCGTATTCTTCTGAAATCTATACGGAATTTTACAAGTAAGTTTGTGGTTAGTTTGTGTGTGTGTGAGGGAGGGGGGGGGGGGGGGGGCGGGTGCAGGGCAATTGTATAAATACAGATTACAGACAAATAATACTTCAAATACACAGTTTAATTTGATGTGAATAACAACAGGAATAGAAATGATTTATAGGACAAATATCAAGAGCCAGCACATATATAACTTTTTTTTTGACTTCAAGACATTTAAGTTTTTGCAATTAAATGTAGGCACCGCGTGTATCCGAATTAGTGTTTGAAATTTCATTCTGTGTCTTCCACAATATTATTATTATCTGAACTGTCTGTGTGTGAACGTTTTATCACAAAAGCATTTTCTACTCTATCCACAAACGCCTGGTCGTTGTCTAATTCATCGACAAGCTCTTTGTGACTTCCTACTGTTGTCAATCTTACAGACTCTTCTCTATGTTGGTCATTTAATATTTCAGGGTAAAGAAATGCGTCCGCACAATCTTTAGGAACAACTGTCACATTTGTTAGATTTCCACGGACATTCATACTTCTATTAACATCACACGCACTATGCAAAACCTCATTCGAACTGCCTGCAGAATTTTGACGTATGCTAGTTATTTTGTCTAAATCAACAGGACAACTAGTTGGAAACTCTGTTACGTTGTTTATAGATTGGCAAGAACGAGATCGGTGAATTTTGCGAAGGCTTGCGGCATGTTCACTTTTCCATTTTGATATACTGGGACGGAGAACCGTGTTAGTATGTTTAATTTGCCTCAGTCGTGATGGAAAGCTATTTGAGCGGCCTAATACAAACTTTGCATTAGTTTCCGATCTACAAGTAACTAAATGCGTTGTATGTATCTCTAGGTTACTAACAACTCTGTTTCCGGCCTCATCGAACGTATTCTGAGCAGCTGAATGTGGTACTATAGTAATATTTCTTGGTTCATCATACACAGGTTCTGCATCATTGCATTTGTCTAGAACACTGACAATGTCTGCAGCACTGTAATCTACATTAAGTGTCAACATTCCTATTTGCGGAAGCTCTGACATCGATTGCAATAATTTATGCATGTTATCCATTTCAGTGTTACCTAATATGACCGATTTTTTACCTCGTTCAGTCTTGTCTAAAACATTAGCTATATCCGCTTCACTGTAGCCATTTTCAAAATTACATTCGTTTGATATTATCGTTATATCGTCTTTGTCACAGCGAGAAATGTTTTCAGTGACATTATTCTTTTTCGTACTCTCTGTAGTACAGTTCCTCTGCCGTGGTTTTACAATAGGAGAAAGTTCTATATCACTGCTTAGATTGTTTTTGTCTAAATCAACACAATCTTTGTTTCTGGTACCGAAACAGTTCAACTGTGTTACTACATCTGATATATGTAAACCATGGTGTTTATCATTTTTGTGCTTGTGTATTATGTTATGCTTTGCTTTGCACGGTGTACTGGCTATTATTTTGTTTCCATCTACTTGAGTTGTTTCTTTGTCTTCAACAGCTCTTATGATAGACCGGCTTATAACACAAGGAGACGAAACTGGTTTTCTTTCTTGTTTACATTCACTGTCGCAGAAGCTTCTTTCAGTTTGTGGATCTGTAAGTGTAAAACATATACGAATCTAAAGAACTTTATTTACAATGAATGCCAATTTAACTATGGTCAGTGGACCATTATTGTATGATTCCATATAAACGCCCTTTTTTCTTTTCTAAATGAAATATAATGTAACCGATTTCAGTCTGGAGAACCCTAAAAGGGTAATTGGCAAACAGAGCAGACCCAGATCAGGCGCCGCAGGATGCTCAGGGTCTCCACTATTCACAAATAATTTATCTATTTTTCTCTAGGAATATCTAAATCACATAGCCTGACACTTAAAATTGAAATTCGTTTCTTCCCATATATAGTTGGGGAGTTATTCAGTCTAAAATGATTTAATTAGTCTGGAACATATTTCGTTTGAGGGTAATCGATGCACTTTTAAGGAAAGTAACTTAGGGTAAATTATTTTCTTTTAGGTTAGACTCTTTTTCAGAATGGATGTGGTATGCAGGGAAGAAAACTGGCGGGTGGTGTGGTTAAGCACTTTTACAGCTAGCCAACTTCACCCTGGGTCCCGATGCTACTCTTAATACAGAAATACATAAAAATTCGGTTCGCTTAAAGGCTCCCAACTCAGTCAATGCATTAAAGCGAAAACATAAAAATCAAATTAATTACTATAATAAACTAAAACGAGTACTCATGGCTAATTCTACTGTATGCCAGAGTAAATGAAAACAAATAGTTGAACCACGGCTGGCCAAGACACCAAGATAGTGAAGTCAAATAATATCTATAAAGTCACAAAAGTGGCCTCTTTTTAAAAATGGCGAAATAATTACCATGTGGATCCAAAGCCCTAAAAGTCCCCGAATTTAAATAAGAAATAAATGAATCAATAGTTTTATCTGTCGTTAAAATATCACTTGGCTTTTCTATGAAATACAGTCCTTCCAGAAAAAATCATGGCTTTACTATCTGCAGGTGTATCTAGAACGGTTTCAAATAGTGTATACAATGCTCTGTGGTATCTTATTTGGGTTTACACTGTGTGACATGCCAGTATGTTCAAATTTGTAGGAGAAATATAGTACGTTCAATAGGAATACGCAATATGAAAGTTTGTTTCTCTTGTGGTGTCTTATGTCTGCCACTGTGTTCACTTCGTTGGGGGAGATGGACCTGGCCCCAAGGTTATAAAACTTTTTTCATGCTCAACTCAGATGAGCATGAAATTCGTCCTCTTAATAAATCTCAAATTACTAACAATTCTAAATTCTTTCTTGCTAAATATAGCTGAGCATGAAAATTTCTCTGCTAATATATATAAGTTGGCATTTTCATATTTATTAGCAGAGAAATTTTCATGCTTTTTGTTGACATTTTCATATTTATTAGCAGAGAAATTTTCATGAAAACAGTTTTATAACATTGGGCCTGGTTGCTTTGTTTTGCTTTAGTATGCAATCTGGGTGTTGTCTGTCGTAGTTAGTTTACTCGTCTTCTGGTGTCATTAAAAGGCTATGTTCTGTGACTGTGTCACTTCCTGGATATCTTTTTACTATTTCATATAATAAGGTGAACTTCTCCAAATAGAAAACGACCTTCAGTGAAGATTAAGACCTGACTGCGCATATACGGTAACTAACATAATATACGGACCTTAAACGCTCTATTATTCTACAGGGTAGACCCTGGTATGTCTGCACGCATCTGCTGACTGATCAGAGTCTAAGCTGGTCGATTATAACATAACATTTAACAAAGAAAACATTTGTACTCGATCTAGATGCTACAATTATCAAAGGCAAAAAGATCATGTTTAATATTTAAAAGAGACTCACCGATTACACCCAACGCCTTCAGTATATCTTTTCTTTTTGCATCATTCTGAAACAAATAAGCAAAGAAAATTAACAGTATTTGTAACATACGTCATGCAAATGAAACACAGGCTCTAACATTACTGACTTTAATTAAAAATAAGGTGTGTGACCACGACAATATTCTGCAAAATTTATTACGCTAGGACAAGCGCCACTCGAAAGTTAATTTGTAATACAGTACGACTATTGTTTCAATTTCAGCAGGAATAGCCGTGATAACCCAAAGTATTGGAATAGACGGGCCTTAGCAAGACGTCTAGACCCCGATCAGACGCCGCAACATGCGGGGTTGGATCTCGGCCTCTCTGCGTTGGATCTCTGTGTGCTACTCGTCCAACAGTTTATATACATCAGTTGGTAGTCAGACTGGCCTGTTCAAGTTTTATTGCAAGGTGTTTACCCTGCGGGAACATGACGTTAATACAACGTCGCATTAACGTCGATAAAACCTCATGAAGTGGCATCGACGTTAATGCAACGTTGTTTTATGTCATTTGCCTGCTGGGTAGGCGTCAAAATAATTTGGGTAAATACGATAGTCAAAAAAGGTAAGAGAAAAGTCCAGGGAGTTCCACAATCACAAACCACAGCCCTTCCCAGAGGAACAGGAAACAGACAAAACCAAACAAGCGCATATCGAACAAACGTACAAAAAACACTAAAATTAGCTCTCTCTTCTTCAAGCGAGGTTATTGCGATGCTAAAAGGACTGTTGCACTGCTTGATTCTTTGAAAATTTATAAGGACGTATCTGTAAGGCATACTTACAAATGACTTACAGTTTTATGAATGACAGTTATAGTCTTATAGGTACCTATATGTACGTTTTTGTTAACTATCTATTTCATCTGGCAAACGACCCAAAGGTGATATCCTGAGTATCTTTGCGTACATTTTAACTGGCTCACGTTGACGTTAATGTAACTATTTTGCCAAGACAAGCTTACGTAATAACGTAGTTTAGCAGTCAAACATGTTTACTTAAAAAGTTTTAAAGAGAGTGGGTGCACATGAAAGATTTTCTGTCATTTTTATAACGAAATCTTTTTTTGTGATTTCCTCTTTGCTGTACTGCATAGTATATACATCTCGTCTAAAAATGGGTATTTTATAAAAGGTAAGAAAGTGTCCACAATGTGAGAAAACAGACTTGTTCGAAACGTTTGTTAAATGAAAAGAGTCGATAGCAAAGAGAGACAAATTAACATGCAAGCATGCAATGTACTTACTTCAACATTAATGTTACTTCAACTGATACTTACCCGCTGTGTGATGTTGTTGACAAAATTTCCGCAACATGCCAGTCAAAACACTGAAATACGTACTTTTCGAACACATTATCCATGGCAAACAACTTGCTTCAATGGTTTCTAATTCTATCTGATCTTAAGAGATATTATTTTTTCACGGTGATATCACCATGTTGCGACATATAGTTATGAGTTTGCCACGACTTTACGTGTATCAAGCGGCTACAATGCAAAAGGAAGTAACGACATAAATAAACATAAAAATATATATCAAATTTTGATTCGTTTTGGTGAAAAGGTAATGAAAGCTCAATATATAAAATAAACATGTTGCTACTACAGGACTACACATTATCGAACAAACATTATTCATATACTATTGTCATAATCGTAAGAGCTGACAAAAATACCATTATAATAGTAATAAATACTGACTCGAAAAAGTATGTACCAGCTTTAAGCCTCCCAACAGTTATACTGTTCTAAGGTGGTATTTCTGTTGCAGTTTGTGTTTGCTTGTTCATTCTGTTTTGTTAACGTGCTATTTTGTGATGTCTTTTTGCGTCAGTCGGCCTTTGACGGTGCTTTGGCCTTTATTGGATATCCCAGATTTAGTTAAGCTACTAAGCTGTGCTTAGTTAAACGATTTTATTTTACATACATGAAAAGGTGCCGTTTTGTTTTTTTCGAATACCATTTATAAATAAATAGCGGTACTTGTTCAGGCGTTACAACTTTGCATCCAACAGTCTATTTCATTTCCTTTTTCACTTAAATATCTGCAGATACCAATGCATTTCTGTATTCGTGATTCTATGCTTCTGTAACTATGAGAACCAGAATTTTATCGTGATCTCGTTTACACAGATAGGAAAATTGTCGTGGCGTTTGAAACCGCTGACCGTTCGCTCTAAGGCAGTGGTTTTTTCTTTGTTTATTCCTAGTATTTCTTTGTGGCTTCTAGCGACGGGGTCATATCTTGTTCTATTCTCCTTGGTGCCTTCTCCTGGTGTTTGTTCTGTTTTGTCTAGCTTTGTGATCACTTCACTTTGGGGAGAGGCATATATTCGCTCTGCTTGGTTTTAGTTTAATGTTTGGGCTGGTTATGTTATACTTAGCGCTTCCTCTAGGTATACTTCAATCAATGTTTGTGGATCTTCCTGAACTTCTTTATGTACATTTTCCTTATTATAATATTTACATAATGGGTGCTGTCCAATGTTCTTGTCAAGGAGGGCATAAAGCGGAGAAATAAAGAATATTGCTTGTGAACGTCAACCAGTAACTGTCTTTGTTTACTGACTTGATAAAGATGTCGCAGGCATACCGCTTTGAGGTCACGTGGAAGCACTGCATTTGGGCTGTTCCAGATTTGATGTTAAGCCAACTTTACCCCGTGTATGAGAAAAAATGATCCATGTTAGTAAATGTGTATGGATAAAATAAATCTCATTCGCTGACATTTTATACTGAAATTTGTAGGAATAAAATAGAATACAAATATAATAATTCAAATTCAGTTTTTATCATGCACTGGATGTTGAAAACTATGCTATTTTAATGTACCCAAGAGGTCCTGCGGGTTTCACAGACATTAAGCAGCCTAATGTTTTTTATCATCCGGTGTAAGCTAAAATCTGAATAGCAATTCTTAAATATTTGTCGATAAATTTGATGGTATATATAATGTTAGCGAGGCAAGCAAAGCACAGCATGAATAATTACTGTCTTCAACAAAACGTGCTTTTTATTTCTTACAAATAATGCTAAAAGTTCACATTAGAGTGTGTGAGTGTCAAGCAAAAGCAAATCAAAAATGCAGTAAACTCTATAACAATACTTCAAAAACTAGGCGGAATTGATACACTTTAGGAGATGGAGGCAACTTTGTCAAAATTATGTTTGCTCCTTCTTGAAAGGAGTTCACTCTAAAAGGAACACTTTTACCTTTTAGCGTAGACTCGTTTCTCAACAGGCTGAGTGTCCATGAAAACAAGGAAGAGGTCGCAAAAGCCGTCTCCCTTGTACAAAATGGCTGGAAATGTATTTTGTGTCTCAGGTCTGACACATTACTAGATTTTTATGATAACGTGAATCATATATCTACCAAAAGCGTCCTATAGCGGACATAGGAACTTACAATCTAACAAATAAACAGTCTGGTCGCAGCCTGACTTTTTTGTCGTCTTCATACACTAGACAGGAATGAACACAGAATTATTTTACAGTACTGGTATTTAATAAAGTTCTGTTCGGCTCTCTAAGATTTCAACAAGGTACCAGGGGCGTTCGAAAAGAGATTGCTTATTTTGACCGAGAATGTAAGTAATCACAAATTTCTTCATTTCATGCCGTCAAAGCAGTTCCCATGACTAGAATTGCATAGTTGCAGTCGATGAATCAACTTCAAGACTGCGTCACGGTACGCTGATTAAGGTATACTGGTAAAGTACTGATATACGGCAGACCCCAAGCGCCAGTCTGGACCGATATATCCGTCCAGTTAGAAAAGGGAAGAAGTCTCAATGGGCAAGGTCTAGTGAATAAGGAGAGTGTGGTAAAACTGTTACCTTCTTTTTTAGCGAAACATTTGTAACAATGGCAAACGTATGTGTTGGGGCATTATCATGTAGAAGTCGGACATGTTTGAAACTCGTGTCTGGGTGCCTTGTCTGATAGTATTTTATTTCAATTTCTTCAATACCACATCTTTGTAGTATTTTCCAGTGACAATTTTGCCCTTTTTACTGGCACCTGTATTGCAACACCTTCACCAGAAAAGAAGCTTGCATACAATACCTTCTTTCACTCAACGTACGTTTAGCAATCACTGGTCTTTTGCTGTTTTGGGTGGCTCATATTTTGTTGCTAGCCTTCCTAAGGTTCAAAATAATGAACCCAAGTTTCATCGCCAGTTACTACATTTGCAAATTTTTTCATCACATTTTGGAAATATTTTGCGCAATGGTTGGGCTATTTTAACTCTAGTTTCTTTTGACGATCAGTCAACTAATGAGGCCCCACCTGGCAGAACTCTCCCTTACATTCAAGATGTTCTTTGGAATGTAATGAACTCTTGATAATGAGATGCCAACCATTTGTGCTATATCATGTACTGTATACCTAGCATCTCTTTCAACAATTTCTTTTACTTTTGATACAATTTCGTCACAAGATGCAGACTTTGGCATGCCCTCCTGATTTGGGTGCATTTTCGATCGACTCTAACCCAGAATTAAATTTCTTTTTCCATCTACGAACAGCGTCATATGACACATTAGCAGAGCCGTAAAAAACAGAAATTTCAGCCAATATGTGTTCCAAAAAACAACCTATCTTAGAGCGATCGTTTATGTAGGCCCGCATTTCCCCGTTCTTAGTAACACTTTTACCATCCATTTTAAATACAGTAGTCAACGACTGTGTGTTTCCAAACGGCAAATTATCTAGCTTTTAATCAAATGTATGGCACATGTACGCATCATTGTGCAGGTATTGGATAGCGCCATAAAGGTATTTTTATTTTTATTTTTATTTTTTTTCAGGTTCCACGTGAATAGCGAGCAACGACACAATAAGCAATTCTTTTAGAACACCCCTCGTATATACATGTGTAGTTGGAGTAAGAGGAATAAAATCTATCTAAAAATTTATCTTTAGAAACGAACACATCAACAAAAATAGCTTGGGTCGACACTTTCTTAACAACACTTGTATAGAAAGCATCCATGCATAAGTTATATAAATCATCAATAATACAACACTCAAGTGGCACATTTAAGTCATTAGCCCATTTATGCCTAGCATCCTATAAAGGGGGAATTTACAAACTGTGTAACCCAGATTAGAGGTCATAGAACGTGGCGTCTGATCAGGATCTACACTGTTTGCATTAAATGCAGGAATTTCTGTAAAACGAGGCAATAATAACAAATAAGCAGACACCCCTTCTAGTACAAATGAAACTGTGCAAAGAAATGAGGTAGAATACTCCATTCGACATAAATGGTTTAATAATCCAACGCCCCATTTTGAAAATTTAGCGTTGTTAGACAGACAAGGATTAATGCAATAAGCATATGGTTTCCTTGCGTTTGGTGTACATCTAACGTTCCAAGAGCAATTGAATAGACCTGTTTATTTTTGTCGACAGTTTGGCATCGTCAAAAGGTTATATCAAAGACTTAATCTTGTCTTCCACAGATCTTATTTCATGTTCCTATTTATCTTTTATCAGAGCCCAATACATTTGTCACAAAAAGATCAATGTCACAACAAACATAAAGTACACGTGGACGCATAAATGTACAGTCGATCTTTAATAGCTCGATCATCTTTGGAAACATGGAAATGAGCTCTAGACATGGGTAGTTCGAGCCACAGAAGATTAGTTAAAGCACCAGGTCATGAGGTAATTGGGTATAATTTAGTGACGCCTTCTATAAATAATGGTATGTTGTGTACGCATGAGAATCGCCACAATGAGGTGGTTCTAACGAGTACACACAGCATACATTTTTATGTTATATTAAGAAAAATTTCCTAAAATATCCCTAAATGTTTGTTTTCTTGAGCTATCGGAAGAATTTCCTAGAAACTCAAAAAACGAGTCTAAATCAGCCGCGGTAAATGAGACATCGGTGTTCGAGTCATTAAAGTTTTACTGTATATGGGATGTTTATCTATCACGAAAGAACGAAGAATAACAGCAACTGATATACCGCCTTGGAATAGACAATAGCAAATTATTCGGGAACTTTAACCCCGGATATACCCTGCCTTTGCAAACACTGTAGATCCAGATCAGTTGGCTTCTGAAGAAGCCAACTAACCTGGATCTGCACTGTTTGCCATCAAGTATGTAAATTTATAGAAAAAATTCGGATCAAGCAATCTAATTATCTGAAAATTAGAAGTAGGTATTGCCTCTTAATTTATTCAGCATGCAAGGGTTAAATCCAAGTTTATGGGTGCCCAGTCCTCGCCCTTAAATCTGACACAGTTCCGGCCACACATTTGTAACTATTTGGTCTTTGGTCTTTGACTGTGGCAATGTAAATGACATACAGACGATTCTCGTTATCTCGACTTCGCTTATATTGAATGACCGCATATCTCGAAGTGAAAATCTGTTCCCTGTTTTAATATGGAAATCTAACAACAGGTAACAAAATATGGACACATGAGCAATTTCTCCTCTTTCCACAATATTTTCTATATATCTCTAACTTCAGCAGTCAAATTACATATTCATTTGTGAAATGTGGTGTTCGATTTTTTCCTCAATTCTGCAAATCGGATATGTCGAGGTACGGGTATTTTGAAGTATTTAGAGTGTCCCTTGGACTTTGAGATAACGAGAGTCGACTGTCGGTCTTGACACAATGAACCAGCCCATTCACATATATCTGGCTGTATGCATATGCCCGAAAACACCTTTTCGCATGGCGAGCGGCTTATATAATGTACTGACTGATCTATGCTTTCGCTGTTTTCTGTATGACGCTATTTGGACACCTTAACTCCTGATTATATTTGTCCTCAGATTTGTACAAGGGCAGTTTACTACCTGTTGATGTGTCAAATTTACTGCTAGATAAGTGGCAAACAGTGAAAACCCTTATCAGATGTCATATTCTGCGGCGTCCGATTTTGGACTACAAATTGTTCAGGCCAGTCTGTCTGTCCCAATACTTGGAGCAAATACGACAACTTAAAAACGTCTTTCGCGTGGATAGCCATTTTATTAACCCATTTATTCCTAGCGTCCCTAAAAGGGACATTGACAGACAGTGTAGACCCAGATCAGACATCGCAAAACGCGGCGTCTGATCAGGGTCTACACTGTTTGCATAAAACACAGGGATTTCCATAAAACATGGTTATAATAAAAACTGATTCGACACCCCTTAAATTGAAAATGGACCGGTCCAAAGAGGTGAGGTAGGCGAGTCCACTTGATATAAATGGGTTAATGTTTGTATACAAAGACATACAGAACCGCTACGCAGAAACTACCTTCTGACATGTGCGCCCTACATAGATTCAAATCAGCATGCGCATCCGTACAGTCTGATCAAAGTCTTTGTTATGTGCATGAAGAAACGTTTGCCCGAAGATTCATTTTCTGACGTTGCTGCTCAAACAAATCCTGTAAGATACTTTGTAGCATTAGCAGAACCCATGTTATTACTACACAATCAAGCCGTCCAGTTTCCCATTGTTTGTAGGTTCTATGACGTCATCTTTAGGATCGCAGCTGTGGAGTGTAACTTTGTAATTGAAACGCACAGATTTTTCTTGTCCGTCTGTTAGAAACTGTCTAGTAAGTGATTCACATGCATCAGTGTCAGTGTGCACGACATCATGCTTAGTGGCCGGTGGGTGCATAGCGTACAAATTGTTGCAACTGATAGAAGTCACAGCGTCGTGATACGAAAGTGCACGTGCATTATTTAGTGAAGAACGTGCTGTAAAGAAAGGAAAGCGTGCCTGATTAACTTTAAAACAAACCTTTTGTTTCTTTTTAAGGATAAATATAATAATTGCGGTAATAACTAGGAGTCCAATAAATGCCACTAGTCCTCCGGCGATGAAGGCGGCCGTGTTCACGTCTTCTGCTTCAGTGGGATCCGAAGACACGCCTAAACAAAACAAAAATGTGTCAGATTGAAAACAATATGTATGTTTAGAGTAACAAAACATATACCGTATTCGACCTAATTACCGCACATACTCCTATAAGCGCACAGTCAAGCAATTCCATAGTCTTCAGATTACAGCCAGTGTACTTTATGTCTACTTCTTTATAAAGGCATATGTTGTGGGTACTCATTTGAATTGCATCGACAAGTCGATGCAATTCAAATGGGTACCCACAACATATACCTTTATAAAGAAAATCACAAAGATAAAAAACACATAAAGTCGTTCATTGATTTTTTTAAAGTGTAACGTTAGTATAGGTAGGTACACATTTTACCAAAGCTTTTTTTTTTTTGAAAAACCTAAGCGCACAGTGCGGTAATTAGGTCGAATACGGTATAAAGAAGTACGAGGTGAAGTTTTACAGTCTCCCTAGGTGATAGTACCGTATGCACGCAACATGTTAAATCATCACATCCGGAACTTTGTATTACCGTATTCGACCTAATTACCGCACATACCCCTATAAGCGCACAGTCAAGCAATTCCGTACTCTTCGGATTACAGCTAGTGTACTGTTTGGCTACTTCTTTATAAAGGCATATGCTGTGGGTACCCATTTGAATTGCATCAACTTGTCGATGCAATTCAAATGAGTACCCACAACATATGCTTTTATAAAGAATTTCAGAAAAAAATGGCATAAACATCAACTAATAAGTTCTTTGCTGATCTTTTTTAAGTGTACCTTTTAGTAGGCAGATACATATTTTACTTTACCACAAGTGTTTTCCAGTGATTTTGAAAAACCTAAGCGCACAGTGCGGTAATTAGGTCGAATACGGTATTAGTTATCCTTGTTTGATATGCCCATGTCAAGCTACAGAATATTCTACAACCTGCCCCTATCATCTTTTTTATCGAAACATAGTCATTATGGTGATTTGCTGGATTGGGTTTGTAACGTCACCACATATTCCATTAGTGTACGGCGATCAGTTTTTATGGGTAAAACCTATAAAAAACGCTTCTAATGAATATCCACAAATTTATATTTTGTAACGTCATGACGGTGCATCGGCATTGATTCAATGTTGTATAAACGTCAAGTGCCCACTGGGCTGTGATATGAAACAGTAGTGCACTGATGGGCAATTGGAACTTACCGTTTTGGAATGCTTCAAAGGATGGCGTACAGGAGTACATATCCGGATAGTCAGCATTCACGGAACATATTCTAACCGTCGAATTCCCCCCCACAATGAATTGCTGCAGACTAAAATCGGGAACGGACTGGTTGAGCACACTCTTGAAGTCAGTTTTCACCAACATCTGAAGGGAGAATGTTTGAGTGGAGCCGCCATCGAAGCTTGGCTGACAAATAAATCTGACATCGAGGTTTCTATAGATGATAGTACAGTTGGACGGCGGATCAGGGGGACCTGTCAAAGTACAAATACAGGATATAACAGACATTTCCAAAGGATTTGTTCAGGAGGTGCTCAGTTACTCTCAGACAATTTCAGTGAATCGCCATGCAAAATGTTCAGTGGAAATTAGATGCCTATATCTTTTAGAATGGATGGATATACGTTCAAGGAAAATAACTCTTACATGAAAATATTTCTCTCTCTTCTCACTGGGCTACATATTTGCAATATGGAGCTGTTTCAGAAATAAGAGCAAGGTTTCGCCTGTGTAAAACTAGTTTAAGCACCACCTCACACACACACACGCACGCACGCACGCACACAAACAAACCAACACAATCTTTCGTTCCAAGGCGGTTCTTCTTTGTTTGTGCGTAGGTTATTGTAAACGAGCCGTTTTGTTTGGATGTTGTTTGCACGTTGTGATTACGGCCTTTCCTGGGTAAATTCATTTATACTTTTTCTCATGTGATTAAACTGCATGTTACTGACCTGACTGTACCAATTGAAATATGCAAGGTTCTATAGATATTCCAACGCTATTATTACCATAGCATTCAACAAACGTATGTGTGTACTGGAGGAGAGATCTGCAAAATAAAGAAGCGCAGTTATATGTTGTGTTTCTTCGGACAAATATGTTAGTTATGCGCCCGCTCGTGTATCTTCATTCGTGTATATATATTAGTGATAGGCCTCGTTATGTATCTTCGGACATGACGGTAATCATTACGCCCGTGTATGTATAATCTTCAGACAAATATTTTATACACGCCCGTTCATGTTTCTTCGGACAAATATGTTAATAATACGCCCGTTCATGTATCGTCGAACAAATATGTCAGTAATACGCCCGTTCATATATCATCAGATGACTATGTTATTTATACGCCCGTTCATGTATCTTCGGACAAGTATATTAGTAAGACATCTGTTCATATATCTTCGAACAAATATGTTAGTTATACGCCCGTTCATGTATCTTCGGACAAATATGTTAGTTATAAGTCCGTTCATGTATCTTCGGACAAATATATTAGTAATACGCCTGTTCATATATCTTCGGACAAATAAGTTGGAAATACGCCCAACCATGTATCTTCGGACATATAGGAATACGTCCGTACATGTATCTTCGGACAAATATGTAAGTAATACGCTCGTTCATATATTTTCATACAAATATATTAGAAATACGCCCGTTCATATATCTTCGGACAAATATGTAAGTAATACAACCGTACATGTATCTTCGGACAAATATGTAAGTAATACGCCCGTTCATGTATCTTCGGACAAATACGTTAGTTATACGCCCGTTCATGTATCTTCGGACAAATACGTTAGTTATACGCCCGTTCATGTATCTTCGGACAAATATATTAGTAATACGATCGTTCATATTTTTTTCGGACAAATATGGTTAGAGATACGCCCGTTCATGTATTTTTGGACAAATATGTTAGCAATACGCCCGTTCATGTATCTTCGAATATGTTAGTAAATTAGAAGGGAAGGCAATGGTCAGGAATCCATCATTATACGCCCGTTCAAGTATTTTCGGACAAATATGTTAGAGATACGTCCGTTAATGTATCTTCGGACAAATATGTTATTAATACGCCCATGTATGTATAATCTTCGAACAAATATATAAGTAATGCACCCGTTCATGTATATTCGAACAAACATATTAGTGGCACGCCCGTTAATGTATTTCGTTAGCTGTTATATAACGGTAGAAAAGAAAGAACTGAACAAAACTTTTGTTCAGAGAGCGCTCAGTATGCTGGGTAAAAAAAAATCAGCAGCCAATATTTTGAAATATTTTTCTTACATTTTTATCAAGAAAATAGGTTTTTGCATTTCACAAGAAATTGTCTCCTTAAGAGACTATTTGCATGAAATGTCAAAGCCTGTTTTCTGGAAAAATAAGAAAAAATATCATCAATTTGTCGTTTGTAGCCCAAAGAAAGGTTAAAGTGTACAGCTTTGAACGTCCCTGGACTATGTACACCAGACCGGTGACACTAGTCTTTGAAAACATACAATGCTTATGCATTGGGCACAATACAAATACATTCAACATCGAATACTTTATTTATATGGGCATGCAGTCTCAGGCAGCATAATACGAGTCCTAGCATACTCGTTGATATAAATTACCCTTACCAAAATACAGAGGTTAATACAATACAGTGCAGCAATATTGCCAGAAGATTGTGGCAACATGGCTTCGAATCTTCCGACCTTGCAAAATATCATAAAACGCTTAGCACTCTGGTTAAAATTTCAGCAGACGACATTTTGAAACACTTTTCTTATTTTCCCCAGAAAATAGAATTTCAATTGATATTTCAAGCAAATTGTTTCCACAGGAGACAAAACTTGCATGAAATGTCGAAGTCTATTTTCTGGAAAAAGAAATAGAAAAATATTATCAATTAATCGTCAGCTGAAAATGCACAGAGAATCGGGCGTCGAGTCTTACGAGTATAATACAGTTTTCTATGAAAGAAAAACCAACATGTCGGAAGTAGGCTATTTTCGAACGTTTTCGAGCGTTGCTAGGGAAACATTGGGAAACCGGAATATTTTTGTTCTGTAAGGTTTTTGATTGGTCAAAATTTGTTTTCTCAATTTACTGCTTTGTTTTATTTGTAAACCGGAAAATCCGTGAAAGAAAACAAATCGAAGTCTTTCAGGTATTGCAGAACGGTATGGGATGGGGTGATTGTCATGAAACGCGTTATTGGTCGACATCGACGGCAACAACTTGTTGGTTGGATGCTATCAATTACTATAAGTATCTAACCGACCACTTACTCGACAGCTACATTAGCTTCTCCTATCACCTCTTCTTTGCTGTTGTTGCTTTTCCTAGCAGGGGCCGTACTGATCACATTTCTCGTGTGTCGGTATCGCCACGTCATAACGACATCACTAGGAAATGCTGACATACGACAAAGTAAATGTGTCGTTCTGTTTACTCGTATTGCTAGTTTCTGAACGGAAGACGTCACACATGTTGGCACATCTGAAACCAAGTAAAAAATAAGTCAGGACATCATTGCAGAAATACATTTGCATTACGAAAACACGCCCATTCAAATATACAGAAAATTTCACCTCCAAAAACTGAAAATTTTCAGAAAAAAAACTCTGATATTTTTCATATTTCTACTCAAAACATAGATTGTGGGTACTCGTTAGAACCGCCTCGCCGAGGCGGTTCTAACGAGTACCCACAATCTATGTTTTTGAGCAGAAATAAGAAAAATAATGTATACCCCTCTAAACCCCAGTTTTACTATATAAAAGTGGGGTTTAAGGGGGTCAAAATTATATAGGCATGTTTTCGTGATGGAGAAGTGGGCGTTTCTCTGTTATACTGTCAGAGTACAGAATTATGTGAAAAGTTCAAATATGCTGTTCATTACGGAAACATGCCTGTACAAATATATTGAAACTTTCACCACCAAAATCTGAAAGTTTTCAGATAAAAATTCTGATATTTTTCATGTTTTTGCTCAAAACATAGACTGTAGGTACTCGTTAGAGTACGATATAAGTTTTTGAGCAGAAATAAGAAAAATAATATATACCCCTGTAAACCCCTGTTTCACTATATAAAAGTGGCGTTTAAGGGGGGTCAACATAATATAGGCATGTTTTCGTGATGAGATGTTTTATTTCATATTTCCAAGGGTATCAGTTCCACGTGTGTCATTATTTATTTCAGTGTTCAAAATCTAATTATGTTAACACACATACCTGCAGGATAGCAAACAGTAAGTCGCAAAAGTTGTCCCCCCCCTTGGAAATTATGGTGAGAAAACAACCGAGAGTCTCCAGCCCCTTAAACTTTGAAACTTCACCATTTACATACACAATGCTTTCGAATTGTATACCTCAGGGGTATAGACAGTAATCATATAGATAGAAAACTTACAGAGAACTCTCAGTTCAACAGAAGAGCTGTTGACAGTTCCTAGACGGTTCGTGGCTGACAGGCGATACTGACCGGAATATGACCTACAAGGTAAGTGAAACATGATTAGTGAAAAGAAAAGCATTTACGCTTAGCATGCTGGGTAAAACGTTCCACAGAAGACATTCTGAAATATTTTCTCAAAAAAAAGGTTATGACATTTCATGCATATGGTCTCCCAGTTCGCATGAAATATCATGGCCTTTTTTCTGGGGGAAACAATAAGAAAAATATCATCAACTGAATTTTCCGATACAGAGGTAAAGGTTAAAGTGGCTGGACGAGGCTTCAAGGGAGATCACGTTGACCAAACAGTTTTATGCACGTCCATATATTTGAAACATTAAAGGCTCCATATTCCTCAAAAGATAGGCATTTTTATCCAAGACAGGTTTGATAAATTGATGTATGATATTAATACAATCATAAAATGCGGCACCTGACAGCCTGTAAAATTTCAGTTAGTCTCTCATTCTTGAAATGAAATGATTTTTTATCGTATCTCTGAATTAATGTTGCCAACATTAATTCAGAGATGCGATAAAAAATCATTTCATTTTTGATCCAGTTCAGCTTGTAAAGAGTAAAGATGTTCAAAAAACTACTTACTTTGAAACATTTGACAACGTGACACTGAAGGTACTGGAATAGGTTTGATTTTCTATTTTATACAAAGACGTGTTGAGTCTGTTACCATTCAACAGAAGTTCCACCACATATGGCTCTGGTCTAGCGGAAATGCGGAACCGGAACATGACATTGTCACCTGACCGTGACGTAACCAGAGAGTTTCCTTCAACTGTGATGTTAGGGAGGTCTGAAATAATAGGATGGCCATTTCAATTAAACATCAGAGGACGTGTTAAGTAGGAGTATTTGGTGATAATTCTGGAATTATTTTCTCCTGTTCTCCATTTACCCTTGTCCTGCTGAACCGGATATTCCCTGCTTTTGCAAACAGTGTAGATCCAGATCAGTTGGCTTCTGAAGAAGCCAACTGATCCGGATCTGCACTGTTTGCCATTCAATATTTGAATTGATATCAACAATCTGGATTAAGTAATCTGATTGGCTGACAATTAGAAATGGGTGTGACATCTTAATTTATTCAGCATGGCAAGAGTTAGAGCATCTGAGCCGCAACGTCAGAAAACGTACTCGGACATGTTCACCCAGAAAAGACTCGGATCAACCTACGCGAATCGCAGGCTGATTAGAATTTTCACCGGGCGTTTTGGATAGCCAACGATGCTAAGTTTATTCGTGCCGGCGGGTAACGAAAACTCTGATTAGACTGCGCAGATGCGCAGACTGATTTGAGTCATCGTTGGATGCACATGTCAGAAGAAAATGTTTCCTCACTTCACGGCTCATCTGATGTGAGTTCTGAGGCGCTTCTAATATTTACTTAAAACATTTATAAAAGAAAAAAGGCCTCGGAATAACATCAAATACTCCTCTTAATCCAAAAAAGCCAAATCCTGATACATTGGGTGAGTCCATTTGTCGTTCAAGGGGTGTCAGGTGTCATCACGAAAACATACCTATATAACTGACTCCCTTAAACCCCACTTTTATATAGCAAAACTGGGGTTTACAGGAGTATACATTATTTTTCTTACTAGTTTCTGCTCAAAAACATAGATTGTGGGTACTCGTTAGAACCGCCTCGCCGAGGCGGGTCTAACGAGTACCCACAATCTATGTTTTGAGCAGAAATATGAAGAATATCAGAATTTTTATCTGAAAACTTTCAGTGTTTGGTGGTGAAATTTTCAATATATTCGGACAGGCGTGTTCGTAATGTTTTTTATTTATTTATTTATTTATTGTTCTGTTTGTAATTGAAATTCCTGTAAGCAAACAGTGAAGACCTTGATCAGACGCCGCTTAATGCGGCGTCTGATCAAGGTCTGCACTGTTTGCCTATGTCCCACAAAAAAGGGATGCCAGGCTTTTATGGGTTAAACAAGTCCTCGGAACATACAAGGTTCTGCAAGAGTTAAAGCAGGCCTATAAGTTTGCCAGAGCATTCAGCGTAAACCTGTAGGAGTTATTTCTCCAATACAGTGGGCAAATAAGATATTTTGATAACTAAAAACGAATGATCAATAAAATTCACCATGAACCAGACGCACGGTGACACACGGACGCACAGACCTTTGTATACTTACGTGGCTAATCCCAAACAGATTTTATCCACACAAATAAAAAAAATGATAGCCATATATAAAAACCAAACCTTATTGAAGTACACAGAAATCACACTAAATTTTAACAAACAACTTATATATTATATACCAATTTGTCAAATTTGCCCGGACGGACGATCGGACCGTTGGTTGTACCCTATGATTAGACTGGTTGGCAATTAATAAAACCAAACCACCGGGCAGGCAACACTAAGATAAAGTCGCACCAACGAGGATGCAACGTCATTATGTTGTATAGACGTTGATATGACGTTATATCAACGTCATGTACCCGCTGGGAAGTCTCTACTGCTAAAGAAGTACAAGAAACTTACAGGAAGTGGTTAGAGTCACATTAGTGGTAAGTACAGGACGATTCAGCTGTGCCGTCACAGAGTTAGTGACTCCACATGTCAACACTGAACCATTCATCTCACGCGATAGCTTCCCCCTGAAGTATGACGTCACAGTGGAGGTTCCGTTTTTCTGTGGGATTACAACAACTTCAAAGTCACGGACATACGTCCCATTCAGCATCCACATGATATTAGCTGTTGGTTTACTTCCAGTACTCGTGCATGCAACGTGCAGTGTCTCATTTTCGTCGTAGATACCATCAAATCCTAAGATAACTGGAGGACCAGGTAACACTGAAAACAAAATTAAAGTACACATATTGTAAGTTAACGCAGGAAACGAATGGGCCGCAGTGACGGAAAAACCTTCTGACATGTGCGGACAACGAAGGCCTTCTGACGTGTGCGGACAACGAAGACTCTGATCAGACTGCGCATGAAGGAAGTTTGCATCCTTGGCTATCCAAAATACGCCCTCGGAAATTTCTAGTCCGACTTATCTGAAATTTCGCTGAGCGCACATGTCCGAGGAACGTCTTTTGACGTTGCGGCTCCAACGTTCATAGGTAAATGGATACTCAAGGGAGATCACTCTGACCAAAAATAGTTGTCTCCCTTCATAAAGGCGGATATACGTAAGGGGACTGCATACATCGTTAGATTTTCCGCCATTGTTTTCACAAAAAAAGACTACTTTTGTGCCTTCCTGTTTATTCTCCTACACGCGAATCCCCTTCTGGAAAAGGGTCTACTCGGAAAAAAATGAATTTTCTCCAACTGAATCTTTATGATCATTGTTAGATCTCATAAGACTACTTGTTTCCTTGAGTATGATATCATGATATGCCACAGTTTAGACCATGTCCAGTTCATTCGTTTGGAAATCTAAATGCGATATATTTATGATTTAGCAATATAGCTCGAATCGAATGTTAACTAGCTTTATGTTTGGTTCATTGTGTAACCGTATATGTTGATAGGTACATACAGTCGAACCTCGTTATTTCGAACGCGCTTATTTCGAATTACCGCTTATCTCGAAGTGAAAATCTGGTCCCTGTTTTAACATGAAACTATGACAACAAGTAACAAAATAATGTGGAAAAGAGGAGAAATTGCTCCTAAGGACCAATTTCTCCTCTTTTCCACATTATTTTATATATATATTTCTAACTGCAGGAGTCAAATTACATATTCATTTGTTAAATGTGGCTGTTCAATTTATTGTTTTCCTCACTCTCTCAACTCTGATATGTCGAGGTGCGGATATCTCGAAGTGTTTCAGTGAGTCCCTTGAAATTCGAGATAATGAGAGTCGACTGTATATTTTCAGTAGAATTACATTGAGAGTTATAGGGTAATTGTGTTTTGGTATTGTAAGGTGTCGAAGAGCAGGCGCTGTTAACAACTGCAGTTGACGACATTCTAAAATATGTAGATATTATTATTATTATTAGTAGTAGTAGTAGTAGTTTTTAAAGAAAACAAAGCTTAACATTTAATGTGACTGTCGAGCCTTATTTTCCCAGAAAAATAAATAAAAATGCAAATATCATCTGTTACAATTTTGTATGTTACTTTCAGTGTTAAGAGGGACCGTCATACCCACTATAATGCTACACGAATTTTATACTCTTCAATAAAATATGTAATACTAATAGCAGGAATTAATCGCCAAATATATATGTGTTATGCTTTCACCACCCATACCTAAAATAGTCTATACAGCTTGTCAGCGTCTCGTACATCGTTTAGAGTCGAGCTTCTGGTGGTATGAGTGAGAATGGTGCATATCATTACGAAAACACTCCTATTCAAATACGTAGAGTATTTCACCTCCAAACACTGAAAGTTTTCAGATAAAAAAACTCTGATATTTTTCATATTTCTTCTCATAACACAGATTGTGGGTACTCGTTAGAACCGCCTCACCGTTAGAACCGCCTCGGTGAGGCGGTTCTAACGAGTACCCACAATCTGTGTTTCGAGCAGAAATAAGAAAAAATGATGTCTACCCCTGTAAACCCCAGTTTAACTGTATAGTAGTGGGGTTTAAGGGGTCAAAATTATATAGGTATGTTTTCGTGATGTCCTAATGCTGCTTAAATAAGGCCTTGTTTACACGTACAAAGATTTTTGTTAAATTATGCTGTGTCTCTTTGAGGCTTTTCAACTCAGTACACACAGCATATGTCTTTTTTTCTACAAATAAGAATACCACTACATTATATTTGAAAAAAAAAATGCCTTATCTGGGGCGATGGCTTAGAAGCACGTGTGTTACCGATATGCTCATTCTAGCCAATTCTGGCTTTTGTCATAAGTACGACGAATTCACGAAAGTAGACTAGCTCCTAGACCTTGATGTCATGTTTCATCACATTACGAAAACACGCCTTTTCAAATACACTGAAAATTTCACCACCAAAAAATGAAAATTTTCCGATAAAAAAAAAAAACCCTGATATTTTCCATATTTCTACTCAAAAAATGGAATGTGGGTACTCTTTAGAACCGCCTGGTGACCCCTAACTATAAGCTTATTCAAATTCATATATGGTATCTTGTAGCCAATATTTGAATTTGATCTCTGACAAATTGCTGCTATCTAAGAGGCAAAGTCAAACAGTAGTCCGCAGATAATCTTAAACTTATTAAGTATTTTAATATTGATGATTTATGGATGATTTTGATATCCGACTGGTAGCTAGAGTCTATCAGGAACGCAGCTTTTTTTTTTTTTTTTTTTTTAATATAATTTTCATCCTGAAACTGACAGACTAATATAATTACGTGTTTATTTTTCTTTAAAAGCGCTTCATAAAATGCCCCCCCCCCCCCCCCCACCCCCCACTTACGTTGAACTTCTAAAGCGTAGGAAAAGGATTCCTCGTAGAACACGGCAACAGAGATGTTACAAATGAACGTTGAATTATAATGGCTTCTAGTGACATTGAACTTGAGAGTGCTAGTACGTCGTCCTGTGTCATTGGCATATAGAAGATCATTGACACTACCAATTATCTCTGCCGTAGTGCCTGTCGCGTCTGAAATATAAATTGCAGTTTTAGGATTTCCCTCTATTCTTAACCCATTTATGCCGCATTAAATCTTGAACTGGTTCATGTCAATATAAGGAATGCCTTTTTACTTTTTTGTTTTGTTTTTTGTCACCATGTTTTATAGCAATTCCAGTCCTAAATGCAAACAGTATAGACCCTGATCAGACGCCGCGTTTGCGGCGTCTGATCTGGGTCTACACTGTTTGTCAATGTCCGTTTTATGGGTCACTAGACATAAATGGGTTCAATCTCCATAAGAACCGTTTTCCTATGCGAACATAAAACGCCCAGACTAGCCTGCACGTCCGCCAGGTCCGCCCAGCATCTACTATTTTCGCTGACGTATCATACAGTGTTTTTTGATTCTGCAAGCATTCATCTATTCTTGAGCTATGCTAACCAACGGAACCGAAGCAGGCATTTCCTAAAAGATTCTATTTGTGCCCAGCGATGACTCAAAACGCAAACGCTCCCGCGCAGGCTGATCAGAGTCTTCGCTGTCCGTCTGAAAGCGCTTTGGCTCCTTAGCTACCCACAGAGTGTCCTATGAAAACGCTTATCAGACTGTGGGGATGCGCAGGCTGATCTGAGATTTCACTGGGCGCACAAGCAATCTTCTACGAAATGCTTGCCCCGGTTCAATTACTAACACAGTGAAGTCGTCTAACTCAAGAATTATCTTGAAATTTTGAAAATAGATAGAGCGAACATAGAACATACTACATGTACACAATTACAACTCTGTGTAGATACAAATGTACATCTCGGAGTTAACATTGGTTGGCTAGCGATGTTTAAATTTACTAAGGGAGGGTGTTGATGCATTTTGAATTCTGTTTTCGCAATGATATTATAAAACAGTTTCTTCGTTTTTGATGACAATAAGATGTGATATTTAAGAGGAATGGACGATATTTAAAAGGAACTCTCAAAACTGATTTGCATATAAGACGCTATGGCGCATTTCCTACCTATAGAATGGCCTGCGAAAACCCTGACCAGACTATGCAAATGCGGAGGCTGATATGAGTCTTCGCTGGGCACACATGCAATCTTGCAGAAAATAATGTGTCGCGGTTCATCTGGTAATTTCACCAAAAGCATACTTAAGGCGTAGAGTAATCCTTTTACGCACAACGTTAGAAACTCTACGTATACCTTTGGATAAGTGCGCCCATATGCGCCAAGCGAAGACTCAGATCAGACTGCGCGAACGCGCAGTCTGATCTGAGTCTTCGCGTGGCGTTCCGTGGATGGCGAAGGACCCAATGCACCTTCAGGCGAACAGCGCGGAAAGACGTACAACGTACGAAGGGATGCGCAGATTGATCTGAGTCTTAGCTTGGTGCACATGTCCGAAGGCTTAGACCCATTTAGGGCCATAAAGTATCAATGCACTTTATTTATCTTAAGACAATTGTTTAATCATCTGGATATTGTTTTCGTCCCAATATTGGTTCCAGCCAGGCAAATGACAGGTGTGTAAAGACTAGGCTTATTAACCTTCTACGTATAACGATGTTGATAACCTCTGGACAGGAATAATTGAGACGTATAACACTAAATTAGAGCTTGACCCATTTTTGCCTAATTAATTATTCTACCTTAACTCTTAGTACCAGTCCATTTCCAATAAAAGGGATGTTTGGCTAATTTTTATTATTACCAAGTTCCTGTATTTAATGCCAACCGTGTAGATCATGATCGGATGCCTCCTTCCAGTTACTTTTTAAGGGTTTCCAGACTTATATGGGTTAAAGCGCCAATCACAACTGCAGCGGACAACAGCAGATAGCACTGTGAATAATTTATTATAATTTATTATTATTATTCTTTTTTCAGACAAAATTAGGCTTTATATTCAGGAACTATCAAGTCTGATTTTCGCTGAAAATATAACAAAGTTGTCTGATACAGATTTGTTTAGCCTTTCAAGGTTTAGACAGTGCTAGATCTGTTGGGGTTTTCGCTTTCTCCGCGCTTGGAAGCGTGCGCTGATCTATACATTTGTTGTATGTTTGTCAAACACATTTCTACAAATCAGGGCTCAACAGACATAAAATGGATTCTCACTTTACTGAAGGTCTATCGGTACAGAATCAAAACAAAACACGAAGACAACATTAATGATAAAAGGATGCCTTTATCAAGGGCATGCTGAGTCAATAGCGTTGCGGTACGACATTTCCCAGCAAACACGTGTTTTGCCATGGTACATTCTAATATAATTGATGTCTTAATTCTTCATATCATTTAGCGTTTGAGCCGAGACACAGCAATTCCTACACTATTACATGTGCGCCCAGCGAAGACTCAGATCAGAATGCGCATTCGCGCATTCTGAACTGAGTCTTCGCAGAGCACCCTGTATGTAGCCAAAGGTCCAAAGCGTCTTCAAGCGGACAGCGAAGACCGATCAATGTGTGCGTACGCGCAGGCTGATCTCAGTCATCGCTGGGCGCACATGCAGTCTTTTAAGAAATACTGTGACCAGGCTCAATTGGCAAAGTAGACATTAGGGATGAGAAATAAACAGAACAGTATTGTTGGCGTTACTGACACTCCTATACAATCTATTAGTTTGTGACAGGAATTCATTTCAACTTTTAAACACAGATCATGACAACATTATACGTTCCAAATGGATATAGCACAATTACTTAACAGCTTTCAAGCTAACTGTCATTCAAAGTTCGCCCACTCTTTTATGGAAGATGTTTACACCTAAACAGCCTGGCTGATGAAGAGACAGTAAGTATACTCTCAACAGCTCACACAATCGTCACGAAAACATACAAATGTACCTATATATTTTTGCGCCCCCCCCCCCCCGCCCTCTGCCCCCCCCCCCCCCCCTCTTAAACCCCGATTTTATATAGAAAGAAATATTCGCGGCATATGTGAACAGACAAGATCCAGATCAGCAAATGAAACTGCATTAGAAAATTAAATCATTTACTCTACTTACAAATATCGAAATATTCTCAAGTATGCTCTGATTGTCATCACGAAAACCTGTCTATATACATTTAATTTTGACCCCCTTAAATCCCACTAATATATAGTAAAACTGGGGTTAACAAGGGTATAAATTATTTTTCTTATTTCTGATCAAAAACATAGATTGTGGGTACCCGTAAGAACCGCCTCATCTAGGCGGTTCTAACGAGTACCCACAATCTATGTTTTGAGCAGAAATATGAAAAATATCAGAATTTTTTATCTGAAAATTTTCATTTTTTGGTGGTAAAATTTTCAATATATTTGATTAGGCCTGTTTTCGTAATGGTTTGCAGACAGCGACGCCTTGATCGGACTGTGCGGATAAGCAGGCTCATCTGGGTCTTCGCTGTCCGCATATGCCCAAAAGAACATTTCCCCCATGGCGTTGGTTCATTTGGTTGCGTTTCTCTAAGGTTCAAACAAACTATACTATACCTATCATGTACCATCTGATATCAGGCAAGGGTTTTCCGCCGTCGGCAAGGCACTGAAGTGATATCTCGGATCCTTCGTTTACCGGTCCGTTTGGAGTAGTCATGTTCATGAGCTGTGGTCGCACTGCAGTGTTAAATACAAAAACATGTAGGTCTATATAGGGTTATATTTTTTTTGCGGAATTTTGAATAAATTATTTCTTATAAAATAATAATAATAATAATAATAATAATAATAATAATAAAATGTAATAATGATAATAATAATAATAATAATAATAATAACAAGAAGAACCACAATAAAAATAACAATAATAATGATAATAATGATAATAATAATAAATAAGAAAGAGAAGAGGTACGCATGTGCAAACATCGAAGGCCCAGATCAGCCTGCGCTGAAGCGCAGGCTGATCTGGGCCTTCGCTGTTCGTCTGGAAAAGCGCACTTGCTGTGGAAACAACCGTTGAAAAGGAATATTTTGCCATACTTCCTCAAAGTCTATATGCATACCCTAAAAGGATTATAAATACACTGTACCGTATTTACCCTCAGTAATGGGACAACATAACTCATTACCATATTTGACCTAAATTTGAAAAAGAAGTCTATTTTACTACCTGTTGATATGTCTAAAATAGTGCTAGACGAGTAGCAAAGAGTGTAGACCCTGCTCAGACACCGCGTTCTGCGGCGTCTGATCTGGGTCTACACTGTTTGCTCAGGACTGTCTGCCCAAATATTAGGGGTTATTACCGTACTTTAAATACTTTTACCATAGACTTACGTTTACAACTTATGCATCACGAAAACACGCCTCTATAATTTTGACCCCCTCAAACCCTGCTTTTATATAGTAAAACTGGGGTTTACACGGGTATACGTTATTTTTCTTATTTTGCTAAAAAAAAGCTTAGATTGTGGATACTCATTAGAACCGCCTCGCCGAGGCAGTTCTAACGTGTACCCACAATCTATGTTTTGAGCAGAAATATGAAAAATGTCAGAATTTTTTATCTGAAAACTTTCTTTTTTGGTTGTAAAATTTTCAATATATTTGAATAGGCATGATTTCATAATGGTGAAAGAGTGACGGTAAGGGCCTCACTTCATCGATCATGTCTAGAATCTCTCCACAAAAAGGAAATAGAAAAGTAGAATGCATCACGAAAACACGCCTACATAATATTGACCCCCTTAAACCCCACTTTTATATAGTAAAACTGGGGTTAACAGGGGTATACATTATGTTTCTGATTTCTATTCAAAACATAGATTGTGTGTACTCGTTAGAACCGCCTCGGTGAGGCGGCTCTAACGAGTACCCACAATCTATGTTTTGAGCAGAAATATGAAAAATATCAGAGTTTTTTTATCTCAAAATTTTCAGTTTTTGGAGGTGAAATTTTCTTTATATTTGAATAGGCGTGTTTTCGTAATGGAGATATGTGTAAATGAGAAAATGTCCGATTTCTGTGAAACAAAATCTTCTTGCCAAAAGCCAGCAGTCTGAAAGTTTCTGCTGAAAGTTTCGCACTCCTACAGCGTCTGATCAGTGTATGCAGTGATTTCTCAAGCGTAAGTGTCCATAATATTTAGGGTAAATGGGTCGGTGGCTGATCAAAGGGACATTAGAACATATGCGAACAGTGAAGATTCAGACCAGCCTGTGAATCCCTGCAGCCTAGTCAGGATCTTCGCTGTTTGCCTACACAATATAGAGACCTTGTTGAAGATCTAGGACTAACTGCGAATTAGACAATGACCCGACGCGTGGCTGTGCAAATTGGTCTGGGATTTCCCCATTTGTATATGCGCTAAGGGCCCTTTATGTCAGCGACGTCTCAAATACAGTTACTTACCTAAAACAGTGAGCGTGGAGCGATCCTTGACGTCTGTCTGGTACAAGTCGTAACAGCAGTACTCTGTGTCGTCAGCCAGAGTGAGGTTGTGAATCACGAGAGATTCTCGTACACCGCGTTGTTTCTCAATCACATACTTCGTGGAATCTCTGATCACCGGGTGCCCATCTACTGCTATCACATTACCATCTCTAGTCTCCCAGATCAGAGTGTTCTTTAGTGGAAATTTGCATTCAATGGATACCGAGCTGCCAAATATACCAATGACGTCCTTTCCGCTAGCTACATGAACCCATATAAAAGGAAGAAAGACCTGCCATAATGCAGATGTTTGCTCCATTCTTGCAGTTTTTATTCAAATTATGTGTTGATTCTCTGAAACGAAGATGCGCATATTTAAAAATATAATTATTATTATTTTTATTATTATTATTATTATTATTATTATTATTATGACTGGTTTGAGATGAAGGTTTTAGTATTAATGTTTGGGCGTTCATCACGAAAACACGCCTATATAATTTTGACCCCCTTAAACCCCACTTCTATATAGTAAAACTGGGGTTTACAGGGGTATACATTATTTTTCTTATTTTGCTAAAAAAACATAGATTGTGGTACTCGTTAGAACCGCCTCTCTGAGGCGGTTCTAACGAGTACCACAATCTATGTTTTGAACAAGAATATGAACAAATATCAGAATTTTTTATCTGAAAATTTTCCATTTTTGGGTGTAAAATTTTCATTATATTTGAATAGGCGTGTTTTCGTAATGTACGTACAATGCATATTACATATGAACCACTCAGAAACAGGTTCAAATCGAAAAGCGGACTCCAGTTAATCCGTCCATCTTTCTCTAATCATATGAGTACCTCAGCGTAATATTCGTATCGTACTGAACCTCGCCGTCAGAAAACGTACCTTCGAACATGTGCGCCCAACGAAGATTCAGTATAGACTGGGCATATTTGGGGCAAGTGTTTGTGTGCGCGCACGCGCGTGTGTGTGTGTGTGTTTCTGACGATATCATAAATACACTGTCGTTTCTGTCCGCGAATGCCAAGCTCAACTGAGAATGTCTATAAAATTTTAGCAGACGACATTTTGAAATATGTTTTTCTTATTTTCCTATAAAATAGGCTTTGATTAATAGGAGACAATTAGCATGAAATGTCAAAACCTATGGAGACAGAAAATAGACTTTGACAGACCTACGGAGACAGAAAATAGGTTTGACATTTCATACAAAATGTCCCCTATTTTGTCAATCCATTTTTTTTTTCATTGGATAGGCTGTGAGTATGAGAAGGCTGGCCTAAGCTTTCTACTTTATACGCGTAACTATAAATTCAGCGTTAAATAAAGTAAAAGTAAAGTAAAGAAAAGTAAACTTACCTAACTTATACAAAGGCGATAAAAACAATTTGTTTCCATTCACTAACTACTCAAATACACAAACGTTTGGATAATATGTTGTCTTTTCAGTCATTACAGTTTCCAAATTTACAGTCCCAGGTATAAAGCTGGTCAGACAAAAATCTGAAGTCTTAAAAAATTATTGTCAAGTGACGTCTTGATTTTTTAGCACTTTGAAGCTCAGTACGTCATTCATTCATTACAATAACTTGCGTTTTATGCGTGTATTACACTTAGAATCGCATTTTAGTTAAGTACAACATTTGAAATTATGACGTTCAAAAATGTTTACTCAAGCTCGTCATCTGCCATGTTTGTACATACGACACGGTCAGTTTGACACGCGATTAATTTAGCTCATTGTAGAAATTCTTTTGCTAATTAATTTATAAAACAAAATGTTAGGTAATAATGATTCACTCAGCTTATTGTTTGTCACTTACGTGTAGAGCATAGAAAGGACATTTAATAATAAAAATACTGATTATTATTATTATTATTATTTTAATGTAACTCTCAAATCAAACCATCCTCGTGTTCACTGGACACATATAAGTTAACTATACAATAAACCTGGTCTTTGTTTATTTGGTGATTAATCGTTGATAACTATGAGCTCTGAATTCTGGAGTGCTTTGAAGCTGACTTACAGGTAGTATACACACACACATACACACACACTGGAGTGCTTCGAAGCAGACGTACATGTAACACACACACACACACACACACACACACACACAAATAGAACAGCAAAAAAAAAGAAAGAAAGAGGAAGAAAAAGAAAGAAAGAAAAAGAAAGAAAGACCAGGGTTGCAGTTAAGAATAAGAGACAATATGAGCTGACGCAGAACCGCGTGGCTCGACTGAATCTCACTTTGCCTGTTTACCAAAAACTCAAACATATTATTTTTTTCTAAGACCATGGTCTTGACTTTAAGGTTACTCATGTGGGTCGGGATGGTACAGCATTTAAATTCAGACCAATATTAAACATGGGCGCAAGTATGAACTACTTCCATCCAGAGATTCTGCAGATATAGCCTTATTAACCCTTCTCTTGCGGAACACGACATGCTCTGTCTTAGCAAACAGTGTAGATCCAGATCAGTTGGCTTCTGAAGAAGCCAACTGATCTTGATCTGCACTGTTTGTCATTAAATATATGAATTTCTATCAAAAACCCGGATCAAGTAATCTCATTGGCTGGAAATTAGAAGTGGGCGTGGCATCTTTATTCAGCATGACAAGGGTTAAAACTTTAACAAAAACCTTAATCAATGCCAACGCCGACGCCGTAGTAATTGCTATAGCTCTACCTGTACTGTAAAACAATAGCCCAATGTCGAGGTTTTCAAACGTCCGGAAATTCGCTAAAGCAACAAAGACTGTCCAGGGTAGGGTTGAATATGATTCTATCATCTCTTTAAGCACTCAGCCTGCTGAATTTATAAAACGCCAAAAAACAATGATTTTCTTTTCTTCTGATTTTCTTATTTTACCTGAATAATCCGGCGGTAAAATGGATTGACAGTCTATTAACCCATTTCTGTTAAACATGATATTAATCAAAAACTAACCCAATATCCCTTCAAAGAGTTGAGGTAGAAGATTTCAGTCGGCATAAATGGGTTAAAGTACTTTAAATATACAAGTCTAATATCTATCTTTTTTTTTTTTTTTTTAATTATTATGTATTTAGTCTACAGAAGGCCAAAGAATGCTTTAGAGAGGCGAAATCAGCACAGTATTTTGGTCAAACTGTTGCTGCACATGATTTGCTGCGCATGATCAAATATTCCAATGGCCAGCAAACTGAAACAAGAAAACAATTTTAAAAGTGTGGTCTGGTAAATTGTATTGCAACAAGGGTGCGTCCAATTCGTCATCTGTGAGTTACATGTACTAACGCTTCGAGCGCTCAGCAAAACTGTAGCAGACGATATTCTTTTTTTTTTTTTCATCATGTTACAGAGAAAATGACTTATCTTTTCATGTGACTATACAGGGCTAAGCAGACGATTCACATGAAATGTCAAGCCTTATTTTCTCTGCAAACTATTTAAAAAAAATCAAAATGTCGTCTGCTGCAGTTGTGATTCTTGCTGATAGGATTAACAAATATGCCTTGTAGGCGATGCTCAGTGCTAAAAAAAGGTCCTCATTTCATATTCAAATATCAGACGGCTCATCCGGACGTCCTCTGTCCGCCGATAAATATAGTAGCAATTGATTTTGTTTACAAAGGACTGATCTGACTGACTGACCTCTGTGCCCGAATACGGCATAAAGTCATATTTCGTAGGTTGAACCCCCATTGCCCCATACAGCCGCAAGACTATAGGTCATCTTTACCTTTAACTTTTTCACTGCCACAGGCGATAATAATAGGCCTTTGCAAACAGCGTAGATCCAGATGAGACGGCTCAATGAGCCGTCTCATCTGGATCTACACTGTTTGACATTCACTCTTTTAATTTTACATAGAAACGTCTTTCCAAACGATAGTTTGTTAAAATAAAAAAAAAAAAAGCAGACGATAAATATCGTCTGAAATTGGCGCCGAAAGAGTTCATTCATCACGTTTTTTCTTGAAAGTATATACAGAAAATAATGTGAAAAATGAAAACGTACCGATTCTTATCTCGAGATTTTTATATTTCCATATGTTGCTTTGTACATACATAATTTCGTATTCATAAGTATTTGTCAGAATGTTGGTATTTTAATGTAGAAATATATTTGAAATATGAATGATGACAGACAAATAGCAAACAAACAATTGCCTTAATTTCTTATTTGTACATCCCTTGTATAAACAAGATTTATCGGTGATTAAGATAAGATGAAGCCAATTTTCGGTTTACTCAATAGCGCGCTTTTACAAATACATGTTTGGGACGCGCCTGGAGATAAGGTACGGTACAATGCAATAAATACGCAAATTCTGATCAGGATCTGCTCAATAGCTCGATATACTGTACAGCAGATGCACCCTGTGATATAGTACAGTACAGTACAGTACAGTATAGTACAGTACAGCAAAGTACAGTACACTACACTACACTACACTACACTACACTACACTACACTACACTACACTACACTACACTACACTACACTACACTACACTACACTACACTACACTACACTACACTACAATACTGAATCGGCGACAAACATTACGAAAACATGCCTATTGAAATTTACTGAAAATTTTATCACCAAAAATGAACAAATTTTCAGATAAAAATTCTGATAGTTTTCATATTTCTGCTCAAAACGTAGGTACCCACAATCTATGTTTTTGAGCAGAAGTAAAAATATTAATGTATACCCCTGTAAACACCAGTTTTACTAAAAGTAAAAAGTGGGGTTTAAGGGGGTCAATATTATATAGGTATGTTTTCGTGATGATTTTAATATTCTTCATTCTGGGTAAACGTTCCAGCAAACGACATTTTAAAATATTTCCCTCTTTCCAAAAAAAAAAAAAAAAAAAAAAAAAAAAAAGAAATAATGTGAACTTTCGTACAATTTTTCTCTTTAAGTAAAGAGCCAATATGTATGAAATTTTATCATATTTCATGGGAAATTTTTTTTTTTCCATTTTTCGTCTGCAGAATTTCAACAGAGAGTGGTAAAGTTTAACAAAGCAAGTGAAACTTATAATGACGCAGGGTGATTTGAACCTGCGTATTTTGCACATGTTATAACCGTCATTACGAAAACACTCCTATTCAAATATATTGAAAATTTTACCACCAAAAAATGAAAACTTTCAGATGAAAAATACTGGTAGTTTTCATCTTTCTGCTACGAGGCGGTTCTAACGAGTACCCACAATCTATGTTTTGAAGCAGAAACAAGAAAATTAATGTTTACCCCTGTAAACCCTAGTTTTACTATATAAAAGTGGGGTTTAAGGGGGTCAAAACCATAAAGGCATGTGTTTCGTGATGTCTTCGTTTGACGCGGCCTTTACATTAAATAGCACACACAGTCTGATCAGCCCTGCTCTGTTCGTTGATATATTCTGCAGACACCAGTGATTCTGTAAGCGGACATGCAAACCTATGTTTGAGAGTCGCCATGATATAAAGTACACTACAATGCAATACAATTACATGTAATACAATACAATAAGAATGAGATCGGAGACAAATACGTATGTACTATTATTTTAACAAAACATATGAAACACATGATGACTTTCTGTCCTTGATGGATTTTTTTAACTTAATACTACTCTCTGGGCTAATTCAGCAGACAACAAATTGATGACATATTTCTTATTTTCCCAGATAATAGGTTTTGACAATTCTTGCTAATTTGCATGAAATGTCAAAATATGTTTTGTGGGAAAAATAAGAAAACTTTTTTTAAAATATCGTCTGCTGAATTTTTTACCCAGAGTACTAAGCGTTAATATAATTATTACATTTAACCTTTATCACTTTCTAGGTTAAGTCATGAGACGACAATTTGATAACATTTTCTTATTTTACCGAGACAATAGGCCTCGCTTTTCATTCATTTTTTTTTAAATGGGCAAAGCCTATTTTTCTGAGAAAAAATAAAAAAAAATCAAAATGTCGTCGTCTGCTGAAATATTAACCCTGCAGGCTAAACTTAAAATGTCCTAAACTTTCGGACAATACAAGAGACAAGTTCGAGCTGCATCAGAATTAAGGACGCGGTTTCGACAGACTGAAACTCCCAGCTGGCACATGACGTTTATATAACGTCACATTAATGTCGATGCAACGTCATGCCGTAAATGCGTCGTTGTATAAACGTCATTTCCATACAACGTCGCATTAACGTCGATGTTGTATAAATGTCATGTGCGTACAAAGTCGTATTAACGTCGATGCAACGTCATAACGTCATATGCCCGCTGGATATAGTACTGGCTCCCAGTACTTGTTTCTATTGACCCATCTAATGTAGCTCCTCTGTTGCAGCTCTTTTTTGTTTGCTTGTACATGCAAGTTGGCTATTGCACTTGCGCCGTTATATTTGCATTGTTTATTCCTCATTGATTTTTCTTTCCGTGCCTCGGGAAAGCTGTGCTCCGTGATTGTGACCTTTCCGTAATAACTTCATCAATGGATTTTTAGTATTATACTTTTACAAGTGATTACTAATAGGCGATATTTTATGTACGAGTCGTATAATAGTTGGATTCTAAACGAGTTTGTGTTGATGTTATAAAGCCCATACCGATATATCTCTTTGTTATTCGCAAATGTCTTCATTGCTCTAAGATGCCTTTGCTGTTTTCACATGCCTCCATTGCTCTAAGATGCCTTTGCTGTCTTCATATGCCTTCATTGTTCTAAGATCCTTCGCTGTTTTCATATGCCTTCATTGCTCTCAGATGCTTTATCTGTTCGCACATATCTTCATTGCTCTAAGATGCCTTTGCTGTCTTCATATGCCTTCATTGTTCTTAGATGCCTTTGCTGTCTTCATATGCCTTCATTGCTCTGAGCTGCCTTTGCTGTCTTCGTATGCCTTCATTTGCTCTAAGATGCTTTTGCTGTTTTCATATGCCTTCATTGCTGTTTGCTGTTTTCATATGCCTTCATTGCTCTCAGATGCCTTTGCTGTCTTCATATGCCTTCGTTGTTCTAAGATGCCTTTGCTGTCTTCATATGCCTTCATTGCTCTAAGATGCCTTTGCTGTCTTCGTATGCCTTCATTTGCTCTACGATGCTTTTGCTGTTTTCATATGGCTTCATTGCTCTTTGCTGTCTTCATATGCTTTCATTGCTCTAAGATCCTTCGCTGTTTTCATATGCCTTCATTGCTCTCAGATGCTTTCGCTGTTCGCATATGTCTTCATTGCTCTAAGATGCCTTTGCTGTCTTCATATGCCTTCATTGTTCTAAGATGCCTTTGCTGTCTTCATATGCCTTCATTGCTCTAAGATACTTCGCTGTTTTCATATGCTTTCATTGCTCTCAGATGCTTTCGCTGTTCGTATATGTCTTCATTGCTCTAAGATGCCTTTGCTGTCTTCATATGCCTTCATTGTTCTAAGATGCCTTTGCTGTCTTCATATGCCTTCATTGCTCTAAGATCCTTCGCTGTTTTCATATGCCTTCATTGCTTTCAGATGCTTTCGCTGTTCGCATATGTCTTCATCGCTCTAAGATGCCTTTGCTGTCTTCATATGCCTTCATTGTGCAAAGATGCCTTTGCTGTCTTTATTTGCCTTCATTGCTCTAAGATCCTTCGCTGTTTTCATATGCCTTTATTGCTCTCAGATGCTTTCGCTGTTCGCATATGTCTTCATTGCTCTAAGATGCCTTTGCTGTCTTCATATGCCTTCATTGTTCTAAGATGCCTTTGCTGTCTTCATATGCCTTCATTGCTCTAAGATCCTTCGCTGTTTTTATATGCCTTCATTGCTCTCAGATGCTTTCGCTGTTCGCATATGTCTTCATTGCTCTAAGATGCCTTTGCTGTCTTCATATGCCTTCATTGTTCTAAGATGCCTTTGCTGTCTTCATATGCCTTCATTTGCTCTAAGATGCTTTTGCTGTTTTCATGTGCCTTCATTGCTCTTTGCTGTTTTCATATGCCTTCATTGCTCTCAGATGCTTTCGCTGTTGGCATATGTCTTCATTGCTCTAAGATGCCTTTGCTGTTTTCATATGCCTTCACTGTTCTAAGATGCCTTTGCTGTCTCAATATGCCTTCATTGCTCTAAGATGCCTTTGCTGTCTTCGTATGCCTTCATTGTTCTAAGATGCCTTTGCTGTTTTCATATGCCTTCATTGCTCTAAGATGCCTTTACTGATCGCACATGCCTTAATTGCTCTAAGATGCTTTCACTATCTTCATATGCCTTCATTGTTCTAAGATGTCTTTGTTGTTTTCATATGCCTTCATTGCTCTAAGATACCTTTACTGATCGCACATGCCTTAATTGCTCTAAGATGCTTTCGCTATCTTCATATGCCTTCATTGTTCTAAGATGTCTTTGTTGTTTTCATATGCCTTCATTGCTCTAAGATACCTTTACTGATCGCACATGCCTTAATTGCTCTAAGATGCCTTTGCTGTCTTCATATGCCTTCATTGCTCTAAGATACATTTACTGTTCGCACATGCCTTTATTGCTCTAAGATGCTTTCGCTGTTTGCATATGCCTTCATTGTTCTGCCTTCGCTCTTCGTATATGCATTTATTGCTCTAAGATGCCTTTGCTGTTCGCACTTACTTTTATTGCTCTAAGATGCCTTTGATGTTCGCATATGCCTTCATTTCTCTCAGGTGTTTTCGCTGTTCCCATACGCTTTCATTGCTCTCAGATGCATTTAGTGTTTGCATATGCCTTCATTGATCTAACATGCCTTTGCTGTTCACATATCTCTTCATATCTCAAACAAGCCTTCGCTGTTCGCATATGTCTTTATTTCTCTAACATGCGTTCGCTGTTCGCATATATATTCATTGATCTAACATGCCTTCCCTGTTCGCATATTCCTTCATTGACCTAACATGCCGTCGCTGTTCGCATATACATTCATTGTTTTAAGATGCCTTTGTTGTTCGCATATGTCTTTACTGATCTAACATGCCTTCGCTGTTCGCATATACCTTCATTGCTCTAAGACGCCTTTGCTGTTCGTATATGCCTTCATTGATAAAACATGCCTTCACTGTTCACATATTCATTCATTGCTCTAACATGCCTTCGCTGATCACACATGCCTTCATTGATCTAACACGTCTTTGCTGTTCGCATATACCTTTATTGCTCTAAGATGCATTTGTTTGTCTCATATGCCTTCACTGATCTAATAGGCCTTTGCTATGCGCATATGCCTTCATTGATCTAACTTGCGTACGCTGTTCGCATATTCATTCCTTGCTCTAAGATGCCTTCGCTGCTCGCATAGTCCTTCATTGATCTTTCATGTCTTCGCTGTTCGCATATGACTTCATTGAACTAACATGCCTTCGTTCTGTTCGCATATGCCTTCATTGCTCTAACATGCCTTCGCTGTTTGCATATAACTTCATTACTCTAAGATGTCTTTGCAAATATATTCATTGTTATCAAATGCTTTCGAAGTTCGAGTATGCCCTCATTGCTCTCCAAGATGCCTTCGCTGTTTGCATATCCCTTCATTGCTCTACGATGCCGTCGCTGTTCGCATATGCCTTCAAATTGCTCCCAGTTGCCTTCGTTGTTCGCATATGCCTTCATTGTTACTTTCGCTTTTCGCATATATCTTCATTGCTCTAAGATGCCTTTGATGTTCACATATTCCATTTTTGATCTCAGACGCTTTCACTCTTTGCACATACCTTCATTGCTCTAAGATGCCTTCGCTGTTCCCATATACATTCGTTGTTCTCATTTGATTTTACATATGCTTTTGGCGTTTGAATATGCCTTCATTGATCTCATATGCCTTCGCTGTTATCACATGATCTGCGCTGTTCGCATATGATCCTGGTAGCAGAGATAAAAACCACTGGCTACTTTGTACAAGGATTTTTCCTTGGGTCTGCTGGGTGGGCAGTGTGAATAAAGTAAAAAGTTACACCATAATGGCTCTGCGTGAGGGGATAAATATTGTTGGTCGGCAGCTGAAATTGCACAGAGAGTGCAAAAGTTTAAAATACCATGATCTCGTACATCTCATATCCTGTGAATATATTCATGGTACTGATTATCCCTCATAGAATCAGAAAACAGCATATTTAGCCTAAAAAATACAACAACAACATAACATATTTAGCCTACTTATTATAAAACATTAACTTTTGGTGGATTTCTGTGTTATTGTTAAATGAAGTACATAACGATGTTTTATATCCATACTGAGTCTTAATCCTTAGCATCCTGAGAAAAATAAATCAGCAGACGACATTTTAATATACTTTCCTTATTTTACCCAGAAGATAGGCTTGATCATTTCATGCTAATTGTCTCCTTGGGAGACAATTTGCATGAAATTCCATAGCCTGTTTTCTGGGAAAAATCATATAAATATCACCAAATTGTTGTCTGCTCAGTTTGCACAGAGATGGTAATGGTTAAATACAGCATATGTACAATCTTTGCACGAAAGCAGACATTTCCTTAATTTTCCGCTATATTTCATTAAGCCTATTCTCTCTGGGGACATTACTCCCAGCTTCAAGAAAACATTGTATAGAAGATTACGTCAATAATGTCAGAGAGTTCCAAACAGAATCATAACGTTAAATCTGTTTTTGAAAGTACAAGAATGTGGCACAGAAATATGTTGCCGTTTTCTTTCTTTCGTTTTCTTTCGTTCTTTTTCTTTCTTTCTTTCTTTTTCTTTTTCTTTCTTTCTTTCTTTCTTTTCAATTGATCTTAAATTTTTGCGACTTCCTGTTTGTTTTACGGCACCCCATGTACATTCCGAAAAAGCGGTCTGCTATATCAGGCAATACTTTACTGGAAGCAATTTTGTTTTCTTGTAAACTCCTTTTCAGAAGGGGACAGAAACCAATTCGATCTGATTTGCCTTCCTTGAAAGTGTATCTGTGCCCTGTGAAATCTCACGTCATACTTTCCACCTCATATGTCCCACTTCCTACATTTAATTTCCTCCTGTCCCACTTCCCACCTCCCAACAATGACTTCCCTCTTATGGCTTCCTATTTCTGACTTCCATCTTCAAAAATATACCTCATAGGGAGAAATGTTAAAGTATCAATAGATTTGGTTGACAAATTATATTATATAAAGCTATGTCTAAGATGTAATTCAGTTAACATAAGTCTGTTATCGTATATCAGAAAACAGTTCCATCAAGTCTGTGAATCTTGTGGGCGTTACCTTTTCATTTAACGAATTGTATACAAGAAAAACTTGGTAAGGTTGTATCTATCTTCCCAAATGTAATCTTATCAAAATAATTAATAAACGTATGCAAAGATTTAAAATAATATAATTCTAACTCCTTATCTTTATACATATTTCACGCCATTCGACTGATTTTAGAAAACATTTCTCTTTAAAAAAAGTCCAGAGTAGGAATCCGTCATATCCATTTTCCTCTCGCTGTCTCAAACGATTAACATTTTTTGCAGAATTTGTAACATTTTGATGACAAAGTGGAAATTATAAGGAATGAATTTTCCCAGCGGGCAAACGACATTTATACAACGTCACCTCAACGTTGATGCAATGTCGTTTATACAACGTCGCATCAACGTGGATCAAACGTTGAAGCGACGTTGTATAAACGTCATTTACCCGCTGGGATTATTTTGTGGATTGTATCTCTTTGTAAATCCCGATGGATTACTCACAAACTTAACATAAAGTCATTTGGGCTTTATTTCGTTTGTGAGTGGTTCGTCGGAGTTTATACATCGATAAAATCCACAAAAATAAACTCCATTCCTATCATCTACTTATATACTACACATAAACACGAATTTTGATTCTATGAATTCGTCCAGGATGGAAATCTAGGGTTGACAAATATATATAAGTAAATTTTTCCCAGAAAACAGCGTGTTGACATTTCATGCGAATTATCCGGAAAACAATCTACATGAAATGCCAAAATCGACCTGTTTATATTTTCTATAAATATATCTTAAGAATTCGTTTAATATCCAGTACATTTGAGTTTTTCTTTTTTCAAGGAAATACCGTTCTACTTAATTTCAATGGGATATAATTACAATAAAAAGCTCCTGGTATTTAATAGAAATGCAGTTTTGTTTTAGATTTTAATTTGATATCCGGATTACGGGAGAATCGTCTGAGATGGATGTTATTGGCATGGCAGACTAATATACTGCGTTTTATTTCCTCTTCATGTTCTTGTAGGTTCACAACAAATGAATTAAGGGGACTGTATATACTTGGTACATTTTTCGCCATTTTTTACAAGGGAGGTAACTTTTGTAACTTCTTTTTTTTTTTGTTTATCTGCGTAGTAGATCCCTTCTGTTGGGGTATACTGTAAAAGGGAAGAATGTGCTCCCATGGCCCTTTTCAGAAGGGAGACAAAACAAATTTGGTATATTTGAATCCTTTGGAAGTGTACCAGTTATCCTTAAAGTTTTATCTCTATTTCAAAAGATTCTCAACTCGGGAAATGATCAATACGCCATTGTAGGCAATAAAGGACCGGACCAGAGTGTAAGCAGATCAGGACCTTCGTTACCCACTAGGACAATCAGTAAATTGTAGAATATACCGATGTATAGAGGAGGTCCTGATCAGAATACAGTCTGTGTATACAAAGACTGGACTGGGATTCCGCTGTTCGACGAGGTGCTTTTTTTGCGTCGAGAATATATAGTGCAGAAATACCGTTATGATCACGGACTTTTCCGATAAATTCACCTGCGGACCGGGCCACTCTACTGAGATTAAGTTACCAACAGAAATCCAACCGATTTATAGGGAAATACATAAGAACATATAGTTAAATGCAAATATCCTATACTGGTGTTTTCCGACATCTTTTTATAGCATGTATCAATATTAAGCTTATTTAATGCCCTTTAACCCGATCTAAATTTCATAAAAAAAGAACACGTTTCTTCCATTTCCATTTAAATATGTCACATACTTACCTTATATAGTTACATATACGTGTATAAATATTCAAAATGCTTTGAAAGCGTTTTTGGCATTAATATTTGTAAACAAAAAACTTTTTATATTTACGACTGTTTCATAACATACAGACGAAGAAAAAAATCTCCCAATTTTACATTGATGTAATTTTCATCAATCTGATCTGTTATAAAATCTTCTATTTGCAATCAAAAATGGAAACTTGCACTTTAAAAAGATCAGTAAACTACCCATATGAGATCGACAGTAAGGGAGACAACTTATAATTCGCTATTGGCTTAATTTTCCGATCACTCCAGATAACTCTCGCCGTGTTCAGAACGACTTTTCTTCCGAGTGAACATCACGAAAACAAACCTATATAATTTTGACCCCCTTAAACCACACTTTTATATAGTAAAACTGGGGTTTACAGGGGTATACTTTATTTTTCTTATTTCTGCTCAAAAACATAGATTGTGGGTTCTCGTTAGAACCGCCTCTCCGAGGCGGTTCTAACGAGTACCCACAATCTATGTTTTAGCAGAAATATGAAAAATATTAGAATCTTTTATCTGAAAATTTTCATTGTTTTGATGGTAAAATTTTCAGTATATTTGAATAGGTATGTTTTCGTAATGAATAAGGTGTGCCTTGACTGTGTAAAAGTACCTTCTGTCATACATAAAACGCGCAAGCGCGGACCTGCGTATTTCATATATAATGTACATACTGAATATATTTGTGTCTTCTGCGTTCAATGGGAGGGTGTACGCGCAATTCTATTTCATCATAAAAATTGAAAATTTATGATCCTCTAAATAGCTAAAATATATCGATGCTGTTCGACCTATAATTATGGAAACTTATAGCTACAAAATGTAAGCTTTATTGCAGATAAAATCGTGGAGTTACCGCTAATCTCCCAAAAGTGATCAAACCAAAATGTCAGTGTTTGGTCTCTTTCGGGAGACTTGCGATAGCTCCAACATATTTCTTCAATTACAAAGCTAAAAAAGTGAATAACTGGGCTTTACGTGCATGTATAAGATATTCGAAAATAGCATCATTATAGTTTTGGCTTTACGATTTACAAAAGCTATACTCTTTTTTTTCTAAGTTTTAGATGAGAATAGAACTTAGCGTTTACCGACCGTGTACATAACATAATATGTTGAGTCTGGTTGCATTGACATTATACTATGAAGAAAGAAGTTTTGAGGGAGGCAGTCGAAGGGATAGACACTTTTAGATAAAATGCGGGTTTTGGAATGTAAGAGGCTGGAATCCGAACACTGCATCAGACAGTCATTTTATGCGTGAGAAGTGCGTTTTATTTCAAGATTTAGATTTGATAGGCATAGCAGAAACACATTTACTAAATGAATCTACGCTGGATCTTCCAGGCTTTGTTTGGTACGGTCATAACCGAACGAATATACATGTTAAAGCAAAACGAGATTCCGATGGGGTTGGATTTTTTATAAAGCATAATATTCTCAACGCCTATACTGTCAGTGTGGTTGATAATAGTTTTGAAGGTGTACTGTGGTTAGAATTTGTGTCCAAAACTCATAGAGAAAATTTCATGGCTTGTGTCTGCTATCTACCACCTATAGAACCATCACGAAATATTGACGGTAACGAGTTTTATGTTACATTGCTCTGTCAGATTCATATGTATTGCCAAAATTCTGTTTTCTTCGTATGTGGCGATCTTAATTCACGTTGCTCAGACTTGGAGGACCATTTTTCCTGTGTCGACGAAGTTGGTGAACGTGAAGTTGTTGATTTTACGCTGAACAAATACGGAGAGTACTTGTGTGATTTTCTTATTGACAGTAACTGTTGTATTTTAAATGGACGAAAATCTGTATCAAACAATTACACTTTTGTAGGTCCGAACGGAAATTCCGTGGTTGTCTATTGTTTGGTCCCTTACGAGCTTTTGTCTAGTTTTAGTGATTTTAAAGTAACAGTAGCTTCAGAATTGCTTTCACTCGCCGACATAGCTGACAGTGTCTAAGCCAGATCATTCAATGCTTCGCTGGAGAATGACTTTAAATACTTTTTCAAACACTAATCATGAGGAATCAAGTGAGCAACATGAAAAAAAATAAAAACAATATACGTTACGATGCCACAGAGATACCGAATGGTTTCCTTGTGGGGAGGCTTGCGGAGCTAAATCGCTGTATTTATAGGTTGGAAAATGAAATTGCTACACAAGAATCGGTTAACAGTATCGACAATGAATTTCAAAATACTGTTCATATGGAAATGAAGGGCAAGTTAAGTTATAGTAAAATTTATTTAAGCAGGACAACGAATAACAAGAAAAGAAGAGTGAAAAAACACATTAATAAAACACGCCTATATAATTTTGACCCCCTTAAACCCCACTTTTATATAGTAAAACTGGGGTTTACAGGGGTATACATTATTTTTGTTATTTCTGCTCAAAACATAGATTGAAGGTACTCGTTAGAACCGCCTCGACGAGGCGGTTCTAACGAGTACCCACAATTTATGTTTTGGGCAGAAATATGAAAAATATCAGAATATTTTATCTGAAAATTTGTCATTTTTGGTGGTAAAATTTTCAGTGTATTTGAATTGGCGTGTTTTCGTAATGATGGTGGACTACAAAACTAACTGAGATATGGAAGGATCTGTGTAGGGCTAAAAACCGTATGCTTCGCTCTACTGGATCTGCAAGGCAAACAAATGGGGAGGATTTTAAAATTAAGAGGAAATAATATGACAGGTGTGTACAAAGTGAGGAAAGAAATTATTGGAAAAATAAGCAAATCCAAATTGACAATTTAATTGATTCTGATAGCAAAGGGTTCTGGAAAACGATTGGTCGCGTAGGTGTCGGGGAGGAGAGAAAAAAAAACATTCCTATGGAAGTCATAACAGAAGATGGTTTAGTATCGAGGAACGTAACTACAGTATTGAACAAATGGAGAGGTAGTTTTAATGAACTGCTTAATCCAGTTACGGGAAACAGAGACAAGTACGAAGAGCGAGTTCGAACGGAGATTAGCGCCGATCATGACTCAATTTTAAATTCTGCATTTATAGATTTTAGGAAGACTTATGACTGCATTAATAGGAACCTACTGTTTCACAAGTTAAATCGAATAAGGTTGGACGGGAGGATGTTTGATGCATTGAAGTCGCTGTATAAAAATGTGCAGTGCTCAGTGAGAATAAATGGACTGTATACTGATTGGTTCCCTGCAGGTTCTGGGCTCAAGCAAGGCTGTAGTTTGTCGCCTGTGCTGTTTAATTTTTATATTAATGATTTGGTATCGAAACTAGCTAGTCTTGATGTTGGAATTAGTATAAATGGTGAAAAGGTGTGCATTCTTCTCTATGCGGACGATGTTGTTCTTCTTGGAGAAAACGAGCATGGTTTGCAGTGCTTGCTGAACGCATTGAATGAGTGGTGTGATCAAAATCAGCCGTTTGTGAATGAAGACAAATCCAGTATTGTCCACTTCAGAAGCAAGTCATATCGCCTAACAAACACAAGTTTCAACATCGGTACTAAAGTTATAAAGGTTAAAAATCAATATGTGTATCTCGGATTGCTCTTATCAGAGCATCTAGATTATACTATGATGGCAAAACATGTTTCCAAGTCAGCGAGCAGAGCTCTTGGGCTAGTGATATCTAAATATAAAGCATTCGGAGGCTTACCCTACAACACTTTTACCAAGCTTTTTGACTCAATTGTGTACAGTACCATCAGTTATGGAGCGTCGATATTGGGAGATAGAAGTTTCTCTTGTATAACAGCTATTCAAAACAGGGCTGCAAGATTTTTCATGGGAGTCGGACCATATACGCCGAATGTTGCGACGATGGGAGACATGGAATGGTTGAGTACGGACGTCAGGCAATGAGATAGTGTTTAAATCATTGGTACAGGCTTCGCATTATGGATGAAAATCGTATAAATTTAAAGTGTTTTAGTGGGCTGCACAAAATGAAAATAGTAGGTGTAAAAATTGGTGTTTTAGAATGAAGCAGCAGTTCATTCGATCGGATATACCAGATTCATTCTATGATAGAACTAGTGCTTCAGTTAGTAAGGCATATGTAAGGCAAGTTATCAAAGGACAGCTCGAGGTTGAATATCATTTGAAATGGCGGAGAAATCTAGATCGCGATGTATCTAGGACTGGACAGGGCGGAAACAAATTGCGGACATACGGGACATTTAAACAAGAACATGGGACTGAACCATATATATCCAGTATTTTGCCAAGTCGGCATCGAAGCTCTTATGCAAAAATTAGATGCGGCGTGGCGCCGAATAGGCTTGAAACCGTGAGGTATGAAAGGCTACCCATTGAACAAAGAACTTGCTTTCATTGTAATGAGAGCGTCGAGTCAGAAGAACATGTCTTGATTAACTGTCCATTATATGAAGACTTGAGATATCGACTTTTCGAGGCCTTTAATAGGGAATTCCCCGATTTTGACAATTTGACAAATGACCAGAAAATGTCTGTGATTCTCGGCTGTGTGAATACAGAGTTGATAAGATTAGGTGGCAAAACCTGCTACGAGATTCTTATGAGACGTTGGACCTTTTTATATCAGTGATACATGTACAAGTTTGAAATTTTATATCATCATTTGCATTTTAAAGTCTCTCATAATTCTTTATGAATGGTCTTATATATTTTAATTAGTTATCGTTTTAAGGATTTTATACTGTACATAAGTGAGACTATTATAAAATAATTGTATTGTATTGTATATACTCAGCAAAAAACCTTGGACCCAATATTATTAGAAAAAACGGAAGTATCCAGGTAACATTTTTCATGCTCGAGACACGTATGATAAGTCCTCCCTGAGTAATGCATGTTTTGAAACATGAACCATCTGGCTGTGTAGCAGAATACACCATTTTGGATTGATGAGTCAATAATGAATGGTACGCTGCTTCAAACACAAAAACAGATAGTTTTCTGTTTTTACAGATGAGAACGTTGAAAATCACAGATTTTAATGCTAGCAGAAAATGCCTTTATGCAATGAAACCGAAATTTGAGTGAACAATATCTCAAATCGTACTTTGATTGATCGATATTTGTAAATCGGCAATGCAGCAATTGCTTCTATCCTGTGTAGAAAGGCTGTAAAGAATATGCCAAATTCTGCCGTTTTCTGTTCAAATTCCGGTTATAATAGCGTTTCTATAAGAAATTCAGCTTGCTATAACTGCCGAAAGAATGTATTTTCTTCTTAAGTTGCATTCACACAATAAAGACTGTAATGTAAGGTACACAATTTTATATATTTATATATGTATATATATAAAATGTTCAATTTAATGAATGCTTAAAGAAATAATCGCACCTCAAAAACCCTATATGTTTAATTCCAAGGGAGATCATTACGAAAACTCGCCTATTCAAATATATAGAAAATTTCACCTCCAAAAACTGAAAATTTTCAGATGAAAAACCCTGATATTTTTCATATTTCTGCTCAAAACATGGATCGTGGGTACTCGATAGAACCGCCTCGATGAGGCGGTTCTAACGAGTACCCACAATCCATGTTTTTGAGCAGAAATAAGAAAATAATGTATACGCCTGTAAACCCCAGTTTTACTATATAAAAGTGGGGTTTAAGGGGGTCAAAATTATATAGGTATGTTTTCGTGATGTACTTTTAAAGTGTAGCGTTTTCAAACCTCATTTGAGAGAGTCGTTGATTTAATTTAAGTCATTCTCATATCTTTATTGGCCCTCAGACTGTAAAGAATTAACTGCAAAACATAATGTATTCCTGCGCATGCGCATGCGCAAACCTACCCTAGCAACAAATTGACTAAAATTTGATGTTGAGAAGATAACTCTTGCCAAGGTGAAATTTTGATGACCATGTTTTAGCATATTGTAGTCTGATGTCTCGCAAACCACAATCATGGAAAGTTTTAAGAAAGCTCTGGATTTTTTATTGGAAAACTGGATAGTTTCTTTGTTTGCTAAGTATAGCTACAAGTTTTTCCCAAATCTACGGTTGACTTTTTTTCCGGTTGAGTTGCAGCACAGGTCTATTCACTGAATAAGGGATGGGGTGTCACACCTGTATGAATTTAAAAAACGGACAATATTCAAAATACCTCACATGGATAATAATGTATATACATACTTAAAGGTGCCATGTTACAAGAAGAAGAATCGAATAGAACTTATTCTTTAAAGTATTGCTGAATACTTTAGAAACATGTTGTTTAATTTTTTTGTATGTTGACGTCCTATCATCAATATTTTAGTCATTTCGTAACAATTTTAAGTTGCAATATAAATAAGTCACTATAATGCTCCCAAATCTAACTAACTTGACTTTTAGCTTATGACCCAGCTAGCATTCTACGTAAATCTACATCGGGTCGTCATCGGCCCGTCAGCTACCCTGACGGGCCGATGACGGCCCGATATAGATTTACGTAGAATGCTGACTGGGGAAGTCGCGGCAAGATGTCTTCCTAGCATGTAAATACTGCATCAGTGGTATGGGAGATATAATTACATAGTTCAGTGCCCGGTCAACCTTAGCAGTAGTGGAATACCCTTGTCGTGCATCGAAACTGTGTTGGGACAAACCTATAATGCTTACCCAGTCAGCATTCTACGTAAATCTATATCGGGCCGTCATCGGCCCGTCAGGGTAGCTGACGGGCCGATGACGGCCCGATGTAGATTTACGTAGAATGCTAGCTGGGCTTAGCATTCTGGGTAAAAATTTCAGCAGACGACATTTTGCGGAGACAATTTGCATAAAGAATCAGATCCTATTTTCTAGGAAAACTAAGAAAAAAAAATCAAAATGTGGTCTGCTGAATTTTAGACTTGGCATTCAAAGTGTAGTTGTGCCATATTTATCCGAAATAGTCGAACATCCTACCTCAAGGTGTTAACCCTTGTCATGCTGAATAAATTAAGATGTTACACCCACGTCTAATTGTCAGCCAATCAGATTGTTTGATCCAGACTGTTAATATAAATTCACATAATGAGAAACAGAAGCCAGCTGATCTGGATCTACACTGTTTGGAAAGGCAGGGTTTATCTGGGTTCAGCAGGACAAGGGTTAAGGTGTCCGAATACAGAGGGAAAATACGGTATTACATTGAAGACAAAATGTCAAAGCAGCACATGTTTATATGATTAACCTTTGCAAGTTCAGCAGATATACAAATTGATAATATTATTTCTTATTTTCCCAGGAAACGGGTTTTGAACTTTGATGCAAAGTTGCCCCAAGAGAGTCTCCAGAAGAGACAATTTGCATGAAAGATCAAGTTAACCGACATATACACTGTATGTACAATAAGATAGACACTAGACATTTGTAACAAATTCAAACTATGTTAACATTTTATTTAACGTTTAGCACTGTGGATAAAATTTTCTGCAGACGTCATATTGAATTATTTTTCTTATTTTCTCCAGAAAACAGGTTTTGGCGTTTCATGCAAATTAGCTCGAACGGAAACAATTTGCATGGAATGTGAAATCCTGTTTTCTAGAAGAAAGACTAAGAAAAAATATCACCAGTTTCTTATCTGTTGAATAAGCCCGGAGAGTGATAAAGGTTAATGGACATGAAGCCAGCTAAGACACCTTACAGTATTCAGGAGAAGACAGGAGGCAGAGGTTCGCATTTGACAGAATCTTAGGTCCAAGGTCAGACAATAATTAGATTTTGAAGAATGGATTAAGCAAACAATGAAGATACTAAACAAATTGCTCGGACGTAGGCTAGCCTGGAGTTTCGCTGTTGCCACTTACCTTGAGGTATATTTTACTGTTCTCCGGTCCAGCCCTGTACCGAGAAGGCTGAAGAGCATTAGGTAAAGGACACACCGTGAACTTGGTGTGTAATTCAAATAATTTCATTAACTCTATAATCGGATTTGTTCTCACATTGCCTCTCATTTTTTTTTGCAGAATTTCACAATTCAATTCTTTCAGCCCTGGAGGCCAGAACCAGATACCTGTGCATAAAGTGTAGATCCTCATGAGACGGCTCATAATGAGCCTTCTAATGAGGATCTATACTTTATGCCATTCTGTAATGATTTTTTGACTGACCTATTTGCATTAATGGAAATGTCCAATTTCAATTATGGTTAAGTCCATTTCCTAACCTCAAGGTTGAAAGGGTTAACATGTAAAACTAATTACTGATTCGTAAAGTACCGGTTTCCAGCAACCAACTCAAATTCTACAGTAGTACCTTCAATTCATATACCATGTACACAGAGGGAGGACAAATGTCTTCGTTATTTTGTGGCATCGCCTTTTTATTTGGTGCATTTCAATAATATCTGTAAAGAACTTTAAGAAATATTTATTGACAGCAGGGTTACAAAAATACAGAAGGTTTTAGATACAGTCGAATCTCGTTATCTCGACGTCGCTTATCTCGTATAACCGCTTATCTCAAAGTGAAAATCCCGTTCCTGTTTTAACTAGGAAAATATTGTAGAAAAAATGAGAAATTGTGGAAAAGGAGCTATTTCTCCTCTTTTCCACAACCTTTTCAATTTATCACTAACTTGAGAAGTCAAATTACATATTCATTCTTGAAGTACGGTTGTTCGATTAATTTTTCCTCAATTCGGCAAATCTGATATGTCCAGATACGTTTATCACGAAGTATTTCAGAGAGCTCCCTTGGACTTCGAGATCACGAGAGTCGGTTGAAATTGTAAACATCATAAAACAGTATACTTTGAGCCGTGTTGAGTGAAGTGCCTTCGAATTTGTGCAAAATGCGCATTCAGATCATCTTGCGCATGCGCAAAACATTATCCGTGCCTTTCCACTGTAGTATCCAATGATTCTGTTAGAGGACAATGAGGACCCCGATCATATTGTGCGAATGTGCAGGTTGATTTAGGCCTTCGCTGTCTGCACGTTTCGCATGGCGCGGCCAAGATGATGACGTTTGTATCATTACTGATGACGTAGGTGGTTAAGAAAAACTACAGCTTCCGTTTAGGCCATTCCCATTGCAGAAAAGAAAAAATAACAGAAAAAATGACCATATAGGTTGAATTTTCCTTTGCAATGATTTTTCAAGTTAATGCTCTTAACATTTTTTTAATACATTTTATTGCTTCAATAAACACGCTGTCTGTTGCTGCAGGAATCATAGCAGAGTTTTGCTATATAAAATTCTGTAAAGTTTGGTTTAAAATATTTTATTTGTTCATTTACATGTATAATATCAAAGCTTCAAGATGCGATAGTAAGCTATAAGCTTAGACAAGTCATTTTACAAAATTTAAAGAAGTCAATTGGTTTGAGCTGCAAGGTCAGAAAATAACAAATATTTGGGTTCCCTCTCTGAACATATATGCATGTAATATTAGTTTATTTCGTATCCTCTGTGACAAGGAAAAATGCGTAAAATATAAAAACGTTTTTAGACGCTAACGTACTAAAGTAATAAACACAAAGTAATTAGTATCACTGATATACATTCTCTACTTTGAATAATAATAATATGGGGACATGATGAACTTTATGATTTTCTTTCATTCCTCACAAGGAAACAAACTTTTGTGACTGCCTGTTTGCTTTCCTGTACAAAAACCCTCTTCTTAATGGGTTCTATAAAAACTAAATAGGTTTGCTCCCAAGGAGAATTTCCTTTTAGATCTACCCTATTTTAAAAATGGTAGCAAAACAGTTATGATTGAAGTGTTAATATACGTGTTTAAGTGTTTGAATTCCCTTGCATAACACAGTTACATCTTCCGCAGCAAGGCGAGTTTTAACACTGGCACAATAAATCGAGATAAAACGTTCAGAAAGAAAGAACATCTGATTCGACCAGACAGCACACGTGATCAAACCGATGGTACACTAACAGTTTGCGTTTTCAAGACATTGTTTTATGTTTTAGTGTAAGATAATTTAGATATGACTAGAAAATAATTTATGTTTCGGCATTTCGTAAGTCAACAAGATGCCAAGAAGTAAAGTTGTTATTTCGAACGGATCTATTGCTAAATCAACAAAACTGCGAACAGATGAGGGACACTTAGACTAATGCTAATGAAGTAGAGAACCCTTCCATCGTGTGACCGTTACGTTATTCTTACGCGCAAATAATCTCCGAAACAGATACATTATTCATCAGAAACATATACATACTCATTCAAACCGGTACCTGTGATTCTGGACAATTTTAAAGAATGTGTTCGACAGCAACTTTGGGCTGTTGGGCATAATGTCCTCAGAATTGTACTGTAAGAACACCAATGATGAAACGTCTTGTATAAGATAACCTGTGAGCTAAAAGTACATTGAGGAAAGCTATATATTCCAAGAAAATGTTCTATTCAGATGTACCGAAAATAAACATTCTAAAGAGAATGAAAAGAATACAGAAAACGCTGAACCCTGGTAAACAAAATAAAATGGAAATCCCTAAACAGTTATTTTATGGAAAGGTGTGTTGTAGGCTGCAAATCTTCAGATTTTTTTAAAACAAATCCTTTTTATCTAAAAAGTCGTGCAAATCTCGAAACAAATTTGTTTTCATGGAAAATAACCAAATTGTGTATGATGAAAATGAAACTGCAGAAATGTTCAATGATTTTTTTTTGTAATGTTACAAAAGGTATTGGCCAAAATATTCTTTTGACAGCAATGGTCATCCCATCCTAGTATTAACTGGATAAGGTAGCAAAAGTTTGAGTTAGATGCTCTCAATTTTAGACCTACTGACCAGAAAACTGGTTAAAAAAAATATAAGCAAATTTAACATTAATAAAAAGCAACTGGTCTTGATCAAAATTCAGTAAGAATTCTCAAATTTGGACAATTGTCGTTGGTCCCTTTCTATACTGACTTAGTAAACGATACCATTTTGACTGGTATAGTCCCTGATAGGGTACAGTATGGACACGTTTTCCCAATTTTAATCAAAATAACTCAATGGAGAAGTCAAATCAAAATCCTACAAGCCTACTTACAGTTCCTTCTAAAATTTATGTAAAAGCGTTATAAAAACAGTAATCGGAACGCTATGAAGTCGTATTTGATAAATACCTCTGGGCCTTTCGAATGGGGCATGGATGCAAATCACAATTTATTGGCTACTTAGGACTGAAAAAAGTCCCTTGACAAATACCATTGTGTTGAGAAAGTCTTGATGGACTTGTAAGAGACTTGAGTAGTATAGGCTGCACTATACTACTGACTTGCTTACCTTGCTTGATACACTTCTGATCAAGTTGTCGGTCTATGGTTTGTTAACAAAGGTAACCTAACTGATGAAAAGTTACCGCTTCAATAGAAAGCAAAGGATCAAAAGGCTTTATTTTTAGATCTTGGTCTGAGATGCATAAAGGAGTCCCACAGGGCTCTACTCTTGGACCTATTTTATTTAATGTTTTCATTTAAGATATCTTATATACAACTATGCTGAAGATAACATCTTTCCCAAATTATGAACATCCTATTAGTGGTTTAGTTAAAGTGAAGTCCTGATAGACTGGTTTTGCAACATCTGCATGAAAGCAAATCCAGACAAAAATTCCGAGCTATAGCAGTTGGTATTAAAACTCACAATAAAGTATTCAAAATTAGAAATGCAGAAATAGCTTCTGGTGAAATAGTGAAACTTCTGGGTGTAAACATTGTCTTTAATCCAACTTTTTATTATCACACAAAAATCTTTTGTAAAAAAAGCTGGACAGCAGCTCAATGTACTGAAAAGATTGGACAGAAACCTTTGTAAATTTAACAGATTTATATTATCAAATTTTACTTTCTGCTCCCTCCCCCGCTTCCCCCACCCCCTCCCCCTCACGTGTCTTGGCATTTTTGTTCTAAAAGTAATGCTGCAAAATTAAAACAAATTAAGACATAGCACCAAGGTTTATCTACAATAGTTTCCTACTACAATGAATCGCTGTCCAAAGGAAATCTGCCTACCTTGGAGATAAGAATAACTAGAGTAATGGCCATTGCTTTATCAAGTCGTTCAGTCGAAAGGGGTAGCAAATACAATTTTAGATATTCAAACATTTTTCAGAAGCCTCAAGTGCGGACCTCCAAATATGGTAAGAATTCATTCAGTAGCGGCTCCTGTCCTATGGAACTCTTTACCAGAGGAGTTTAGTGTAGCAACTTTAAATCATTTGTTTCGCATTGGAAAGGAGAAAATTGCAAAGGCAGTGCATGTAATGTAAATATCTAAAAGTTAATACCTAAATGGTAGCTACGCACCAGTGTGTTTTACTTTTAAAATAGTTTTAGATTATGTTTAAAGTTTCAAGTTCATGTTTGTGTAGGTATGTTGCTTTAATTTTCTTGCTTTTTTATTTAGGCTGCCTCAATATGCATATTGTAGAATGTATTGTAATGTTTTTCTATAACGCTTTTGTGTTTTTAGCTTCATTTTGCTTACCCATACTGAATAAAACCATGTTATTTAACCTCATATCCATATTTAACCATATACCATGTATGTTTTTCAGCTTTTCACATTTATTGATTTTATACAATAGCTATCTCATAGTCAGTTTAAAAGCATATTAAGGGCTTCTGTTGTATTGCTATTTACTTGCCGACTCAAAATAATACTTACTTACTTACTTTGCTTACTAACGTACTTACTTACTTACTTTGCTTGCTTACTTACTTACTTACTTTACTTATTTACTTACTTACTTACTTTGCTTACTTAGTTACTTACTTTGCTTACTAATTAACTTTGCTTACTTACTTACTTTACTTACTTACGTATTTACTTACTTACTTTGCTTACTTACTTACTTTGCTTACTTACTTACTTACTTACTTTACTTACTTACTTACTTAATTACTTTGCTTATTTACTTACTTTACTTACTTACTTACTACTTATTTACTAACTTACTTTGCAAAAGTATCTGTCTTGGTCTAGAGGGCTGAAAGGGTTATACCTCTTTAAAGATATTTCTTGTTATTAATTACTCAAAAAAGGAAGTAATTTTCTTTCTTAATTTAAAGTCGTTTTTAGGACAGTCAATTTATTCATAACAATTATTGTGATTTGCTTTGAGTGTATATTGAATATGTGCAGGCGTTTTAATCATTTGTTTGTAAACGGATGCCAATTTTATCATTTATTACATCAACTTTATATTTACATACACGCGAGACAATAGAATGATCGTAACTCCAGTAACGAGAGAGTATAAACATGTAAACGAAATCTATCTCAGCCGCAACGTCAGAAATCGTACCATAACGAGAACAAGCCTATCTAAAATGTTCTAAACATTTTTCCATTAAAAACTGAAAATTTTCATATAAAAATCTCATTTTTCTTTTCATATTTCTGCTCGAAACATAGATTGCCGGTACTCGTTAGAACCACCTCGTTGAGGCGGTTCTAACGAGTACCCACAATCTTTGTTTTTGAGCAGAAAGAACAAAAGATAATGTATACCCCTGTAAACCCCAGTTTTCAGTTTTATTATTTAAAAGTGTGATTTAAGGGGGTCAACATTATATATGCATGTTTTCATGATGATTTGGGAGAATGCACCCAATGAACATTCAGATCAGCCTGCGCATTAGCGCATTTTGTACAGCCTATGATGCAAAGTTTGTTAATTCACACATCGAAGATTCTGCTCAGACTGCGCGCATGCGCAGTCTGAGCAGAGTCTTCGTTGTGCGCTCATGAAAGAAACAACTTTGTCTCACTTTGTGACTCCAATACATAATTCATTATTTCTCATTGGGTACTCATTAGAATAGCCTCGGAGAGGTTATTCTTAGAAGTAACCAAATATGTATAGACGTTCCACGGACGTAGAAGAGAAGTATTTATAAACTGGAGTACATTTTGTCTGTAGATATGGTACTAATTGCTTTGCACTTTAAAGGTTTTCGCGGAAACAACAGCCACAGGGGTCTTGTTAGAAAAAATATATTAGATCACTTCAACAAATTTCCTGAAAATTGCAGAATTTAACGTTTACCATTCCCTGGACTAATTCAGCAGACGATAATATTGGCGATATTTTGTTTTCTTATTTTACCTAGGAAACAGAATTAGACATTTCATGCAATTTGTTTCCATTGGAAACAATTCGCATGAAATGTCAAAACATGTCTCTAGGAAAATAAGAAAATATATATTTAAATATGTCGTCTGCTAAACATTTTACACGTGTGCTAAGCGGTTAAATGAATGAATTCCAAGTAATGAAAACATGCGGTCCATTTCTTTATTCGAACAACTCTGACCTGTGGAAAAGGTCTGGCCAACATCATCACTATTTTGCCATATATGGTCGAAGAGTTCTAGTAGCATACGCATGCAGCATATAGAAGATTGCAGCAGATTGCACAAACTAGTCTGGGTCTTCGCCCTTCCCATATAGGTGAATGGTGCTTTTCCCACAGACTGAAAATAATTGTTAAATGAGCCACCTCAAAACAAGACCAACAAAATAGCATGTGCGCCCAGCGAAGACAGATCGGTCTGGGCATTCGCTTAGTCTGATCAGTCTTCACTGTCCGCATGAAGAAAGCTTTGGTCCTTCGCTACCCATTGAGCGCTAAAAAGACTCTTATCAGACTGTGTGGATGCGCAGGTTGATCTGAGTCTTCACTAGGCGCACATCCATTTTGTTAGTTTTGTCATTAGATGGCTCAAATGTCAAATGATAACAGAGCTGTTAAGGAAATGAATTAACCGCACTATGAGAAGAAAAGCCTCAGGTCATATGCAAACGGAAAAGATCAAGATCGGTCATCGAAACCGCATAATCTGATAAAAGTCGTTGCTGTACATAACTATTTATACTGTATCCAATGAGTTTGTAAGTAGACAGACTGCATGGATGCGCACGCTGTCCTGTGCCGTCGCTGTCAACACATTCCCGAGGGTACTGTTTCGCATGTCTAAGCTTTAATATAAATAATGATAAGGAAAACGCACATCAAATTAATTTTGAACTTCGATAAAATTAACACGCAAATTCCTGGAAAATAATTATCTTTAGATTAAGCTCGCTAGTTTGACATACTCATAAAGCCTTAGGTTTGAAATGTTATACGTTTGTCAAGCGACTAACTAGGACATACGCTTAAATAGGAAAAAGTGACGACTGTGTACTACACAAAACAGCGCTTATCTTGGAAAACTGATTTTTGCGCTAACATTGGAAAAGAGCTATCTACAATCCGCCTAGTTTTTCATAAACTTTTTTTTTTTTTTTTTTTTTTTTTTTTCAGACAGCGCGTACACATACATGTCATATGCAGGTCTATTCTTTCTTCTGTCTTAACATGTAAACCTAAGATTTCTTTCTTTCTTTATTTATTTTAGAACAATAATACGACACGCTAATAATGTTCAATATTATCAGCATCTCAGAGATCAGCATATACAGTGGCATCGCTACTAACGGTCAACTCTCAACAACAGCCACCTCCCTAAAATAATAACCATTTTTCGGATAGTACAAAGTACATTTTTTTCTGTATATTAAGCCTCTCTACAATAGCCACCTCCCTGCAACAGCTACTTATTACAAAGGCTATTTTGCTAAAGCATGAGAATCGGCCTTTCATCCGCATATCCTTGCTGAGTAAAATAAAAATATTCGGACGCTCTAACATTTTACCGTACCTTTCCTAAATTTTTTACTTGCACATTTGGCTAACTAGTATCTAAAAGTTCCCAATGCAGACCCTGATCAAATTCTTTGGATTTTGATCTGGGTCTACACTGTTTGCTCAGGATGTATTATATATGTCGGAATATTTAAGGTAAATATGGTGGTATGCGATCAAATGAGTATTGCAAGGAACTTGCTATGGTGTGGACATCTGACCTAGTTATTCTGTGTGGTAAATAGTCATCTTTGGCTCAATCAAAATGATGTACAAACTGATTAAAAGCAGACATGCTTATCAGTTTAATGTCACATAGATTACCACCAGAGTAGCCGTTATGGAACGCCATTGCTGTCTTATAGCAAACACCTTGCGTTTTGTGACTTGTTACGTTTTGTGGTTTGTAATTACTTTATACCAGTTTGATGTTACTTTATGTGGGTTAAGTGTTTCATTGTCTGACTTTATTGTTACGCTATGTGACTTGGCCATAACGTTTTGTGCATTTATCAATCCGCTTTGTGGGTTTGTTATTTACGTATGCTGATTTAATATTACTTATTTAATTTGTTCATTACATTTGTACATTTCTTAATACCTTCTGTAGACATTTCATTTCTTTATGTCACTATGGCTGGTTGATGCCGTATATGTAGGGAAGGCACGTTTACGTAATGTGACAGCTCTTTACGTTATGCGAGTTTGTCATTACGGCAGGTGAGTTAGTCATTCTGTTATGTGAGTGACTGCGTTATGTGAGTTTGTCATTACGTTATGTAAGTTTTTCATTACGATGTGAGTTTGTCAGTACGTTCTGTTACTTTGTTATAACGTTATGTCATAAACTGTAAGTGGCGGAAACTAACGAGACTTATATAAAGGTGCTTTATAATTGCCGGTATTTAATAACGATTATTACCGTTTGTGTTGCCGAACATGAATCTATCTATCTATCTATCTATCTATCTATCTATCTATCTATCTATCTATCTATCTATCTGTCTGTCTGTATATCTATCTATCTATCTATCTATCTATCTATCTATCTATCTATCTATCTAGTGGGTATTAGTTTCTAAAATACTGCCCAAGTGCCAGTCCTATCGATACGATACACACCACTACTGTCCAAGTATCAGTCCAACTGATACGATAGTCAACTTCTGTCTCAGTATCATTCCTACTGATATGATACAGCCCCATTACCAGTCCAACGGATATGATACATTCCACTACTGCCCCAGTACCAGTCCTATTGATACGACAGTACCAGTCCAATTGATATGACACAATACACTACTGCCCAAGTATCAGCCCTACGTATACGATACAGTATATTACAACCTCATTACCAGTTCTATTGATGTTCACTACCATCCTACTGTCAATCCTACTGATACTTCATAGATCACTAATTTCCCAGTACCAGTTTTACTGATATGATCAAGTCCACTAATGCTCCAGTACCAGTCCTAATGATACGAGACAGTCACCCTCTGTCGCGGTACTAGTCCTACTGATATGATAAGTCTACCACTGCCCAGTACCAGTCCAGCTTCTGTCCCAGTATGAGTCCTGGTGATATAATGCAGTCCACAACTGCCCCAATACAAGACACACTGATAAGATAGTCCACTACTGCCCTATACCAGTCCTTCTGTTATCTTACAGATACCAGTCCTAGTGATAGTCAGCAGTCCACTACTGCCCCGATTCCAGTCCTGTTGATACCCTACAATCCATTACTGCCCTAGTACAAGTCCTATGGATATGACACATACACTACTGTCCCAGTACCAGTCCTCTTAAACGCTACAGTACACTTTTGCCCCAGTACCAATCTTATTAATACGTCAAAATCCACTAGTGGCCGAATACCAGTCCGTCTGATACCCAGCAGTCCGCTACTGATCCAGTCATAGTAATATTCCTATTCATAAAACACAGTACACTATTGCCCCAGTACCAGTCCTTCTTATAAGCTACAGTACACTACTGCAGCACTGTCAGCCCAATATACGTCACAATCCACTGCTTGCCCAGTACCCGTCCTACTGATATTCAACAGTCCACTTCTGCCCCAGTACCAGTCTTATTAATACGACGCAGTACACTACTGCACAAATACCAGTCCTACTTATACACAACAGTACGCTACTTGCCCAGTACTAGTCGTGTTGATACGACGCAGTCCAATACCGACCCAGTATCAGACATATTGATATCCTTCAGTCCAATTCTGTCCCAGTATTAATCCTGTGGACACGACACAGTCCACTACTGCCCCAGTACCAGTCCTGCTGATACCCATCTTCGGCCTAGTATCAAGCCAGTGCTGTTGATACACTCAGTCCACTACTGCCCGAGCAACAATCCTACTTATACCCTACAGTCCACTAATGACCCAATATCAGCCCTATTGACACAACACATTCCACTACTGCCCCAGTACGAATTCTACTGATACCTTACAGTCCACTATTGTCCAGTTTCAAGTCTATCTGATATGACTACTGTCCCAGTACCAGTCCTTTTGATATGCTCAGATACTGCCCTAGTACAAGTCCTACTGATACTGCACAAACCGCTGTTGTCCAAGTACCAGCCCTATTGATACATCACAGTCAACTTCTGCTCCAGTGCGAGTTCTAGTAATATCATATAGTCCATTACTGCCGCAGTACCAGTCCTACTGATATGGCATAGTCCACTACTGCGCCAGTACCAGACGTACTGATACCCTAAAGTCTACCCCTGTCCTAGTACAAGTCCTACTGACACTCTACAGTCCACAACTGCCCCAGTACCAGTCCTTTTGATACAACACAGTACACTACTGCCCCAGTACCAGTTCTTCACATACGATACAGTATAGTATTGACCCAATACCAATCCTATTAAAACGACACAGTATATTACTGTCCCATTACCATCCCTCCTGATACTACACAGTCCATAACTGTCCCAGTACCAGTCTTACTGATATGATACAGTCCACCAATGGTCCAGTACCAGTTCTACTGATACAACACAGTCCACTTCTGTCCCAGTATTAGTCCCATTGATATAATACAGTCTACCACTGCAATGGACCAGTCCTCCTGATACTACACCGTCCACTACTGTCCCAATATCAGGCTCACTGATATGATACCGTCCACTAATGCTCCAGGACCAGTTATACTAATACAACACATTCCACTACTGCGTTAATACTAGTCATACTGATACGATACAGTCCGCTACTACCCAAATACCAGTCCTAATGATACCCTGCAGTTCACTATTACCCCAGTACTAGTTCTATTGATATCTACAATCCACTATTGCCCAAATACCAGTCTTATTGATATGTCAGTCAACAACTGCCCCAGTACCCGTCCTACTGATACCGTACAGTCATAGCTCCAGTACCAGTCTTATTTATACGATACAGTACACTTCTCTTCTGTCCCAGTCCTACATATTCGCTATTGATATTTCACAGTCCACTGCTGGCAAAGTACCAGTCCTATACCCGACAGTCAACTACTGCCTTAATACCAGTCTTAATGATATCATACAGTACACTTCATCCCCAGTATCTGTCCTACTAATACACTACTGCCCCAGTACCGGTTCTTATGATACGTCGCTGACACTACTGCCCCAGTTTCAGTCTTACAAATACCCTTCAGTCCACTACTGCCCAAGTACCAATCCTATTGGTACGACACAGTCCACTACTGCCCCAGTACCAGTCCTGTTGATATCGTACAGTCCGTCTCTGCCACAGAACCAGTCCTACTGATACCATACAGTCCACTACTGCCCCAGTACCTATTCTACTGATACCCTATAATCCACTGCTGCCCTAGTACCAGTCCTAGTGATACAACACAGTCCATTAATGCCCAAGTATGAGTTCTACTAATACCTACTGTCAAATACTGCCTAAGTACCATTCTTACTGATATGACAGTCTACCAGTATCTCAGTACTAATCCTTCTGGTACGATTGGTATGATATCCACTATTGCTCCAGTACCGGTCCTTCTGATAATCTTCCTGCTGATATTCTATAGTCCACTACTGTCCCAGTACCAGTTTTACGGATACTCTACAGTCCACTTTTGCCCGGGTACCAGTCTTATTGATGCCTCACAGTCTATAAGTGCCCCAGAACCTGTCCTACTGATACCCTGTAGTTAACTACTGTCTCAGTACCAGACCATTATTGCACCAGTATCAGTTCATGTCATACTCAACTGTCCGCTACTGTTTCAGTATCAGACCTATTGATACGACGCAGTCCATTAATGCCCCAGTATCTGCCTTTCTGTTACCTGCAGTTCACCACTGTCTCAGTACCAGACCTATCGATACGACAGTCCACAACTACCGCAGTATCAGTACTACTGATATGCTACAGTACACAACTGCCCTCATAACAGTGCTACTGATGCGCTACAGTACATTTCTGCTCCAGTACCAGTACTACTGATAACCTGCAGTCATATACTGTCCCAGTACCAGTCCCTCTGATACCCTACACTCGACTACTGTCCCATTACCAACCCTACTGATACGATACTGTCCATCAATGCCCAAGTGTCAGTCCTACTGATACGATACAGTCCCCTCTGTTGATACGCTACAGCCCAGTACTCCCCTCGTCCAGCCCTACTGATACAGTCCACTACAGCCCCTGTATCTGTACTACTGATCAGATACAGTCCGCATCTGCCCTAATACTAGTTTTACTGATACAATCTAAAAAGGAATGTTACTGTGTCTGTAATTGACTGAATAGTATATGGAAGACTGGTACGGAGTCTATAACGGTCTGTAGAATATAATGAGGACTTGTACTGAGTCTGTACTGGAAAGCAGAGTATACAGTGGACTAGTACTCGGTCCGTATTGGACTGGATATTATTGGGAGTACTGGTACTGTTTCTGTAGTGGACTGTGGATAATAACGAGGACTGGCACTTGGTCTGTAGTGGTTTGTAGATTATAGAGAGGACAGTAACTGTAGGGGGGGGGAGGGGCTTTAGAGTATATGGAGTATTAGAGTACATGGAGGACTGGTATTGTGTCTGTAGTGGATTGCACGATACACAGAGGACTGGTACTGGGTCTGTAAGGAAACTAGGGATTACACGGAGGACTGGCACTCGGTCTGTAGTCGACAGCAGAATACACGGAGGACTGGTATTGGGTCTGTAGTGGACTGTATATTATAGGGAGGATTATATCTGCACCTGCAGGGGACTGAAGAGTATATGGAGGTCTGGTACTGTGCCTGTGGTGGACTGCACAGTATACGGTAGACTTATACTGGGTCTGTAGTGGACTGTAAATTATAGGGAGGACTGTAACTTGGTCTGTATGGACTGTAGAGTATACGGAGGACTGGAACTGGTTCTGTGGTGGTCTTAAGGGTATACGGAGGACTAGAACATGGTGTGTAGAGGACTATAGAGAATACGGAGGACTGGTATTGGGTTTAAGGTGGGCAGTAGAGTATACGGAAGACTGGTACTTTGCCTATCGTGGATTAGTGAATATATGGAGGACAGGGACAATCTGTTATGGACAGAGTATATGGGGAGCTAGTACTGGGTCTATAGTGGATTTGATATACGGATTATATCAAGGACTGGTACTGAGGTACTGAGTCTTAGTGGACTGTTAAGAATAAGGAGGAACTGAATCTGCGCTGAACTGCAGAGTGTAGTGAGGACATGTTACTGGGTCTGAAGTGGACTGTTGATTATACGGAAGACTTGTACTGAGTCTGTAGTGGACTGTACAGAATAGGAGAAGTGGTACTGGTTCTGTAGTGGACTGTAGAGTATATGGAGGACTAGAACATGGTGTGTAGTGGACTATAGATAATACGGAGGACTGGTGTTGGGTTCCCAGTGGATTGTGGCGTATACGGAAGACTGGTACTGTGCCAGTTTAGACTAAAGAGTGTATGGAGGACTAGTATTGGATCTGTAGTTGACAGAGTATATGGAAAACTGCTACTGGGTCTATAATGGACTGTAGAGCATATCAAGAACTGGTACTGAGTCTTAGCGGACTGTTAAGAATAAGGAGGTACTGGATCTGTGCTGGGCTACACAGTATAGGGAGGACGTGTACTGGGTCTAAAGTGGACTGTATGTTACACGGAGGACTGGTACTGAGTCTGTAGTGGACTGTTCAAAATACGGAGAAGGGGTACTGGGTCTGTAGAAAACTGTAGAGTATACTACAAACTGATACTTATTCTGTAGTGGACTGTAGAGTTTACGGAGGCCTGCTACTGTGTCTCTAGTGGATTACATAGTATAAGAGGACTGGAACTTTGTCTGTAGTGGACTGTACAGTATACGGAGGACTAGAACTTGGCCTATAAAAGACTGTAGAGTATAAAGAGGACCGGTGCTGAATCTGTAAAGGACTGTATATATTTGATGACTAGAACTAGGACTGTAGTGGACTGTAAAGTATACGGAGGATTAAGATTTGCTCTATACCGGTTTCTAGAAAATTGTAAAGTATACAGAAGACTTGTACTGGGTCTTTAATGGACCGTAGAGTATACGGAAAACTTGTACTGTGTCTGTGGTGGACTGTAGAGTAGACGGCGGCTGGTACTGGGTCTGTAGTAGACTGTAGAGAATACGGAGGATCAGTACGGGGTCTTTAGTGGATTTTAGAGTATACAGAGGACTAGAACTGTATCTGTAGTGTACTGTTGAATATACGGAGGGCTGGAACTTGGTCTGTTATGGACTGTAGAGTATACGGAGGTCTGTAGTGGATTGTATAGTATACAGAGGACTTATACTGTGTCTGTGGTGGTCTGTAGAGTAAACGAAGGACTAGAACATGGTCTGTAGTGGACTGTAGAAAATACGGAGGACTGGTTCTGGGTTTCTAGCTGGCTTTAAAGTATACGGAGGACTGGTACTGTGCCTATCGCGGACTGTAGAGTGTATGGAGGACTGGTTCTTATTAGACCTGGTACTAGGTCTTTAGGGAATTCTATAGTATACGGAGGACTGGTACTGGGTCTGTAGTGGCATATAGAGTATACGCAATACTGGTTCTGGATCTGTAGGGGACTGTAGATTTCACATAAGGCAGGTACTGGGTCTGTAGAATATACGGGGAACTGGTACTGGGTCTGTAGCGGACAGCACTGTATACGCAGGACTGGTACTGGGTCTATACTGGACTGGTGAGCATACGTATGTCTGGTGCTGTGTATTTAGATAATTGTAGTGTATACGGAGGACTGGTATCTTGGAGAGAGAGAGAGAGAGAGAGAGAGAGAGAGAGAGACAGAGACAGAGAGATGTTTGGTAATAGTGGTAGTAACTACCCAGATCTTTAGGGAGAGGTGTGCGATCTAAGTCTCAAAAACAGGACACATTTTTATAATTCTGAACATTTTTTTTTATTTTAGACACCTACTGCTGAAATACCATACCTATATTTATATTTTTGTCGCAAATCCCACCCCATATTTTCCGTACATGTCTCGTATAGGCAGATGTTCCCTAAGAGAGAGAGAGAGAGAGAGAGAGAGAGAGAGAGAGAGAAAGAGGGAGAGCATCTTATTCGCTTCTTTTCACTTTTCTATTTACAATCCATTGTTTTAACCCATAGCAGTAGCATCGACATGTTTCATTTTTGCATATATAGCTGGATAGAGTATCTTCCGCTAAGGTAAAGACAAAACAAAATCGCTTCAAAGAGAGCAGTATACTAGGATTTGCGTCTATGTGTGTTCATGTGTGCATTTCTATGCATCCAGTAGTTTCCGTTTCGAAGTGAAATAGTAAATGTATATTGATCAGAGAAGTAGCTGAAGCTGTCCAAATTAGCCGTACAAACATATTCCCTTCTAAAATCAGTGTTTTCAAGTTCTTAAAGAACATTTCCTCTTGAAAATAAGGAGCTCAGAAACAGTAAGACTATTGACAACCAGACAAGTTCGCGAACCCGTTCAAATATAACGTTTTACAGACAACAGGGATACAATATAGCTGATGCTATAAAACTATATTTTCCGAGTTAACCGAAAAATGGTATCAGGGTTAACAGACATGATTTACGGTTTGAATCGATTTCCCGGACAACAGTAATGTTCTATTTGCGTCATATAAAACAGTCATGGCGTTCCATAGGTTGTTTCGTTTAAGCGGTGCTGTATTTCGATGGATAAGTATCGCTTCATAAACATTCTCATAGTCGTGATGCCTGTAACTATAATGTAACTGATAAAGCATGGAGTTATTGCGACCGATGACCTAAAATCTATATTATATATGCAATGTGAAATACACACACACACACACGCACACACACACACACACACACACACACACACACACACACAGAGAGAGAGAGAGAGAGAGAGAGAGAGAGAGTATGTTATAATTAAAGACAGTTGGCATGTAAATACTGATTAACTTAGTCCTACAAATATATCAATTTCAAGACCTCATTTTAAAAGCGCAAGCTAGACATGCAAGAAATGATAAAACTCTACACCAGGCGGAAGACGCCGTTGCATTTTGTCAACGACCACACATACTTAATAGAATGATTTTTGTATATAAAACAATGATGCCCACTGCAGACATTGATTTTCCAACTTAGTCGTTTTTCCCATATAGTCGTTTTTCCAACTTAAGCGCTTGACATACGTTTTCCAAGATAGTCGTTATTTTTTCTCACTTAAGCGTATTTATAACTTAGTCTCTTAACATACGTTTGTCTTATTTGTAAAGAAACGGCCATCTGTTCTTCTTGTGTTTAAAAATGAAGAAATTAACATGCAACGTCGATGCAACGTCATTACTTTTACAACGTCGCATTAACGTCGATGACGTTAATGCAACGTTGTACAAACTTCATGTGCCCGTTCAGTTTTATTAAACAAATTACAATAAAGAAACAGAATTGTTATTCTTCTAATAACAAGTCATCGTGGCTTAAAATAACACCACTGCCAAGTTTCAGCAAAACTGTCTTCATGACCTGTTATAAAGTAAAAGCAAAACAAAACAAATAAGTAACTAGAAATGAGTGTTTGTGAAGCATTATGCCATCATTTATATGCTTATCCCTACAAAATGCAAAAAATAAAAAGCATTCTATTTTTTTTTCTTAAAACATTAAACAGATGATCTACTCAACCTCGATAAGTCTGCCAAATATTAAAGTCCCTGTTCGTATATTTTCTGAGCTCTCTTGTACACAAGGTAATGTGTGACAAACGAACAGACGAACAAAGCAAAAGCAATATGGCCCCTCAACTTTTTCAACTTTGGGCATAGAAATGATACACGACTTTCAATGGCAACAGAAAGTTCGGCTAGTTCTGACGAGATATAGATGAATCGATTATAAAGCATATTACTACGGTAATATTGGGACAGATTGGCTTGAACAAACAGTGCAGACCCAGATCAGACGACGCAGAATGCGGCGTCTGATCAGGGTTTACACTGTTTTCCACTCATCCAGCACTATCTTAGACGCATCAACAGGTGATAATAGATTTTTTTTAATTTTAGGACAAATATGGTAAGGAGTTAAAGTGTACCAATACTTAGGGTAAATACGGTATTTCGTTTCAAGGCAAAATGCTGTATAAGGAGCTGACATACTGACAAAGGTACATAGCGGCACAACCAAACTTCGTTAAAATAGTAATAAACAGTAAAATGCTCCAAGTAAATATATTTAACTTTAATTTGTTGTACACAATAATTACCAGAAATTTCTGCTGAAATTTTTACCCAGCATGCTACGTGTAAAACCCACTAGTAGATTTTTCTTACTGAACATTCTAATTCGAGGCTTCTTGCGTTTTTCGTTCTTTGTTGGGTTTTGTGGCTACTCGCTGCGAGACTTTTAATTCTTATTTGGTCCTGTTTAATGCAGTATTATGGGCGGAATCAAAGGGGGTTCGAGGGGTTCGAACCGACCCCCCCCCACCCCCCCCCCCCCTTAATTCAAAATTTCATTTTCATGGGAAATTTTGGATAAATCTGATAGATTTGGAATACCGTATTTTACCTTAAATATTCACACCCTTGCTCTTTACCTTATACATGTATTTCTCTTCAACAAGTCAATTTTACCGTCTGTGAGTGTGTGTAAAATTGCTGAATGTGTGGCAAACAGTGTAGACCCTGATCAGACGCCGCGTTCTGCGGCGTCTGATCTGGGTCTACACTGTTTGCTAAGGTCTGACTGACCGAATACTTAAAGTAAGTACGGTAATTCTATTAAATCGAACCCCTCTCCACCCCACCCCTCCCGAAATCATCCTTTATCCGCCCCTGATTATTGTCGTGTTCCGTGGGTCCTGTGTGGCATTGTAATCGCTTCAAATAAATAATAACACATCACACAGTTGATTAGGATTGGTCATTGTCAGTAATGACAGACGAACGAACGAACAGTAATCGCTTCATTGCAGAAGAGAGAGCTGGTGCTTTGTTTTTAGATTGTTTTATTTCATATGATGCACAACGTAGGAAAAAGGCCGTTCTGATTTATGCGAACAGTGAATGTTCAAATTGCGTGCGCATCCGTACAGTTTGATCTGGCCATTCTCTGTTCGTGGGCATATACTACAGTATCCATTGGTTCTTTTAGTAGACAGCATGAGCCAAGATCAGCCTGCGCAAATCTCAGAGCCTGCGTTGTCCGCAAATTGCATATGGACCCCTTTTTGTGCGTTGTGCATCAATTATATAATATCCGTCACAGTGTTTACTCTCCCTTTTGGGGTCTCTGGTAGGCTAAGTATGTTCTGTGGCAGAAAATCGAAATGTCGCTACACTGAAAATTTGTTTCATAACTGATAATTACATATTTTTTTTATATTTATTCTTAAAAAGTATAAATAGAAAACAAAATATAACGGGACACTAACATCACGAAAACATATCTATATAATTTGGACCCCCTTAAACCCCACTTTCATATAGTAAAACTGGGGTTTACAGGGGTACACACTATTTTTCTTATTTCTGCTAAAAACATAGATTGTGGGTACTCGTTAGAACCGCCTCGGCGAGGCGGTTCTAACGAGTACCCACAATCTATGTTTTGAGCAGAAAAATGAAAATATATCAGATTTTTTTTGTCTGAAAACTTTTAGTTTTTTGGTGGTGAGATGTTCAATATATTTGAATAGGCGTGTTTTCGTAATGGATTCGAACCCACTATGTCCAGCTTTGTAGTCTAGGAAAACAACTACTGAGGCACTGCGGATTTACTGTTAGCGCTTCTTATCGTAGCTATTCGGGTGGGTTTACCTATTTATTAAAGTGGACTTGGCCTAACAATATAAACAATCAGTGACATCAATGTCAACTTATCCTCCGAGGATATAACTCGATGAATGTTTACTGTCGTGTCAAATGTAGGACGAGTCCATCTAAAATCCGTATTTAAGTAAGCATGACTAAAAATAGCATCTCGGGCATTTTCGGACTTATCCGTGAAGCGTTCAGGAATAGCAAATATACACACAAAAATTTACCACACCAGACGGCGTGGTTAGTGGATACATCACTAGGGTATGACTGTTTTAAGTAGAGTAAATTGTCGTAAAGGCACCGCGCATCATCTCCCTGATTTAGTTTTTGACTTCATGGACAACGAACTTACCGTTTGAGCTATGATCCAATACACTTGCAAGAAATCGCTATTAATGTATGACTTGCTCAATCAAACGTAGTCGGTGGACCGGAAAGTACCGAGTGGCATAATCTATACCCGTAACAACCTACTTCACCTTGATCCTGGATTAGTCCAATATTTTAAAGGACATTGACACGACAGTAAACATTCATCGAGTAATAGTACAGCTGGTGTAATTTGAACTGTCGTTTTGACCTCGGTCCGTGAATATGCATATCAGAATAGTTCATAGCAAAATAGGTAAACTGAACTGGAAACGAGTCTTGCTTTGGTTAAGAATGAATGAGTCGTACTGACATGATCAGAGGACAAAAAGACAGCTTGCACTGCTGGATAAGTTTCTTGCAGTCTGCAGGCATTATAGTCATGTGTCAATTGCACTCATCGGCGTTGGTTTCTTTAAACGCTATTATCAACGGACTATCAGTCCTGACGTATGACACGGTTAGGTATTCAACCCAAAACCCCGCAATCAAAAGCGGTTGCTCTATCAGCTGATTCAATCGGACAGGTCTTTGGTTTGTTTAACGCACGACGGGTTTGCTAATCATTCTGCTTACGAGGCTGGCCATGGTATAAGCCCTAATTGAACCAAATATGTAATAAGACAATAAGAGCATTTCGCTTTAAATTCAGTTGTGTCTCTTCTATTCTTGCATATTGAAAAGGCGCTGCCCAGCATACCAATTTTATGCTCATGCATCGTCCTGAAATTACTTCATATACTGCACCTTATACACCAAAAAAGGTAAGAGAAAAGACCAGGGAGTGCCACAATCACAAACCGCAGCTCATCCCAGACACCAAGAGGAAGAGGAAACCGACAAATCCAAACAAGCACAAATCAAACAAACGTACGAAAAGCACTAAGATTAGCCCTCTCTTCCCCAAGCGAGGTAATCGTAATGCTAGAAGGACTGAAAAACACAAGAACAAAATGACACAAGGTAAGACATAAAACAAATCGCCTCGTAGAATAAACCACAAAGAACAAACCCAAAACATGATATTCAACACCTTCAATTGTTCCATAGACATCGTGTAGATTAATGATAAACCATGTATAAGCAATCTGTGAAAAACAAGGCATTAAACTGCGTTCTCAGATTCCTCCGGTCAAATGTTGAAAGGGCGTAAATCTTCATTTTCCACCATGCCATCACATTCGTCGACCCATTTATGGGAATGGTTGTAACTACAGCTGTTTACAGGCGTATATAAACGCTACATTATACATCAGTCACAACTTTCATAGATAAATTCATTTTCACGTGCCCAGACCTCTTGTTCCAGGGTAAGGTCAGCTAATCGAAAAATCGAGCTCCCTGGTGTTAACAATTGTCTTATTTTAATACACTAGGGTGCGGTAGGATTTATTAGTTACGCTCATTTCAGTAACATGTGGTTGAAGACTTCAGCCAAAAAATGCTTATCCTTTGTTGATATTGTTATTCAAAACTGTTCTTATTTAGTGGTAATCATACCTGGTACTCGTGTCCAATGTGTCTGTTTTAACGTAGCATGGACAAAAAAGGTAAGAGAAAAGTCCAGGGAGTACCACAATCACAAACCGCAGCCCTTCCCAGACACCAAGAAGAAGAGGAAACCGACAAATCCAAACAAGCACAAATCGAACAAACATACGAAAAGCAATAAGATTAGCTCTCTCTTCCCCAAGCGAGGTCATCGCAAAAAAGGTAAGAGAAAAGTCCAGGGAGTGCCACAATCACAAACCGCAGCCCTTCCCAGACCCCAAGAGGAAGAGGAAACCGACAAATCCAAACAAGCACAACCCGAACAAACGTACGGAAGTCTCTAAGATTAGCTTTCTCTTCCCCAAGCGAGGTAACCGCAATACTAAAAGGACTGAAAAACACAAGAACAAAATGACACACGGAAAGACATACAACAAATCGCCTCGTAGAATAAACCACAAAGCAACAAAGACTAACACCGGGATCACCGCCTTTGAACGGTCAGTAGAGCAAACCACCGTGGGGTTTAAAGCATTTTTACAGCTACCTATCTTCACCCTGGGTCCCGATGCTACTCTTAATATAGAAACACATGAAAATTCGGTTCGCATAAAGGCTCTCAACTCAGTCAATGCATCAAAGCGAAAACATAAAAATCAAATTAATCACTATAATAAACAAAGACGAGTACTCATGGCTAATTCTACTGTATGCCAGAGTAAATGAAAACCAATAGTTGAACCACGGCGGGCCAAGCCAAAGACATAACGTCAAGCCCCAACCCACTGGTTAAAGTTTTACGAAGAGACCGTCATTGAGTCTGAGGCCCGAACCGCCGTCGTGCAATTAAAGAGTGAAGCATAGACATCAACAATGATTGGGTTGACAACTAGGCATGCAGTTTGCCGCATAATATCCAGGCTATAGCCAATTCTTTTATAACGGTTAATAAGTTTTCTGAATTGCTCCGAAAAGTTAGATTTACCTACAATTTTTCTAAATCTGTACACTAAGTCACCGTAAAATTCTGGTTCCGATATACCTTGTTGCAGAAGTGTTTTCAGGCTGACGCTATATTTTTCTAACAAGGCACTTTGTCTGCGATAAAATTTCGAAAACGCCTTATGAAGTTTAAAATAACGATAGCCCTGCCTAAGAAGTTTGGCAGTAAGGGCTTTATTACGGTAGTTAAAGTCATTAAGATTTGAAGAAGCTCTGTCGAATCTAATAAGTTGAGATATGTATTACTAAAAGGACTGAAAAACACAAGAAAAAATGACACATGGTAAGACATAAAACAAATCGCCTCGTAGAATAAACCACAAAGCAACAAAGAGCAAGACTAACACCGGGACAACCGCCTTAGAACGGTCAGTAGAGTAAACCACCGTGGGGTTTAAAGCACTTTTACAGCTAGCTAACTTCACCCTGGGTCCTGGGTCCGATGCTACTCTTAATACAGAAATACATAAAACTTCGGTACGCATAAAGGCTCCCAACTCAGTCAATGCATCAAAGCGAAAACATAAAAATCAAATTAATCACTATAGTAAACAAAGACGAGTACTCATGGCTAATTCTACTGTATGCCAGAGTAAATGAAAACCAATAGCTGAACCACAGCGGGCCATGCCAAAACAAGTCTAAAACAAGATCTATTTCACCGTTTACACAATTCGTTTGTAAGGAGAAAAATGGCCAGTATCAGTGTCTTCTTCGATTAATAAGGCAACTTCGAAAACGATAGTTTTAAACCAGTTAAAACATGTTGTCACAAAATCCAAGCTGATGTCTTAGTTTGGCTAAGTGAAACCTCAACTGTCAGCCTCGCTTCTTAAACTTTTGATCACATATCTGCAAAAGACTTATAATTTTTAATTTTGTATCTGTCGTTTGTGAATTGAATTTATTTACGGCGATTAACAGGCTATGCCCCATGACAAGTCAATGAATTACGTAACAATATTTACTATAAACTTGTGTACAGCATGCACCCTTTTCATGAAATCGACAGTGCCGACTAATATATTCAAATGAGGGGTCAGAAAGACGGGTCAATTTGCAACAACTATACAATTACTGAACATGTGTATAATTATACTTGAAATCTACAAACCGGTTCTTTAGTCTCAACACAACTACAGAGTCATTATGACATTTATTGATGTACCTGATATCTGCGCTCTGGCTTTCAACAATATGCTTATTGTTGGTAGGCCAATCTGGCGACTGACGAAGGGCAAGCATATTGCCAAATTAAAAATAGCCTAGCAATTACCACGTCAACCTATACAGAGGCAAAGAAACCAACGACAGAAGAAGAAAACGAACATCCTATCAGCTGATGGTGTGACCAAAAGTGGCGTGCCTTCTAAGATGGCGGAATTCAAGATGGCGGCGCCCACGCCAGATTCCAAGACGACGGATGCGCTCAATGTGGCCATGTGTACCACTTCTACAGGACTCATTAGGACTCCACCGGGACATAGCACCTCCACTGCCCGAGGATACTACAACTGACCATTCCCCGGAAGGTGAATGGAAGGAAGTAGTATCTAAGAAGAAGAAAAAGAGGACCGGCCGGAATTCATCACCACGGGCTAAGAAAGAACAATCTATGGTGCTGCAGCGGACTCCTTCTTCGCCCAAGAAGGTCCAGCAGATCAAGTCCCCGCTGCTGGACCTCAGCAGGGAGGAGAGAACAGACGTCGGCGCTACCAAGGAGTACCCACTTCATGAGAACTACGACCTCGACGAAGTGATGACTGACAAGCTAGAGAACCGGGACTGCCGGTATGTCATCATCAGAGCCTATAGACAACAACGAGAAGAAGAATCAATCAACGTAGACTTACCAGCCTACATTTACTTCATAGATGACGAGCCCGCATGGTTCTTCGCCAAAGGACCCACTTCGACATTACGAAGACATAGAAAGACGTTTCAAGAAAGTAAAGCCATGTGAGAATAGCGTCTACTGGTACGATGTTTTGGATCAATCCAGTAAGGGCTCTGACCGGACAGCTCCGCGGATCCATAAGATCTTTCCTTCCTGACCAAGATGCTGTCATTACCGGACAAAGGTTAGTCTTTTTTTTTTACAAACCCTTCCGGATGGTGGCATGAGTGGGCAAGTGTGAGATAACATTGTGCATTGGTAATGCACACGTTTTGAAGCCCTCTTTTTAGTTTGTCTGTTCTAAATTCTGAACCTTAAACTTATGACCCCGACCTTTTGCACGCGGTCCGTAGACGAGATGCTCTGCGCATGAATTATGCGCATCGTCGTTTCAAGCCAAGGTCAAGATGAAATTTATCCAGATTTATCTTGCGCTGACCCTATGTGCCTCAGGTGCCCGACAGCGTTAACAATCTGAAGATAGATAGATAGAAGCCGGTTCTTTTGCAGTTTCGATTGCTTTCGGGTGTAGTCATAAACATTGCGTTGAAAATGGTTAGAAAATGAATAGAAAATGTTGCTGAAATCAGGGGTTATATAAAAGCCCGCTGTATGTTGAACAAGTCAAAAGCATACATGATGATATAAGTGCTGTTTATGGTGATAAACAAGTGTCATTTTCCACAGTTTATAGGTAGTTTACAAAATTCCATTCCGGTCAGGAATCCGTCAAAGATGTCCCTTATTCAGGAAAATCCAGGTCTGAAGTTACCAAATCTAACTTTCATAAGATCATGTTCATTATTGAGAAAGATGCACGTTGCACTGTAAGACAGCTGGTACAAATGACAAACTTGGATTTAGCATCTGTCCACTTCATTCTGAAGAAAATTCTTAAGGTTAGGAAGATAAGTGCCCGCTGGATCCCCCATTTGCTCACCGATGAGTAGAAACGTACGAGGCTGCAAATGGCAAAGCAAGTTCTGAAGAAATACACGAAATATCAGAAAAAATGGTGTTTGATTATCTCATAACTGGTGATGAGGCATGGGTCCATTTCTTGAGCCCAAGCGGAAAGTTGATATGGGGTCTGAAACATGCCAAAAGGCCAAGCATTGCTAAACAAACACGGTTAGTAAAGAGGGTATTATATGTCATTTTCTTCAGAAATTCTGGGCCACTCATGCAAATTGCTGTTTCAAAAGATGGCGTGTGTCTGGTAGATTCTATAAGAATGTGGTTCTGAAAAAAATGCGAACAAAATGAGAAAAGTATTTCCAAATAACCGGTCTCCAGAATGTCCCATCACGAAAACATGCCTTTATAGTGTTGACCCCCGTAAACCCCACTTTTATATAGTAAAACTGGGGTTTACAGGGGTATACAATATTTTTCTTATTTCTGCTCAAAACTATAGATTGTGGGTACTCGTTAGAACCGCCTCACCGAGGCGGTTCTAACGAGTACCCCCAATCTATGTTTTCAGCAGAAATATGAAAACTATCAGGGTTTTTATCTAAAAATTTACAGGTTTTAGAAGTAAAATTTTTCGATATTTTTGAATAGGCGTGTTTTCGTACTGATTTGTTGCATGCCAATGCTCCAGCCCATAATTCCTCAGTTGTAGAACAGTTTTTTTCTAAAGTCTGAAAAGGTCACTGTATTATTGTACCCTCCCTACAGTCCAGACCAAGCCCCGTGCGTTTTTTTCCTTATTTCCGAAATTGAAAAAAAAAAAAAAAAATAAATAAAATAAAATAAAATAAAACTATCTGTTAGGAGATATAGGTCCAGAAGTGCATTAGGGTCTGCAGTTCATCAGTTTCTTATGGGTGTACTCAAAGATGAGTATGAAAATTGTTTCAAAAATTGGATTAAAAGATTGAAACAATGTGTTTTGCCTAAAGGGGAATAGTTCAATAATAACTAGACAAATCATCTCGAAAACACGCCTATATAATTTTGACCCCCTAAAACCCCACTTTTATATAGTAAAACCGGGGTTTACAGGGGTATACATTATTTTTCTTATTTCTGCACAAAACATAGATTGTGGGTACTCGTTAGAACCGCCTCGGCGAGGCGGTTCTAACGAGTACACACAATCTATGTTTTGAGCAGAAATAGTAAAAATATTAGAATTTTTATCTGAAAACTTTCAGTTTTTGGTGGTGAAATTTTCAATATATTTGAAAAGGCGTGGTTTCGTAATGAAAATTATCAACTGTTAATTAATATCTCGGAGAAAACTTGTCATTTGCAAAAGTTTTCAAACACCTCTCGTATACTTGTACAAACTGTTACCCACGCAACATTCGCAGTTATTGAAAATAATCACTGTGTATAACAATAACTAACAATTAACATGGTGATAGGCTCGCTAGACCTGTATCATTAATTCTAAAAGTGCCGCTAATGAGGTACATTTAATCCTTTAACCAGATGGATTTATACAGCAGCAGACGAAATGTTAAAATGATTACCCCATTGTCTTAGAACATTGGCCTTGACCTTTTATATGAATACCTAAAGGGACAATTAACATATGATATTTCAAGCCCGTTTATCTGGATAAACAGAAACATAATGCACGCTGGCTGTCCCCTGCTCATTTTGCCGGGAGAACGCAAAAGATTTATATGACATGAAATACTCAGCTCTTGTAAATGTTTCATTACTGCAATTGTCTGTCATGAAAGCAAACTTCCAAGTTCGTGGTCGCTGACTGGAGTAGAGGTTGTACATCATTAAACAACACGACAGCATAGTTCATCCCAATGGCAATCACATACCTGTAAATGGTACAATCATTATTTGCAAGAAACAAGAACGTAAAACTGTATCAGATTCTATATTTATTTATTCCATGCCACTTACCTGATCACTAGGGGACGGGAGGCTAGTAACTGATAAAACTTTAAACCAATATCTAACATACGTATTAACCCATTTATGACAAATGGACCTTTCTACCACACCTCTTTGGGCCGGTCTATTCCCAATAGCAGGGTGTCTGGTTAGTTTTTATTATTACTTTGTTGTTTTTTTTTATATAGAAATCTCTGTATTTAATACACACAGTGTAGACCCAGATCAGGCACCGCGATCTGTGACGTCTGATCTGGGTCTGCACTGTTTGCCAGTTACGCTTTCGGGGATCTCCCGACTTTTAAAAATAGGTTAGTCCGGAGGCACAAATCGTCAGACAACGTTCACATACAATTTCTATATTTTGTGACCTTGACCTAAGAGGATTGAGGAGAAAGGATCTTGTCCTGGATACAACTTTAGGCGAGAATTTGACAACAAAATTAGCTCAAAATTGATACATACAGGTTTTCAGGGGATAAACGTTAGGATCCTGGCTGGGGAAAGAGATGATGCAGTGTAAAACTGGGCTACACTCTTGGGAGCAAATTCTTTCCTTTTAGTGTAGATCACGCTTAAAAAGGGAACAGAAACATTTCGACAGAGTTATCTCCCGAGAGGGTGTATCAATGCCCCTTATCACCGGGTGTGGCGCTGACACGGACCGCTGTTGCTCTTCATGTGTTTTTGTAAAGGTAAGCTAATGACACGCAGAGCCAGAAAATGGCCTTTTTTGCCATATACAGGTACATGTACATTTTGTAATTGAATTCGTATACAGCTGTGAATGTTATATTGACAAATGTCTATCAGTAGCCCGTGGTCATTACCATTGATTTGAAACCACATATGGGCCGGATCATGCAAAAAGGTATCATCGTGCATATGCGGACAGCGAAGGCTCAGATCAGCCTGCGCGGATGCGCAGGCTGATCAGAGCCTTGTTGTCCGCTAACAAAATCATTAGATACTGCAGAATGTATAAATGGAGAGCAAAAGCCCGGCTGATACTTTGCACATGCGCATGATGATCTGAATCCGCGCTTTTTGCGCATGCTCGACGGCATTTTATTGCTTGACACGTGCCTTATAATACAACGTGATGAAAAAGGCTCCTACAGCATATGTAGATATAGAAGGTCCAGATCAGTCTGCGCATGCGTGCGATATGATTGGGTCTTCGTTGTCTAGTTACAGAATCAGTATATACTTGATGAAACTGTGTAGACGTGCCAGCTGATCTGAGCCCCCACTGTTGGCTTAAATATAAGGGACGTGCTCTCAACGGTTGCATACAACTGTATCATATACACATCTGGGCCCAGTTGTTCAAAGCTATCGACGTCGTTAGTTAACGATTCGTTAAAATTTACATCGAGTGATACGCAAATATGCTGAAATTTTTTGCTGAAAAAATGTGAGTAGCTTTTGCAGTGCAAAAGCTAATCACATTTTTTCAGCAAAAAATATCAGAATATTGTATATTGAATCTGCTAAGACAGTTAACGAAATGATCCTTAACGAGCTCGTTAAGCTAACGACGCTTTGAACAACTTGGCCCTGTATATAACGAGCAGTAGTTAAGAAGTGTCAGACACCATGTAGGCTGTCGTGGACTAGAATATAGGACTCAATAATTCTGAAAATCGGATATTAAAGACTAAAGCAGGTACATATATAAACCTTTACCCTTTTCTTATGCCCTGTCTCCTACTACATTGTAATACAAGCACATTGCTACTGCAGAAACGTCCCAGTGGGTATACCATTAATGTTAATGAGACGTAGTATAAACGTCACATGCCCGCTAGGGTGATCGGACGATCTGTGTCACGTCGAATTGATTTACTCAAATCCCATAATCACTTGAAAACCTGTGTCGAATGTGATCTGGATATCTGGGGTGACAGATAGTGCCAAGTCACGTTACTGCAGAAATATTGTGTTCAAGGTTTTTTTTATATTATTATTTATCTTTTTTTTTTTTCTTTTTTTTTCAAGAAACTTGCCATTTCATTTGGATAATCTGAATCAGGTAACATGTCAGTCTTTATTTTCTCGCCGAGGCGATTCCAACGAATACCCACAATCTATGTTTAGAGTAGAAATATTAAAAATATCAGAGATTTTTTTTTATCTGAAAATTTTCAGTTTTTGGAGGTGAAATTTTTTATATATTTGAAAAGGCGTGTTTTCGCAATGCGATGGAAAATCTACTAAGTGTATTCAGTCATTCTTCATCGATACATTTTAACCCATTGCAGACTGAATGAACACCCCCCCCCCCCCCCGCACACACACACACACACACACACGCTATATATTCGACGATTCTAATTTCGATTTTAGGCAAAATGGTTGAACTATTTGCAAACAATGGAGACCCTGATCAGACGCCGCATTCCGTCTAATCGGGGTCTGCACTGTTTGCCAATTATCCTTTTAGGGATCTCCAGATTACAATGGGTTCAGCATCTCAAAGCAGCTATACGTGGGAGTGCACCGATTTTGTTTTATTTTTAGTCAAAATAGAAGTTAGACTTACTTTTGTTAGCGGGAAATGAAGACCCCGATCGGACTGCGAGGATATGCCGGCTTGTTTAGGTCCTTGCTGTCCTCAATTGTCCACCAACACACATTTTCGCACAGAGCGGCCAATTGTGGCTACATTAAGTGACAGAATCATTGGACGGCGTTATGCCATAGGTGTGCTCCTGCAATGTACGTGCTTGAACTTTACAGCCCAACTACTTTGAAATAAATTAGCCGCAATGTCAGAAAACGTGTCTTCTGATATGTGCGCCAAACGAAGACTCAAATTAGCCTGCTCATCAGTGCTGTCTGAGGAGAGTCTTCGTTGTACGCATGTAGCGAATGCGCAGGCCGATCTGAATCCTCGCTCAAATGATTGTAGATCAAGACGACTCTTCGCCTACATTTCGGATACTTGTTTAAACTGACCAAAACGTTTGCATACTCTTATTTCACTTTCGGAGAATGCGTTTATTAGATTTGGCTCTAAACGTTATATACAAAGTGTGGGTATCCCGATAGAGACTTATTTTGCTGCCCTTGTTGTGAATTTCTTTTTCGTTGCGTTGTTTCTCTCTCACGCAAAATCAAGACTAGATGGCTTACTCAACATCGATAACGTTTATTAGCTCACCTGAGCACAAAGTGCTTAAAGTGAGCTATTCATGTCATCAGTCAATATCCGTCGTCCGTCGTGCGTCGTCCGTCGTCCGTCGTGCGTCATTCGTTGTGCGGCGTCTACAATTTGCTTTAGCACCTAGAATAATTTACTCGATACTTGGTAGGAAGCATCGGAGTGACTTGTAGATCAAAATAGCTAAAATCGTCCCAATCGGAAATCCTAGATGCACTCAATATTTTTTCGCTTTTTCTCCTGAACCGAAAGGCCAATTGACTTGAAACTTGGTGGGAAGCATCGGAATGACTTGTAGATCAATACTAGATCAAATCGTTCTGATCGGAAAGCCAAGCTGGCCACCGTTGCGGCCATCTTGAAAATATATTTTTTCGCTTCTTCCCTTGAACCGAAAGCCCAATTGACTCGAAACTCAGTAGGAAGCATCAGGGTGATTTGTAGATCAAAAATAGCTAAAATCGTTTTGATCGGAAATCCAAGATGGCCGCCGTGGCCGCCATCTTGAAAATCTATTTTTTGCTTCTTCTCCAGAACAAAAAGGCATATCGACTTTAAACTTCGTAGGAAGCATCAGGGTAACATGTATATCAAAATAGCTAAAAATCATTCTGATTGTAAACCCACGATGGCCGCCATGACCACCACTTTAAAAATCTATAATTTTCGCTTCTACTCCTGAACCAAAAGGCCAATCGACTTGAAACTTCGTAGGAAGCATCGAGAAATTTGCAGATCAAAATTAGGTAAAATCGTTCGATCGGAAATCCAAGATGACCGCCATGGTCGCCATCTTGAAAATATATTATTCGCTCCTTTTCCTAAACTGAAAGGCTAATTAACTTGAAACTTGGTAGGACGCATCGGGATGAATAGTTGATAAAACCAGCTAAAAGATATCGATCGGAAATCCAAGATGGCCGCCCTGGCCGCAATCTTGAAAATCTACTTTTCGCTTCTCCACTTGAACATAAAAGCCAATTGACTTGAAACGTCATAGAGAGCATCAGGGTGACTTAAATAAATAGCTGAAATAGCTGAAATCGTTCCGATCGGAATTCCCAAATGGCTGCTATGGCTGCTCTCTTGAAAATCTATTTTTCGCTTCTCCTCCCTCCTGAACCGAAAGGCCAATTGACTTGAAACTCGGTAGGAAGCATCGGGTGACTTGTAGATCAAAAACAGCTAAAATTGTTTCGATCAGATATCCAAGATGATTGCCATGGCCACCATCTTGAAAATCTATGCTTCGCTTCTTCTCCAGAAGCAAAACGCCAGTTGACTTGAAACTTGGTAGGAAGCATTTTGACCTGTAGATATAAAATAGCTAAAATCGTTCCGATCAGAAATCCAAGATGGCCACTATGGTCGCTATCTTGGAATCTATATTGCGCTTCTTCTCCTGAACCAAAAGGCCAATTAAGTCAAAACTTGGTAGAAAGAATCAGGGTGACTTGTAGATCAAAAATAGCAACAATCATTCTGATCGGAAATCCAAGATGGCCGCCATGGCCTCTATCTTAGAATCTTTTTTGTAATTCTTCCCTGAACCGAAAGGCCAGTTTATTCGAAACTTGATAGGAAGTATTTGGTTGACTTGTAGATCAAAAATAGCTAAATTTGTTCTGATCGGAAATCCAATATGGCCGCCACAGTCGCCATCTTGAAAGTCTATTTTGAACTGAACAGAAAGGCATGTGGACTCAAAACTTGACATCAGGGTAACTTGTAGATCAAAAATAGGTAAAATCATTTTGATCGGAAATGCAAGGTTATCGCCCTAGCAGCCATTTTGAAAATCTATTTTGAACTTTTTATCCTGAACCAAAAGGACAAATGACTCAAAACTTCATTGGAAGTATCGAGGTGACTAAAATAGCTAAAATTATTTTGGTTGGAAATCCAAGATGGCCGCTAGCTTGAAAATCTACATTGAACTTCTCTTGAACCGAAAGGCCAATTAACTCGAAACTTGTTTGGTAATCAGGTAAGCGATATAGGGCCATCTTGGCCATCTTGTTTTGAACAAATGATTGATAAGATCTCTCCGACTTTATTTCTGCTAAATGAAGTTTGTTCTATTTTTTCCTGATACCGAATAATATTTTTATACGTAGATTTGGAATTATCGATATCAGGTAGAATTATATTTTAAAATATTTACAACAAACGTGATTACTTTTATTATTTTTTTTTTCTTTGATGGTAACAATAGGAATAAAGACAGACCTGACTGCTAAGCTGCTTGCAAGAGGCTCTCGGCATCATTAACTTCGTCAAGCGTTTTCAAAGTTTCACCGCCGATTACTCCGATGTTTTACAAATACAGTCAACTCTCGTTATCTGGAATTCCAAGGGACTCTCTGAAACACTTCGATATATCCGTACCTCGACATATCAGATTTTCAGAATTGAGGAAAAAATAATTCGAACAACCACATTTTACAAATTTATATGTAATTGACTCTTGACGTTAGAGATATAGCGAAAATATTGTGGAAAACAGGAAAAATGAGCATTTTTTTCTTTTTTCCACAATATTTTTTACTTGTTGTTAGATTTTCATGTTTAGGCAGGGACAAGATTTTCACTTCGAGATAAGCGGTTATTCCAGATAAGCGAGCTCGAGATAACGAGAGTCAACTGTATAAAGTTAGCTTGAAAATACGATATCTGAACCAGCGTTTACCGGTGACCTAGTTTATAAATTTAGGAAAACTGTGAGAACTCAAAACGTTTTAGAAACATTTAAAATATTACATATTAATGAAAAAGGGCAGACTATAATATGGATGTTATACAGACTGCATGCTCAGTTTTTAACTATATCATGGTTGATAACTCTATGCTTTCCTCTTTAAGTGCGCGACGGTGGGAAGGGTCTCAGACTCGTTGACGGTGCAGCTATAATTATTTCATTAGAGAATTGATACCTAGTAATCAATCTATGTTCACTCTCTCTCTCTCTCTCCCAGCCCCCACTAAACCCCACCCCCACCCACCCCTACACTCACTCACGTTTCATTAGAGAATTTATGCCTGGTAGTATAATTTTTCGTAACCCACCCTCAACGTAGTTCAGTTTCTTGTCACGAACCCTCACCCTTGTTTAATACCAGCGACGATTTAACTTGATCTACATGATGTTTTTTTTTTCTGGAATGGTTTACTGATTAAGTTAGGGAGCTTCAGTTTAAGAACAAGTATGGTCACGAGTTAAGGTGTCCGAATAATTATGGTAAACATCGTATTTGAATTAATGAAACGATGCGTCTGATTAGATTTCTGTGGTACTCGCTATCAGTGGATATAGAATGGAACAGAATTCAATTTTAGTACGTTGTAACATTGTGTTCCACAAAATGGTAAAATTTCTATTCCAGGAAATAATGTCAATATCATTCAGATTGCGACTTGGGTCGCGCAAGGCTACAACGTATCTTCGGGCATATGCGGACAGCGAAGACCAAGATCAACCTGTGCATCTGTGCAATCTGAGCAGGGGCTTCGCTGTCAGCTAACATAATCATTGAATACTACAGAATGTATGAATGGAGAGCATAGGCTGGGATAATACTTTGCGCATGCGCAAGATGATCTGAATCTGCGCATTAATATACGCATTTTGTGCATGTTCAAAAGCTCTTTTTCGCTTGATGCGGCCCAGTCGTTTACTAAGGAGTACTTGATAGACTTGTTAGATTTTCCGCCAGTATTACAATGGAGACAAGGTTTTTGACCTATTTATGCTTGCCCATTCTAAAAAGGGTCTACTCTGAAAGGAATGATTTTTTCCCTAAAAGGGGAGCAAATTCTTTCTTGTTAGTATCAACCTCTTTTCAGAAGTTAGTGTGGGTGCACTTTTGGCAGGGTATTTTATCCTTTAATGACGTATCGAAAGTTTTTAATTATGAAACGCATATAAATGTTACTTTAATTTTCTATATAATTTTACAGAGTATATAATTGAGGCTTCTTTGACATTTGGCAATTTCTATCTCCAACGATAAGCATTTTTGAAGTTGCATATACATTACGAAAACACGCCTTTTCAAATATATAGACAATTTTACCTCCAAAATCTGAACATTTTCTGACAAAAAACTCTGATTGTTTTCATATTTTTGCTCAGAACATAGATTGTGAGTACCCGTTAAAACCGCCTCGGTGAGGTGGTTCTAACGAGTATCCACAATCTATGTTTTTGAGCAGAAATAAGAAAAATAATGTAAACCCTTGTAAACCCCAGTTTTACTATATAAAAGTGGGGTTTAAAGGGGTCAAAATTATATAGGCATGTTTTCGTGATGTACATTACGAAAAAATGCCTATAAAATTTTGACCCCCTTATACCCCACTTTTATATAGTAAAACTGGGGTTTACAGGGGTATACATTTTTCTTATTTCTGCTCAGAAACATAGATTGTGGATACTCGTTAGAACCGCCTCGTCGAGGCGGTCCTAACGAGTACCCATAATCTATGTTTTGAGCAGAAATATGAAAAATATCAGAAATTTTTATCTGAAAATTTTCATTATTTTGGTGGGAAAATTTTCAGTATATTTGAATAGGCATGTTTTCGAAATGATATCTGCGAAGTCTGAGCAGGCGCTTCGCTGCCCATCGATATATTCTAGAGTGTACAAGGTTAAGGCATATGCTGTGGAAAATAGTCATTATCTAATACGCGGGCAACATCAATCCAGATTAGCCAGCATATTCAAGTTCTCCTACCCGGATAGCCACAATGTATGGTTTGTGGAGGAGTCAGAAACAATCAATTTTATTGGTTGTGATGATACCCAACAATCGTTCTACATAAATCTATAGCGGGCCGTTATCGGCCCAACAGCTACCCTGACGGGCCGATAACGGCCCGCTATAGATTTATGTAGAATGCTTACTGGGATAGCTTATTGGTTGTGATAATAGCTTATCTAGACATTTGGTTAAGAGGTGTACAGTTTTCATTATTACGCAACCTACTAAATGAGAAAATATAAAGCATTTTTGACTATCAATAACGCACTTTAACCTGCGACAAAAGCCAGCCAGGCTGAACCTGTTCTAAGAGAACTATCACCCGGGCTCATATTTTGGACTAGCTGGGTCACATGAATTACCTAGCAACTTCACCTGCGACAAAATCAGCCAGATTGAACCGGTTCTCATAGAACTAGGACTATGGTTGACTACAAGCATAAAACTCTACATAAGAAAGAGAAAAAGAGCGTACAGAAAGGCTAAGCGAATTAATCTTCCAAATGACTGGAAGAATAAGATACTTCGCAATAAAGTCATAAACATGATTCGCGAATCAAAGCAAAATTGTAATGAAATAATTGCAAACAAATTGAAATCCAATACTATTTCCTCACGAGAATGGTGGACAACACTGAAAACTGTAATTGCTCCTAGTATCTCTACCTCTATTCCTCCACTTCAAAACAATGACTCTGTTAACCATGATGACCTCGACAAAGCCAATATCCTAAATGACTTCTTTAGGGATCAAACTGTCATTGACGAATCTAATGCTGTCCTACCTCAACTTGACCCACATACAATGTTAATATAAATATGTACTCTCTACATTTTAGTCCAGTTGAAATAGAATCAGTTCTTAAAGCTCTCAAAACAGGAAAAACTACAGGTCCGGATGGAATTAACAACCGTATTCTTCGTGAACTCTCTAAGGAGTTTGCTGTCCCCTTCCGTTCACTTTTTAACCATGGCAGTCTATTAAGACAGGTTTCTTTCCACAACGTTAGAAAGTAGCTCACGTACGTTTGAATCTCCATCAATCTACCACCCTGTTTCTCTCTTGTGTACTCCAGTAAAAGTTATGGAAAGAGTTGTCTTTAAACATTTGTATAACCATTTTGATGATAATGATATTATAACGTTATTGCAATCCGGTTTTATACCGGGAGATTCAACAATAAATCAGTTAACTTTCTTAAATGACACCCTTTTTCAAGCACTTCATGCAGGAAAATTAGGTTCGAGTAGTATTCAGTGACATCAGCAAGGCGTTCGACCGAGTACGGCAAGCACCCAGCTAGCATTCTTTATAAATCTACAGCGGGCCGTTATCGGCCCGTCAGCTACCCTGACGGGCCGATAACGGCCCGCTATAGATTTACGTTGAATGCTTACTGGGCGCAGGTCTATTGCATAAATTTCAGGCGACTGGTTTCTTGGTAATCTACTTAGATGGTTTAATTCATACCTAACCAATCAAAAACAATGTGTAGTACTACCGATCGTCCAGTTCAAATGGAATTGAGTCCTCCGTGAAATCACCTGACCAGTAAATGACACCAAAACCTGACCAACCAAAATAGCTTACCAGTTAACGGTTAATGTTATTGCTTAGACAAACAATATTACCTATGTACTTTTTCATTGATAAATACAGGTACACATGCAGTTTTCATTGACAAATACAGGTATCACGATATTGTCTGTCTAAGGATTTACGCATTGGCGTGGTTATAGCCTTTTGACGGAGGTTTCAATTATGTTCGGGCTGGTGTCCGGAAGGATCAATACTGAGGCCACTTTTGTTTGTATTATATATAAATGATATTGTGAATGATATCAGTTCAAATATTCGTCTTTTCGTAGATGATACTAGTGTGTATATAATAGTTGACGATCCTGTCGTAGCCGCTGAACTTCTGAACTTAGATCTTGACAAAATAACCAAGTGGGCAAAAGAATGGCTTGTTGAATTTAATCCTAACAAAACTGAAAGTCTTTTGATCTCATGTAAAATTAATCGCCCCTTTCACCCTCCTCTTTCTATGCTCGATCAATATAAAAACTGAAGTTGAGTCACACAGCCACTTCGCAATCTGTCTTTCAAATGACTGCACATGACACAAACACATCGAATATATTAAGGAAAAAGCATGGAACAGGATTAATGTAATGCGAAAACTAAAGTTTGAACTAGACCGGCAATCCATAGAAACAATTTATTTAACTTTCATTCGACCGGTTTTGGAATATGCAAATGTGGCATGGGACAGTTGAACGCTGAAAAAGAAGAACTAGAGAAAATACAGAATGAGGCAGCAAGAATTGTTACAGGCACTACCAAACTTGTTTCTATACACGCTGTTTATGAAGAAATTGGTTGGGATACTCTTGACTAGAGACACAGGAAGCACAAACTTACACTATTTTATAAGATGTACCCAAACCAAACACCTCCTTATCTATCAACACTAGTTCCTCCTTCTGTTAATACTTTCTCTGAATATCTTTTACGCAATTCCAATGACACTCAAACAGTTTGTGCGAGTATGACTCTGTACTACAATTCTTTTTTTTCCCCTCAACTGTCAGAGAATGGAATAATTTACTACTAGAGTGCAGAAATAGTGAGTCTGTTAATTCTTTTACACGCTCTATGAATGAAATATCTGTTATTGTGCCAAAATATTATAACTCTGCAGATCTCATACACATTGTCTTTTAGCATATAACCGTAAGCTTTCGTGTTTTTCTTTGTCATTATTATTATTATTATTATTATCATCATCATTTGGGGACAGCACACTGTCCACCAAGGCAAATACAATCATATTTGCGGTAGTACGTAAACATAATCGGGACTCATTTGATTTTGAGTCCTTACTATGATATTTAATAATTTTTTCTTGCATTTTCGCATTTGAAGAGAAACCATGGACAGAATTTTATGACATAATATTATACACTCTTGAGTTACATATAGTCTTTATTCAGACAAGACACGATTGCTCCACACAACCTCTGTCGTCTGTCTGTCTGGCTCTCTCTCTTTATTGATTCTTTTGTGGTTATTTCTTTCTTTCAGCTATCATATCTATCGGACAACAATGACATGTATTATAATAGTCATTTCAATGCTTCATCATACAGTTTTTCCGCCATACTGTATAATGAGTATCAGCCGCTCGGTGCTGTGAGCTACCTGATGAACGTATATATATATATATATATATATATTATATATATATATATATATATAATATATATATATATATATATATATATATATATATATATATATATATATATATATATATATATATATATATATATATATATATATATATATATATATATATATATATATATAGGTCCATAGCACCCCGGGACTGATAGATTTGACTGTCGCCCAGAAAGGTACGAAATAGCTGTATAACAAATTCATTAACATTATAAGTCTACAAAAATTATCCGCAATTTGCGAAAACATACCTTGTGACATGTGCAGCTAAAAAAGGCTCAGATCAGCCTGTGCAGCCGCGCAGTTTCATCAGAATCTTCGTTGTCCGCAGAAAGAACCCTTGCATCTTTGGATATCCAAATTGCGCACAGTGCAGATTCTGATGAGGCTGTGCGAATGCGCAAGCTGATCTGGCCCCGAGGTTATAAAACTTTTCATGCTGAATTCAGCTGAGCATGAAATTTTCTCTGCTAATAAATATGAAAATACCAACAAAGTTGGCATTTTCATATTTATTAGAAGAGTATTTTCATGCTCACCTATATTTAGCAAAAAAGATTTTGGCATTATTAGTAATTTGAGATTTATGCTGAGTTGAGTTGAGCATGAAACAAGTTTTATAACCTCAGGGCCTGAATCACCGCTGGGCACATGTCCAAATTTACTCTTCCTGACGTTACGGTCCCAAAGTACGTATTTCGAACCTCTTGATTTCCGCTAAAACTGGTGCCAGAAACAAGACTGAAATCATGTTTACTAAGGTACCTTGTTATTGTACACCTTTTATAATTCACACGATAGAAGACCGTTAAGTTTCAATTTATTTTAAATGCCCATCCAGCTATAATGAGAAATCACTTCCTGTAACAGTCAGATAGAAACAAAAAAGACCTTGAGAAAGCACGAAACATATGGCTACATCTTTTTACTCAGATAAACAATAGCCATTATCCTCTAAAACACACCTCGTTCTAGATAATATTTTTTTCAACCATAATTCATTGCTTGGTACAATTCCTAAAGCTTTATTTACCGATTTTTTTTAGGGATTCCCCGCCTTCGTCAGGGTAGACGGAAAACAAAAAACATTCTATTTCATGCGATAACATCGTTTGCAGCTCCATAACGTCATAATGTCATGACTTCACGACGTCAAGACTTCGACGTCGTTGCATAACGTGTCGCCGTTGTGAACATGGCGTTTTGACATCATGAGATCATGACGTCATGGACATGCGACAGGATGTTAATATTGGAAGCCATGTTGTTCATCATATAAAATGAAATAGATTTTTTTCCCATTTACTCTGACGAAGGAGGGAATCCCTCCGAAATGTGGTAAATAGAGTTAGGAATTGTACCAAATTACATATTTGTTGATATCCCTTTTGATAAAGAACCACAAGCATAATTTATTCATATTTTTTCTTACTGTATTCCATCCCCATGTCTTAGCTATTCCTTTTGTAAGCATTTATATATTTTATCCCGTATGAGTAAATGACTATAACTCGGAAGCTGAGACAGTGCCCTAAAAAAGACAAAGTGCATTCGTTTGAAGTTCTTAGATTAGATAAAGTGTCCCAGGACATACCCAGTCAGCATTCTACGTAAATCTATATCGGGCCGTCATCGGCCCGTCAGGGTAGCTGACGGGCCGATGACGGCCCGATGTAGATTTACGTAGAATGCTAGCTGGGTAGGGACAATGGAAGTTACAGCCAAGCTTGTCTTGGGCACAAAACATGAAAGCGGGAGCAAATCTTCTATGCTCGCTACTTTTAACCGTTCCTATGCAGAATATCAACCCAGCGGGCACACAACGATAAAACAACATCGATTTAACGTTGATCCAACGTCTCGACGTTGTTTCAACTTTGTGTGCCTGCTGAGTATTTACTGTTGAGTAAACAGAGAGCAGTTTTATTTCTACCTTTAAATTTTGGACAATTCCATCCTTTCTAAATTACAAGCCATCTCATCTGAATCTACGTTGTTTGCAGTGTATCTTTATTATCATTGGAGTCATTGGTAGAGATTGTGGCGCTTCCTGGATATCTCCAATAATATGTTTGTCCGCATACTTCTGTGGGTTTAGATTTAAGACTTTAGAAGACGACAATTTAAGAAAATAATGCAGATGCAATGTTAAAAAATATATTAAAAAAAAGAATTCCTTAAACAAACTGTCATTTCCTTAATAACCGCTCCATTGGCCGTTTCAAAGAAATTTCCAAATCTAGTTTCAGAGAAAATGTATGGAACTAATACAAATGTGTTGTCTGCTGATTTGTCTGGGCTGTGTGCTTAAAAATATCACTGCTGGCGTCAAAACATAAAACTTGCGTTATTTATTAAAATATCTAATCTGTTTATCTGGACCTGCCTGCATTTGTCTGGTAAATAAATCAGTTTTAATACCAGATAAATATTACGTTTTTGTCACATTAAATTATTCCCCTAAAACAAAGTCTTAGTTGAGCCGGGGCACAGCATTTTCTATATTGCATATACGCCCAGGAAGACCAGCCTGCGCAACCATACAGGCTGATCAGAGTCTTCGCTGTGTGCCTGTAGACGTTTTGGATTCTTGTATCCAAGAATGCCCAGAGTGCCCTGCGAAGACTGATCAGACTGCGCGGATGCGCAGGCTGATCTGTCTTCGCTGGTTACACATGCAGTTTTGTAGGAAATGCTGTGCCCAACTCAGTTGTTTTATTGCTTCAAACATCACATAAAAGTACAAACAAAAGGGTCGTGCCACAAGTTCTCTCAACATTTGTAGCAATTTTGAACCCTTAACCCATGGTAGTCTGGAGACCTCTAAAAGGGTAATTGGCAAACAGTGCAAACCCAGATCAGACGCCGCAGAATGCGGCGTCTGATCAGGGTCTCCACTGTTTGCAAATAGTTCAATCATTTTCCTCTAGGAATATCTACATCAGACAGCCTGACATACCTAAAATCGAAATTAGACTATTCCCATATATACTGTCGGGAGATTCGGTCTACAATGGGTTAACATGTGCATGTATGTGACTAAACTTGTGAATGGGGCTTTTATCCCAAATGTAGACAGCGAAGACACAGATCAAGTTATGTAGCCCTCAAATCAAACAGCTTCTCCTTTTCGCTTACTGAATCAAATGCATCACGAAAACATGTCTATACAATTTTGACCCCCTTAAACCCCACTTTTATATAGTTAAACTAGGGTTTACAGGGGTATGCATTATTTTTCTAATTTCTGCTCAAAACATAGATTGTGGATACTCGTTAGAACCGCCTCGTCGAGGCGGTTCTAACGTGTACCCACAATCTATATTTTGAGCAGAAATTTGAAAAATATCATAGTTTTTTATCTAAAATTTTCATGTTTTCGTGGTAAAATTTTCAGTGTATTTGAATAGGAGTGTTTTCGTAATGGGTCGCGTTACGAGAAAACGGCTCTTCAAACGTTCTGTCGAATCAATATTTCAGTGCGCATGCCTGGTTCTTTCGCAAGGCTAGGTCTTTGGCTAAAGATTTTCATTTGCCTAGCTCTTATGTGAGCAAATAGCATGGGTTCTGCCGAAACTGCGCGGATGTGCAGGCTATTCACGCAGGCTATATAACAGTACATAATACATATAACACATGCACAAAATCAAAATGCACATGAACTCTTCACTGCCATAGTCGATAAGAATAGGCTTTTGCAAACAGCGTAGATCCAGATGAGACGGCTCATCATGAGCCGTCTCATCAGGATCTACGCTGTTTGACATTCAATCATTCAACTTTACATATAAACTTATTTTATTCGATAGTTTGTTTAAAAAAAAAAACAAAAAAAAAAAAAAAAAACGACAAATGTAGTCTGAAATTTGGCAACGAAAGAGTTAAAACAAAAGTATCGTGTCATTCTTTGAAGAATTATGAGAGACTACTTATGACATATAAAAGTCCACAATTAAAAGGCAAGCTGAACTACCTATGTACAAGTACGTCGGCGTTAAAATTACATATCACCTTCAGTAAAACAATGCTCATAGGAGGAACCAGAATGTTTATCATCTCAACACTCAACATACAATTATTTTATTGAAGATTGAAAAGACATTGCTAAACCATCCCTATTTGCCTCTTGACCTTGCGCTATGATTAAACTTCACTGACTGGAACTGCCCATGTCTAATATAAGTACCTTCTCTACATTGCATGAATAACCTCGCTTCACCTGCCCCGGGTCAAAATACCTCGACACCCCAAATCGAACCCCGAGTCACAAGGGACTTTGTGAGATTATCTAGGAATGATAGTACGGTAGTTTACGGTATTATCGTTTTACGTGTAAAATTCATAAGTGCATTATTATTATCTATTGTATAGAGTGTTATATAACTATTGTGAAATTAGCTAATAACACAATAACACACTTTGTCTCCATGGGAACGGTAGGCTATCAGAGAAATAACTCAGTAGAATTTTCTCTGCTTAACCATTCCAAGAAAAAACACAAGCACTAATTTCTGTCCAAGTTCGGAAACCATACACATACATACGTACACGACGTATCTTATTCGACCCAATTACCACCCCAGCAAACACACAACGTCGCAAGAACGTCGTTACAACGTCGCTGCAACGTTCTTGCGACATTGTGTGTTTGCTGGGACACTGTGTAAGTATTTTATTTTATTTTATTTTTTTTTCAAAATTACTGGACAAAAAAGCATTAAATATCTACCTTATAAGGATTCACTTTAAAGAAAGACTAACAGATGACTTCATACTAACAGCGGACTTCATGAGCGGCGTATTTAGTTATGCTTGTGCGATTTTTTTTTTCTGATTTGCTTTAAAAAATAAAGACATATGTTAGTGGTACTCATTTGAATTGTCTTGATTAGTCAAGGCAGTTTAAATAAATACCACCAACATATGGTTTCATATGAAAAAAATAGATAAAATAATACGGGCTGTGATATGAAGACAACAAAACTGCTTGACTGTGCGCTTATATGTGTATGTGCGGTAATTAGGTCAAATAGGATAATTGTTGACCCATTTATACCTACCCTCCCATAAAAGGGACACTAGCAAATAGTGTAAACCCAGATCAGACGCCGCAGAACGCGGCGGTCGATCAGGGTCTGCACTGTTTGCATTTAGGAAAGGAATTTCTATAAAACATGGTAACAATAAAAAGTAAATAGACACTCCCGATGGACCGGTCCAAGGAGTTAAGGTAGAAGAATCCAAATGGCATAAATGGGTTAAACTACGGCAGCGTGACAACGGTATATGCGTCAAGCCCGTAAGTTACACTTGATAAGCAGTTAGACAGAATCGATATCCTACGTAATTACAGGAAGAAGATGGGTTTAGGTTCTTATTATTTTCAGAAATTTGCAGTTTCTAAAACGGCCTTTCAATTTGCTTGTTACTTCTAGCAACCGATTTATTACATAAACCTGTCTTAACGCGTTCAGTAACCAAACTTCCTATATGTGAAAATGCCACGGCTAACAAAAGCCTAGATAATGGGAATTTCGAGTTTAGTAGTTTCTCATTTCTTCATTAAAATATATGTTGTGGATACTCATTAGAAACGCCTCGCAGAGTACCACAACAAACGTTTTTGTGGAGAAATGAAATATTGATTTGTTTTATACAATTGGTATAAACCATTTATACCTGGCGTCCCGTAAAAGGGACATTGGCAAACACTTTAGACCTAGCAGATGTCTACACTGTTTGCACTAAGTACAGAAATTTCTATAAAATATGGTAATAATAACAAGAGGCCACGGCCTCTGAAATCGCTCATCTGAGAACATCTGTTTTGAGTGCAAGACTCGATATTAATATTTAAGGCAAAAAAAAAAAAAAAAAAAAAAAAAAAAAAAAAAAAAAAAAAAAAACATATTAGATTCTCAGGTTAGTTTCGGAAATAAGATTAGCCGTGGCGGCCATTCTGTTCAGCGGAGTGGAACCTTTTGAGCAATTTTACTAGAGGGTCACCTAAGGAACATTTCTTTGAAATTACTTTGAAATCGGGACATTGCCTAGGAGATGTCGTTTAAAGGTATTTTTTTATTTTTTTTTTTTATTTTGGCGGCCAATTTGTTCAGTGGAGCGGAACCACTTTAGAGCAATTTTGGTAGAGGGTCCCCCAAATTATTTTGAAATCGGACCATTGGCCTAGGAGGAGATGCCGTTTAAGGTTTTTAGCTTTGGCGGCCATTTGTCCAGCGGAGCGAAACCTTTTTAACAATTTTGGTAGTGAGTCACCCAAGGAATATTTCTGTAAAATTATTTTGAAATCGGGTCAGTGGCCTAGGAGGAGATGTCGTTGAAATGTTTTTCTTTAATTTAGCTCTGGCAGCCATTTTGTTAAGCGAGACGGAACCATTTTAGCAATTTTGATAGAGGGTCATCCAAGGAACATTACTATGAAATCATTTTGAAATCTGACCATTGGCCTAGGAGGAGATGTCGTTTGAAGGTTTTTCTATTTTTAGCTTTGGCGGCCATTTTGTTTAGCGGAGCGGAACATTTTAGCATTTTTGGTAGAGAGACACCCAAGTAACATTTATTTCTGTAAAATTATTTTGAAATCGGGCCATTGGCATAGGAGGAGATGTCGTTCAAAGTTTTTTTTTTTTTGTTGTTGTTTTTTTTTCTTTTTTTAGTTTCGGAGGCCGTTTTGTTCAGCGGAGTGGAACCATTTAAGGAATTTTGGTAGTGGGTCACCCAAGGAACATTTCTGTGAAAGTATTATGAAATGGGGCCATTGGCCTAGGAGAAGATTTCGTTTAAAAGTGTTTCTTTTTTTTTCCTATTTTTAGCTTTAGCGGCCATTTTGTTCAGCGGAGCAGAACCATTTGAGCAATTTTGGTAGACGGTCACCCAAGGAACATTTCTGTAAATTATTTTGAAATGGGGCCATTGGCCTAGGAGGAGATATCTTTTAAAGTATTTTTTTTTCTATTTGTGGCTTCGGCGGCCATTTTGTTAGCGCAGCAGAACAATTTTAGCAATTTTGGTAGAGAGTCACCGAAAGAACATTTCTGTGAAATTATTTTGAAATCGGGCCATTGGCCTAGAAGGAGATGTTGTTTAAAGTTTGTTTTTTTTTTTTGTTTGTTTGTTTTTTTTTGTTTTATTTATTTATTTTTATTTTTAGCTTTGGCGGCCATTTTGTTCAGCGGAGCCGAACCATTTTAACAATTTTGGTAGAAGGAATATTTCTGTAAAATTATTTTGAAATCGGTCTTATTGGCCTAGGAGGAGATGTCGTTTAAAGGTTTTTTTCTATTTTTAGCTCTGGTGGCCATTTTTTTCAGCAGAGCGAAACCGTTTTAGCAACTTGGCTAGAGGGTCACCCAAAAAATATTTCTATGAAATTATTTTGAAATCGGGCCATTGGCCTAGGAGGAGATGTCGTTTAAAGGTTTTTCTATTTTTAGCTCTGACGGCCATTTCGTTCCGCGGTGCGAAACAGTTCTAGCAATTTTGGTAGAAGGTCACCATAGAAACATTTCTGTGAAATCGTTTTGACATCCGGCCACACGCCTAGGAGGAGATGTCGTTGAAAGGTTTTCTATTTTTAGCTCTGACGGCCATTTTGTGTAGCGAAGCGGAACTTTTTGAGCAATTTTGGTAGAGGACCTCAAAAGGAACAATCCTATCAACTTTGGTTGAAATCCGCCCAGTAGTTATGGAGGAAATATCATTTGAAGCAAATTGTGGACGACGCACGACGGACGACAGATGACACACGACGGACGACGGACACAGGGCGATCACAATAACTTACCCCGAGCACGTTGTGCTCAGGTGAGCTAAAAACTAACCGGATACCCTTTATATTGGAAGTGGATGGGTCCGAAGTGTCAAGGATAAAGAGTCCATTCGGCATAAATGGGTTAACTAGAGCTATGACCAAGAAGTAAACATTTTATATAGGTTCTTAACGTAATGGAAAAAATAAGTCTCTTTATGTAAATCATCTGCCAGACAGGCGAGTCACTTGAAACGTCAAGCATTATTTTCTCGAAAAAACAAAAATGTAATCTCTGCCGCTGTGACTGGCACTTGTGGGTTAATAATCAATTCTAGCTTACAACAGATTTATGCAAAAACAATAAAAAAAAAATGGAAAACAGTTATTTATTCTGTCATCTTGTTTAAAGAGCCTTATACAAGAGTAGAATTAGGCCACACATCTCTTATTCTAGTCACAAATTAACACCGAGCTTCATTTCCGATTCAGTGATGGAAACACAATTTAACCGTATTCTATGTACACAACAATGTCAAGCAAATAAACAGCCGACTCTATATTTCTTAGCACGTTGAGTGTAGACGCCAAAAACATACACGTATTAGTATTTTCAAAAAGCTAGCGGATCGATTAGCTTCAGCAATTTCACCTCATGATGGTATAAAAAAACCATTGAACTAACCTAATGACTAATTATTTTCCGAATTTTGGTTCACTCTGAACTTCCAAATTGACCTCTGACGTGTGCCCGGCTTCGGTGGCTCAGTTGGGTGCGCCGTGCGACTGGAGACCAGGAGGTCGCGAGTTCAACCCCCGCCGAAGTCGGCAACATTCTTTCGTGGAGATTGATCATGAAATATTTTCTACGGTCATTCTCTCCCTTCCTCTGATTCAAGAAGGGCAGTTGTCAGTTTCTGGCGAAAGAATGTGCACAATACTGGTTAACCGCTTAGAGGACTAAGCCTACCCAGTAAACGTGTGGCTAGGTAAATTGACCGCGCTCGACATGACCCCACTGGGTTGACTGGGCCGTAAAACATCAACACAAACAAACAAAACCTCTGACATGTGCACAAAAAATAGGTGTCACAGACTTAGTTTCTATTATCTAGTGAGTTTTTCAACATTTAGATTATAGCAGATCACTAGACATGGAGTCCTGAGCTACGAGAAGTATAGCTGATTCGACAATGAATGCTTTTATTTTGATGCCAGTAATGATACTTCTCAAAATCTGTGAAAATATCAATAATTAATGGCCCACCTGAGTAAACGACTGAATAATTATAAAAGCCCAATTCAGTATTTTAGACCTTCAGTTGCTATAGTAAAAACGTATACATGGTTGACGAGTATTAAACAAACATTACAAAATCATTTCTGTCAAAGTATCTGCAATGATGTTTTGTTTTGTTTGTATTGGAGTGTTATGGCCCAAAGACACATTTTAGTCCATGACTATCTTGCATAATGAAAAGATAATGTGTGCTTCTGGAGAAATGAACACACTGCCAAAAATGTTTAAGTGCGTCAAAACTCATGACTCCAAGGTATGTGATTTAGTTGGCAGTACAAACCGTGAAAGACGAAGAGTTGCTCATGGGCTAATACTGCACATGTATCTGCGGTTGGTGAACACAACGAGAACAGTGATAGTATCATGTCTGTCTGTACCTATTCACTTACACTTGGTTTATGTTATTACCATATATGTGCGGAGATATATCTTGCTAGCTAATATTTGCAATGAATATGCACGTCAAAGTCTTAAGCACATTTAAGTACATGTATGACCTTTTATTGAATACTCTAGCTTTTTGGTACCAGCGAATATAGTGAACTCACCCCAAAAAATGTTGTTGTTTTTTTTTTTTTTTTTTTTTTCTTTCGCTGTTTACTCAAGACTAAACGAAGCGTAATTAGAACCTGTCTAATTGTCTCATTAAAATGGTATTTGTTTTTAAGTATCAATCTCCTTTACTGGTTGAGGTTTTATTATGATTATTATTTTCAAATCTTTCAACGAAGAGGTTTTATTAATTCTCGTACTTGCGGAAGCATAATTTCATTTTAGGGCTAAATAAGCTGCTTTTTTAACAATACCCAGCTAGCATTCTACGTAAATCTACATCGGGCCGTCATCGGCCCGTCAGCTACCCTGACGGGCCGATGACGACCCGATATAGATTTACGTAGAATGCTGACTGGGTAATTGTTATTTCCTGTTACATCTGGCTGCGCGCTTTTGCATGATTTCTAGTTCTTCCTGACTACACCTTTGGGTTCCAAGCTTAACTGCCTTATTCGAGGACAGGACGCACCGATCCTTTTTGAGCTCCTCCTCAAATGTTTTGATGAATTCTCGTACTTGCTGAAGCATAATTTCATTTGAGGGCGAAATCGTTATGGAAGCGAACGATCTCGTTAACTGTAAGACATTCTATTCTATTCTGTTTGTTATCGGATGTATGACTACTTCCGCTTAAGCTGGATTCGGTATTGATGTGTGACTAGTATAACTTCTATATACATGATATATGCGCTCGACAGGGCGACCCGCTATAGTGGTTAAATTTTTTGCTTGAACTTGTTTTATTTGTAAAGGGTAGATAAATATTAAAACTGTTAGATAAGTGATGTTGGTCAAATCTTTGGAGTTAAATATATTCATTTTTTTTTAAATTTTATACGCCTAATTTAAATATTCACAAATAAACATATTTTCTGGAAAAAATAAGACAAATGTCATCAATTTGTCGTCTGCAGAAGGTAAAATTAAAAATCTTGGTACGCTTATGTAAAGCTCATCATATATGTGAATCTATTAATGGAAAGCGATAGACCTTCATCAGACTGCACGAAAGCACATGTTGATCCGGCCTTTGTTGCTTGCATCCATTACGAAAACATGCCTATTCTAATATACAGAAAATTTCACCACCAAAAACTGAAATTTTTCAGATAAAAATTCTGATATCTTTTCATATTTCTGCTCAAAACATAGATTGTGGGTACTCGTTAGAACCGCCTCTCCGAGGCGGTTCTAACGAGTACCCACAATCTGTGTTTTTGAGCAGAAATAAGAAAAATAATGTATACCCCTGTAAACCCCAGTTTTACTATATAAAAGTGGGGTTTAAGGGGGTCAAAATTACATAGGTATGTTTTCGTGATGTCTTAGCAGGCATGCAACCTTTGATATAACCTCACATCAGCTTCGGTGCAACGTCATGATGTTGCATCGATGTTGATGGGACGTTGCATAGACGTCATGTGTCCGCTGGGATCAGGGCCTGTTTTTAGTGACATGGATCATACGGTAAATATCGATATTTCGTATAAAGGAAAACAAATGAACAATGAAATAAGAGGTTATCATTTTACTAGTTTCCCTATATAAATGAAATAATCGATTCCAGGACGTTATGAAAAGGATGGGTTCGTCTATAGCATGTCTAATGGCAAGACCTGCCTTACTGCAATTCAGTTTTGTTTACTTTTCATGTGCCTACTTTACTGAATTTATACCTCGTCGATAAAACTAGTTTTCGGACGTGCAGCCTGGCCTGAGCATTCGCAGTTAGCACTGACCACTTAGTGTTTTTCGAAACGGACAACTGTTTATATCCTGACACTCAGTTTGCAGAGACAGAATTTTCTCTTTACATATGACAGGTCTTCATTAAATAATGTCAAAGAAAGGTTATACATGTATATCCTACTTAAGGGAAATGGATACACTACACTATTAGGGTCAAGAACCTGTTTAAAGAATTTTCTCCCCTGGGGAGATAGGTTTCTTTAAAAGGACTTAAGTCTGGTGAATTTATTTATTTATTTATTTATTTATTTATTTATTTATTTTGGAGGGGGATGGGGAGGGGTGGGGGTTGATTGTGTGTGGGGTGCTCTCCGTAGATATTGACCACACCATTCAAGTATTCATGCATAATGGATTTTCTTTGTCTAAACTTTGAAAGCACAGGTTGATTTAGGCTTTGCTACCCGCGGTACTGAATTAATATGCCAGGATATTTTTAATTTAGATACGGTAATATAATTCAGATTGAACGTGTTTAACACTAATTTTGTCGAAGGCAAGTTCAAAATGGCATTTACATTTCGAAAAATATACTGAGAAGGAATCTTGGAGTTATTATTATTTTATTTATTTATTTATTTATTTTATTTTTTATTATCTTTTTATTTTTATTTTTATTTACTTTTTTTTTTGTTTAGTTTGTGGAATAAGCAACTTTACTCCAGTTTGCAACGTTAACATCGTCGAGTTAGAATTATAAGAAATATATTTTTTCTTTCTGAGAATGTTATTGAAGTGTAAACACCAGCGCATCGTTTACAAATCGGCCAGCGCATGACAAAACCAACAAAATGGCATGTGCGCCCAGTCTGATCAGAATCTTCGCTGTCGGCATGAATAAAGCTTGGGTCCTTAGCTACCCATTGAGCGAACAGCGAAGATTCTGATCAGACTGGGCGGATGTCAAAGCTGATCTGAGTCTTCGCTGGGCGCACATGCTATTTTGTTGGTTTTGTATCCGCTAGCTCAAACATCAGTTTGTTGTGAGTGATTCATCAAAGTTTATACATGGATTCAATCCATAAAAATAGAATTTATTCCTATAGTTAATTCACGGGAATACCGTACAATTTTTTTTTATTTTGATTATAAATGCTAGATAATATTTGTATCGCGCTATGCCAACGTTTTCTTTTTTTTTTTTTTTTTTTGGTCTTTAGGCATATGCTTACCCCTAAATTTGATAACGTCAATTTTGCTGCCACACTATAAAAACCACTTATATTGTACGGTAAAATAACTGGCAACTGGCTGCCAGCGCATTTACCGTAAATATTACGGGCGCTTTGACGCACAGTCGTCCGGCAAATAAACCGCTGCTGTGTTACAGCTTGTAGATTATTTGCAGGAATAATCACTCATGGCAGGGCAGAGAAGGGTAAGGTAGGTATCGGACAGACCCAGTCAGCATTCTACGTAAATCTATATCGGGCCGTCATCGGCCCGTCAGGGTAGCTGACGGGCCGATGACGGCCCGATGTAGATTTACGTAGAATGCTAGCTGGGGAGTAGGGTTGTCAGCTGCCGCACCGTATCTTTAACTTACCCATCCTTACCCCATCCTACGAAGTAATTCCTGGAAAATTTCTATAGGTGTCCGTAAAGCGTAAAGGTTAATGCGACGGCAGCCAGTTGCCAGTGAATTTAATGTAAAATCTACGTGTATTTCTTACAGTGCAGCTGAAATGCCTAGAAACAAACTGATGGATGAGTAGAACCTAATCAGACATCGCGTTCTGCGGCGTCTCATCTCAGGCTCAAACACCTACATCTTCAACATTGTGGTATGTTCATAGCTGCGTCTGTATCATTTGTTCGGATTTACGCCAAACTCACGAAGAGTACCAAACGCAGCGAAAAATCACTTTGTCAATCATGTCTGTTTTAGTAATGTCTTTCATCAAAAATTCAAACTCCATACTCATTCTAGTGATTGTGCATACTTCGACTAATATGTCTAAGTTGTAAATGTGAACAAACATGAGCCAGCGCATGACAAAACATACAAAATGGCATGCGCGCCCAGCGAAGACTTAGATCAGCCTGGGCATACGCCCAGTCTGATTAGAGTCTTCGCTGTGCGCTCAATGGGTAGCTAAGGACCTAAGCTTTCTTCGTGCGGACATCCATCACGAAAACATACCTATATAATTTTGACCCCCTTAAACCCCACTTTTATATGGTAAAACTGGGGTTTACAGGGGTATACATTATTTTTCCTATTTGTGCTCAAAAGCATAGATTGTGGGTACTCGTTAGAACCGCCTCGTCGAGGCGGTTCTAACGAGTACCCACAATCTATGTTTTGAGCACATATAGGAAAATTATCATAAATTTTTATCTGTAAATTGTCATCTTTTTTGTGGTAAAATGTTCAGTATATTTGAATAGGCATGTTTTCGTAATGGAAGAATCTGATCAGACTTGGTGAATGCCCAGGCTGATCTGAATCTTCGCTGGGCGCACATGCCATTTTGTAGGTTTTGTCGAGCGCTGGCTCATATCAATATTGATTGTCGAAATGTCTGAATAACTGGTGCGTTTCAGAAACTTGCTGTTTTGAAAGATAGATAGTCTACATGACAGTGAACTTTGTGCACGAAGTGAATATTCTGAATCGCATAAAAACCTAGATAAATCGCTAAGATTATGAAAAACTAGTAACAGACGAAACCGTGTGCCTTCACCTCCGTTATGACGTAGATATACGCTGGGGTGTATCTTGATGTACACTGTTTGTTCTGGTCTGTCTGCCCGTATACTTAGGGCAAATATGGCAGTATTTTAAGAGAGAGCAGACTTTTATAAGTTTTGCAGCTTAATAGCTTTGCGAATGCGAACATTAAAATCTCTTTCTGAACGAGATTTATCAACGACGTCTCCGATATAACCGCGAGCAAACGAAATGTTTTGAGTGTAACATAATACGATTTAACTATCATTGGCACTGCAAAATCGTATTCAATTTCCTTGGTAATTTGATTCATTAAGAGAAACGGATTAGACTCTTTCACCTTACTTGTTGTTGATTTCCGGTCCTTACTTGAAACCTTATTAAGTAGATTGTAGATTTGATATACTTGGAAGTTTCCCGCCGTTTTTGCAATAGTTACCTTTGTGACTTCCGGTTTGTTTTCCTGCAAACCAAGCCCCATCTGAAAAGGGGTCTACTCCAAAAGGAAAGAATTTGCTCCCTATGGGAGCAAATTCTTTCCTTTTGGAGTATACCCTTTTGAGAAGGGTGGTAAAACAATTTTGACAGAGTTGCTTCCCATGAAGTATATTATTTCTCATCATGCCATAACACTCTAAGAATTGGTACCATAGCGCATGCAAAGATGCTGATTAGCATGCGCACCCATCCAGTATAGTCAGTGTTTTCACCTTTCGCCTATACATGTAACTTTGAGATACTCAGTACAAAATCCCTGGCCTCCTCAAGGCGAGGACACTGGTCAGGCTGCGCGGATGTGCAAGATGATGCGCTGTTTGCATGTGCGCAAAGCCCCTTTCTACGGTCTGAGCCTTGTTAAGGATTTTGCAAAGCAAATTGGTGAATAATTTTTTTTAGTAAACATATGTGCGTGTATTGCTGCTGAAGTTTGGAAATAAAATGTATTAACGTATAGCGTGCTGGGTAGAAATTTCAGCAGATGACGTTTTGATTTTTTTTTCTGATTTTTTTTTCCAGTAAAAATAGACTTTGACATTTAATGCGAAGTGTCTCTAATTTGCTTGAATGGCAAAATCTGTGTCAGAAAATATTAAAAAAATATTCATTTTGTCGTCTACTGAATCCACCCGGAGAGTGGTGAAGGTGAAATATTATGAAGAGCTACATGTAGCATTTTATTTGAGGCCCTTCCATATAAAAAAATTACCTTCTGATATGTCTGCGTATCCGCGCAGTCTGATCAATGTCTATGTTATTATCTGATAGTAATAACATGTTATTTTAGCGAATGATAGAAAATGACCAGACTACACGGACATAAGGTCATTTTTTCTGACTTATGTGGCCAGCAGAGATTCTAATCAGACTGCATGCATCCTCATGTGCATAAGTCTGAAGATTACTTTGAAATAGTGTGTTTATGATTTACATATAATATATATATAAGTTTATTTCATGATGAAGGCCACCGGCCCATAACACATGATAATAACACATATGAAAGTTATACATATAGGTACATGCATGACAATATACAAAACAAACATATTATACATTTGTATGTCCTAATAGATTTGATGTTCTTAAATTTGCATAATGTAAATATGTAGCAATAGACTTTATGACTGTATCTTTTTTTTGACGACATAAGTATACAAAACTTGTGTGTATTGGGTGATGTATAATATTTAGCTTGCAGATATAACTTGCCCAGATCATCATATTTATTACAGATAAGCATAAAATGATACTTATCCTCGATTAAGTGTGGACAAAAAAAGCATCTTCTGTTTTCCCGTTCTACTGCCCTATACCTTCCTTTTTCAATTTCTAAGCCATGACATGATAATCTAAAGCGTGCATAGGCATGACGAAACTTGCTCAATTTTAAAATATCTAAATAATTTTCTAAACCGTGGCGATTTTTCACACTATTATAAAATTTTAATTTACTACTTCCATTTATTTGATTTTGGCATGTTTGTAAAAATTGGTCTTTAATTCTTTGATCAAAAGCTCGCATAAACGCAGCCTCATATTCAACATTCTGATCATTCCATATATACATAAATCCGTTCATAGTTAAAATATGTTTTACTTCTGATGCCCAATTGTTATATCCTAATGTGTCAAAATGGAGTAACATATCATAGCATTTCTTTACGTACCTGTCGCTCGACATTCTTAAAACTGTCAGCCAATATTTAATCACTCGTTTCTATGTGGTTCATAGAAGTGGATACCTTCCGCAATTGCCGGCCTCGGTGGCTCAGTTGAATGCGCCGTCTGACTGGAGACCAGGAGGTCGCGAGTTCAACTCCCGCCGAAGTCGGCAACATTCTTTCGTGGAGATTGATCAGGAAATATTTTCTACGGTCATTTTCTCCCTTCCGCTGATTCAAGAAGGGCAGTGGTCAGTTTCTGGCGAAAGAATGTGCACAATACTGGTTAACCGCTTAGAGGACTAAGCCTGCCCAGTAAATGTGTGGTTAGGTAAACTGAATTCGCTCGACATGACCCCATTGGGTTGACTGGGCCGTAAAACCTCAACACAAACAAAAACCTTCCGCAATCACCTAAAGCTGCACAATTACTGGCTTTCTGAGACACATTCATAAATCTTTTACATGAATAATATTGGATTCGTTCGATATTTTCATACTGCTTAAAACCCCATACTTCGCATCCGTATAGTAACATAGGGCATATTTTCATATAAAAAATCTTGAAAAATGCTGAGCTCGATAATGACCCATAACTATTTAACGACTGTAAAACCGATACTATTATCCTTTTTGATTTCTTTGCAAGATCATCAGTAATTCTATACATGGACAATTTAGGGGTAAATAATAAACAAACATATTGAAACCCATTCACTATTTCTAACTGAAAAAATTCTCATTAGCACGTAACCTACCACGTAGTCTAAAAACCATAATCTTAGTTTTGATTACATTTATTATCATTTTGTACATTTCACAGAACTTTTCTAGGATCTTTAGCTGACGTTTTAAACCTTGTATAGTATCGGAAATTAGGGCAATGTCATCAGCAAACAATAATAAGAATATTTCAGTTATATCTGGAAAAAGTTGTATTCCGTGTATATCACTATTTTCCATCAGCTTTGTTAACTCATTTACAAAAATGGAAAAGATAACAGGACTCAACATACAACCTTGTTTGAGCCCAACAGGGCAATCGAAAGCTTCAGTATAACCCTCTTCTGTTCTAACACGAGCCTTTACAGTTTCGTACATACATTTCGTATACAACCTTAAAAATATTTCCTTTTATGCCGTTTAATTCTAATACATTCCATAATTTTGATCGGCACACACTGTCGAATGCCTTTTGGAAATCGTCAAAACACACATAAAGCCTACTTCTTTTCCTAAGTATGTTATTTTGAATGAGTGCATTTAATATGAATGCGTTATCACTTGTAGAATAGCTTTCTCTGAAACCTGCCTGTGCGTCAGAAATTTTACCATAAATATTTACATAGAAAGTAACCTTTCTGTTAAATATATATATATATATACATATATATACATACATATATATATATATATATATATATATATATATATATATATATATATATATATATATATATATATATATATATATATATATATATATATCTTACCAAATACATTCAACAATGAGATGCCTCTATAATTATCTGGGCAATTATATCTCCCTTTTTATATAATGGGACTAGAATCGAGTCGCCCCAACATGGAGGGAATAATCCGTTTCTAAATAAACGATTAAAACGTCTGTTTCAAACTGGTAATAAAAGTTCAATATTTTCAATGAAAAACTCAGGTAAAAACCCCATCTAGACCTGCTGATTTCCCCCCTTTTCAAGTGCTTTACAGCATGAATATTTTATCATCTGATATGCTTTCATTAAATATTAAGTGTTCAATCTCATCATTTGGTTCATCTATTTCAATTTCATCAATTATTCCGGTGTCATCTGCTTCAGTTCCGGAAAGCAGGTTTTCAAAATGGTCAACCCATTCTTGCTTTGTTATTTTTGAGTTTTGAATTTGGTTTTTTTACATGTAAGAGCTTTTAACTTAGACCAGAAAGATTTTGTGTCGTCAATGCTGGATAAGAGAGACTCTATTTTATTTTCTTTATACTCTTTTTGCTTTTCATCTGTAACGCGTTTCGTGTTTTTAAATAATTTTGCAAATTATCCTGAGATTTATTCCTACGAAAAATGCGTACCAACTTAAGTTTAATTGCCTTTAAACTCTCACATTCCTTATCAAACCTTACCGGGTGTATTTTAGATCTGATTTTGTGCAATTTTAGAACTGCTGCACTTTTCAATTTATCAAAAATAGATAAAATGATATCATTTACATCTACTGTTAAATCCTCAATTCTGGCAAGTAAACTGTTAAAAAAACTCATTCGATTTGATTTACAGAACTTCTTTTATCAATTAGTACACTCATTTTTCGTGTTTAAATTGGCATTACTGTTCAAACTTTAACGTCTTCAAAGAATGCCAGTTAATGAATAAAAAGGTTAATCAATTCTATATTATATAGTTGAAAACATGCGTCTAGAAATAAATGTTATAAAATTATAAGACTTAAACATATATGATGCTACTCAGGACCAGGATGCTACTTTTTGACTGAAGCCCCTTATTAGCACCAATGAATAAGCCCTAATCTAATAATACAAGAGTCCATTTCAGAAACTCAGGGAAGAAAGGCTAAAAATGAATAAATATGTAAGAAAAAGATACTTCTCCTTCTCATCTGCCCTCCTCCTCTTCCTCCTCCTCCTACTACTACTATCACAGTGACTACTGTTATTACTAATATTAAGCCTAATAGTAATGGTTATAAGTGAGAAAACATTTTTGAAGTACATGTTATAGCAGTTACAAGATATTCATTTTACACGATGTAAATATATTAAAAAAGGAATGACCCCTCTAAGTAATAAACACACTCACAAAATTGAACAGCTACAGCTAAGATGGCAGATTTTCTGGGCCAGAAAATCTGCCATCTTAGCTGTAGCTGTTCAATTTTGTGAGTATGTCATTCCATTTTGGCCTCATCAATATAAAACCATAAATGGGACGACACACAATCACCTGATAAATCATTAGAGAAATGCCGAGCAAAAGTCCAATGTTCAATGTGTGTGTGTGTGTGTGTGTGTGTGTGTGTGCGTGCGTGCGTGCGTATGTGTGTGCACCTGCTTTATCCAGCTTTCGAGATCCGAAATAAGTTTGCACACATACAGTCCGAGGTCCAAAGTTAAAGCGAGCTCCAATATTTGGACCTCGTTTCGCCATTGCCTCGTTTTTGGACAATATGTCAAATTAGGAGTTAATATAACCCGGTACTAGGATGGACCCCGGAACCCGGTAAGTAGTCGGATTGGGCCTCGGAAAGATAGTGTGCTCGGATGTACACACAAGTGTGCTCGGATGGACTTGAGTGTTACCTCGCAAGTAGGTGTTTATTACAGACAGACGGACGGAAACACACACGGATCTCTGTAAGACAAATACGGATCTCTGTTTGAATACAGACTGTGTGTCCTGCGAGGTCCTAAAGGCGTCCTCGCTTTACACCTTATGTAAATGTGTGTGTGTGCGTGCGCGCGTTCGTGCGTATGTGTGAGTGTGATGATTATTTTAAAGAGAAAGCAGCAGGTTCGTCATCTACTAATGGTACATCGTTTTTGTCTACATTGGGAAACAGTCTTCCAATATTGGCAAAGTCCGCTTTGTTATTTTAAGTGACAGCAGATCTATACACTTTGAGCTGCTATTTGAAAAACCTCAGATTTCTCGATAGACTGACGAGATATTTATCTGAAGCAATACGTGGTAAAGATCCATTAATGTTTACCATTTTCTGAGCTTATTAAGCAGACGACAAATTAGTGACATATTTATTTTTTTTTTTTTCCAGAAAATAGGATTTGAAATTTCATGCAAACTGTGTCCAGTAGAGACAGGTTGCATTAAATATCAAACCCTGTTTCGTTACAAAAATAACATTACGAAAACACGCCTATTCAAATATATTAAAAATTTTATCACCAAAAAATGAAAATTTTTTGATAAAACATTCTGATATTTTTCATATTTCTGCTCAAAACATAGATTGTGGGTACTTGTTAAAACCGCCTTGACGAGGCGGTTCTAACGAGTACCCACAATATATGTATTTTAGCAAAGTAAGAAAAATAAAGTATACCCCTGTAAACCCCAGTTTTACTATATATAAGTGGGGTTTAAGGGGGTCAAAATTATATAGGCGTGTTTTCGTGATGAGAAAACTATTTCAAAATTTCGTTTCTGAAATGTTATCTCAAAGTGTAACCGTTAAATAGTGGAGATTATATTTTGATCATCGATACAGGAACACTTACATACGGTATTTAGCGTGACAAAAGGCATGTCCTATTTGTGGGAAATAAAGGTCTAGATCAGCCTCATGATCAGACTGATTCTCGGATGTGCAGGCTGGTTTGGGACTTCCATATGCGTGCGGCATAACGGCCATTTTCCGGCGTTGATCATCGCATGCTTTCAGCAAAGGCTCGTACCAGCCTGTGCATCTACGCAGTATAGAGTGGGTCTGAATATCCACCATTTTACTTCGTTTATGTTTTTGTATTGTTTCAGCAAAACAGTGAATGTGTTGACCAGATGGTTCGCACGCGCAGACTGATCTGTCTTTATTTCTTTTGATATGTCATGATACTCATCACGAAAACATGCCTATATAATTTTGACCCCTTAAACCCCACTTTTATATAGTAAAACTGGGGTTTACAGGGGCATACATTATTTTTTCTTATTTCTGCTCAAAAACATAGATTGTGGGTACTTGTTAGAACCGCCTCACCGAGGCGGTTCTAACGAGTACCCACTATCTATGTTTTGAGCAGAAACATGAAAAATATCAGAATTTTTATCTAAAAACTTTACAGTTTTTGGAGGTGAAATTTTCTACATATTTGAATAGACGTGTTTTCGTAATGTGATTTTTGTGATGCATTTATTCCGATTTAACGCTTTAACACTTAGGATGCTGGTTAGAAATTTCAGCAGACAACATTTTGAAACATGTACGTTTCTTTTTCTTTTTTTTTTTTTTTTTCAGAAAATAGCCTTTGGCATTTCATGCAAATTATCTCTGACAATCTGCATGAAATGTCAAAGCTATTTTCTGGGAAAAAAAGAAAAAAAAATCAGTTCGTCGTCTGCTCAATTAGCCCAAAGAGTGGTGCAGGTTATTTTTATTAGCTTCATACCCATTTCTTTTGCACTTCATTAGCAATTTGTACAACATCTTGATAGACAATAATTAAACCTCACGTATTTCTTTTTATCTTTAGTTTGACATTCAACGACTAAACCATGGAGTTATGTAACCAGTCACAGGCTGATATTTTAAATGGAAGTACAAGTTGTTACACTGCAGTTGGAGCTACAATTGTGTCACCTGTTCTCATGTTCCTGGCCGGTGTGCTGGGCAATGTATTCGCTCTCTGTGCCTTGCACCGGACACGGACCGACGTAAGGACTACCAAGTTTTATACCTTAGTGACTGCGCTGGCCTGGACTGATTTACTGGGAATTTTACTGACGTCGCCGTCTACCATATCAGCCTACGTGAACGGCAGAAACTGGGCTGGAGGGATGTCGCACTGTCGTTATCATGGTTTTGCAATGACATGTTTTGGAATCGCTACCCCAGTCATTATCTGTACCATGGCAATAGAACGATTCATGGCTTTAAAATGTGTTTTCTTTTATACAGCACGGTGTAAGAATACAACAGCGCGTGGCATAACTGTGGCGCTGTGGATTGGAGTAATATGGTACGGGATATTGCCACTATTTGGCATCGGCGCCTTTGAGAAACAGTATCCTGGCACCTGGTGCTTTCTAGCATTTCATACCTCAGACCTAGTTGAAAACATGTATGCATACGTTTATGCTTGTGTCAATCTAATATGTATTTCTGTGATGACACTTTGTAACGTGTATGTAATGTTGACATTGATAAAAGCGAGGCTGCACTGGGGAAGAGAGAGTTTGAGGAAGGATAGATTACTGTCGGAAGGCAAAGAGCTGTCGGATTGTTGTCGGCATGTTAAACAGAAACAGAAGGATATGGAGGTCCAGATGATTGTACTACTATGTGCAATAACAACTGTGTTTACTGTCTGCTGGTCACCACTAATGGTAAGAACCCAAATAGCATTCTACTTAAATATTTCACACCTGAGTTTCTAAAATGGACCCCTTACTATAAAAAAGTCCATTGATGAAAATGGGTGTTTAAGTCTAAAAAAAAAAAAAAAAAAAAGAAAAGAAAAACAGAATGGTAAACAACGTAAATTCTGATGAGACGTCTTATCTGGATCTACACTGTTTGCATAGGTATCTGTTTTGGTCTGCTGGGCTGAAAGTTTTAACCATATCAGACCGTTATCGGTCCGATATGTATCCTGTCGGGCCGATAACGGTCCGTTATAGATTTAAGTAGAATGCTTGCTGGATTGTAACAGAGGGGGTGGTAAGGATGAGTATTTAATGATAATTCTGGAATTATTTTCATTAGTTCTCCGTAAAAATCATATCTTAAGGGTACTCATTAGAAGCGCCTCAGAGTTCTCCATTAAGACAATTGATTATGTATTCATTAGAAGCGCCTATTCGAGACGCTTCTAATGAGTGCCCACCGCATATATTTTTCGTATGGAGAAATAAGTACAAATATTCCAGAACCAGTTATTCCTCCCTAACAAGTCCTGTAGAAAGAATAATATTTGAAGTAACATTTAACATGTTTAAGAGAAATTGATGCCTTTTGAGGGGAGGTAACTCTTTCAAATTGTATTCCTCAATTGTGAAACGTGGTTTACTCTTTAAGGAATGATGGCTTATAGCGTTTTCCCATTATGTGCGTCTGTTGTGCGTCTGTTGTGCCTGTTCTGCTGGACTAGTTGTCAACAAAGGTAATTGCTTGCCAAATTCCCATAGATCCAAGCGTGCAATGTTGTATTAATGGATAACATAAGCTTTGAAGTGCGTTTGTGTTCACAAATTTACAATAAAAAATCTAAAAGATTGCCTTTGAAAACACGTTTAAAGGGCACAAAGAAGAACGAAAGTCGGAGACCCGGTTTTATAAAGTCTTTTCTTATACAAGATTGTAATTTTCAAGGTTGTATGTGCCCCTAGCACCAGCTTAACCCAAATAAGCCAGGCGTCCCTTTCAGTGTGGGACATAGGCATTTTGTATGCATGATGCGGCGTCTGATCAGGGTCTTCACTGTTTGCTTACAGGATTTTCAATTACAAATAGAACAAAAATGAAAAAAATACATCTGACACCCCTTAAATGACAAATGGACTCACCTAATGTATTAGGATGGGAAAATCCATTGGGTGATTATTTTACCTTAACTCTTTGTACAGGTCCATTTCCTATGTAAGTGCTGCCTGGTTAGCTTTATTATTACCATGTTTTGTAATCATTATTGAACTTAATGCAAAAGTGTAGATCCTGATCAGACGCCGCGTTCTGTGGCGTCTGATCTGGGTCTGCACTGTTTGCCAATGTCCCTTTAATGGGACGCTAGGCATAAATGGGTTTAGAGGACTGAATATACTTAAATACATGGGCGCCATTTTTACACGGGGGACAGCTTTTGAGACTTCCATTCAGGTTTTCTGCAAATTAGCCCCCTTCGGAAAAAAGGGGAGCAAATACTTTCCTTTTAAAGTAGACCCCTTTTCAGACGGGAACAACACAATGTGGATAGAGTTATCTCCCCCAGAGAATGTATGTAAACAATACGAGAATCTGCAAATGTATATATATTCTTATCATACAAAAATGTCAATCTGCAGAAATAATGTACGATACAGATGAATATATTTCTTTGAGGGATCAATGCTAACTTTCAACCTACTGTTTAATACTTGGGGTCAAAGTGGGTCAGTCGCTTAACCAAACAGAAAACACCTTAATATCGTATTTATTCGAAGAGCAAACGGCCTTATATGTAAGAATTACAACAACGGAATCATCTCTTCGATCAATATTGGAACTAAAGATACAAATTATTACTCTTGGGTCTCAGGAGAGTAGAGAAAATTATAGAAAACTGTAAAACAAATACTGAATGCATGGCAGCACAGCTATTTTACAAAAGTAATTCAAAATTAATTCTAATATGCATCCCAGCTGGCATGCAACGTTGTTCAAAACAATGTCGAATCAACGTTAAAACGTTGCATCGAGGTTGATGTAACAGTGTTTAAACTTTATATCCCCACTGGAATATAACGACATTTTAGAAATCTTATTTATATAAAATTGCTACGTTTATATAGACGGCAGCACAACACTGAAACATTTGCATATTCCGTGAACTCGATTCGGTAATCATCGGATTCCAAATGACAAAATTAGCCGTACATTGCCGTAAACTCATAGATATAAATGTATTTAGTTACAGCTACCCGGTTAGTATATGGATAAAACGGTAAATTTTCAATCACAGGTTCGTGGGTTCAACCCTCGGCAGAAGCTGGCAAATAAAAAAAAAAAAAAAAAAAAAAAAAAAAAAAAAAGATATTGTCTTTGTATGCGATATGAAGAAGTATAAGTCTCACTATGCTACGTTCAAATATACATTGTAATTCGGCCTGTAATCGATATACATGTATAAACAGCTTTCTTCCAAGTAAAACCGATCTAAGCAGACACTCTTTAACAAGCTTTGGATTCTGTGTAGGCAGATAACTGCTTAATGCATGCTGAAAGTAATACAAAAAGCTCCCATAGGAACGAACTTTCTGCATTTTTCCTATCCTGCATTAAGCAGCCACCTGTCTTTAGGACCACATGGAATCATTTTTGAGTTACCGCTAAAGGGACGTTTTATTGTACGTAGGAAACTGCAGACCTCCAATAGGTCTCTATACAAGCTTAATTAATTTAAGAAGTGTCGAACTCGATTTTGATTTTGCTCTTAAACCACTACATGTACAATAGACTGTCGTTATCTCGAAGTCCAAGGGACTCTCTGAAATATTTCGAGATATCCGTATCTCGATATATCAGATTTGCAGAATTGAGTAAAAAAGATAAATCAAACAAACACATTTCACAAATGAGTATGTAATTTTACTCCGGAAACTAGTAATATATTGTAAATATTGTGGAAACCAGGAGATATTGCTGAAAATATTGTGGAAAAGAGGAGAAATTGCTCCTTAGGAAGAGGAGAGATTGTTGTTAGATTTTTAATGGTTAAACAGGGACCAGATTTTCACTTCGAGATAAGCGGTTATTCGAGATAAGCGAGTTCGATATAACAAGAGTCGACTGTATTTTGCTGTTTCTGATTAAATAATATGACATCTTTTCAATCTTTTCAATACCAAACAAAGTAAATAAACCGTTTTGATGAGAATGACCCTCATAGATTGACGCGTTCATCACGAAAACATGCCTATATAATTTTGACCCCCTTAAACCCCACTTTTATATAGTAAAACTGGGGTTTACAGGGGTATACATTATTTTTCTTATTTCTGCTCAAAAACATAGATTGTGGGTACTCGTTAGAACCGCCTCGCCGAGGCGGTTCTAACGAGTACCCACAATCTATGTTTTGAGCAGAAATATGAAAGATATCAGAATTTTTTATCTGAAAATTAGCATTTTTGGGCGGTAAAATTTTCAGTATATTTGTATAGGCGTGTTTTTGTAATGGTTGAGTGATTGTGTTGGGGTTTAACGACACATCGACCATTGTGTGGTCTCCCAGAGAAAGGGAGAAAAGAGACAGAAGAGACAGAAGAGGAGATGAAAGAGAGGGATAGATAAGAAAGAGGAATAGGAATGACAGTGAAGAAACAGAAGAAATAAAAACATTTCCCCTCTACTCTTACCTGCTATAAGGATAGCAGGCCTAGCCCAACTGGAAGCCGATTTCAGTTGGATGCCCTGGTAACGTAAGATACCTTCGCCACACCCAACCACCCCCATTGACGCGTTGTTAAACTTGATCTCCTCCTCCTTCTCTGCATCATCATCGTCATCATAAGATTCAGTGTAGTGATAGAAATTACTGAGGAAGCCTTTGTGTAGTTACGGTGGACAATTGAGACGCGCCTGCGACGATGCTTGTGACCATGTGGAGATGACAGATTAGATGAAAGCTGCAGATCTCGACACTGGGGAGCAAAGTGAACGGTTTTTGATCTACATGCATATTCCGGGCTCTGATGACTGCGGCATTGACACAGCTGAAGAGGGCAATAGCACCGATATAGCGAGTGAATCTATTACGAAAACACGCCTATTCAAATATATAGAAACTTTCACCTCAAAACAAAACAAAAAAAAAATCGGATAAAACTCTGATATTTTTCATATTTCTGCTCAAAACATAGATCGTGGGTACTCGTTAGAACCGCCTCGGCAAGGCGGTTCTAACGAGTACCCACAATCTATGTTTTTGAGCAGAAATAAAAGAAATAATGTATACCCCTGTAAACCCCAGTTTTACCATATAAAAGTGGGATTAAAGGGGATCAAAATTATAAAGGCGTGTTTTCGTGATGAGAAGCGTTTCACTGAATCGATTGTATTGTTTGAAATAGTCAACTGTTTTAAAATGTATGTAATAAAGATAAAGGAAGAAAGAAAAGAAAAAAAAATAGAAATGAAAATCCTAAAATAATAATAATAGTTAAGATTAATATACTGAAATAAAACAGGAATTTTAATATAAAAATTTGCTTTGGTCGAGGCTCGAACCACGGACACCGAGTTTATAAAACGGTATGTCTTACTATTACACCATAGGTTCGCTTGATTAAGTCAAATATATCTTCTGCTTGAAATGAAATCCGATCGTCGTTTTTAACGGGAACCTACGAAGGCATTGGCTCAGTTTAATTTTGCCGTACTATACAATAAATTCGTTCTCAAGTGAACATATGAGTAAAAGGAATACGCTTTCAGGGGAGAAAAATCTGTCAAATTTTTTTTTCTCTCTCTTCTAAAAAATGGTGAAGTTTAACCCATATAAGGTAGGCGTCACACTTGTGGGATATAGGCATATAATGTAGACCTAGATCAGACACCGCATTATGCGGCATCTGATCTAGGTCTTCACTGTTTGCTTACAGAAATTTCAATTACAAATAGAACAAAATGAACAAATACACCTGACACCTCTTAAATGGCAAAAGGGCTAACCCAATGTATGAAGATGGGAAAGTCCATTAGGCTTATTTGGGTCAAAAGGAAAGAATCTGCTCCCCAGGAGCAGAGTCTTACAATTTAGAATAGACCCTTTTTCATAAGCGACTTAGTATGCAGGTGAGCAAACAGGAACCCACAAATTTTGGGTCACAGCAACAGTAAAATGAACACGTTCTCATTTTTGGACAAGTTTAAGGAGTTTCGGTGTTCGAATCTTTACCGTAAATACGGTAGGACAGTTTAATTGGGTCGATTGTTTACAATCGAGCCAAAGTATACATACAGCAAAATTTTCTTATTGTTGTTGTCCACGTGATTATCTTTGACCAATAAAATCAAACAGCGCGTTTGTAGAAATCCTGGTAACGGTTATGTATGGCTGCGCTATTCTTGTCGCTGTGACGTCAGAGTGCCGTGTTAAGTGGATGAACTGTAAAAGCTGGACTGGGTTATTGGCAAACCGTGCAGACCTCAAACATACGCCACAGAATGCTTCGTCTGATCAGAATCTGCACTGTTTGCTTTAATTAAGGAAGTGAATGGCGAAATGAAACAATCAAATTCGCGTTCAGGACTGTTTTCCAAGCCTACACTCAGAGTCATCGATCCACCAGTACTTTGATTTTTAATCTGCTGGGCACAGTTGTTCAAAGCATCGTTAGCTTAATGAGACCGTTAGTGGTCAAAATGTTAACTGTTCTAGTAAGTACAATATCTAATTCACAGTTATTTTTGCTGAGAAAATGTGAGTAGCTTTTGCATATGCAAAAGCTACTCACATTTTGTCAGCAAAAAATATTAGCGTATATGCCATATTTAATGACCAAAGTTTTAACGATACGTTTACTAAAGACATCGTTAGTTTTGAACAATTGGGCCCTGATGTATTCTCAACAGTTCGCATTCTAATATCACTCCAGCATGCACACGACACACAGATTTGTCTGAACCTGAATTTCATGGCGACTTAGTATGTTCAAAAAGATTGTTGGCAAAACTGATTTTTCCGTGCAGTTTAAAAAGATTGTCACTCGCTACAAAAAGAGTTACAACATGGATATTCTGCGGCAAACTACATGCATGATGTTAACCCATTTATGGCTGATAACTTCGTTCGCGTCTTTAATGCACGGCGGTAGCTCGGTCCTCAATCTAAAATGACGTCTCCTTCCTCAATCTGTTTCAGATGGTCAGTGCCTGGCTATCAATGCCTGTGACAGGGCTCATCGTGGTCCTCTCTCTCTGTGTGTGTGTGTGTGTGTGTGTGTGTATGTGTGTTTGTGTGTTCTGGCTTCAGATCGCCATTGAGCCCTTTGCTTTGTTTCATCGCAGTGTTTTGATTATGTTTCACTGATGAGGTAAATGACCCCTATGTGGACCGAACATATGTTTATAATTTGGAGCGGCATCAGAATTAAAGGTGAGGTTTCGCGTGAATAAAACTGGTTTAAGTCCCCATGCAGTAGTTCTTAGGCGCTTCCTCTGTTGCAGTACTTCTTTCTTTGTTCGCATTACGAAAACATATCTATATAATTTTGACCCCCTTGAACCCCACTTTTATGTAGTAAAACTGGGGTTAACAGGGGTATACATTATTTTTCTTATTTCTGCTCAAAAACATTGTGGGTACTCGTTAGAACCGCCTCGCCGAGGCGGTTCTGACGAGTACCCACAATCTATGTTTTGAGCAGAAATATGAAAACAATTATCAGAAATTTTATCTGTAAAGTTTCAGTTTTTGGTGGTGAAATTTTCAATATATTTGAATAGGCGTGTTTTCGTAATGGTCTGTGGTTTTATATGTTACATTTGTGTCGTCCTTATTTGTTCGTCATCTCTCCTTTCTTTGTTGCCTCTGGTTGGCTGTGGTTCGTGATTGTGACATTTCCTGGATATCTTCACTTTAATTATTATCATTTGAGCCGCAACGTGACAAAACAGTCTGACATATGCGCCCGACAAAACCTCAAATCAGCCTGTGCATTTGCACTGTCTGATCAGAGTCTTCGCTGTCCGCATGCAGAACTTTGCATCCTTGGCTATCCAAAATATGCCAGTGAAGATTCTGATCAGACTGTGCGAGTGCGCAGTCTGATCAGAGCCTTCGCTGGGCGCAAATGTCCGAAGATACGTTATCTGACGTTACGCCTCATGTATATTTGTGCGACGTTTCTTGAAATTCCATCCAACTATCTCAGATATACCAGGCTGTCACTTGAATTAGCAGTTAAATAAATCGCTATAAAGCTCCTTTAACAAAAGGTGTCTGAAAAAAACAACTATAGTACTAGACCTGTTTTTCTAGAAGAGATCTGCTTTTTTTTAAACGTCAGCAGGTGGTAAGACCAATGCAGTGCAGATCATGGATCAAAAGTTGGAATGGAATAAAAAAAAAAAAAAAAAAAAAAAAAAAAAAAAAATATATATATATATATATATATATATATATATATATATATATATATATATATATATATATATATATATATATATATATATATATATATATATATATATATATATATATATATATATATATATATATATCTGTAAGTATGATCATAAATAATAAAAACAAGGAAAACAGATTGAGAAAAATGGGTGCCTGCAACGGTAGTCGAATCTACGATATACTTACAAAGCGAACATGCTAACCATTAAGCTACAGGGGATGTTAGTTTTATCTCCTTTGTAGAGCTCTCTTCAGCTGGAATCCGATAAACTACCAATATGGAAACCCAATCTGATATGCCAAGGGCAAAGAAAAAAAAAAAAAAAAAAAAAAAAGGAAAAGCTCAGACTTCGTTTGAGTCTGTTGATGCACAGTAATGTAATTTGCAACACTGCTGACGCCTGCTAGTACCGACTTATTATTGAACCCAAAATACCAGATAGTATAGTAGAAACTGCAATATGGTGAAGTATGGGGTGACGTGTCACGGCCGCCACACGGCACTTAACACTAGCTACAACTTACACATTGGTCATCCACCTTCAAATTACAAGCATGTGCACCATGCACTCCTTCGTTATCGAGTTTGTTTTCATATGTGCAATATTCGGAGTTGTTGCATTTGTGGCTGAGGTACAAATTCGAGCAGACAAATCCCCGCCCTCACACGGACAGTCAACTTTTAAAATGGCACCCAAGTTCTATTTTTAACCAAAAAAGTTGTGGTATTTTTCTTATTTCTCATGAAAACATGTAATGGATACTCATTAGAAGCGCCTCAGCGAGGCGCTTCTAATGAGTACCCACAACATATGTTTTTGCAGAGAAATGACAATACTTACTTCATCCCACCTATTTTCTAAAGCTATGTACCTTCTGGTCCATGAAACATGTTCTTGCCTTATAGGTAGTACGAAGAGTTTAATATAAGGCCAATGATGTAGTGGGAATTCGATCTGTCAAGAGACGGAGAATACAATTTGCATTTGACGAGTCAGTGACAACTAAGTGCGCACAGAAACCATTCACCTTTAAGTGCCAGACAAAAATGTAGCAGACATTTGATTTTTTTTTTTCAGAAAAATAAGCATTGACCTTTCGTGTGAATCGTCTGATGTACTGACAGTTCACATGAAGTATCTTATTTTCTCTGAAAAAAAAGAATAAAGAAAATAGAATGTCGTTTGCTGCAAATATGATTGGCGCAATAAGGATTGATCGTGTATCAGAGTGTAACGAAAGACAGAAAATGATTTGATGAATTCTTTGCGAGTTCAAACTTGGTCGTATGGCGTAAGTGACCCGTCTAGACCAATTTAATCTTCGTATAAGCAGTAAGGTCCCATAGCTGATGCACAGGCTTGTATACATCTGCACTGGTCGTACATGTAGTAGACATTATGTTGGCGCTGTTAATGTGTTTTCTCGCTAAGATTTACAGATACCGTGACACGCAACGTCTGACATCAATTTTTTGAAACCTTTATCAATCTCCGGGTAAATTCGGCAGACGACAAATAAATAGTTTTTGTTTTCTTATTTTTACCAGAAAACATGCTTTAATTCACATTTCATGCAAAATGTCTCCTAAGAAGAAATGTCAAAATCTGTTTTTGGGAGAAAAAAGAAAAATATTTTAAAATGTCGTCTGCTTTTTTTTAACCAGCATTCTAAGCGTTTAATCACAATGATTATCGTTTCTTCTGGCAAATCAAGAAAGCAGACTGTCAAAATCAGTACCAATATAGTAGCAGAAAAACTACCAATTTGGAAACCTAGCCTTGTGTAATGCATGTCGCCAAAAGTCTAAGTATGTCTTTATATAAAAAAACATATCAAATACTTATCCGGTTCTAATCTGCGGTGCTGTATGACTTGTACTTATCAAATTCGGCACATAGGTACATATATTGAAAACGATATATTAGCTACCAGAAATAGGTCACTGCGACACAAATGTTGACTTTGGACACTTTATACAAAACATCTTGCTTAGTTTATACACGTTTCTCCTGTACTTTATGATTATATGACGCTTTTGTCCTTATTTGTTTCTCATCTCTCTTTCTTTTGGTGCCTCCGGAAGGCTGAGATTCGTTATTGTGTCACATTCTGGGTATCTTCACTTATATTTTGGCTTCCAAAATGTATCTTTTGAAGTTGGTTTGTCACATACTAAACTTAGACACTACGAGCCATATGAAACTCGCTACGGGAAAAGGGTCGTTATAGCATATGCGAACAACAAAGGTTCTGGTGAGCCCGCTATGTTGTTCGCTCACGTAAGCTATAGGACAAGGGAAAACCTCAGCCAAAAAAAAAAAAAAAAAAAAAATGACATGTGAACTCGCTAAGGGACAGGGTATGCGCACTGAAAGACTGATTCCACGGAAAGTCCGCAAGGGCACCTGAAGAAAGAGAGATGAGAAACAAATAAGGACAAAAAGCGAGACGCTGCTAATAAGTACCCACATTATATGTTTTCGTGAAGAAACAAGAAATGCTAGCACTGACGTGAAAAATAAAACCGTTTGCATGCCATTAGCCGAAGTCCGGAAATGTAATACGATGTTGTTTTTGCTAGAAAATTGCTATTTAATTGCTGTTCGTTGTTTGGATATATAGTGGTATTGTTACAGGATGTTTATAAACACATGAACGAACACGCCACAATACTCGGTGCATTTACTTCAATTATATTATTAAACCCATTTATGCCTAGTGGACTCGCTCTTTAGAAAGGTTCATTTCCAATTTAAGGGGCGTCTGGTTGGTTTTTAGTACTATTATTCATTACAAAAATTTCTGTACTTAATGTAGACCGTGATTAGACGCCGCCTCTGCGACGCATAACTGGGTTAAGATACTGCTCTCTCTCTCTCTCTCTCTCTCTCTCTCACACACACACACATACACACACACACACACGCACACACACACACACACACACACACACACAGATTGAGCAAAACTGTATATTTACGGTATAATTCGAAAATACAGTCAAACCAGTCTGAAAGGTCACCACTTAAAGTATGGTTCTCAAACTCTTTTAAGCAAGCACATGTCTTAAGCAAGCATTTCATTTCGGCGATTGTTTAAGACAAGTTTGACTATATATACTAGAACATTTAATTCCAACTGTATAGTTTTTGCGGTTTTAGATTGAAAATGTTAAAACGCGTCCCACTTTAACCTTTTCACTCCTGTAGATCGGTACAAATACCTGTGCAAACAGTGTAGATCCAAATGAGATGGCTCATCATGAGCCGCCTCATCAGGACCTACACTTTTTGCCAGTCTGTTAAGAATTTTGAGTAAAAGTCCTATTGACTACAATGAACATGACGCATGACAAAGATGATAGAGTCCACTTCGGAAACTTAATGGTGAAAATCTTTAACATTACGAAAACATGCCTATTCAAATATATTAAAAATTTCACCACCAGAAACTGAAAGTTTTCAGATAAAAATACTGATATTTTTCATATTTCTGCTCGAAACATAGATTGTGGGTACTCATTAGAACCGCCTCGCCGAGGCGGTTCTAACGAGTACCCACAATCTATGTTTTTGAGCAGAAATAAGAAAAACAATATATACCCTTGTAAACCCCAGTCTTACTATATAAAAGTGGGGTTTAAGGGGGTCAAAATTATATAGGCATATTTTCGTGATGAAGAGTTTTATTAGAGTTAAACATTTGTCACTTACGGCGTTTATTGTGTTTCAGATACAGATAATCATTACTTTGGCAACGGGAAGGAAAAACTATATCTGGGACCTGATGGCTGTGCGACTGGCCAGTCTCAATCAGACACTCGATCCTTGGATCTATATTCTCCTGAGGAGGTCGCTGTGTATCAAAGCGAGAGATTTGTGCAAACAGTGTTGGTCAGCGAGTGTCGTGAACCAGAAAAGATATGACAATAACATGATTGACGGTTCAGTACATATAGGAAATAATGAACAACAACAACAAATGTGTGTGTTCAGCAGGGGACAAAAGCATTTAAGTGAGAATGGATGCCACAGTGGTAGACCGGACCTGCTGGAGGTAATGGCAGCCCGACCTGAACGCAGTAACAATATGAACAATTCTCAGTTACCAGATGTGACAGAGACAGGGCAGTTTCCTCTAGATTGTGTCTGTCAGATTCATATTGAGAATAATAAATTGGGTGACGTACAAGATGAGGGTATTTACGTGAAGTTTTTGATACTGAAAAAGGATCGTGATCAGACAATCTCTTCTAACCCTCCTCTCTATTTCAGCCACCGTACTGAAGTCAACAAAAGCCCATCCCATTCCGCTAACATAAAGGCTGTATTAGACAAACGAGAAGGCAGTAGGTCAGACAGCGACCCGAATTCCACAGGACTCTCCACCAAAGAGACCCTAAGCACGGATGTGATAGGAACACATCAGAGATCACATCAGAGACAGTTATAAAATTCTGCCCCAGAGATTTTACATCACGTAAACACGCCTATATAATGTTGATCTCCTTCAACCCCACTTTTATATAGTAAAACTGGGATTTACAGGGGTATACATTTTTTCTGATTTCTGATCAAAAACATAGATTGTGGGTACTCGTTAGAACCGCCTCACCGAGGCGGTTCTAACGAGTACCTACAATCTATGTTTTGAACAGAAATATGAAAAATATCAGTTTTTTTTTATCTGAAAATTTTCAGTTTTTGGAGGTGATATTTTCTAAATATTTGAAAAGGGGTGTTTTCGTAATGATTACAGGCACGCTCTGAAACCAGACACAAGAGTGTCAGTAGTATAGGGTGGCTGCCACCCTATACTACTAGTGTCTCAGTGACAAAAGAGAAGCTCCGTCTGTTCAGGTTCTTTATTGTTATCCATGAACATTCTACAAGAACAAATATGGTTTATTTTTGAACAGCAAATGTCGTGGCTGGCCTGTGCATATACATATAATAAAACACACAAAAAAATTGCCCCCCCCCCCCCCCTTAAACCCCACTTTTATATAGTAAAACTGTTGTTTACAGGGGTATACATTATTTTTCTTATTTCTGTTCAAAACATAGATTGTGGGTACTCGTTAGAACCGCCTCGTTTTTTGGTGGTCAAAATTTCAGTATATTTGAATAGGCGTGTTTTCGTAATGTCAGGTTTTACAGATGTCTTAACAATATACACAGCGTCAAATAAAATGTTTATTTTAAAGATAGATTCATTTGCTGTTTAGAAGAATTTCATTTTCATTTTCATTTTTTCCCAAGGGCAAGCTTTATAGATTCTATTTACATATAGTAATAGAAGCCTGCATGATTTTCTGTGGTCTGTTAATGAAAAACTAAATCGGATTTCATATCTCACTTACAAACCGAATTTTAATATGTCTTCGATAAAAAATATCGCTGCAACTTTGTACACTAATGGTCCACTAAATATTACGTGAGCATTTATATAGTTGATATATTTCAGTTATAGCCCACATTTGCAATGAAGGTAAGCAACATGAGATAGGAGACAAAGATGCATACCGTGTCCATCCTAATTTTGGGATACATTAAATCCTTACAATATTTGTCCTGAAATTATAAAAAAAATATAAGTGAAAGTACTCAGGGAATGCCACAATGACGAAGCAAAGCCTTCCCGAGGCACCAGAAGAAGGCATAACGTAAACACGCCCATTCAAATCTATTGAGAATTTTACCACCAAAAAACATGAAAACTTTCAGATGAAAAATTCTGGCATTTTTCATATTTCTGCTTAAAACATCGATTGAGGGTACTTGTTAGAACCGCCTCGGCGAAGCGGTTCTAACGAGTACCACTATCTATGTTTTTGAGCAGGAATAAAAAAATTAATGTATACCCATGTAAACCCCAGTTTTACTGTATAAAAGTAGGTTTAAAGGGGGTCAAAACTATAGGCGTGTTTTCGTGATGGAGAGATTAGGAACAATGACAAAATAAATGCTACATAATGAAACCTTTCCACGTACAAAGAAAGAAAAAACTTAATCCCATTAAGCATTCCACATAAATCTATAGCGGGCCGTTATCGGCTCGTCAGGGTAGCTAACGGGCCGATAACGGCCCGCTTTAGATTCATAAAGAATGCTAGCTGAGATATTGCAGAAGAACTGCCTTGGAACTGTCAGTAGAAAAAGAAATTGTTGGGGCAAAGGTTGGGGCAGAGGTTGGGGAGCACAAACCATTTTTTACCGCGCAAAACCTCACCCGTAATTCTGATTTACTTCCAAATTTCAAAAATATGTTTGGTTCACATAGGGTACTCCGCCCGGCAAACACACAACGTCGCATCAACGTCGTTACAACGTCGCTGCAACGTCGTGACGACGTTGTGTGTTTGCTGGGTGCTTTCTCTGTGAAACATCTCAGTGAAACATATATAATTACAACCCTGTAATGAAAGAAAGCAAATGACTCAATGGCGATCTGAAGCCAGAACACAAGAAAACTACCGACAGGACCCCGATGGGCCCGACCCCATAAGCAACATGAGATAGAAGACAATAATACATACCGTATTCACCCTAAGTATTGGGATATATAAAAAATTTGCCGTATTTGTCCTAAAACTGTAAACAAGCACATTTATAGTACCTGCCGTTGCGTCTAAAACAGTATGTTTAGTGGCAAACAGTGTAGATCCTGATCAGACGCCGCATGTTGCGGTGTCTGATCAGAGTCTAAATTGTTTGTTCAGGTTTGTCTATCCCAATAATTAGGATTAAGTTACGGTAATTTAAGTTCAGAAACAACTCAGCCGGCGACATTACGGGCGTAGTTTTGTTCGCACGTTATTTTACTGAAATTCTAATGATATTTTCGATTGGCATTTACAGTACGACTAAGGTTATTTTGTTTAATCTGTACGAAATAAAATACGCTTCCACCATCAGATGAGAACTATTTTAGTAGATCTTTTATTGTCAGTTTATTTAATAAATCATATAAACACCGTATTATACAAACAGCCAGCATTGAGACACCACTGAATTTTTTTCCTGAAAATAAAACAAAACACACTTTGAAGTTATTTTCTTTGGGAAAAATCTGACACTCCGAGGCAGTCTGACGTCATGACGTTGCACTCTGGTGCCAAAATTTACTAAGGCCTCGTTCACACTAGAGACTTAACTGGTTTCCTGTGTTCTATATGCGAAAGTTATTGAGCTATAGGGTGAGGGAACAAGTCAAACTAGAGACGATCCGAATCAATTTGATCATTTTTTTTCGCCTCGACGTTAATGCGACGTTGTAATATGAAATAAAGGCAGTGCCTTTGATGTAAACAAACTCAAACGATAGTGGCGGGGTATTATGGTTTCACGTTTGACGTCCGTGCGTCTATCCGTCCGTTCGTCCGTCGTACGTCCGTCCGTATTTCGTTTCCATCAATGGATTTTTACCAAACTTGGTATGTGCACTGATATTGTGGATAGCTAGTGGGCTAATTTCGTCAATTTTGACAGAGATATCTGCCCGCGATACGATAATGGCGGGGTATTATCGTTTTATGTTTTATTCTGACATGTATAAGATTTTGACAGCGGTGCATTTACAAGCTTTTTCAGTCAGAGAAAAGATATACTCTCCTATAATAATAAGCATATGTTATTATAGGACGTATATCTTTCCTCCCAAAAAGCTTGTAACTAACCCCTGTGGCATGAATGAAGTCTCTTTTATTTCCACTTAAACTTCGAATTTTGAGCCTTGAATTTTTCATTCGAGAGAAAAATATATAGAAAAATCCAATGTAGAATAAACGAATGCAAAACATTGACTTTTTATTGTAAAACCACCCTTGTAAATAACGCAGAACTGTCATCTCTCAGCGGTTATTGGAGTGGCGTTAAATGCGAATTTCGCATGTAAAGTAATTTCGGAAGCCGCGTTTCTTGCTGTCGGAAAAAAAACACACACACACGCACACACAAAAAAAACAGCGGTTTTATTGGCATTTGGATCAAGTGTCGTACTTGTTGCTTTCCTATGATTATTTCTTCTATTTTCTGGAGAAGAAAAAGCGGGGATATTGTTATACCCCCGTCCGTGCGTCCGTCCGGGCATCCGTCCGTCCGTACGTCCATCTGTAATGTCACACCATTGCTCCTAGACCATTTAAGCTAGATTCTCAAAACTTGCACAGGCGATAGCCCTATGGATGAGGACTCGAGGAACACATTCAAAATTCTGATGTGATCCCTGGGGGCAGGACCAGGAGCGTGTGGCCCCGGAGGGTCCGAAATTCATCTTGTACAAACATAGTCATGGTGCATATCAAATCGAAGGTTATGAAGAGCAGAATATAGTGGTACAAATAATTTGCCCCGGGGGCATGTCTGGGGGTCACTGGAGGTCAAAAAGTAGGATTTTGGGTCCTTTTTTTATTTTCACCCAACTCCTCTTAGGCTTTTTTAGCTAGAACCTTGAAACTGTCACAGGTAATAGCCCTATGGATGAGGACTGGAGGAACGCAATCGGAATTTTGATGTGACCCCTGAGGGCAAGGCCAGAGAGGTGTGGTCCCGAAGAGTCCGAAATTCATTTTGGACAAATATAGTCATGTTGCATATCAAATCGAAGGTTATGAAGAGTAGAATACAGTGGTTCAAAAATTGTGCCCGGGGGCATGTCTGGGGTCACTAGAGGCCAAAAAGTAGGCTTTGGGGTCTTTTTTTATTGTCACCAAACGCCTCTCAGTTTTTTTTTTTTAGCTAGAACCTTGAAACTGTCACAGGTAATAGCCCTATGGATGAGGACTGGAGGAACACAATCGGAACTGATGTGACGCATGGGGGCAGGGTTAGGTGTGTATGGCCCCGATGGGTCAAAAAACCAGCTTGTATAAGCATAATGATGTTGCATATCAAATCGAAGGTAATGAAGAGTAGAATACAGCGGTGCAACGTTTTGCTCCGGGGGGCATGTCTGGGGTCACTAGAGGTCAAAAAGTAGAATTTTGGGTCTTGTTTTTTTGATTGTCACCCAACCCTCTTAGGCTTTTTTAGCTAGAACCTTGAAACTGTCACAGATAATAGCCATCTGAATGAGGACTGGAGGAACGCATTTGGGATTTTGATGTGCAGGGAGATATGCGATGGCGCTGGCGCAGGGATATGCGATGGCGCGCCATCGACTTGTTCTAGTTTTATCTGATTATCCTCCTTTCAAAAAGTAGAAAAAAAAAAACTTGGTAGCGCAAGCAGAATACAATATGAAGAGGCTTGTCTAGATCTCTTATTATATTTTGTTTTATTTGAACAGGAAGCCGCAATTTCGACACCTTGATTTTTTACCAAATATTCTTCATTTGTTTATGAAACATTGTATGAAAGATCATAGTGTCGAGTGTAGGGCTTCATATTTTCCAACTGCCTTTTACACCAAAATATGTGAAAAATGTCGAATTTTGTGCTTTAGGGGTCCGATTTGGTAGTGCTCTTAAAGATTCAAAGTTTTCATACATAGTTGTAAAGACGAACTATTATAAAATATAAAAACTTACAAAATGACACGTATTTCACTGTTTGCTTAAATATTCGTAAAACCAACCATTGCCTGGGCGTTACCATTAAAATTAATGAAACGTCTAATAATGCTTAAGTGCGTCAGAACCCATGACACGAGTCCAGGATTACCGGCGGGCCACTACGACATAACATGAAGAAGTAGTCGTGCACACTGCAAACAGATGGAAGATGCCATACAATTCACTTGTCACCATTTCCCATACACGTTTTATCTTGCCTTTTTTTTTACCTTGTTTATAAATAGCAAATAATCGTATTTCCTTCTCTCGTGCGAGAATATTTTCTGCGATTATCCCAGCTTGAACTCAATCACGTGACTTAGGAAGAAATCATTAAACCAAAGGCTTTAAAATTTGCGATTAATTATGGAAATCATTAATTCCGATTATTTACGCTGGAGTCCGGCGTGTTTATTTTAGGTTGTTTTTGTAAAATGTGTGTATGCATTTGGAGAACATCGGTTTTGTTCCAGTTTATGGGGTTCTTAGTGGGGTTATATATATCTATTCACCCCCCACTTTTTTATTATTCAAAGTCACACTTTTGCAGCAGAGAACTGTGCTATTGGTAACATAGTGAAATAAAAAAAATGGGAAGTACTGTGTAGAATGAATGTAGTAATGAGGGTTTTGCTCATTTAAAAGAGTAATGTGCCGTTTTCCCGTAGGAGCCTCAGTTTGACCATTCGACCTGAAATGAGCTTGTTGCTGTCAATATTCGTACACGTTTGAATTTTTTCATTTCGTTTCTTTTTTTTTTTTTTCGTCGTACTACGAAGAAGAAACAAAAGATAGTTTTTCTTTGTTTACGATTGGAAATATGCCTTCTCAAATCGAACGGATTATAAGCTGGTTTAATAATACAGTTTAATTTGATATTCAAGTATGGAAAGATTTGGGCCGAAAGAAAACGTTATGAGTGGAGAAAAGAAAGAAACACTGCTACATTGATGATTTCGGATATAATATGTTCGGCCTAGGCTATAGATGGCGACATGAAATTATATATGCGGGCTAGAGAAAAGACGATCATAGTTGATTTTTTTTTACATAGCTCTGATAACGTCTATCATGTTTTTATCGTTGAGTATTGCGATAATTTATATAATTACAACCTTTCATAAATTATAATATTTTTTCACTACACTACGATCTATAGGGAGCTAAGTAATGCATGACAGATTAGTTTGCCGGCGTATTGATGCTTTGCATCAATGTTTTCTTGTGAATATCATTAATTCAGCCCGATTTATGGATATCACTCATTCGAATTAATATTATCCACAATTCGAATAAGTGATACTCATAAATCAGCGAAATAATGGATATCCATAATTTGATTTATTGATAACCCATAATTCGAATTAGTGTTATCCATAATTCGAATTATGGATATCCATAAATCGGTCTGAATTAATGATATCGATAAATCGAATTATGGATATCATTAATTCGATTTATGTATATCTATAATTCAAATTACGGATATCCTTTATTTGGCCGATTTATGGATATCACTAATTCGAATTATGGATATCCATAAATCAAATTATGGATATTTATAAATATGGATTATATAGTTAACCTTTTCGTTTCCGTTCAGTAACTTGAATATAACTGCAATCTTCATAGTTTTCTATTTATCATCGCTATCGGAAATAGCCTACCACTGAATCGAAAAGGAATGACCACGCCATAGCAACCAATGAGTTTTCACTTTTATTTACCTTCTTCGGGCCGGCCTTTGTGGCTCAATTGGATGCGCGTCCGACTGTTGATCAGGACGTTGCGGGTTCAACACCGCCGTATCGGCAACATTCTCTCGCGGAGCATTACGAAAACACGCCTATTTATATATATTGAAAATTTCACCACCAAAAAAACTGAAAGTTTTCAGATAAAAATTCTGACATTTTTAATATTTCTGCTTAAAACATATATTGTGGTACTCGTTAGAACCGCCTCGCCGAGGCGGTTCTAACGAGTACCCATTTTCTATGTTTTTGAACAGAAATAAGAAAAATAATGTATACCCCTGAAAACCCCAGTTTTACTATATAAAAGTGGGGTTTAAGGGGGTCGAAATTATATAGGCATGTTTTCGTGATGAATTGATCATGAAATATTATCTACGGTCATTATCTCCCTTCCGCTGATTCAAGAAGGGCAGTTGTCAGTTCCTGGCGATAGAATGTGCACAAAACTGGTTAACCGCTTAGAGGACTAAGCCTACCCAAAGTAAAAGTATGGTTAGGTAAACTGACCTCGCTCGAAATGACCATATTTGATTGACTTGGCCGTAAAACCTTAACACAAGCACAAAATCTACATCGGTTAACGGTCCGTAAATCCATATAAGGAACATTATAAAGATTTTGTTTTTAATGGTTATATGTTTATCATTGTCTGTTTGTCGGCACGGCCTTGTTTACACATATGGATCACGAAAACACGCCTATATAATTTTGATCCCCATAAACCCCAGTTTTATATAGTAAAACTGGGGTTTACAGGTGTATAAATTATTTGTCTTATTTCGTTAGAAACATAGATTGTGGGTACTCGTTAGAACCGCCTCAGCGATGCGGTTCTATCGAGTACCCACAAGCTATGATTTGAGCAAAAATATGAAAAAAAAAAAAAAAAAAAAAAAAAAAAAATTTTATCTGAAAATTTTCCTTTTTTTTTTGGTTGTAAAATTTTCAATATATTTAATTAGGCGTTTTTTCGTAATGTTATTGCTGCTTAGTACCGGTTGGAAAACAACTTATGACTTCAAGATTACATGTACAATTATCACAAATAAATTATGTTATATATATTTTAAAAGCATTATTCGTTTCTTTTTTAATTTTATGATTTTCTATCCAAACTTATTGATTTTCAAGCCAAATTTATTGATGCAAAATCTACTGCATTGGACGAAGAATAGTTTGCTGATAGCTAGAGTTTTTGTGTTCTTTGTTTCTTGTGTGGCGGCCTTAAAACGTCTCCCCGTACATCACTATAGTGCAGGTTATACTTTCATTTTCTTTAGGATCATTGGACTCATTGTGGTATCTTTGAAAATAAAGTTCTGCTCATGTATAGAGGGCGTAAGCAGTGTTGCAAACCTCACCACTGCTTATGAAGAGTCTCAACAAACCGAGACTCCCTTTTTCTATCTGTATGTGTTCTTTGTTTCGAAAGGCAACCATTTAGACTTTTATTATGAACGGCTTATAGCCAAAACAATGTAAGGCGAATAGTGACACTGGTTTTATGACTTTATTTTCTTTTATGACCTATTACAGACAATTATTTCAAACTTTACTTTAAAATGTCACTTCTATGCTACCGTTTGCTACTTAGTACCGACAAGGGTTGCCCATGGAACTTCCTAGCATTTACAGGGCTACAGTATCCAACATTTAATAAGCTACTAAAGCTGGGATTATTTTATAATATGCTTCTTTATTCAGCTTTCAACTAATTCACCATTCTAGATACTGGGATACTGGGTTGAACCTCCTTTTTAATGTCTGTTAGATTTGAGGTCACCTTACTAGTAAAGAGCTATCTGCTTGTCTTTCGAGTGTCAATGTACTTTGTATTTTGTTGCTTTATGTATCTATGTCATTCTCATAGAACTGGGATTTTGGCCTGACCATCGTCTTTAATACTGGAGCGAACGCACGTTTTGTTATAAATGCAAAACTATTCGCCGAACAATTTATTTTATGAAAGTTTGCGACAATCTGAACACGTCAGGTTCTATTCGCCATACAACAAGCGATTTATTTTTAGCAAAGAGTTTGCTTGAACGATATATTTCCCGTTGAAATTCTTGTAAATGAAGTTGTTTCCTATAATGCTGTGGCTAAAAAGTGAAAAAACAAAAACAAAAACAAAACAACTCTAAATGAAAATACAAGCGTTTGAAGAAAAAGTGGGGTTAAAAGTAAGAATGTTTGTTTTCGGTACTACCCATCGAATTTTCTTTCCCTAAAATCCGTTGCATTTTCTGTTTATCTAATACCTCAGGTGAATATATCCACTGTTGTTTCGTCGAACACTACAACCCCTTTATAAGACGGTTCGTTATAGCACGGTTTTGGATATAACACTTTCGATTCTGTGGTAGGCTATTTTCGGTGGTGATGATAAACGGTCGAGAATGGACTTTCACGAGAGAACTTGATGTAAGCATCGATCCTCGCATAAATTGAGGGTGCGATGAGAAAACATGTCTTCAGGTTATGCTGACAACGAAGGCCCAGATTATCCATAATACCAAATATAATTTCATTCCCCTTCAACCTTGACACACCATATATTTGATTGTTGGCCATTCCAAAGCGGTATTTCCGTTGTAAGTCCTCCTCATCCGTCAAACTGACTAGAAAATCTGTCGGTCACCTTTGCTTTTCAAAATGTACGCTTAACCCTAAACCTTTACAATAACTCACGGTGGACAGATTCCATCCCAGAGGGCACACAACGTCTTGAAGTTGAAATAACGTTGGTTTCAGACATTAAGTCGCATTCACACTACATACTTAATCCGGATCAAATTGATCCGCATCAAATTGCGTTCACATTAGGACAAATTTTATGAGGATCAAGATGATCCACATTTAGTTGCGTCAAGCTGATCCGGACCCCAGTAAGCATTCTACAAAATCTACAGCGGGCCGTTAGCGGCCCGTCAGGGTAGCTGACGGGCCGCTAACGGCCCGCTGTAGATTAATGTAGAATGCTATCTGGGTCAAGTTGATGCGGACCAAATTTACGTTGCTGCAATCTGAACGCAATAACAGTGTGAACACAAATTTGATCCGGTTCAACTTGATGCAGATCAAATTAATCTGGATCAATTTAGCCCATAGTATGAATTCAACTTGATGCGGATCAGGTCAGGATCAACTTGGTTGCTAGTGTGAACGTAAATTGATCCGGATCAAGTCTCTAGTGTGAACGTGACCTAACTTAATCAACGTTGAATCGACGTTGTTTGAACGTTGGGTGCTTGTTGGGATAGTTATACCGCTTTTCATATGATTATATACTTGTCCGGTGCCTTGTGGATGGGGGCTGGGGGGGGGGGGGCGGGGGGGGGGGGGAAGGGTGGCGGGGTTATTTGAGTCTTCGTTGAGCGCGCATATCCAAGACAAAGGTATGTTTTCTGACGTATGTAGCTCATATTATTAATAAAACCGTTAATATGGAGATGTTCAGGAAAAAAAGCGACAATCATGGAACGCAGTCCTCCAAAGGAAGCGGATGTAGGTTTAATGACACGAAGTGACAAAATATAAGACAGCACCTGAAGAAGCTGCAATTATGGAACACAGTCCTCCCAAGGAAGCGGATGTAGCTTTAATGACATGAAATGACAAAATAAAAGAGCGCTTCGATAACAGAACGAACAGCGAAGAGGAGGTGCAGCAGTAACGTCGCCTTAGAGAGTAGTCAACAGCGAAACTGTTGGGGAGTTCTGGGTGTACATGGAAATTCTGTGTGTACATGGAAAGTCTTGGTGTGCATGAAAATTCTGGGTGTACATGGAAATTCTGAGTGTACATGGAAATTCTTAGTGTACATGAGAATTCTGGGTGTACATGGAAAATTCTGGGGTACATGTATCATGTAGGTAATATTTTTTTAATCGAACTGCCTTATTTCTGTAAATATCAGAAAAAGTGTATTTTCCTCTTTAAAGGAGTGTATTTTTACAAACGTTTTAACCCTTGTCCTGCTGAATCCTGCCTTTGCAAACAGTGAAGATCCAGATCAGTAGGCTTCTAAGAAGCCAACTGATATGGATCTGCACTGTTTGCCATTCAGTATGTGAATTTATATCAACAATCTGGATCAAATAATCTGACTGGCTGAAAATTTGAAAAGGGCGTGGCATCATAATTAATTCAGCAGGACAAGGATTTTTCAAAAAAAAAAAAGAACCACAACGTCTGAAAGTGTACCTTCGGACTTGTGCGCCCAGCGATTATTCAGACCAGCCTGCGCATTTTTGCAGACTGGTCAGAATCTTCACTGGACGCATTTTTGAATAAGCAAATAGGCAAAATTTCTCTATGTGGACAATGAAGACTCTGATCAGACTGCGTGATTGCACAGGCTGAGTCTTCATTGGCTGCACATGTCAGAAGGTACCTTTTCTCTCGTTGAGGCTGCTATATTGAATGCTCCTCGACATTATTTTTTT